>VWZW01001649.1:264774-864774 GCA_013397115.1 Edolisoma coerulescens
TTTTAATTCAGCAAACTTAAAAAAAAAATTCGTTTCTTCATATTGAGAGGAATTGGTATTCAGGGGTATATCCTTGCCATCAATTTTAGATTACTCAGGCATCTAATTAATAGACTCTAATATGACTTAAAGTATTAAAATTTAAGTCCTAATGTAGTCCCTGGAGTCAGTTAAGTGTATCCAAAAGTTGATTTAGAGCATTTAAATTATGTCAGAAGAAAAAAATATAATATCTGACTTGCATAAGATGAAGTAATTTTATGTGAAGATACACTTTAAAACTGGGTAGTATTTTACTTATATTCTTAAGCCAATCCTTAATGCCAATCTTAAGCAACGAAACACACTGTATTATGAAGAAGTGATTCTGTTCTTTAAGTCTGAGAATCCAATAAACAAGCAGCTTCCACAGCAGTTAAAACTACTTACTTTTAAATAGGGGGTTTTTTGTATTTTGAAAGGTGTACGTGATCCTGATGTTTACGTTCCTACATTTCATCTATGGTAAGAGTTTGCTAATATGTGATGGACTAGCAAGTTTTTTAAAAAGCAGAAATACTGTGTTAATCCATGTATGTTATTTTCTAAAACAACATCTACTAAATACAACTACATAAAAAAAAAAAAAAAGAACCTTTTTATCCTGATTGAGAGTTATGTTATTAAGAGGAAAAAGGATTTAGGTAGTCGCCAATACCTTTTGCAGAACACTTAATAACCATCATGTTTTATTGACATATAAAGGCCTGAAGGAGCTTAAGGACAAGAATTTTCCAGTTGAAAATATTTTGCACTTTTGACTGTGTTTAAATTGGAGATAAAAAAATAAAAACCTTGTTTATAATATTCTTTGAGGTCTATATTAATGGTTTCAAAATCCGTACTAGAAAACGCAATAAGTGGATGAGTGAAAGCATGATAACAGTGATAAAAATACATTTTTAAGATTCTGCATTATAAAAAAATATGTATATTCTAGATAGCAGTCATTTTTTGACACTTCTTACTTCCCAGTAGGTGACAGAAAACAAAACCATCTTGTGACAGAAGGAAACAGAGTACGTAAATAACACAAACGGATAAAAAAAATCTCTCCAAGAAAACACATCACAACTGCATAATCAATTGTATGCTAACCAAGCATTGTGAAAATAATTTGCAGTGAGCTAATGTAACAGGAATAAAGCCATAATTATTTGAATAACAAATACATTCATGAGATCTGGAGTTTTCTTGCAAATAGTTTTTGGAAATAGCATGTTTTTGTAAATAGTTTTATTTTGGATGTGTTTCTCAATTTCATCTCATCTCTACTTGGAAATTTTAATAGATGGATCTATACCAGGGGAACATCAGTGTTAATGCCATCACAATTGTACCCCCTGACATGAAGTATTGAATTAGTACAGAGAATGAAAAAATTACTGTTATTCTTGCTTTGAACCTAAGGTAAAATAGTCTAAAATACCTTGGAAATGTTGACAGAAAGTCGTGGTGACAAACTTCTGGTTTCTGAATCCATTGCAACACGTAAAATCAAATAGATATGTGTGACATTGCAGGCTGACAAAAAGAAGCTCGTTGTATTTGTATTAATTGGAAACCAAGTGAACTCAGTGTGATGTTGAGCCCAAACTGCTGTCAGTGTGCCTTGACTCTCAGGAAGGCTTGCTGTCTTAGAATGAGTATCACATTAATTCCGTTTTCATAGCTCCTGTGTGGGAAGAATGAGACACCTTTTTATAATCGTTGGTGTTTCTAGAAAGAGTTTTATAATGCTTCTGACATTCGTGTGTGAAAAACAATGCCTAGAACAGGGCTGTAAGTGGGAGGAAGGGGGTTGAAGTGAAAGAAGTGTGAACAGTGTTATGCTCTTGGGTCTGATGTCTCACAGATGATGTAGCCTCTGTAAGAAGGCAGGATACTCCAGGTCAGAGAGCACACCTGGTCTAACCTACTCCAGGGTTCCCTCAGGGAGACAAGGAATGTCTTGCCATTTAGTGAGTTCACATGATCATACTCAAAACAATTTTTGAGGTTTTTTTTAAGATGGAGGAGTTGTGATTGAGTGCTGCTTATCAATCAAATTCATATTCTCTGTATATAAAGGAAAAAACCTCTTTGGCCCGCAGCTGTGTCTGTGAATCGTTCATATTTGATGGTTTAACCTTTGTCTCTAGTTGCCCTTCTTCCTAAAATGGTAATCGTGAGACTTGGCAACACTTTTTGACCATAACACACTGGAAAATGATAATAACTCCTGACTCTTCTAGCATGTTTTAATATTATCTGAGATGCTTACCTACCACCATGTCAGCCTCCAGCTGAGTCACTCTAAACAGAATGATCTAAGATTCCATGACTTCTTCACAAGCTTCCGCTTGCATTTACATGTTGGTTTCTAGTGAAATCAAGAATCCTTGGATGTCTTGATTTAGATTTTAAGTGCTTGATACTGAACTGTCATCGTTTCCTTAAATAACAAGGCTTAACAGCTCTGGAAATCAGACTACATACATGTAGGTACCCGAGTGTTTAGATAGCTTGAATTCTAGGTAGAGGTAGGACAATCTTTTTAATCTGAATTGGTAAACAACACTGAAGAGGTACCTACAGATGTGGTGATTATCAACCACTTCTAAAATAAAAATATTTTGTTAAAATGCAAACTAGAGCTGAAATAGAACTGTAGGGCAAAAACACTGGGTGAGATATTTTGTCTAAGATGCCATGGGACATAATTATAACAGTAACAACTCCTGATAAAGTCTTTGCTCATGTGGCCTGCACTTTCTTATCTGCATGTTTAATCTTTGTCGGTAGATCTTGTCAGGGAAGGGCTCACAAGATCTCAAGTAAGACTTGCCCCATCCCCACCCCCTTGTTGATGGCTAAATCCATTAGTGAAGTAATTGTGTGGACTGAGAAGGATTCTCAATTCATGATTTAGAGATTTTTTTTCTTTGTTACTTTCCTCTGGTTTGAACAGCATCTTGTTCTGCAAAATTCATGTGTTTGGAAGGAGGTTATTTGGAAGGAAACAGACTGGATAAGAAACATGCAGGTGAAATAATTTTGGTTTTTCAAGCAAAACTGTGCAAAAATGCTGAAGGCCATATGAGGCTGAGACAGAAACTCTGTTATTTAGTGAGAAATTACTACAAAGAGAAAAGGCAGAAGAATCCTACCTCCAGATGAAATGGCAGGAATTATTTAGGGTAGGCCGAATGTTTTATCAATGTGCAAATTTGTCAAAGATATGAATACATTCATTGGAAGTCTGTGTGAATCTTTAAGGGTTTTGAATAAGTGTCTGTCTATGGTAATATTTTGTTAACCTTTCCGCAGTGTTGAGGTCATTCCCACAATATGTTTGCTCCCAGTGCACGCATGAAACAGTTACATGACTAAGAACCACAACACTGATTCCACTTGGTTCAGTGTGTTCAGGGAAGGGCTGGGGTAGCATATTTCCTACAGAACCTCAGCAGTGTGACTTTAAAAACATTATACAATACAATTTGTGGACATATACAGGATATATATACCATGTATACAGGAATAATACTACTAACATCAACATGGCTGCATAATTTGAACTCCAGACAGTTCTTAGTGCCAGAATCTGTCTTTTCAGACAGCCTATGCCTAAGGCTGAAATTAGATTAATTCAAACCTGATCATTAATTGTATTTGGGGACCTAAGAATTCTTTTAGAAATCAGTGTAAGAAAGACCTTTGATGAGTAGAAACAGTCTTTTTTTCTTCCTAAACTTACTGTTGCAAAAGTAGAGGGCTTTGCTGGAGGATGCACAGCATTTGGTTTGTGTACTTTGAGGTGAGCATTTGGAATAGCCACTGTTTCTTCTTTTAAATACAAATACGTATATGCCAGGTCAGCCCTGTAGATTTTTCTTGAGTGAGCAATGCTGGCAGGTGACTGCTTTGCCCTTCAGGCTGCACTCTGGGCCTCTCTTCACAATCCATTCATGCATTCTGTGATGTCTCTGATATTTTAGATTAAGTAGATGTTTAAGCATGATGCTGGATCAGAGCTACATTGCAGTGGCAGCGCTCTGAGGACAATGAAATGCTCTGCTGTAGAGCATGCTGAGAGCGAGAGAGGTCTGGTGAACACAGTAACAAGGATATTACTCTTTGATTGTTTCCCAGGTGAAACCTCACCTGTGCTGAATGACTTGGCAGCAGTATATACCTGTGTGCCCTCCTGGGATGCAGGCACAAGTGTGTTACCAAACGTCCAAATCATGATTAGGCTATATTTAGATGTGTTGTAACATTGTGGAAACATTGTTTGGGAGTTCAGGAGTTTTAATTGTCGATTCAAAATTTGCATATTGTGTTTGTTATGTGCTTTTTATGGTTGTATTCCATTCCTTTCTCATTCATGTTCCAGATTCCATCAAAAGTGTGCGTATGAAGCAGGGAGATGTACAAATTTCTTTTAAAAATAGTTAAGACAGGAAGGTAGGTGGGAAGGAGTAAGATGGTAACAGAGTTTGTTGTTGTTTTGTGTTGATTTCTTTTTCCCTACTAGTAGAACAAAACTTCTGTCTATGTAGCATCCAGATAATTCAGCTGGCTGTAATTAAGTCACACCACTTGCTGCCTTCAGACAGTAGGACACATCATCATTTTGATGAAGACTGTATCTTTGGTTGTGGTATTTGTTGGGTACAACTTAAGCCTCAGTAGGGGAGTTCTAAAGGTTGCTTTGCACCTAGGATGAAATACAAGTTTAAAGCAAGTGATGCAGAAAGCCTTATGTTCGTGTAATAGCCAGATAAAAACTGAAAGGAATGTGAGGGTGATTTAAAAACAGCTTTACTAGATAAAAACACCTTTGTGGCAGCTTCCATGCTCCAGGGAATGCCATGAGATGTATAGCATGGGCAAAGTGTCTGAGACAGCAAAGTTCCCCCAAATATTTTGAGAATGCATATCTCCTCTGGGCTGGCTGTTTCTCCATGTATTTTTTTCTTGCCTATTAAAGTCCTCTAAGCAATGAGATGTTGGAAGTTAGCTGCATCATATCTCACTACCCAGATTCAGAAAAAATGTATTTAGTGTTTTCTGATTAATGGTTATCTTTTTCTTAGAAAAAAATAAAAAGAAAAAAAAAAAGGCATAGCTGAGTAGGTATGTAAAAACATAGATGAAAGCTGTGGTGCTGTGGGGATGGAACTTAAAGGTTGTGTGAAGGAACTTAAAGGGAATGAAGGTGCTAAGTCATGTTTTGGACACCTTCCCTCGCTCTGGCCTAAATTTGGGATTTGCAATGCACGTGTCTCTTCTGTAGTGATGGATTTGTATTTTGTTTAAGCTCCATATATCAAAGACTGTGGATAATGAAAAAAAAATAAAAAGGTAAATGTTCACTTTCATTATTGTAAATCTGGTAACTAGTTTCCCTTTACTGTGTGAATATTAGAGGTCAGATGTGTGTGAAGAGATGTGAATATCAGCAGAGAGTCAATGCAAATATATCCATAGACTGAAATCCCACCTAGGTCAGATCCAGCTTCTAATCCTTTAGGTAAAACAGATGAGATGGCACAGTTTTTGTGTGACCAATACATCTGTGTTTTGTGGACAGTAAACATTTCGGGGTGGGGTCCCTTTTTTCATAGTGAAAAGCCTTCTCTAATGCTTTTGAATAGTATTTTTCCGATTTGTCTTGTACTATATTTACATTGGAGATTGCTTTTAAAAGAAACATAGAAAAACATGTCAAGGAGTAAAAGGCTATTCAAAGCCAAAATTAATAAATTCTGCAGCCACACGCTGTGGGAGGTCACTAGATAATAAGAAATTAACTGCTCCTTTTCCATGAATTGCATAGTGGCAGAATTCACAGCCTACATTGTGTCGTGCATTACATTTACTGCTTTCAGTTGTTTCTGTGTGTGACTTAAAAATGGAAGATCTTCATAAATAACAAATAATGTGTATGCTATGTGCGCTATTCTGTAGTTTAAAAGTATGTTCTTTTGGTTGTCTGAAAGGGTATTTGGTCAGTTTTAGTAAATGTGGTTGATAAATAATCATGGCCCAAATGCCACAGGATTAAAGAATTACTTGTTTCTCAAGGAATATAGTAAGTTATTACACAAAAGTGTTTTGCTTGGAAAGACGAGTTATTGACAGGAAAATGCATGTATAAAACAAGCAGTAGTGTTTACTTGGCAAATTTTGTTTTTATAATTAAGCCATCTGGTGTATCTAGTAAGATTATATAAATGTCAGTGTATAGCTGTCCTAGAAACACATGTTTACAGAATACCTGTGGTGCTTATTACTAGAAAGTTCTCGAGAAATGAAGATCTAGCAGAAAGAGTCTGGAAGAAATGATTTCCAGAGTAGATGTAGTGCTCTGAAATTAATAGTTGACAAAAAGTATGTATTCAGTGGGATAGTTACAGGTGGTTTGAATATAAACCAAGGTAGGCAGTGAGTGACAACACCTCCTCTGTGCATGACCTATAAATCATTCAGTTACACACAGCTGGCTAAAGCACCAAACTTGTCCCCCTTAGGTATTTGAGTCTGTACCTGTTGTTTTGATTAAAAAATAATTGTTTCAGTGTAGTATTGGGCTCTAATGCAAGGGTGAAACTATCAAACAGCAAACCACAGGTCATACTGAGAAGTCTAGGGTGCGAGGTTAATGGTATGATGAGAAAAGAACAGGAATAATTTATATGTGTTCAGTAATTTTAGTGTTTAAAAATTATTACTTTTAATAGTCAAGTAAAGTAGATATTACTACTAAGTTCATTCTTTTCTACAAGAAAACTTCCTGAACCTGGAAGTTCTGGTATCTTTGGGAGCTGGATTTCTCACTCAGCAGTAAGTTTTAGATCACACTTAATCCAAGTTTGCTTTCCCCTAAATATTTTATTACAATGTACACCAAGGAAAATGAATGTAAACAGAGTATTTAATACTGCAGAAATGAAATTCTTTACTACCTTGCATTTGTAGCTGAGCTTCCACGTACATTTCATTCTTTCTAGTTGTGATGATTACAACAGTTTGAAAAAAAGGTCTGAAATTTCCATGGTGAAGAATCAGACCATATTTGTTTATCGATATAAGTAGCTAGTTTGAAGATAAGCTTCAAAACTCAAAGGCTACCATAAGGTCAAAACAAAGCTCTTTGTATCTGCGATATTTAATTAGGTGTGATAATTCTTCTTACATTCTATATAACAACACAAAATCTTGGGGAATTTATGTGGGTGTTCTTAGATTGCTGACATTCTACAGAAGCTCATTATTTAAATGAACTTTCTGAATGGAAGATTTGAACTATGACCACCATGCTCTCACAAGATACTTTGTACCTAGTATGGAACTTAGTGTTGTTCTAATGAGAAATAATATGGAACAGTTGAAGATAAATTGTTTTTCTTTTAATCTAACATTTAAGATTCGTAATGTTTCACTTTTCATCTTGGAAATTATAAAACCATATAGTCATAAAATGGTTTGGGTTGACAAGGACCTTAAAGATCACCTGATATGGACAGGGATGCCTTCCACTACACCTGGTTTATCCAACCTGGCCATCCAGCCTAGCCTTGAACACTTCCAGGAATGGGACATCTATGGCTCCTCTGGACAACCAGTTCCAGTGCCTCACCACCCTCACAGTAAAGAATTTCTTCCTTACTATGTCATCTAATCCTACTTTCTTTCAGTTTAAAGCCATTCCTCCTTGTCCTATCACTACATACCCTTATTAAAAGTCCCCCTCCATTTTTCTTGTAGGTCCTCTTTAGATACAGGAAGGCCACACTGAGGTCTCCAAAGAACCTTCTCTTCTTCAGACTAAACAACTTCAGCTCTCTTTGCCTGTCTTCTTAGGAGAGGTCATCATCAGTGTGTCCGCTGGACACACTCCAGTAGGTCCATGTCCTTACGTTGGGAGCACCAGAATTGGATGCATTACTCCAGGTGAGGTCTCACAAGAGCAGAGTAGAAGGGGAGATTCACCTCCTTTAATCTGTTGGCCATGCTGCTTTTGATGCAGCCCAGGGTACGTTTGACTTTTGGGCTGTGAGTGCACATTTCTGGGTCATGTCCAGCCTCTCATTCATCAGCACCCCAAGTCCCCAGGGCTTCTCTCAATCCATTCTTGGATCAGCCTGTATTGGGGTTGTCCTGATTCAGGTGCGGGACCTGCCACTTGGCCTTGTTGAACTTCATGAGGTTCGTATGGGCCCACATCTCACACCTGTTAATGTCCCTGTGGATGGCATCCGTTCCTTCCAGTGTGTCAACTGCACCACACAGCTTGGTGTCATCAGCAAACTTGCTTAGGATGTGCTCGGTGCCGCTGTCCATCTCACCAACAAAAATGTTAAACAGTGCTGGTCCAAATGCCAAGCCCAGAGGAACACCTCAGGTACACCTGGAGACCATCACTGATCTCCACTTGGACATCAATCATTGACTGTACCTATGAGATATTTGATATGATCAGCCATAAGCAGAAAAGAGCTCACTTGAATATAATAATTTGGATGTTCAGGTCTTAGTACTTCAAAAAAAAATCTGTGTCAAAAAAAGATCCTTTTTGTAAGAACAGTATTACAATGTGTCCTGTCATATGAGAGGGACAGTTATTTTTTATCATTAAGGATATTTCAAAAGGAACATTGATTACAGATACTTTAAGTTGACATTCAATAGCTGTTGCTTATCTTTTTGAGGATCTAGCAGCTGGAAAATAATGACTGTTTATGATCCTTATAGAACAAATTTGACCAGCAGATTTTTCAAGAAATCTAGTATTAACCTCAGATTTCAGCCTCCGCCTGAATCCTGATGATTGTATTTTATATCCTTAAATTTGTCTGAAACCTCTCTGTTGTTGTACTGAAATGGAAAAAAACACAACAAAACACCTAACCCTCCCACCACTCTCTCCTCTGCCAAAAACCCCGAAACAACCCCAAAACATCTGTTCTCTTCATCGTTCTCTCTTTTAGAGAGTTATATTTTGGCTTTCCATAAAACTACTTTTCTATACACATAACTGGGTACATTTATTATGAAGTTCCTTGTGTTTCTTGAAGGTAGAAACAACTGTATAAGTATAGGTTTAGGCCTTTACCACCTTTGCATTCAAATAATATTCAAGTCTTTTATTCTGTACTTCATTTGCCAACGTTCAACTTCTGGTTTTCTCACTTGAGGAATCTGTTCATTATGGCCCATCTGTCTTACCTTCAGGAAGAGAACATGTCTTGAACTAGACAAATACTTTCTGCATCATGTTTCTGATCTTTATGTGTCTAGCATGCCCATTTATTGTGGGACCTACCGCATCATTGGGAACATACTTTGCTTTTTGCTTCCTGACTTGCTTATCTTTTTGGGGATATGTCTTTGAAAAGCTATCAGCTTTTCCATATGCTAATGCAGTAAGTTCTGATTTATTTTCCTTGGAGTAGAGATCTTTCAAGGACTTTGCACAGAAGATTGTACCTTATGCAGTTCTTTGTCATTTACTATACATTTGGAGCCAAGTAAATGAGTCCAGATAAAAAATTAAAATCTTCCCCACAGCACTTCATGTTGGTTTTTAATTATGAAGTGTGGCTTGTAAAACTGGGATTATAACCAGCTTTCTCCAGCATTAGCAGGACAACTCTTTGCATAGGAATTCCCAAGCTGGTTTGTTTGCCACTTAACTGACACTTAAGCTGGTTTGTTTGCCAATGGAGTATGTTGTGTATGCCACAAAGGACTGTTTGCAAGCAGCCCTCCTCAGCAGAGCATGTTGATTGTCAGGGCTGTAACAGCTGCGATATTTCTTCCAGCTGCTCAGAGAGCAGAACTTTCTGCAAATGAGTTGCCAGAAAACCCTCCAGCTGTGCACTACTGATCCTGACTTCTTCCCAGACCCAGCCACAGTCCATTAGTATAATTTTCGTGTCCAAGATGAATTCACACCACCTTTGTGGAAAATTTTTTGCCAGTGAGATGAGTTTTGTGGTCCTCTATGTGATGTCTCCTCTTTCAGTGACTTTCTGCTTTAGGAAGTCTACCAGCTTGGATGTTGCTAGAATATACCTCTATGAGATACTGTGAAAATCTTGTTTTAACTCTTTAGTTAAAGGTAGGGAGTGAGGGAAAAGATGTAGAATGTTTGGCACCAAGGAGACAGAAAGATTTGTTCCAAATACTAATGTTCTTATCACTGTAAATGACAGCAGGGCTTGCCTTAAAAAAAAAAAAATAAAATTAAAGTAATAATAAAAAAATATATTATTTCTTTTCACTCTTTGAGCTCCAGAGCAAGCTCTGGATGATGTCCATAATAGATTCCCCTTCTCTATAACCAAGAGCAGAAGAGCAGATATTTAAAATGGTTACTATTGGCAGAATTTCTTAGAACAGAAAAATCAGTCTTGAGTTAAATTTGAGGGGATTTTTCCATTGTTGTCCAGTAAAATACTACAAACAAAACTACTCTTCAAAAATACTAAAATGCTACAGACGATTTAGTAGTTACAAGAGAGAATACTTCCTTTTATGAAGCTATTTGTTCAAGTAAACTAGAGAATTAGGTCACAAAGCAGATGATGTGTGTCTTCACCCTTTGGACAATCTTTGCTCTTCAAAGCGCTGTCATTTACCTCTACCCCTGCAAGTTTAGGATATCTTTTCCTTGAACACAAATTGAAGATGAAGAATCTAGCTGAACATTTATGCACCATCCAGCAGCAGAACAGACATAAATTATCATATATTCATTAAGTAAATAAAACATGACACCTTCAGGGCTGTAACTTGAAAGCCCTACAATGGAAAAGAGATAGATGTAAAGTAAGTTAGTGGGAGAAAAGCAACAAATGCTCTACGCAGAAATAAAATAACTTTCTCACGTGACGTAGAAGGTAGGTGACTTCCCAAATCTATTAGAATCCAGTCCACCTCTTAAAAAAAAAAAAATAGTTTTAAATGATGCTCCACCTAATGGGAGAATAAGCATGAAGTCTATCCAAAATTTATTTTAAAAACTTTGGTTATTGTTTCAGATCTACAGTTTGTTTTCTGAGCTGTTACGCAAAAAGCGTAATCACAGAAGTGCTGGCCAAAGCACTTGTAGCAAAAATATAAATGCAATAGCAATTTCACAAACTCTAGAGGAATTTGTCTCGGGGGGGTAATAAAAAAAAAAAACCCTAAACCAAAAAACCAATACTGTTCTTACCTAAGAAAAAATTAAAAAGCTTAGAGGGATGGCAAATCAACTTCTTCCCTTCTTTTAAAATAACCATTTTAAAGAGTTTTGCCGGCTGCTCAAATTATATTTCCAATCTAGTCTTCTCTGTCAATTACACGAATTGAAATCAGTTTAAAATATTAATTTGCTTAACATAGAAAGAAGCAAACAAGCAAAAACCAATAGCCAAGTTTAAAAGGTAGATTTCTGGATTTATGATTGCACAGACATGTCAGATTGCCACCTGGTAAAAAGATGCTGTATTTATTGCTTTCAACTTGTTTTGTCCCTATACTTCTTAGGGAAGATTAATGCCATATACTTATTTACTTTTTAATGTACAGGGCAATATATACAAAATGGGCAACAAATGGAAAGTAAGTTCGTTTTCCTAAAGCCTTAATGAGCAAGAGATTGCCTCAGAAACAACTAGGTTAATGCTTAGTTCAAGAACCTAAGTGCATGTGCCTGTGTGGCCGAGGATCTGCACCTAAATTTACCCTTCTAGTTGAGATTTTACTTACTTGATTAGCGTGATGGTAGTCTATATACTTTTGAGACCTAAGGTAGGGAGAATCCTTACGATTCTCCAGTAAATCTTATTTTACCAGGTGTTCAAAGCTTGCTCAAAGGTTTTTGCAGTTAGATAATGCACTTAAAAGTACAAGTCCCAGTTGGAGTACATGAGTCATAAAAGCAGCACCTGCAGTTTAATTGGAGTTTAATTCCCAGCTGTTTTTTTAAAATCACCACATTCAGTGTGTTTTGTAATGGGAATCTAGAGATGCTTTTTGAGATTTTTTAAATGAACTTCTCCTCCTTTTCTTAAGTTGTGTCTTGATGTGCTCTCAGCTGCTCAAAAGCCTTGTTCACTGAGGGCCTGACTGAAAAACAAACACTCAAGTCCACTGTTGTATCTAACAGCAGTCTGACTAGTTTTAATTAGGATACACATAAGAAGAGATGTTGTGCTATCTGGAGTCCCTTTTGCACCAACAGCCTTTTAGACCATACCTGGCTGGGAATTCAGAAATTTGGTTACTCTCTTCCTGAATGCCTGTAAAAACAATGAACTTTAGATTCTGTATAACAGACAGGATTTTGAAAAGCCACAGGAGGTTATTAGACAGTGCTATTTTAAAATTAATTTCCCTTTCAGTTTGGGATGAAGATTCTATTTGTAATGTAATTTAACAAGGCATAATGCTTTCTTCCTGACACATGTTGACAGAGTGTGGGAAATTGAACAAGACTGGCAGAAATGGCAATAGGGATTTGTGTAAATTTTACTGCAAACTTGTGTCAATGAAAGCAAGATATAGTCTAAATAAATTTCCAAGGGACGTAACTAGCTCTTTTATCTGAAAAAGATCTTAATTTTGGATGGAGAAGTAGTTTGCCATAAAAATAGATGTTAAATTATAGGCTAACAAATTTGGTCAAATAATTGGTTACTTTTTCTTTTAAAGATAAATATAGACTAGCTATTTCTGGGTTCACATGGCATTTCTAATATTCAGATCCTGGATATCACTTTTAACTTACTGAAGACATCATAAGAGAAATTTTGCATTCCTTATTATGTGTGCATTGGAAGACTTACTCATTAGAAACTATGGGCATCTTTAATGATTGGTATGGATTTGATTGCCAACTGCAAAGTATTGACATGGATGACCATAAAAGTCCACTGTTGTCTTTGGGTCTTTTTATTTTTATTTCAGACATGTTTCAGGACAGTTACACTTGCTTTGCCTGTGCCTCACTAAAAAGAAACTTGTAACTAGTTTGGCCAGGTTAATGAAACTTTCCGAATCTATAGCATGGGGCTGCAACCTGGATCAGCTACAGCTGCCTTCTTTTCAAAATGTGGCTGTGGGGGGAGGTAATGCGGCCGTGGCCTTTCAAAGTACTGATGGATATTCAATTCTAAGATATTCAATTCAGATAAGGGACACCAGGGTCTGTGCCTTTTAGATTTTAGATATATTTGCACATTTCCCAGGAGAGAAGTTACATGGCAGATGAAAAAGTCGTATTGATATGTCATAGCTGTGACAGTTTTGGATGATGTCTGTCTGTGCTTGCTATTAATTTCTCACAGGCATTTTCATCATTTACCCTATGACTAATAACAAACCAGATTCAGTTAGTGATTCTTTGCAGACATTGAAATATGAAGCTATCAGCTGCATCTGCTTGAAATTATTCCAGAGCACATCCTTAAGTTTTATATGGATTAGGAAGATCCTGGAATGTCTGGAACTATAAGAAGTTGACATGTTTATCTTCTTCTCTGCTTCCAAAGGAAAAGACTTGTAATGCAGAGTTAATAGAAACATGCATAACAAAACATGGTATAATTTCCGAGATAGATGGGGAATGGCAGGTGATCATGCATTTTTATTTAAACTACTCTTTCACCGGAATTTCGGAGATTATATATAATGACAGTCTGCAGGATAGATATGGATTATGGCTTCTTTTAAAGTAAAAGTTAAAGTGTGCGGTGTCGAGGGAAGGATGCTACGCAACCAATGTGATTGATAAAGCAAGCTTCGATTTATTCCCGAATAGCACAACTTTTTATACGGACTGAGTACAATAGGTATAGTGTTAGTGACAATAATGCCTTATGCACAGTATCTGTGTATGTTCTGTCCTTGCTGTATCTTTCTGTGTTCTTGCTGTATCTTTCTTCAGGGTTCTTCCTTGTCCCACGGTCTTGCCAAGGATTCAGTGTTCTTGTCAGTTCAGCTATTCTCTTCTTTTACTAGCATAATACAGCACAAGCGCCTGTGTCTTGCCTGCACGTCTTGCAAAATGGAGTGCGGCCTGCTTTCTAACACAGAGATTGTCTGTAGTGTCAAACCATTCTCCAACAAAAGTGCATTTTACCAAAATGCATTTAATCTTTCCTGTTAGGAAGTTCCTTAAAT
Organism: Edolisoma coerulescens; assembly: GCA_013397115.1. Lineage (NCBI taxonomy): Eukaryota > Metazoa > Chordata > Aves > Passeriformes > Campephagidae > Edolisoma > Edolisoma coerulescens. The sequence goes on from VWZW01001649.1 coordinate 278,974, forward strand.
AATACAGTGTAATATATTTGTAATCATTACTTCATTATAGATTCTTATGTAAATGTCATGAATGATTGGTTTGGATCACTTAAAGAAGCACTGGCAAAGGTATCAGCAAAAGTCAGTTTAATACAAATTTGCAATAGCAGGACAAAGTTTGATGGCAAGGTTCACTCTATCACTTACTAGATATCCCATGTTATCCCATGAGTTTCTGATCAGGTCAAGGGAAGAGACACTGCCTAACTCATTACTCAAAGCTGAGGACTAAAGAGAATTCCTGAGATTTTAGAGCAGCCTGAGAGGGTGGGGTAACACACCACCCCAGTGATTTGTGACATCTGCTACAGGATACAACACATGATCTTAATTGCTCATCTCCTCCTTAAGTTCTACCCGCCCTGGAAAAGAAGACAAGAAATGGGCTTAAACATTGGCTCTACTACTGGAAAATTTTATAAAGACTACATAAGTACCTACTTCTTCAGAAATTTATAAAAATAGTCACACATTACGAGAGGCAGTGTGGGACAAGGGGATCAGGGAGTGGAGAAATGGCATCAGCTGAAGAGAGGGAATATCCCTTCTTTTTATTGTGCTTTTAGCCATCCATCAATAGCAATGCTGCCTTTGCATAGTAACAGTGCTATTAATATTCATCACTGCATTGCTTTAAATTTGCAGATAAAATGAATTGGCCAGCAGAGACCAAAAACACCCCACAAGTACAGGTGTGCTCTTCTTATTTCAATTACAGATTTTGAAGACAGCACTGGTATTGTGCAAAGAAGAGCTTTTGAAAGCAAGTTCTACATAAAGATAATGGAAAATTTTGATGGATTTTTCAACATGGCATTTACTGCCTGGGGAGTGAATGATAGGGAACGCTGATTAGACAACAGTTTACTCTCCTATTTACTGGTGACATCAGACTGGAACCAAAAGATTTCCTGTGAAACTTTTGAAGACTAAAGCCTTCTATTACATGAGATAATGAGTTTATGGGTGCACAAGAGAGACACAGCTTTTGAGCAATTTGAGCCTCAAGGTAAAAAACCAACATACCAGCTAGAGGATGCTAATGAGGAACATTACCTTCATGCCATCCCAATACATTCTCAGCCCAGTCACATCTTGTAATAAAATAGGTGGACCATTGATATGTCCTGCTTATAAACTGCTCCCAAATCTCCCCAGCTACTTGATAAGTCTTTGGAGTCATCATCAGACTGTGAACACCATATAAGAAGTGACATCCTTCTGGAGTGTAGTTAGCCTGAACTCAGAGCCTCAGATTTTGTGGCTCTTTAGGAAGGTACTCCACTCTTCCCCTTCCATTCCTGCACCTGAAAATCGGTTTTATTTAGAATTAAATTAAATTTATTTTTTTCTAAGATTGGAATTTGGTTTGTGGGATATTGTTTTTGTAGGCGATGCTTCAGTTTTACTTTACCTATCCCTCTGCTTGAGGGACACTGTAAGTCACCATCTCATTCTTCCAATACAGCAAGTTGTAGGGAAATATTTTTGACTTGCAAAGGCATTTCTTGCTGGAGGAGCATAGAAAAATGCAGTTGAGACAGCTGTCATGTGAGTGGAAAAATCAACTGCCTGTTTGACATCAAGTAGAATATTCTTGTTCCATACCTAAAGATTTTCTGTAAATTAAAGATTGGATTAATCCACTTTAATAGATGTGGGGTGTAGAGATGCCATGAAGGAGCTGTTCAGCAACAATGTGACTCTCCTGTGTTTTGTTCCTTTTGCACAAGTGATTAGCCAGGAGGTTTCTGTTCACAAACATTTCCACTGAAAATCTATGCTTCAAAATCTGACAATGCAGACTTCCCATATCTTTTAATTTTAATATGTAAGATACAGTTGTTGCTGAACTTGTTATTAAATCTGTGTTGTCCTTGAATCAGATATTTTCACAGTGCCGAAGAAGCAGAAAATAGATTATTTGGCCAGGAAAATACATTTCTATAGAAATAACAGTGTTCAGAAAATTTGAGGTTAGTTAATAATGATGTAAGTTGACTGTAAAACCAGGTTCCAAAGTACTATGTTTTCTCGTATCGCAAAACTGAATCTATTGAAGGAATAGATCATTCTTTTCATGAAAATGCATCTTCTACACTCCTTTATTTATTGAGGGTAAAAGAACAAAATAAACATTAGGATTTTCATCCCTTTCTCCTCTTTTTTTCATAGAAGGTAGCAGAAAGTAGCTAAAAATATTTGGATCCAGTTTCCAAAAAAACTGATGAGCTTGTTCTTTGGGATATCCTGTGGCTTTAATCAGAGGATCCCTTGATGCCCACATTGATCTTTAGATCAGGCACAGCTTGCATGTGTGTACACATGCTGCTTCCTATAATAGCATGAAGGTGGTAGCAGTTGGGTAGCATATGCTGCTAGTCTGCTCCATGGTTACACTGAATTTGCTCATTAAAGCCATGTGTAAATAGCTCAGTGGTGATTGATGGGGCTGGATGTTTTCATACAACATATGGCTGTGGATTTCCAGGTATTTTTATGTTTTGTTTTCAGTTGGGTTTTGGTTTGGGCAGTTGAGAGAGTTAATCTGTTTCTGGTTCAATTCATCCTGTTACTGTAGGAGATGCTGTGAAAGATTCATAATCTTCTGTAGGGTTAAACTATTTTGATACCTGATACACCATATTACTGAGAAAATACCTATCTGGTGTGTTTCTGAAATTGCTTTTAAAGCTAATAGAAAGTATTATTTTAATTCTAGATGAAATTTAAAATCGAGACTTTGTAAGGAGCAGGAGTTGCTTGTGTTCATTGATGTTTCCACAATTTTTTGGTAGTGTTTTTTGTTACAAGTTAGGGTAAATTCTGTTCAAATTCAAATGGGGCTTATAACTGTATTCTAACTTCTGAAGTACTTTTCCCTATCTTTTTTCAAATTGGAGAGTTTCTTCTTTTTTTTTGACTTGTAATTGCTTTGCGTTGTTTCTGTGAGTACTAAAATTTTGCCTTTATTTCATGTTCAATACAACAATCTTTGATGTCTTGCTCTGTATGTTATGAAATCATTTGAAGCAAGTTGAAATGAAAACATTAAAAAAGAAAATCTGGAAGTGATTTACAGTAATATAATACAATTTGATAGTATTTTATATCTACTCTGATTCATTTAGCTTGTATTCTATCATGAATAATTGTTGAATGATAGCACTGTCTCAGTTTGAAATATTCACTTTTCTAGCTGACTGTGAGGGCAGACTTTTATTGTGGGGGTCCCAGAGAAGCGAGGATGATATGCACCATATGACCCTGACAAGTTCTGTCTTTGACAGTGTAAATGAGTTTTCATCTTTTCTTCACCACCTTGCAGAACTGTAAAAATCATGAGAGGTCAGTGTACAGCAATCAGGAAAAATGTGGGACAGGAGGAGCATCAGGGTCAAGTATGCAGTCAACCATGACAAAAGCCATTTACTTAAATTATAAAATGTTATGTGAATGGATGGAAATTTAAATATTGACTATAACTAAAGTTCATCTTACTGCCTGGAGTTTATGCTGATGAGAAACTCTTAATGATCTTTTCTTCTAAATTAATGATTATGTGGAAGACCAATGGTTCAGTCTCTGATAGGGACAAAACTAGCCTGCCCAGCAATGCTTAGCCCTCTTAATAGAATATGGATTATTTTTATGGATGCTACAGTTTCAAGCCAGTATCCATAAGGCATAGCTAGAAGCCAGATTCCATTACTCTGGCTCTTTTAATTGCCTGTGTGATCTGTCTCCATTCTCTCTTTCTGGTTATGGGGGCTATGTCAGATCAGCCCCTTCTAAACTCTGAATTTGTTCTGAAGTGCTGTAGAGCTCTGTAGTTTAGTACTCATGCCCATGCTGGGGAAAGAAAAGTCTGGTAGAAAATCGCTGTGGTAAATGAGCAACTAAATTAATCAACTTTCCCATCATGACAACAAACAGAGCTTCTTGCTTCAAGTTATCTACCTTTGCTTTTTATAAAAATGGGAAAACTGTCAGACTCTCATAATGCTGCACTGAGGTCTCAGGCTCATCTCACTGTCAATTTTAAAAAAGGCCATAGAAGGCCGCAGTGATGCTAAAATTCAGCGACCCTTGCTTGAGCAGTGATAACATGAACTAATAACCCAGTGCCAGCTTATCATACGGAGAATGGATTCTCCTGCTAGCTTCAAACCTCAAGGGGTTCAAAGTGGTTATTATCAGTGTGTAGGGTTTTCTTTTGCAAAACAGAAAACATGCAATTACTGCACAGTAATAGAAGGATGGATATTCATTGAAAATAATGAAACAATGAAGAAATCAGCAACAGTTTGTGGCTCAACTCTGTTTATTCTCTATCCAGCCATCCCCTTGCATTTAGTTACTCTGTTCCTCTGATTTACGCCATCAGTATTTGTGTAGTGAGAGCATGATCACTGTCACTACAAACACCCCTTCCTAACTCACCACACAGCTGTGTATTTTAGGATAGAGCTTTGGACATACAGGTTCTGCTGTTCAGATGGAGTGAGGTTTGCTCCCAATCCAAGAGGAGAGGGAAGAGGGTTTTTTCGTGATTCCAGTTCACAACCCCTTTCCCAGCGGGACAGTGTATCCAGACTCCAGGCTTCAGGGACACCAATAGTAAAGCCTTCATTTTAAAGGATTATACTTGACATTTAGACAGATATTACTGTATATGAATATCCATGTCATTAACACTTAGCAAAGTGCATCTCATAGTACTCCTGAGAGCAATTATTATACCTGCTTTGTTGATAAAACGTGGTACAGAAGTACACAGTCATTCTTAAACACAGCATTAGTACAAAATCTGTCAGCAACTAAAAAATCAGTCAGGATTTAAGAGGGTAGTATTTCTATACCTGCTCTCAAACAGGAGTGAATTTCTCCCTAAAGAGACCAAAGTTTAAAGTTTTGAAAGTATTTCTTGTCTGTGTGTGTCTGTACTGAGCTAATTCTGGCTTTAGTTTCAGAGTTGTTGAGTATCCGCAGATTTCTCTGTAGATAGTAAAAGCAGAATGTATTTTGTACTGGGTACAATACACGTGGAACTTAATTGTTACGCCATCAAATTGCTATTTTGTAATGAACTTTAAAGATAACCTTAGAAACATCTTCTTCCCGCCTCCTTTAAAGTAGTGTTTAAATCAAAGTATTTTTTGCCTCCAATGGAAAGGTTGCACTAGTCCTTCTACTACCTACAGGACAGTAAACCTTCATTAGATAATGGGAAAGTTTTATAGTCAGTATGTTGATTAAAAGGGAGACGTCTGCATCATGCAATTGATTCTTTGAATTTACTTGGGGGAAATTGTGGGGAGATACTGCTACTGAGATGGCCAGTGTCACGTCAGCTGTTCTAAATATCTATTTGTCTTCAGCAGAAGGGAAGGGAATACAATACAATGCATTACAATACAGTAATACAGTTGCCTGTTGTTTCATTGCACCTTGGAAAACGAGAACTGAAATGGCAAGTTGAGCATGTTGTGCAGTAGGCAAGAACAATGAGCCAGCTTTGCCTCTGAGTGAATATATAACAGAAGACACACATCAACAAAGCCAGGTGTACTCATTACACAGCAGAGTGCTTTCTGGGCTGTATATTCATGGTAATTTGCGTTCATGGAGCACCATTGATCCAAGGTGATCCGTGCAAATGTCTATCCCGTGGCTAAGAGTACTGCCCTTAGCAGCACCAGCATAGGACAGGACCAGCAGCATTGTGAGGCTTGGATGGCTTCAGTTCAGTTCCCATTTCTGCAACAGAGTGAAGTTCAGTTCCTGTCTCTAGTCTGAGACAGGTCTTGTTTGACTTTTTTTTTCTGGAACTGTATCAACAAGTATTAGTCTTATTTTTGTGTTCCTTCTGTAAGGCCTACCTGCCATACCAGAAGGGATGTCACCAGATTGTGTCACAAAAAAAAAAAAAAAACAAAACCCTCCATACCACAAAAGCAGAAAGTGGAGGTCAGGTATCTAGAAAATCTTCCATTCCTTAGACGGCACTCATCTAAACCTGGGACTGATAGAAACTTAATTTGTTGTTAACTCTGCAGGTTCTTTTAACATTTTACAACTCTTAGTTTGATCAGTAGTATTTCGCTATCTTAATACATTTTACTGAACTATCACTAATAATGTCTTACAGCTGCATCTGAATGGTTTCCAAGCCTTTAATTATCTGGCAAGAAGAAGTGAGTTGCTCAACATAAGACGAGTTGCCTAAATGAAGTATATAAACAGCATGTCCCACTCACAAAATTTTTTTTTTTACTCAAAATTGTCTGACTTGTGTTTTTGAAAGCACTATATTCAGTTTAAAAAACAGATGCGTTAAAAGAAAATCTTCTAATGCAGGAGGTAGTGATTATCACAGTGAATTCAATATTGCTTGAAGTATTTCTATAAAATAATATTTTATATATATTTACATACACACACTGTCAACATGATTTAAAAGTCTCTAGACCGTTATGTAAAAGTGCTTTTATCCCAACTACCCTCATCTCACCTTGAAAAAATCCCAGCATAAACTTTCAGTGACTGTATAAAAGCAGATTTCCACTGTATCTATCATTTAAGAAGAAAATAAAATATTTACTGCTTGTAATCAGGGTGAATATCTGATCCAGTAGTCAAGAAACCCAAAGGTGAAATAATGGCTGTTCTCTAGGTTTACATAACGTAGGGCAGGTGTTGCTCCTCTGCTCTGAACTTGAAATGAAGGGTGCACACACCTCACTACCTAATGGAAGCAGACTCTCCTCTTGTGTAGCTGCTTCTTCTTTGGAGGTGGTAAATGAAATAGTATTTCAGTTTCCAAAGGTTTCCAATTTTTAGAAATGACATTGCAGATATAAAAATGCTTTTTGGCATCCAGGAAAAGAGTATTAGTCAAGAATCAATCTTATTTATTTCATCAAGGTCTTAGAGGTGTGGTTTTGTATCTTCTATAAACCTCTCTGGCTTCCTGTTTGGTTTTAGCTGACTAAATAAATTTGAGAATGTGATCCTTGTGTACTGAAAATCTAAAATTTTTACTCATCCCCTGCCATGAACTTGAACTAGTATGAGCTTAAAGAAACAGCTTTAAGGATACAAGAAACTTACATTATAACTACATTGAGTTTGCAAAAATATATTGAACGTATAATTTATATTGGTTTAGCAGTTTCAGTAGTGTCTAATATATGATTTGTTGTTCATTATTCTCTGTTTTATAGTTATTTTTCAGGTGCAAGAAGTTACGGTTTACATTTTTATGGTGGCTACTGCCTTTCAAACACAATTTATTTCTTAAAGACAGACTTTTATATTAAACATTTTCTTAATATAGAAAAAATTAATTTTTTCTTCAGTTAAATTGTAAAAAGAGACTCTAAAAGACTAAAAAAGTAGGAGGCAGAGCAAAAAAGCCCACTAAAAGTGATATAGGAGAAAGGAAAAGAGTAAGTTTTTTGCAAAGAGGTAACATTTTTATTTAAGACTGATTATATTAGTGCTTGGTAAATAATAGATTTTTCCAGATGTGATAAAAAAAGGGAATAAAAAGGTAATTTTGTTACAATTGATTGGAAAATTTCCAAAATAGAAGAAAATAAAAAGTTAATCAAATGCCATTATATGCAGAATATTTTAACATCACGATGTTTGATCCTGTGCTATAGCCCTTGGTCCCGGTATATTTAACATAATTTTATTCCTCAATACACACCTTGTCAGTTTTATTTTAGAAGTGTCAAATAAAAATGAAAACATACTTGCCTGGAAAATCTGTATAAACACACCCTTTGTGTGTTCTGGAATGTCTTACCTTTCTGACCAAATTAAGGTGCCTCGTCAAAGGTGAGGAGTAATGGTGGATGCAGCAACAATTAACTTATTCGCACCAATTGACATCTGGGCAGCTCTGAGGGAGTTCTCTGTTCCTTTCTTCCTTGTGACATTTTCATCTAGTAGTTTGACACTTTAAGAAAATTATCATTTCTGCCTTTTTTTTTTTCTTTCCCATTAAAGAGCTTTTGATACAGATCAATGCATCTGAATGTCCCTTTATTTTTAATGGTGCGGCAATGTTAGATACTGACAGCTGGAAACCCTAATTGAGCAGATGACAGAAAAGTAATGGACGTTTGCAACCACTTATTCTGTCTGACCTTGTATTTAATATCAAAGGGTAAATGTTCATTTTTCTTGGAAAACTTGAGAATCTGAGGGAATATGGAGGCAAGCGAGAAAATGATCTTGCTTAGACATACTATAATATTGGTACAGGAAATCTGCACGTCTCACATTTCACCTTGTCGTTTAAAAAAACAAGGACAGATACATCCTGCTTTCTTTGTGGTGATTATGGATGTTGTGTTATGGATGCCTCTCTGTAATTCCTTTAGCCCTATGAAATACTGTAACCAAAATTAAGGAAAAAATGAAAGAAAATCATGACATTTGCTGATGGAAATTGATGACATAACCTGGTATAAGCCATCCTTAGATTTCTGACCAGTCTAATGACCAACACCACATCTTAAAAATCCAAAGCATTTTGGCATTTTCTTGGGGTTGGGGTATTGTTTTTCTGCAGGGGTTTTTGGGGTTTGGATTTGGGGGTTTTTTTTCAGATGAAGATAAGATTCAAGCAATCCAGCAACTATCACTTCAAGTTGTGTACTAATACCCACTGCTGCTCCAAAGTGTCTTTTTTATGCCAAACAGAGATTAGCAGTCTGTATTCCTGAAGCGTGAGAGATCAGTGCTCCAACTCTCATGGGTTGACTACATGTTGCATATTTAAGTATTTCTAGCTCTCTTAGAGTATCTGTAGTGCAGTGTATGCAGTAAAATTTTCAAATCTTTAACAGATCTGTAAAATTTTGGGGCAACTATGATGATAGTTTCGTATATTTTTTTTTATATTTTTGTAGACTAAATCTGGATTTATTCTAGTGATACATAGGGGTGGTTCTCATTACATATTAATGATGATGTATCTGATGTATCTGATGTCTGTTCATAGATACATGCACTTTTAATTGAGAAAAGGCTTCTATTTTCTTTTATTTAGGTAAAAACCACTTGTCTTTCAGTCCTGTGTTCACATATTGGTTGTACCTGTAGATGTTGTTTCCTTTATTTCAGTGAGAGTAGAGTTAGGAACTTGTTCCACGAGGGATCTTTCCAAATGACTTACTTGCCAGAAGAAAGCACTGGAACTGGTAAAAAAGTTAAGGATTTACCATTTGTACGATCTCAACAAATGTTACCATTGGGGGCTCAGGAGTTCTCTTGCTTGAAATCAGAGACATTGCCAAGAATTTCAGTTACATGTTATGTAAAAAAAGAAGAGAAAGACACAGGTCTTTGTAAGCTGGGATAGAAGCCAGTCTATAGAATAGCAAAAGCTGATGTTCTTTATTGGTGTGACCTTTACAGAGTCAACTACAATAGTTTTTCTACAGTATGAATGGACTAATGAGAACATGAAGTGAGCAGGCAGACCCTGGAAAATAGGTGAAAAAAACTGTGTCAACAGCGAGGTGAGGTGGGAAAGTTGTAAGGATATTTCTCAGAATATTTCTAAGGATATTTCTGGAATATGTCCAGGATGTTTTATTTAGTGCTTCTAGACATACAGATAGAGAGGGTCTTGACCATGCTCAATATTAAACCTATGAAATAAGACTCTGACACTATGAATGTGAGGTTGATAAGCTTTATGTTGTAATCAAATACAATTTGGTTAATTATATTTAATCTCTGAAATTTTATTATTCTCTCTCCATTGGTTACAATGAGTGACCTCTTTCTTCTTTTGCATTCTTTCCTTCCAAGCAGTCTGCTTGGTCAATTCAAAGTGACTATAAAAGATTCCCAGTAAGACCCGTGGAGATTTTTCCCTTGTTTTGCCCTATGTGATAGAAATGTTTGTAGTTTAAAAGATAATGAAAATGGCTGTAATCAGAAATAGGTGACAGAGTCCTAAAAATTAAGGGGATTTACATGCTTCTGCCATGTTTGGAGCCTTAGTTGAAAAAATGGGCACATTTTGATAGCTTGTTCTCATCAGTGCCTATTACGTAATTTAGGCACATGGTGTGTTGGCTTTTGTCACCTCTAGGATGTCTGCCAGACTGTGTAGAAAGAGTTTCGTATCTTCCTAAAGCATTAGCGTGGGACAAAACAGACTTTCAGTGGTGTTTTTACCTGTTCCTATAGAAACTGAAAAAATGTGTGGTTCTGTGAGCCCTAATAATCCTGTGCTCAGCTCGACAGCTGCACAGCTGTTCAGACTCACTGCCAGTCTCTGTTTTACAGGGACAACTGAGCCCTTAGAAAATTAAGTACTATCCCCAGAGTTCTCTAAAAGATTTTCTTATACAGGAAGTACATCTTAAGCAGGTAATTCCTATGTCTCTATTCTTATTGTTTCCTGCTCCTCTGGAAAAATTTGGGCAAGGGTTTGGCAAGCTTTGGGAAACTTGTGGGAGTCAGGTTAACTATATAATTGTGTATTATTATTATTATTATTATCATTGCTATTATACTACGATTACTATTTCTAATGTTATTATTACCGTAGGTCTTCCTGTGCAAATATGTGTATTTGTTTCACACTTGTACCTACAAAGTTTGAACAGAACACGTTTGTTAAAATCCATAGAAGTGGCTTCTGGTGAAGCAAAGAGAAGAACCTTTCATTGCACTTCTCTTCTGAAATGCATCATTGACATGCAGTGGAGGGAATAAGCATTAAATTTAATTAATAATGGATTTTTTCCTCACCTTTCAGCTTTGAAAAGAGAATGTTTTTTGCATTCTGTAGAGTTTTATTTTATTAACCACACAAAGAGAAATAATGCTTCATTTAACTATGTCAAAACCAATCTAAACTCTCTGCTATTTACTTTCCTTTCCATAAATTTTAATGCATTTTTAATTCCACACCACTGGTTGGCAAACCAACCATTGAAGTTATTGCTGCCCTGTAATGTATTTCAGTCATTTCTAATAAACCTGGACCTTAAGATTATTTATTATTATCTCTGTACACTATGAAAATGGATTTGCTGCCTGTGCTGGGTTTCAGCCCTTTCACTGCTATGGGTAGTTATGTATAAGATTGAAGAAACAAACAAAAACAACTAATCGGAATACAGACAATTTCTAATCCTGTGTTCTTTTGTGAGGAAAAAACACATTTGAGGAAGAAAATACAGAAAATGGATGAATTTTTTATGCATTTAAAGGATTTTTTCCTGAAATTAGAGCAAGAGATAGATTAAAAGTTATTTTAACAGGATTTTTTATTATAAAAGCTGTGGTTTTTTCTCTTTGAAATTAACCCTGACATATTCTGTAGCTACTTTCTTCAGCTATTATGGAAGTGTATAAATTTATTTTGCAAAAGGCTATATCTTAAAAATTGATTTAAGATACCAGCAAGAAGGTTGGGAAAAAATTCAAAAATAAAATAACTGAAGTATGACTAAAATATCATATCAAAATGCTGTATCATAAAACATCCTTACCCTTTGAATTTGTTTCTTCAAATAAAATAAGAATTCACGGTTCTTATATTCTGGAAGTCACGTCAAAAATGCCTTGTTCATCACATCTATTACAGGAAAATAATTACTCTCAAATCAAAGCATACTCTTTTACGTTGAGTTCTTTACAAATCAGAGTGGTTGACAACTGAGTTCATGTTATTCTCCTCCTTGATTTCTGAAGAAGTTCTTTGTGTCCTTAACAGTTTTTCTGGTTTTAGAATTTTTCTGTTCCTTTGTGTGACTGTTCCTTGTAACATAACATTTACATACTGAGTGTTTTTCATGGGCAAGGAAAAGATTTTCAGCTGCTCTTATGACTGGCAGCTGAGCAGTTTTTTCAATCTCTCTCCTTCAAGCTGAGTTTATTTTATTCAGAAATTGTCCAAGGAATGTCAGGTGAAAATGAACAAATCTTCCTTTATTCCTGCTTGTGGCTAGAGGCTCTCAGTTTCTAGAGCACATATTTTGCAAATTCCTGCAGTCTTTTGCAATGAATAACCTTTCTTAAAAGAGCTAACAAAACCTTTTAAGTTACTTGCAGCATATTTTGAAGGGAGGAGCTATTTCAGAAAAAGATATCTTGCAAAATTCCCTTGAATTTCTGTCTATGCTAGCCTAAATTAACCATGTTTGTCTTTAATAACTACACTGAATGGCCTCTTTGCTGGAATTTGGCCTACTGAAAGATGTCATTAAGCAAGCTTGGTTACTTCTTAGTAGCTCACATATTTTGAAAAACCAGTTATTTATCTTAACCATGTTGTTTTACTTTATAAGAAGTTACAGCCTGCACTCAGCCAGCTGACACTGAGGACAGTTTTTGTAGGGCCTATCATATCTTCATGCCTCTTCAACTCTGTGGTAAATTTCATTTGTGTAGCGTCTGAGTGTAAAGTACCCACATGGTACATAGGAACAAATCTGTTCCTACGAATTACTTTGGTAATATAAAAATACACTTGGCACTTTGTGACTCAGCTTATCTATTTTTAAAAAGTAGATAATGACAAGGTATGCTAATCATTATTTTTTGCTTCTAGTGTGTTACTAACAATAATTCTACTAGATATGTATTTAAATATATCAGCTCTTGTGAGAAGTTCACGATCTAATAGATGTAAATTTGCTAAGGTTTTTAAAGCAAATTGAAAGGTCATGTATTGAGATTAAATTAGTCACTCCTCACGATACTCTGCAACTTCTAATCAGTAGGAGATACAAATACAAGCTAGATTGCAAATGGAATGCAGGTATAAACCACATTGCAGAGGAAAGAGATCTCATGTAGATTTTATTGATATGTAGCAGGTGGCTTTTTCATAGCAACTATAAAAATTAAATGACAATCCATATTTTCTACTGCAAATTAAAGAATTCATAAAGGGCTAATTTGTTGGAACAAAGGTTTTTTTTAATTGTACCTTCTTGTTATTCTGTTTGATTTTCTATGTCTTTATGATTAGGTGTCATTCTCCAAGCAGATGGTAGCAGTGGTGAGAGGCAATCTCCGCTTACATTTATGCAATTTTTTTTTAGTGTTCTTCTTCATGGTGGTGACATACTTGCCCATATATTGAACTTTATCAGTATCTGACCTTAAAATCTCAGAGGTGGTAGGATCAAAGAATAAACATTTTTAAGGTGTGGATAAGAGCTATGAGAATGATTAGAGGTCAGAGGATTAATTTACAAGTAAAGATGAATTGAGCCCAATACGTAGTATATGGTTTAGCAGAATGAATTGAGTTTTGGAAAAAGGATCAAAAGGAGAGCCATATAACCACCTCTAAAGGATGTAAACTGCAACAGCTGAATTATGCTCCTCAGTCACAGACTCAATGTGGACAGTGCAGAGAATTCTTTTCTGAGCTCAGGGTATAGAAGGAGAAAAGTTATCCTGTCTTTTCGGAAAAGAAGGCAGGTCTGTTCACCCTGGTATCAGACAATGATATGGGGAACAATGAGTAATTTTTTGATATATAGCAGACCTTTTGCACTAGCTACCTTGAATACAGGCAGCTGTTCTGCCATTCTGTATTATGAGGCAGGCACAATCAGGCCCAAATACCAAAACAATTTAACACTGAAAATTGTACGTAAGTACCACTGCCAAATAGCCTGACAGTGGAACATAATTGTGATGAACTGATTTATTGGGTCCTTTAGAACTGGGCATAACTGAGTCAAGGACCAAACCTCAAGTCAGTATTCCAGATTTTTTGTGCAGAAGTTTTATGTCAATTTACAGGTTCAAAGCCTTTTCCATACCTGCTATAAAACTATTCAAACACCATTCTTCTAAATATCCCCCCAAAATGTCAGTTTTTCATCTTGAATTTGATTACTATTTGAGCTGAACATTTCATCTTTCTTCACATTTTCTGAAGCCCTTGAAAGCTATCAAGGCCAGTTTTCTTCTTCTTTCTGCCCTACAGCATGTTTTTACCTCTGCAAAATATCATTTATACATTGGAAAGAAAAAAAAAAGCCACTGTCAAGATAGTTACACAATGAAACACATTGCTTGAAGAGGTTGTGGAGTATTATTCTGGGCACCCTGCTCTGGTTGACCCTACTTTGAGCAGAGAGCTTAGATGAGATGATCTCCAGAGACCTCTTCCACCTTCAAGTGTTTTGTGTTCATTTGAACTTTGGCTCTCCTAACTGAATAATGATTAGAAACTTATCTCATGTTTTACAGTATATATTTTTTCTAAAGAACACTGCTTGCAAGAAATCCTTTGGAACCTTTGGTTGAAAATGATTTTTTTTAAATTTTCTTTTTAATTCCAAGAGCTGGATAAACTTTGGCATATCTACTTTAAACATTAATTCGGCAGTCCAGTCTTTTAAAACCCTGTTGAATTGTAAGACAACCATCATTTTTATTTTTTCTGGCTAATTAATTGACTTTTTTATTTCTGGATTCTCTGTAATAATTGGATTTACACTATGAAATTGTTCCTGTGTGTTAAAGTAAAGTGATAAAAGTAGTGCTTACTAATAGTTTTGTTTTAATTTTGTTCTTAAAATAAAAATAATCTTAAATAATTGTTAATAATCTATGTAATTTTAGTTGCTAACTGGTTTGAATTAATTTCTTACATGCCTCTATCTCTCCACCTGTTTTCTTCTCCTTTTTCCTTCTACACTAGTGACAGTGTGAAGAAATACTTTTTGCAGTCCACCTCTACTACTGGTATTTATTTTGGTAGAAAGAGAAGAAGTCTAATAAAAATGAAAGACCAATTTTCCTTAAATTGATGAGTTGTAGTGGCTTTCTTCAACCTAGCACACTGAAATGGTTCATTCCTGAAGAATTAGTTTAGCTGTTAAGAAATCAAGAAATAAATGCTGCACACCTCAATCAATCAAAGGAATTTAAATACTTCAAGGGAAAGTTGAAATGAAAATAGATAGGCTGTTTCCAAATGATGAAAAACAGGAAAATCAATATGATAAGCTTGGGGTTTGCCTCCACTAAAATCCCCAAGTTTATCTTGGGTTTCAGCATTTTCAGCAATCACTCTTAATTACCTAATTGTGTGGATTGTGGATTATGACGTAGTGATTGTGGCTTGGCTTTGTTGTTTTTTACTCTTGATTGAAGTACATGGTTGGTCTCAGCATCTTCACAGCATCAGAAAACTCTGACAGTGTCTGTCTTTCTGTCTATAGCAGATGTTTCTGTTTTGAAAGTAGCTGTATCAAAGTTTAACACACATCAAGTCATAATCTAAGATGACTGGTGGGATAAAAGAACTTTTGCAAAGAAGTGGCAAAAGTAAAGCTATCCAAAATCCATCGTCTTAAGCGTATCTTTAATTCCACATGCACACCTTTCCAGGAATAAGGAATAAACAACTGATATTGATCCCTTCATCTATCTAGAGACAGGAATCTGAGATTTGTAATGTGCAATACTTTATGCCGCAATGTTGTCAGCATTAGGACAATATCTGGATTAACTAATACAACATAGTTGTTTCTAGGCAATAATGCTGGCTCCTATCCAGATGGGAGGAAAAATCAGATTTTACTAAGTCTTTTAAACTACTGTTCAGACAGAGATTTATCTTTTATGTAAGTTTTTATTTTCCATGTCTGTTGTGAAATGTTTTGGGTTTGATAAGTCTTACAGAACTTCCATAGTATCTGATAAACCACATTAGCCTGCATGTTGTAATCCTATCGCAGTCTTGTATGCATGTAAATTTTTTTTCAGTATTATAGATGTTAAAGGAAGCTGTTTTAAGACACTATTTAGAAGACCATGTCTCATCTTGTCTCATAACCTTCTTTCCTGTTGTCACTGGAAAAGTGGAGACATTCTTCCCAAATGTCTGAAGTCTAGGGATGCTGATGATAAAACTTACATCATTCTATAGTCACCTTGTGTATTCATTGCCCACAAGAGCATGTACTCTAAGAACACAACTAATTCCTGTTTATTTACAAAGCAGTTGTTTATAGACTGAAAAACTTCTATAAGTTTTGAAAAAAAAATTTCTTTTCCCATATTCTTCTTTATTCAGGATTTTAAAAAAGGATTATTAGTCAACTTGTCTGTGATATTTGTTTGGATGAATAGACTGAAATATTTTTTTTTAAGTTATTGTATATTGTAATTGGGCTTGAAAGACTTGGTTGTGAATTCTAGGTGATTGCTTGTACATATGACTTGTAAAATGTCTTGAGTCTCTGCCCTTCTGCATTTCTAGTCTCAAGTATTAATGAGAGTATTTCTGATATTGGCTTTAAAATCAGACTCACATCTTGACTCACAAGGCTTGGAAAAATTTTCCGTCTGTGTTTTTGCTCTCTTTGAAAGGTAGTTAGGGACAGGGTATGAGACCCATTTAGGAAAATAAAAGGTAAAAAAGTTAATGAATTCATCTAGTTGAAAATATTATTTCTTCTTGTACTGCATGAAACTGGATGAAGTTTCATCTAAAATTTTTATCAAAGTTTTGGAAGAAAAGGCTTGAATTTTAAATTTATGGAAATTAAGAATTAGTCAGGTTATATTTCACTGTGTAACTCAGATTCTCCTCCAGATTAATTCATTATTGGAAGACTCAGACTCACCTGCTGAGATAAACACTGATGGTTTTTTCCACAAGGTGCAATAATAAACCTCTTCATACAGGTCTTATTTATGTTTCGCTTCTGTGATTTTCTCTGCACACTTATAATAGATGGATAAAATGTGATTACTCTGAGTGGGTAAGTAATGCTTTATTTTCAACACATTTTCACTTGTCTGAAATCAGATTGGTATCTTCTTCAGTGTATTGGTTATTTGCAAATATTGGGTGTTTAAATTACAGTAATAATTCTTCTGTAGTTCCATAAGGAGCAAATTAATGTGTGTTTTTGAATTTTTAAATATGAAATAAATTATTTTATAAGTTTCTGAATTCAGCTTCTGCTCTGAATAAATACATAGGATGAATTGAAAATACTCTGATGCAGTTGTTTTGAGTCTACCAGTAATTTTTGAGAAAGATCTCTATTCTAATAAGCTTATTTACTAGACTATGTCTAGAGGGAAAAAAAAAAACCAAAAACAAACAAGAAATGAGCTGAGTTAAAAACAAACGAATTGGGGGGTGAACACTGAAAATTCCTAAGGCGGTAATATTTTCCTAACATTAGTAATGCTATTATGTTGTATTAACTGCCATGTGAGTACAAGGATACAATTTTTTCCCCTGGAATACCTTGGTCTGCTCTAAAGAAAAGTATAAATCTATAGTTTATCTCCCTCACTGTGCTAAAAAGTCGTTCAGAGTCTCCTATGCAGTGGATAAAACTATTTCAGAGACTAGGTTTCAAGTCCTCCTCCCTTGTGTTTGGAGAGGTACCTTGATCTGTTCCTGTCTTAGGCAGAAGAAATGAGGAGAAAAGTCTTTCTCAAAAAGCCTGCCCTTCTTGAAGGGAGGGAGCCATCTGTCAAAGAGCTGACGCTGCTCAGTGTAGTTTCCATGACTGCTACCCTACTGAGCAACAGGCTTGCATCTGAGAATGATAATGACCAGGAGAATGGCCTTTGCTCTTCTTTAAACCTGAATTTTCTGACACCAAGATCTCTGAGGATGCAGATGCTCTTAGTGCTTTAAAGTAACGTCCATTCAACATGCTGAAAGATTTCATTCAGTTCAGGCTGAGTTAAGCAAATGGAAAAGTATACAAAACACTGGTCTTGGTCTCTTTGCTGGAAGAACAATATTTTATATAAATAATTGGATCTGTTTATTGTCTTGCTTTTATTCAGTTTTTGAGAAAGCAAAGTAAAGAGGCTGACTGTTGTAAATTGCTGAAGTAGAAGGAAAAGTAGTTAACTCTGGAAATATTTAGATTTTCTTTTGACTCAGTTTGCACTTTTCAACATTCAGTCAATTATATTTTATGATTGTTACAGAATTTCATTCTGTATTCCTTCCTAAGAGAATATATAAATACATTTCTTCATATCGACTGCGTTTACAGGAAACGCAAAAAATGTCTTAAAGAATTTTGGAGAAGCAGTGTTAGAGGTCTTGCTGATGAGTGAAGAATAGAATTAAGCAAAGGGCTAGTGATAAAGATTATAAAAACTGATGGAATTAAGAAGTTAGATCGATCTTGGTTAAAATGTTTTAGCATTAATAGTCTTTTTTCAAGAATATCAACAAATTAATCTCTGTGGTCTCGAGAACTTAATCCCATCAGGACATACATTGCTAGGTGCAGATGGTACACAAAAGTGTGATGGATGTAATTTGAGAATGTACTTCTTACAAAAGTCTTTCTGTGTTTGAGAATTATTTGTGTAGACTCTATACAACCACACATTTTTAATTAATTTTTTTTAATATATAATACTCTAACAATTTTGGATTTTGAGTTTTGAACTAAAGAAAGCTACAAGCTCTCACCTAATGTCCCTGACATTTATTTTTATACTAAAGATATGCAGTTAATCAAGATACAGTGTCCCTGATAAAAATATTTCTTCTCAGGATGTTAAGATTGTACATCCATTATTATCTTCCCAAGGAGAAAAAAGCCACGAGTTTTCTCTTGCTAAGGAAGGCTAAAATACGTATGTCTAGTATCTTATGTGGTCTTCATTATTGTAGTATCTTAGCATTCTCAAAACAGATGGGGAAATGTAGAGTGAAATTAAATTCAAAATTACACAGGAAGTCAATAGCAGACTTAGAAACGCGGATGAGTCTCTCAGTTTGTTTAATATAAAATTTTCCATTCATTGTAAGAAAGATGCATTATCTGAAGTAAGAAACTTGTGCATAAACTTTCCAGAAAACATAACAAGCTGTTGACACATGTGAAAATGAAGGTCTCATATAATTATCAGGGTTCCATTCTTGAGGATTAGGTCATTGTTGTTCTCTTAAAGCTACCTTTTCAAATAATTTTAAATAATTATTAACTAAGAAAAACTCTGTTATCTGATTTCTTTTTTTTTCACAAATAGGGATTTTTTCAATTAGAAAATGAGAAATGACCCTGAGACTTGCCATCCCCTAAGTCTTCTATTTCTTAACAGTGGTTCTGAAAGCCATGGTCCGTATTTAACTGCATGATGTAGGTTACATCTGGTATTTCGCTATATACTGGAAGGTCCTCATGCTTTTCAACATTGTTATATTTTCCCCCTATGGTCAGGGTTAATGCAGGTCTTGGTTTGTAATAAAGGATGTAAAAATACAATTTTAATTACCCATCTGTATCCTCATTTTCATCTCCATTTCTCCTTTATCTATAGCCTATACTGTTTTATAGACTGTGGCTATGATTTCTTTTATGGAATCTTTTACCTTCAGAGTCTCTTAAAAATCTTTGCATATATTGGACTGGAGATATACTGGAGCTGAAATGGGGATGCTGCTGGATCCTGCAGAAATAGGGGTGCATATCCCAGGAATTGGGTTTTATGGAACAAATCTAGTACAAGAAGGTAGTTATATTTGGCAGCCAAAATGCTATTAGGGCAAATACTTCTGACTCTAAATCTTTAATCAGCATAAACCATTGCACCTTTGGGCTGCAAATAATTGGAGCAATTTATCGTGTGCTTAGCAGTTAAATGAACTATTCCTGTGTTGGAATACTGCAGCTGCTTCTTAACACTGAGCAATATTTTGGAATGGTTTAAGTGAGGAAACAGAGAAGAACCTGCTGCAAATGTAGGTAATTTCCTCAGACTATGATTAGTTCTGAAGACTCTAGAACCAATGATAGCCAGATTTTCTCCAAAGGCATGCCATTTCAATAACTCCGTGTGGCTGGTGATGAACCTGAGATGAAAGGGTTGTGTTCATCAGAGGTTTTATGTGCCAAGCTTAGATGCTAGCTTAGATTGCTTCTCTGAAAAAAGGATTCCAACCTGGCTAGTATGTTGCTGACACTGCATTCAGAAATACCCCATGTTTTTTGTGATGTGTCTATCCAAGTACAGCTAATCCTGCTCTACCATTGTTTTGCAATCAGAGCCTGAGACTGTATTGCAATAATATTACAGCAGTCTGCAGTAAGGGTAGCATATTTTTTTTATAAAATTATTTAAATTTTAAGCTACAGCACAAGCTAAGGATATTATTATAGCACATCCAATTATCTTTTTTTTTTTTTTTCCCCTCTTCCTGTTTGTTACATTGATTTAATTTGGTTAATCTGCATGCCACTTAAAAATCCAGTGGCATATTTCTTTGCTTTTTTAGACCTTTATCTTGGTAGACATGCTTTAATGGTAGTGTTTCCTGGATTAATTTTTGGCACCAAGGTTTTATCCTATCTCCAGTTCTGATGTTTGATCCAACATGGTATAATGTATTTTTGCAAAGCATGGAGACTCATGTGTTAGTGGGCAGCAACAGGCACTTCAGAATTTGGAAGCTGTTTCTAGAATCTCCACCTTATGTTGTCTAAAATGGAAATTACTTTATTAAAAATAACTTGATTCGCCTCAGTGCACCTGTTTCTATGCAACAGCAAAGGCACCTGTGTCCTATTAATACTTACATTATGCAGCACATTTGGAAATGTTATAACTCAGGTGGATTATCCTCCTGGGAACCACATACATCGCTCCTGCCTCAGCTCTTTCTCTCTATATATGTCAAGTTGTTAAATGATTTTTGGGTTACTTCAATGTATTTGCAGCTTGAATTCTTAAAACACGATACTCAGGCGAGTAAGAAGAAACTGATTCCAGATGGCTGGTAGCAGATCTCCATATTTTTCTATGTTCTAGTTGTCCAGTATCTATTTTGAACCCATCCATTCTTTTGTACTGCCATTTAAAAAGAAAGACATACATGGCTGGTAGGTTGTCTACATTTGCTTGCCTCTAGCTCAGTCTGTTGTTCAGCTAGAAAGAATTATGTCTCTCATGCTGCTTCTTGTCTAGGTCAATTATTTTTGTTATAATATCAAAGATTTTGGAAATATGTTAAGGAGGATTTGCCATTTTGTTACTGTAGAAATATTAATTTAATATTTACATTAACATATAACAACTAGAACACAAGCTTCAGGTGACTCCCATATAAAAGATGAAGAAGAAATTCACTTCTTTTGCCCTGAATCTTATTCAATTAGCTCTAATGCTAATAGTGTAAATTGACATCACGGCTGTGGAACCAGGTTGCATATTACTTGTTAGTTAAATAGGATGTGAAACTTTTTATTTTCTCCTGTGCCATCACTGTGCATGGCTAGAAGCAGTATACTAGGTAATGGCCAGTACACATACTTTTCATATCTAGTAGCCAAAACTGACTGTGTGTAATATTAATCTTACCTAAACTATGAAACTCAGTGGTGACTATCCAAGGTCTTTATTTCCGCTGATTTAGAATAATGCCTT
The DNA here is from genome assembly GCA_013397115.1 of Edolisoma coerulescens. NCBI lineage: Eukaryota > Metazoa > Chordata > Aves > Passeriformes > Campephagidae > Edolisoma > Edolisoma coerulescens. Next base: position 300,433 of record VWZW01001649.1, read on the forward strand.
CCCTTAGCTACATCGTAGTTTTTCTTAAATCAGTATTTTAAAAGATAATGACTCCTACCAAATAGGTTTCTGCTGTATTATGCAGCAAAGAAACCTACTCTGAGTTGTATAGCAATCATTCAGGGTGAGTGGGGCTCTATTGAAAGAGCCCTAAACAGGACAACTAGGCTACCTCTGTCTTCAAAAATAAGATGACAATAGCAACTAATTCCTGACATCTAGCCCGTTCTTAAAGCCCTCATCTAGACTTCACAGGATCCCTTGCCTGACAGGTAGGTCATATGAAATCTCACAGAACCTGATTCTCTTTTCTAAAAAAACCATGTTTGGGCCTTTTTCTGGTCATAGTTTTTAATTTCTTCCTGTTCTTCTAAGGACGTGTTAAGTTGATGGAAGTTTAATCTGCTGATATACTTGAGAAGATGTGATTGTTGTCTGTTCACAGTGTCTTCATTATATTTATTTGGTCCTAAGCATAAATTATAAATACTATATCCCTTCTGACACGCTTTTTAACCTGGTGTCTTAAGTGGCAGGAACACAGTAACTAGTGTCTTTTCCTGTCTTTGAATTAAAAAAAAAAACAAACCATCTGGACTAAAATGTATGGAAAAAGTATGGCTTGTGATAGTTATAGATGTGTGATCGGTTTCATCAGGACTATAGCAATCATTAGTTAGTGATTGAGGTTAGTGAGGAATTTTTACCCACTATCAGAGTAGTAAGGACCTTGTTGGTCGGCTGATTTTTGTGTCCCATTCTATAATTTAGAGCCTGGAGCAGTCTCTGGTGTCATGGCAGTGAAATGCTTGCAAGTGGTTTTAAGTGATTGTTGGGAGAACTATGTAAAATAGAGGAGCTAATGTGAAAGTTATGTTATATATCTGTTATAGCTCCAATAAAAATTCTGTTCATATAGTGTTCTTCCTAGCAGGGTTTTCAGGAGCTTTTAAATTAATTAATGTCCTGTCATCTCTTTAAATGGTTCTTACATGTTTTAGTTCATTGGAAAGCTTGTGAGACGCTGCATTCTGGCTAAAGAAAATTATATCAGTCTCCAGGGCAGCCGGTTTAGATAATATTACATACACAAACCACCACCTTTTTTTTTCTGTAGAAGTCAAGCTTATTAATTATTTTGTTTTTTATTTTTATTTCTTTTAAATATACATTTTCACCTACTTGCTCTTTGCTCTGTGTGAAATGGTACTATCTCTGTAGTGCGGATGCCTTCATTTCTCGGTGTTTCAGCTGAGATCCAGATTCCGAGTGCTTACGTGGAACAAATAATTTAGTTTTATTTCTTTTTCTGATGCTTTCCTATATGAGTCCCTTGTCAAACCCCAACAATTTGTGAAGGTTGTAGATTTTGGTAGAAGATTCTCTGTTCTCATGAAAGTGAAAATGTGTATGACCACTGCAGCACATGATTTATGAAATTATTGTGTTACTCTCTTAACCATGTGTCATATCTGCTTCTGCCATGTTTCTGGTGAGTCTTATTTTTCTGCTAGAAGCAGAGAAATTGTACACATAATTCAAAAAGTATTAAGTTAATTTTGATTAAATATTTCTTTTGAGTTAAAAAAAATTTAAGAAAGGATCATGGTTTGTTTGTAGAATAAATCTCTTTAAAGGACGAAAGGACTGTTGTAATTGTCAATACACAAACATTCAGTGGATTAGGAAATAGGATTTGTAAATGGACCAAGACAGTACTATGGATACAGGATTTTAAAATCTCAGTAATGTATTCTTACTCTTGTATAGTAACCAAATCAGAAAACTTCTCTTACTATTTATATGTATGTTCATACATGAGATTCCTTGATGACTGATCTTCTTGAGTGAATCAGTGACACTGATCTTAACTGTGAAATTAACAATTTTAATGTAGGTTACTAATCTTCGTTTGAAATTTGTCCTGAGCCCCATTTCTGACAAGTGTTCAACTATTTAAATATAGAAGTCTTTTTAGTGATATAAGGATTAACTAAAAAGATAGTAATCATAGTTGCGGGCTTGTGGGTTTGGTTTTGGTGTGTCATGGGCTTTTTTTTTTTTTTTTTCTGTAGTCTTATATTTGGCTAAACTAGAACTAAAAGCTGAAAGTTTTCACTAGTCTTACAGGTTTTTATTTTGTTATTTAGGCTTCTTGTCATATCACCACACTGATTCACGTCTGTAGCACATTACAGCATTTTAAATTGACATTTGGTTCTGCCATATGTCGTTCTGTGTTGTGGCACACGAGAGTAATATCATGTTTTATCAAGTTTATCAATACTTAATTTATCCTTAACGTAGTTTTATCTAATCCATCTATTCATTTGACTTATACTCATAGTCACTAAACGCCAGAGAACAGATACATGGTTTTTCCTGAAAGATATTTGGTATCTTGGTATTTTGATGCTGTAGTTTAGGAGAAGATTAGTAGTGGTTTAGCCAAAAGGTAATTCTGTTGCATTATAGGATTTCTCAGATAAAATTTCAGACGTGTTGATTTGGAAATTTTACCAACAAGCTTTGGGGATTTATCTAGAAGATTGAAAGACTAAGGCTTGAATATGTGAATTAAAAGAGTGATTGTTTTGGTTTAGTTAGTTTTTCACTATCGGTGTTGCATTTATCTAGCCAGTAATAATTATGGCAATAAGGCTGTTTTTGTCCATTTGGATTCGAATAAAGTCAGGGCAGTTAATGAGAATATAATTCATCAAGAAAAATTAAGAGGCATGAGTGGTTAACAATGTCTGTACCCCTCTTATTTCACACAACACAGCAAAACAGTTTTCAGGAAATGCATTGCTGAATAAAGTTAAGTGGAGCAGATAGACAAGAACTATAACAGATAAAACAATGTTCTGGGAAGATTCTATTTTTAATAATATCACAATCTTTTTTTTTTCCTTAAAAAAAAAAAAAAGGCATTTCAAAGTGTCTAATTAGGATCTGGGTATGGGAAAGAACATTTCTGGTCTGCAGTGATTTGGCCATTCAATCATGCTGTAGAAAACACTAAGCATAACAGCTCAAATAAGGTGGAAAATTTCTAAGACAAAAAGAAATGACTCTATGGAAATGAGGTTGATTTTGCACATATCTATCTGGAGGTTGGTTGTTCACTTTGTTTTACTGCTGCATTGCCCACAATAAGTCATAACACAACAAAAATTAAAACTTAGAAATATTGGAAGTATTTTACTAGAAACCAAATTATCTTGAAAATAAGAAGTAAATGCATGTAAGGGGGAATATGTAAAAGAAATTTTAACTTCTTTAATTATTATTGTCACCCCTAGGAATGCCATTAATAATTTGCTTCTGCTGTGCCTTTCATTTGCTCTTTGCATAGAATGATATTCCAACTGAACGCTTGGCATTGTGGAGGAAGCTCAGTGTTTCCTTAGAAAAATACACTTAGGAAATTTTTCTCTCTTGACTGTATTTTCCATTTAATGTAACCTTTTAAAATGTACATATGTGCATGTCCTTTGAAGTGACCTATGGAAAAGAAAGTTTTGAGAATACTGTGTGAATATATTTTCACATTGGATAATTGTTGCAAGAGCCTGAATTTTTAACATAATGAATTCTATTCTTTTTCTGATCTGTTGGTCACTAAAAACTTAGAATCTAAGTCCCAGTGAAGTGTGTGAAAGTCTTCTTTCCATTTGTCTTTCCTCTCAGGTTATAGTCAGTTGTGTAAAGGAAACCAATGAGATTTTTTATGTGTGTGGTAAAAATCTAGTGACTAAAATATTTTACCTATTGATAGGACTTCTTGCTGTGTATTTTGATCTATATGGATCTTAGTAGATGTTAAATCTCTAGTTTCCTTCATTGAAACTGCCCTACCTGTATCTTCTTTCTCCACTCCGAAGAAAAAGCCCTAACAATAAGGTCAATAGTAGATAGTCTTAAATTATGTTCATATGATAAGTTCATATTTATTCCTAGAAAGGTTAATACTTGGGAATATTTTGAATTAAAGTGGTGGTTCAGAGACCAGAATCTTAAGTGTATCAACAGACAACTACAAGCAATCCTTGCTAATAATTTTTCATCCCTTGGTGTATATGTCATGTAATTGTTCATTGAATATTTGTGAACTTAGTTATTCATTAATAGAAATTTGTTAACAGTTGTTAGGTGACTTAGGAGCCTAATTCTCATAATCATAAATTAATTACATTAGTAGAAACCGGAAACTGATTGAAAACCAATTAGTTTTAGGTCTGTGAGTGCCACTTACACTATGGAAAACAAAGTTTATGCTTATAAATAATTTAAGCACTTGAATATTTTTATGCTGTTTCATTGCTAAAAAACAGACAAAAAATTTTCTGGTATCACTTATTGAATCTGTGATAAAGATACATATGTAATTTTAATTTCTTTTTAAACACTTTATATGAATGAAACAACCATTCTACTCAGAAAATTTTAGGTCCAACAGGCATAAACAGTTAGATAAATTCCTGTGTTCTGGTTGAAGATACTTCATGGTAAGAAGGCTCTGATTATATTGAGACCTCAAAGCCTCCAAAGCCTTATGAGCTTTCCTAAAATAGGCATGACTGATGGTGAGTTCTGAGTTCTGTTTCCAAGTAAGAGAAGGGAATATACCAAAGAGGACTAAACTACTAAAGAAGCTCCTGGAACTGCCTGCACATTAATTCCTTCCAGTTTAATTACTGATCTGATTAGTAGTTTGTTTCCAGGAAGCTTACATGTTGCTCTTGTGACTTCTTCTATTCTTGGATTTCTTCGTGGTAAAGTTCCAGATCTTACCGACATCAAACAGCAGGAATGAACATCTGCTGCCCTCATAAACTTTCATTAGATATCCTCCCTGATGCCTCTGACTGCAAGCCTGAGTATGGAAAGGTAGTATATGGAAGCATTTTCCAGGGCAGATGGCCAAATTAAAATTATTTACTTGTATAGCACAGGTCCAGTATTAAATCTACATAAATTCATCCAAAAAAGTACATATTACAGAGCAGGGGGAAGAGAACTATGGCTTGATGTATAAAAATATGATATTGAATTAGCTTATTTTAAAAAAACTGCTTAAGTGGGAAAATCTGAGAGTGGTAAACTTTAATATTAGTGTGCTAAAATAAGTAGTCATATCTGCTACTTTTTTGCATAAATGGAAGACGTATTATGCTGGCAACACTATATGCATCACAATATAAAGTGAATATATATGTATGTACATATACACAGAGTCTGTGTGTGAATTGCAACATATGGGCTACATGTAATGATGGAGGAATTAAAAAAAGCAACTGCGTATGTTTAAATGTTTTGTTCTTGAGGGCTTTTGCTTTCAGAAGTAAATCTGCTTCCCTCAGTCATAAATATAAGAAGTAGTGTTACACAATTTTAAATCTTAATCAGACTATTAAGATAACATAGAGCCCATTATGAAATATGGAAATTAAAACACCTTATAGGTAATATTCTTAACTAATTCTTGATACAAAAACTACATGGGTGGAGATGAAATGCGCAGCATTTCTTTAATTATTTGCACATTGTCTTCATCCAGTAATAGGAAATACTATAACTTTAACCAAAATAACATTTTCAGAAAAGGTCCTTCACAAGTAATGTGAAGGGTTTGTTTTTTTTTTTTTTTCCTAAGAACAAAAGATGAAGTTTGGATCTTCTTTTACATCTTAGAATTTGAGATATATATAACAGATGGGCAGGGAGGATTGGCATTGATTTTTAAATTTAAATTCATTTAATGTGAAATGGGATAAATATCAATGCATCCAATGTAGTATTTATCATCTTTACTGTGCAGCTTCATACCTTATTATCCAGAAATGTTAGAGAGTTGCAATATTTTTAACTAAAAGATTATTGGCAGTATTTAGCTCACTATATCTTCTTTCTAAGCTTCTAGTTTAGTAAGAGCTAAGGTGAGGGCAGGATGGCCCTCAATGAAAAGCTGCTGAAGGATCCGATTGGATCTGCTTTGGATATAACAGCATCTCAAATGGATAAATTCAGGTAGTCTAGGAATATGAACCTCTTTGAAATTAATCCAGTTGTGATCTGCAAATATCACAGATTTCAGCGTTTGTCCAGCTTGCTAGGAACAAAAGTATGCTTGGAACAAGACAAAGCATAACATACAGATATTCCAGGACTTAGTCCGTGCTTCTCTAGCTAATTAATTAAATACTGTCTTTTGGAAAGCAAATAAAACAGCTCCTCAGAGAAATGTCTTCTTTTGTTTCACAAAGTACTTGCCCGGACTAAAACTCCACATGAAACTGTTTAGTGTTCATAGACAGCAGTCACTCTGCTTTAGAGAGAAAGTCTGTAATTCTTATGCAAAAAATCCTCCCACTCCAGAGTGGTTTACTGTGTCGTTTCAGAAATCTGTCTCTAGTCTATGTCTTTTAATGTCAATAGAATATGCTTCTGTTTTTTACCCCTAAATGTTTTGGCAAACATGAAAGTGATCAGTTGACCATCTGATAGACTCAGTCAAGTTGCCTGTCAGACTTCTCAAGTTGCTGACTCCATCTGGTATGAAGTCAGGAAAACTGACTGAAAAGAAGTTCTAATTTTATTTTTTTGACTCTGTAACCTTTTCAGTGAGTTCAACCCATGAATTCAAACCGGCCATAAGAAAGGCCAGGTAATTACTTTGTGATAAGAAAAGCAGCACTGAAGGATTTGCCTGGGGCTCAGAACACTGATTGTCGGATAAAACTCAGCAAAGTCCATGGCCCCAAAGGACTGCTGAGGCTGGATCTGCTGTAGGCTAATATGCTTAGAGGAAAGGTCAGGCAGTTGTGGAAGCCTGAACAGCAGACTGTCTCTCAGCTCTGCGGCTGGCAGCGTTCAGGAGCTGCTGGGGAGCACAAAGGGATTGATTTAAATGAGTTAACTGATTCCTCTTTTCTTAGGCCCACATTCCCTGGACATGTGAGCGGGTATCTGTGCTGTCACTACAGACTACTGGAGCTCTAATGTGAGCCTCCTGCACAATTGTAGTGGGACAGGAATATTGGATATCTCAGGCCCTGCGTCTAAAAGTTTGCCCCCGTTCTTATTTCATGAAGTTACATTAGAAGGAGTGTTTGGAGCAGGAAGAAATTATTTTTTCTCTTCTAGATGTCAGGTTATTTCTAGGAAAATAGTATTCTTGGTTACATCCTATTACATATTGGCCTCCCACCTGATGTGAGTGGCTAATAGTTTCTGTTGGCAACCACTGAAAAACCAGAGAAGCTTTTTAGCTTTGATTTATGAGCGAAAGCAGAATAACACTCGGGAAGAACATAGTAGATGTTTCACTTTTAGTAATTCTCATCTCTGCCTCATTTCATCTGAGTGCAGTTAGGAACACAGCCAGGTGCCTTCAGCATAGCCACAGCCTTCAACAGTTGCTTCCACAAGCAGTGATTACACATGAAAGGATGGAGGACTGCTGGGATTCCTCTTGAACTTGTAAATACAGTAGCTTTCATTTACTTGAACATCCTGCTTTTAAGATTATGTAAGAAGTATAGACTAATTAGAAACACTGCAAAAAGTGGGTTATCTTTTAAAACTTGTCTCTACCTAATAAACTTCCTTTGCTACAAGTGTGGGTTTTTTCTGAGAGACATAATGTAATTGACTTAAAACTACTGCGAGATATAAACATTTTTCACCTGGGAACAAATTTGTCTTCTAAGTAAAATTAATCTCTTGACTAGAATGATCTCATAGTCTGAAACTGCATTTATCTTCTTAATCTTCTCAATCATACATTTAAATATGAATTGTGCAGCTAGCCATTACAGAAAAATAGTTGGAGGATGTTTGTCTAATTGTCAGGGTAATTCTGCGAGATTTTCAGTATGCTATTTGAATATGGCAGCTGGTCAGAGTTTTCTATTATAACCTTACTAAATTCCACTCCAATCATAAAAACATTCTTCTTGAAAGAAAAAATGAAAAGAAAAAGGGGTTTATGTACTACTGTTTTCCCTTTCAACAGTCTCAGTGATTTCAACCATTTCTGCATCTTGCATTATTGTTCTTCTCTATGTCCTCTTTATATGATTCATAGGAGATATTTTAAAACCTACTGGAGTGGAAAACTACAAACTAAAGAAAACTTCCTTCTCTACTGAAATATCTGAGTCAGAAGGAATCCCTGTCACTGTCTTCTTTCCTGAATTGTCTAAATAGCAGACACCTTTCAAAACAGATTGGAAATCATGACGTCGAGATCTCCACCTGTTTTGATGTAAATTACTAGACAGTCACCAGCAGGTAGTAATTTAACTTCCAGCCTGACTGGTGGTTATGAATGAAACCAGGCAAACAGCTTCAAATGGGTTAACTAAATGAATGTTTATATTTTTCACATCTACTGTTCACTCCCACTCTGGCTTTACTTCTTGATTAAGTTTTGAGGAATGAAATGTTTATGGTAGGTTTTTGTTATTTCTTTGCCTTCAGTTAAAAACTAAATTGTAGCTTCTGTTGCCAATTAAAATAATAATTTCAGTGTAAAAATTTGAAGACTCTTTAGTCCCTGTGAAGTTTTCTGAGTGGAAATAAAGGTAGAATATGAAGAAATCTTGTAAAGCTTCCACATACACATCAGAATTGCAATTTCACTGCTATCATCTCAACATGGAGCTCTGACAAATAACTACTTAGTGGACCTACTGGAAAGATATTGTTTGTATTCAATTTAGGAAAGAAATTGAAGTCACTATTTTCATATAAAAATAATATGGGGTAATGACAACAATATTCAGCAAAAGGTAATTTGTATCTCATTGGAATCTTATTATTTGTATTTTATATATATACGTATATATATTTTTATATATACACATATGTATTCTCAGTGTAAAGATTTGAGCTTCAAAAGCTCAAATCATAAGCTTTCACATAAATTTCAAACCTTTAGTCTCATTGCCTTGCCCTGACTCAGGAAACTTGTAATTCACTTGTTTGGAGAATCTGTAGATTACCTAAAATGTTCTTTTTCTTTTGGGTAAATAATGGGGCAGAATGGCACTGTTATGCGCCAGTGATTGAAGGTCTTGACTGTATCACAAAATTCATGGATTTTGTTCGTTTTGGTATGACCATGGATTTGCTCATATGTCAGTAGATGAAGTGACAAGAGTCTTTGGAATTGAAATAGCACATCAGATAGGTTTCAGTTGTATGTTCCTGGGAGACCTTACTGCCAGAGCAGGACATATGACTGCTCCCTTCTCTTGTAAGGTACCGTAGTGTATATATAGGGTAAAAACAAACTTTAAAGTGTCTTGTGTAAAATGTGAACATGGCCAGAAGTTCTCTCTCAGAATAACAGATCTGTAACCAAAATAGCTGAGGGCATGGTTTCATTTCTGTTGTCACCTCTAGGTTAGTGTATGGAGGTCATTAGTAACTTTTTTTGGATAGTGTCTGTGTGCAGGTACTTGTGGACTCTGGTGCTCATGCATACACAGCAGAGGTTTTAAAAAGCACTCTGGTGCCTTGAAATGACTTCTCGGAATGAGTGTCTGTGACAGTGCTAAATGTTTCCTAGCAGAGGAGTGCCATAGGCACTTTTAATAGAATTTAGAAGCTGATGGAAAGAAGCAAACTGTATGCTGAAACCCTGCTGTCTATCTGCAGCACAAGTCTAGCAGACAGAGACAGCAAAACCTTCTGACATTCAGTAAACCCTGTAAGAGGTCTCCAGAGGGATTGCTTCTAGGAGTTAAACCATAACCTTTTTCTCTGTGGGTGTCACAGTCTTGTGTCTCGCTGCAAAAAATGCTGGCCAGTGCTCTAAACTTGATGTAGCCTATGAAACTGGCATCTTTTCCTTGAGAGGTAAGATAAACATGCTAATCTATTTCAGATAGACAATAAAGAATGCTGTCTTCTGGCTGGGATGGATGGAGTGTTTTCTCCCACTGGCTTAATAGTAGAGGGTTTTCTATAGTGTTGTCACTACAGCAGTGCATATAATATACCCTCATCTATGAAACCATGATTGTTGGCCTGTCAGTCCCTACTGTAACTTGCTTGGGAAAATAGTACTAGTGATGTTGTGATTCTGAGGGGAAAAGTGAGTGCCATCCTATTTGCTGCAGGTGACTTGTAAGAAAATAGTAGAATAACATATAGATCTTTGTCTGCAGGCAGCTTTCACCTCCCTGAAATTGTGTTAAAGGTATTGGGAGTGTTCCAGGAACAGTTTTTCTGGATTTGTTTTTAATTAAATTCTGCACTGCTGAACTGAGAATAATCAGCAGTATTTACCAGCTACTACAGGTGAGGTTTTCCGAATGTGGACTTTTGAAATATAGCTGGCTTGTTTTGCTGAAATTTTCTGCTCCTGAAAATGAAGAAGGATGCATTTTTACAGGCTGCACTGCTGAGTACAAAATGAGGTATTTTGATGAAGGAAATCAGGACATTACTCATGTCACTTATCCATAGCAAAGATGCATCCAGAAAGTTACTTTGCAATGAAAACCAAAATAGTTTTTTGTTATCTGAAAAGTTAATGTAGCAGTGCTGGAGAAATAATTTCTCTGTTCATGTTGTGCAGCCACTGACCCTGGAAATCTGGGAGGATCATTCTCTCTGAGGCATTATTATTCACTAGAATAGAATATTAATCAGAATTCATAAAAATAAAATATTTTACATTAAACGTTATGATTTTGAGAAAAATTGTTGACCATTTACAATTTGGGCCATCCTTATGGTGCTGGTTGAATCAAGGCAGTCTAGAGACTAGATGAATCAACTTCCTATGTATTTAGAATACTTTTCAGTAAAATTGGAAAGCTTTTTTACTGGCCCATCTAGAGAGCTCTCAGGACTTTCAGAACAAGAAGTAACAACTCTTCCTTAATGCAGAAGTCTCCTTTTCTGTCTACTCCGGTATAACTTGGAATAATTGGAAGTGGAATAGCTGGATATCGAAATAACCCACATAGTCTAAATGTCCATGTACCAGTTGGTATTTACTTCTGCTTTAAGCCACACACTACTCAGCTAAAAGTTTTTACCTGTACATTCTGCTGTTTTGATTGTAAGGATTGGGAACATTTGCAGTCTCTTCTGTTCACTTCAGAGTCGGTGACTTTATTATCAGCTCTACATGTGCCAAATACTGCTCTGCAGCATCTGGCTGTTAGCTGTTTAATCTCCCTGGGAGAATCTTGGTTTAAATCCATGACTAAGAATCATAGGAAGATATGTCCACGGCAGATGCCTTTCAACTTGCGTAACATTTGATATTGATGTGTATAATAAAGTCAGTCTACTTTTCAGAACTCTCCAAGTAATTTGGGCTCTCCTGAGCCCAAGAAGAGTCTGAAGACATTACTTATTTCTGTGTTTCATATTGAGATCTTCAAGTCACAAGATTTATGGCATCATTTTTTTCACATTTGAGTCTTGCTGCTTCAATGCTTGTAGTTGTGGAAACCAGAACTATGCATGTGTCTTGAAAGGATAGTTAAAAGCAGTAATAAAAAGCTGGTATATATACATGTACTTGGCTACATACACTGAATAGATTTCTAATAAGAAACAATATGAACATTGGAAAAAACCAGGCAATATCCAGTATTACTGTTACCTTTCCAATGGTAGTTCTCAGAAAAAAACCCAAACATTAAAGCAGAAACATTTACCTTGTTTCTAGACTGAAATATTTCCCTTTGCCATTTTGGAATAATTTTTGTTTTCTTGACTGTGTTACAAAGGGAGTTCTACCTCTTTGAAAACAGCATAACTATTTGTTTGGGAATGACAGGAAAATTCATCTATTCTACTCTTAAAGCAACTACGGAACTTAATTGGTGGATAAATGAATACTTTTTCATATATATATATATATGCACACATGCACACACACATATGCATATATGATGTGGTTTGCTTAAAACATATTTGAAATATGTGTGGCTTTCAAATAAATTACACAATGCTGTATGATCCCAATATATTCTTCTACTTACATGCTAAAGATTTGAGTCCTGTGGTACTTCTGTACTCACCTAATATACATAAGGTACACAGACTTATGTTTCTTGAGATGTAAAAATCAAGGACAAATTCTAATAAATGTAGATATTAACCATTTCACTCTATCTTACTTGTTTTGTAAAGAATGTCGGAACAAGGAAAAAAGAAAGTTGGGGTAGCCTAGTACAGGATTTTGGTGGAATAAAACTACCCAAAATGGCAATGAAGCCATACAATGAAGATTAACACCTTTTCTTGTAGAAGGTATTACAGTGTAAAAAGCACTTTTTTATTAATAAGTACTTCTACTACTGGTACACAGATAAGCAAGCACTAAAAGGATAACCTGCTTATTACTGCAAAAATATCCTCTCATTACAACACATTACAAAACATCCATGACTTTGAAAATTATTTGGTTGTTGTATCATTCCATTTCATGGTAGGGGGATGTGCACAACACAGAAAAAGTTTCTACGGTACCAAAAATTTTTGAATAGAAGCTTCACCTGGGAACTGGTCAGACCAGATATTATGTAAGTGCTAAATGACAATCAGTTGTTATTTTTGTGTAAACATTATTTTTCCCTTTACTTAAACTGAGAACATTTTTTCCTATCTCAGTTTTTCATGTTAGGCATTCAGTTGTTTGTCTTCATCATGTCATTGCTGCTTCACTCCTTTATAATAGCTTTTTGGTGAGCTATTTGAGGCTTTTTTATTTTTTTAAGTTATGTGTTCTGCCAAGAGCTTTATAGGAAACAAGCCTTTTCAACACTCATGTAAAATAACAGCGAGATGGATATTTTTTGTTACAATCACCAGCATTTGAAGGGAAATTATCTCAAAATAATTGTTATATTGGTTGTTTTTTATCCTATTTATTTGCTATGGTGTCAACATTTTTAATCCACTGCATGCCAGCTAAAGCCAAAGCAGTTTTTCTTTTTTCCTTATTTTATGTATATCGATGATTTTTTCTTAGTTGTTCTATTCTTATATTTATTGTCAGTCATAATAGATGTTACAGATTTTTGCTGCGGGTTTCAGTACAAGTCTTACGAGGCTCATGCTACTGCTGTCTAGACTGTTTCTATTTAAATTGTGAGAATGTGACCTACTTTCATCTCTGTCACTGCATCTGTGGATTCTCCTATTCATGTCATATTAATTCGTCCAAGTTTAATGATTGTCCTGCCTCATTAGCTGGGCTTACAGGACACATATGGGAGACCTCAACCAGGCCAATACTCATTTCTCAGTCATGCCAAGAACGTGTCCCTGTGTTTATCATGCCCTTTGCAGCCCAATGATCCCAAGTAAGTATTCCTGGTAGTTATTATTAATGGTTGCTGAGATACATTTCACAAAGTTTAAGCAAATCACTTCATGATGGTCTGTCCATCCGTACTTTAATGCTGAGTGAGTAATATTCATTCTTATGCATGCAGATGCAGCAACAAGAATTGAGTTTTAATGCTGACTCATTTTTCCTTTGAGGACTAAATAGAAAAAATACCTTTCACTTTTAATTTGTGTCTTAATGCTACATTTCATTACAGCTTTTGCCAGAGTTTGGTGCCTTTTTTTTTTCCTTTGCAAATGCAAAAATTTCTTGAATCTCTTCCACTGGTATTTGCTGTTTTTCCTGCTATCCATCAGCTAATTAGTAAAATAGAAAGCATGTCAAAATAATTTACTGAAGAAAACTTTAGTGGACGTAAGATGTTTCAGGTAGCTGTTCATGAAGGCAACTGGATTTTTCAATTCAGTATTCATATCCTCTGGAATATTTCAGCAATTTCATAGTGAAATTGACTCAAATTCTTCTTAAAACAATGCCGTTTCAGTTCCTCTATTATTTTCATAAGCAGTACTGCTTTAAATATTAATCTCTTCGTGATATGGAACATAAAAAAATATTTCTTAATTAAACAAGAAAATAAAAATGCCTCAAGTTACCCAGTTAATAGATTAAGTTAAAATAATAAAATTTTATTAACAACTTACTTGATTTTTACTGCCCCCCAAGCTTATCACTGCTTATTTTGTCTACTTAGGGGTGGTTTTCAAGGGGTTGAAGAGTGAAATTATTGTATGTTAAGATGGTAAATTTGGCTTTCTGATTTAGTTGTTGAAACATTGCAGGCTGTGTGGAGATTACAGTTCCACAGGGAGAGTTAGTTGGTGTTTATTCATGGTTATTCTTGTCACACTCCAGTGAAGTTGAAACGCAGTACTTCTGATACACAGCAATGTACGTGCAAGATCAGAAAAATGTCCTGGAAGCTAGGTGATTAAGGCCTGACTGATGTGGAGCTTCAGAGTGGTGATTGTGAAAGACCTAAACATCCCTTGCCTAATGAGATCATCTAGGTGTGGTCAGTAAGTATTAGACTATAGTTAGTTGATGTACACTTCGATGTAGGAATTATTCCACATATAGCTTGCTACTAACTTATCAATAGAAAGTCTACTTTTTCTTAGCAGATGAAGTAGGCACTGTGCAAAGTTTCACACAAGAGCTACAGACTTTTTAAATCCTCAAGTAAAATATAAGTGGTTTGTAAATGGTTGCTAGGCCTTCTGGTAGGTTTCTACACCACTGTTGTATTGTATTTATCCCTATAAATTAGGATCTTTGGTAGTAGGAGTATTGTGTGGTTACTGAAATGCAAACTGTGTTCAGCACACAGTTGTCTTCAGCACTTGGCAGAGAGTTGTCTTCATTACTCTGGTGTTCAAATAAAGAAAAAGCAGATCGTCCTAAAACTAGAGATTTAGCAAATTCTCATACAATTTTTTTTACAACTTCAGAATCTAAGTGCTTTTTACTGCTATTATTAATTATCCTCCTAAGGATTGTGGGGGTTTTTTGGTTTAGTTTGGGGTTTTTTTGTTGGTTGGGCTTTTTTGTTTGGAGTTTTTTGGTTTGGCTTTTGTTTTGAGAGGGGTGGGTGTTTTGTGGGGTATTTTTGGTGAGGAAATGCAGCTAATGTGAATATTTTCCATAGAAATCTTTTTCAATATGAAATAGAGCTGCTATGAACACAAGTGTCTGGTTGTGTTTGGACTGGGTCTTCCAAAAGCAAGTGTACATTTGCAATTAGGTATGACTCACACAGCATTAAAACTCTGCAGTGAATTAGTTTAATTGTATATAAAATGCAAGAAAATGTAAAACTTAGAATAAGGTTTCTAATAGCAGAAGAAACACTTTCCTTCTTAGTTAAAAAAACTCTGTCATATTAACATTATGGCATTAACTGAAGAAACAGAAATCTTTCAAGAATTTATTTACAGTTGAAAGTCCATCAAAAGGAGAAGGGACTGAACCCTAACAAAGCTATATAATTCATTCAAGCTGTTCAAGAAATCTGGGATTTAGTAGGACGCTGATGGGTATCCAAGTGCAAGCCTTGGATGCAAAGTTTTGGGGTATTTTTGGATACCACAGTTCTCAATACCCTGATTGACCTTTGATTCATGAGCTGCCATTTACAAAGTTTTACCTACTGGTTAGAAATATTACACAAAAAGTCATTGAGATGAACTCAGTTATTTTGCAGTGAATTTATTGGTTAGGATTATAGGTACCAAAAGTTACTGTTTAAAAACTAGTGGGTTTGAGAATTGCAGAGAACATAAGATCTTCACAACTCTTTTCCTCTGTGCTTTTTTGGGAAGTAGTCCTTTCTTCTTTCTTATGTCAAGCACTCAGCAAGTGCCCATGTCAGAATCTTTTTGTAATTTCCCAGAACAGCCTGGAATGATTAAGTTTACAAGAATACACTTGTTTTCATTAATTCATTCTTAAAAGAAATCTACAGAATGGAGAACAGTTTAGAGTTCAGTCCTGTACAAGTAGAGATGTGCCTTCCTTAACTGATAATATTAGAGTGTAAGTATGATTACCAATTGAATGTGACATAGAATTTTTCTATTTATGCCTATTCAGATAGTATGGCCTAAATGAGACACTCAAGTTTTTGAGTTGTTTTATGATCAGTGATGATGTGATGAGTTGAGTAACAATATTTTTATTTTTTACTTTCTCTCCACAGACATTTTAGTCATTAAAATTCAGTTATAGAGAGTATGTGGTCTTCATTGAATTTAAGATTTAAAAAGTCATGTATTGTAAGTGCTGAAAAAGCACTGTAGGATGATACTCAGCACTAATGCCCTTATTAAACCCACTAATATGCTTAAAGGTATTTTCAGAGGGTAGTTCTTCTCTCCTGATAAAACCCACACAGGCATTTTCGTGAGAATGACAGAGACATCGTTGCATGCAGTGGTTATTTGTGCCTTGTCATGCATCAACGTTGTCTCATTTCAAACGTAGAACAAACAGTTGAAAATCATCACACTGAGTCACATACAGTGACATTTTTCCATCTTCACTTTTTGCTTTAATATTTATTGTTTGTTTCTCTCTGTCTTAAATTGCTGATCTTAATTACAAATATCTAGAAATAAGGGTATCCGGAATGCATTGTTCAGATGTGAATTTAAGCAAGTGTGATTAAAGTGGTGGTATGAGGTCTTTCATCCTTGTAAGACACAGTACTGTGTTTAATAGAGAAGCTCCAAATGGGAAAAATGAATGGAAACCAAACAAAGAAAAGCTGGATGAAAAATCATAATGTTAAGTACCGACAGAGCCATGTGAATAGCAAAATACTAGCTGTGTTACTAGAATGATTTGGGAGTCACTTAACACTGAATCTCACAAAGCAATGCAGAATATAAACTGACTGAGATTTTCACAAGTAGTTTTTAAATGTGTACATGGAAGTCTTGGCAAAACAATTTTTTATGAATAAGTTATTTCCTAAGGGCAGATTGTGTATCTGTTAAAAATGAGGATTTTGAGGTTATTTAAAGAGTTTGCATTTTAACCTTTGAGTTTGTGTAGAAGTCTTCATTTTGAAAGACAAAAATTATGAATGCATGCATATGTTATGATCTTCCAGCTAATCCTTTTAAATACAAAATCAAAAAGAAAAAGTATACTGGTGTCAAAATAAAATAAAATTTTTTCTCATTTTCTTTCTACTAAAACCAATTTTGAAAAAGTAATTTCAGAACAAAAGGCACATTGTTTGATCTTGTATGCAGTGTTATATTTTTTGGGTTTCTGAGGGTTTTAATGATATTTGAAATTCAACTTCGAAAATGACCTATTACATATCTTGGCAATGAGGAGAAAGAAGGTCTAGAAAAACTATCATTTCAGAAAGAACTGAAACAAGTGACATTGAAAAGAAGAGAAGAAAGAGCTATGGAAGTGGAGGAACAACAAAAGTTTTCAGCACATGAAGAGTTCTTGGAAACAAGGGCAGTCCATGATGAATGTGGGCCGGATATGTTGGTTAATACAGGATACATTTTATGTAGGATATGGGTTTATACTGTAGCACATTTTTCCATGTTGTTATTGGAAATCACCTTCTAATATAGATACTGAAATACTGGACCATAAGGTAATAGAATATCTATTACTAAATTCTTCCTGAAAAATGTAGAGTGCTTATCAATAAGTATGGCAGTCTACCTTGTGAGAGAGGTAGAAAAAATTACCTGCTTAAAGGAACTAATTTTCTAAATATTAAATGTGATAGATGGCTTCAAGATTCAATGTAAAGTTTATTTTTATATTCAAACCTCATAAAATTACTTTATTTCTAAATTTTACTGTTTGTTTTGTATTGGCATTCAAAGTACAAACCTGTTCTTAATTTTGAAATGGCGAACAGACTGGTTTGTACTACCTCTCTCACTTCAAAATATTCATAATGTATTTCTGCTATTTACAGCCTCTCTTCAGACTTTCAGAATACAAAACAGCAGTGATTTTCACATAGATTTCAGGAATGAATTGTTTTCCTCAAACAGAAACTATAATAAACTAATTTAACTGGTGGCTTAAAGTAATGATGATCTTTCAAGAGGAACACAAACTGTTTATGGTTATGTGAGAGCCAGTCGATGAGAATTAAGTGCAAGAATATGACAAAATCACTCTCAGCTAAATATTCTGAAAATTTTTCTAAGGGAAATGAATTGATTTTTCCCCTGGTACTTACTTCACACAGATCCTTAAAACATGGCAAGTCCAACAAGTAGATGTGTGCAAATCAGAGGGTTTTCTCCAATTCTAGTGGCAAGGTGGCTATTTGTGGCAAATTCAAGTGACATTAGAATTTCTTCATTTTGTCTTGTACTTTTCTAGTAACTTGAGAATTATTCAAGGATGAATTGATTTGCATGTATCAGGATTTAAAATAAGGCTGGAAAATGCAGGCATAAAATATGGGCTTTTTAATTTAAGGTCATACAAATACAAATGTTTGGAAAAGTCTGTGTGCAACCACTTTTTCCTGTAAAGTGACGTTACATAGCAAAAGATTTGAGTGTCATTAGAGTGGTTATTGAGGGCAAAGAGATAATCAAGAGTTGACTCATGTATTGCTGAATTTACCTGGAATGGGGAGCATACAAGTTCATTTATTTCTGTTAGGTGATTTGGACATTTTGGAACTAGAATTACAATCAAGGTTACTGTGCAGTTTGAAGAAGGTTGTGGTTACATATTGTTAAAGATAGAAAGTTTTTTTTCCCCCACTCCTCCAGTTTTCTTCTGTTGCTGTGAATTAAGCTGAATTTTTGCTCTAATTCATGCAGATGTCAAGAATGATTTATAATAATAATAATAATAAGCATGTAAGTTAGTCTTGCTTATTTTCTCTTACCAGCTGTGTTCTGGAGGAGGTACTGCCTTTATATGTTATAATTTGGGGGGGCGGGGAATAATTAGAAATCACTCTGGCTTTTTTTAAGACTTCACATGAAATATTATTATTTACAGATACTTTAAGAGTTATTGACAACACGTCATAACTCTTTAAATAAGCTATTTAGTATAATTCAAGTGCAACCGAGTAGGCATAAGTCAAAAGAACTCTCTGCAGTCTCCCAGCTAGTCTTTCCCAGGTCTGTGGTTGTGTCTTGTATGCATGGAAAAAGAGGCTTCTGTAGCCAGAAGTATTCTGCTGCATCAGTCTCACCTTTATCGAAACCTGCACAGAGTAAGTTCCTTGATGAAGCAGCGTTACATAAATCTCCTTTACAACACACAGTTGTTCTTGTAAACAGGTAATGAGGTAATAAGAAAGGAAACAATTTGGTCTCCTTTTGCTCTAGTTTTTTTAAATCAGCTGGGTTTGTTTCAGAGGCCTTGATGCTTTGATAGTGCTGGCAGGCAGCAGAGAAAGACTGTCAGAGTGAAACATTTCCATTGCTTGTCTGAACTTTGGCATAAGAATGACAGTTGTCAGGAAATACCTCAATTTATATGCTGATCCTCAATTGATTTTTCATGTCTTCTGATAATTTAGTTTTCTCTTTCCTCATATGATACCTGTTAAATTTTATCAGTATCTCCAAGTTATTTTCTCCATGTCAATATTTAGAGCTGTATTTGCACAGAAAATTATTTTTTCTCTGCTTGTGTGGAGCAGAAAAAGTAAGTGTATATATACACACATACGTATGTATGTATAAAACAAGTATAGCTGACAGTCATTTTATGTAGGTGACCAAATAATATGAAATCATAGAATATCCTGAGTTGGAAGGGAACCACAGGGATCATTGTAGTCCAGCTTCTGGACCTGCAATTCAGCTTTTCTTATGAAGGTAACTCTGACAAAGTCATTGTGTATACTTGCTTCAGCAGATCGGGTAGGAACTGTCTGGTAATCGTTAGAAATATCTGAGAATAAATCCTTGGTACACATTTGGCCTCCCTTTTCAATGGACATGCTCCATGTGTGACCACAGACTACCTTAAGCTTTCTCAGTTTTTTCAAGTATCATTCAAAAGCAGAATCTTTTTACAATCTCAGTAAATCTCTTTCTTAGCATATTCATATCCTAACATTACCTATGAATAAATATTGTATTTTATATCATTTTACTTGGATTAAATATTTTACTTCAAGCTTACAAAACAGTGTGTTAGAAAAACTTTACATACTTTTTATCAAGATTTTAAAACTTGCCACATTTCATCTTTCATGAAATGTCTTTTTAACCTGACTTCTAATAATTCAGAAACATATGCTGTATCTATTAACAGTATAAATTCATTTGGGCTAAAGTAGACCAGTTTCATCTGGAACCATCCAGTGTAATTTGAAATGGAAAATACAGCTGTTAATGACACATTTGGGTAATAGTTACACTGTACCAGAGTATAGTGGTTTAGTTTGCATCCATAATTATTTTTCTCCTTAACTGAAAAACAAACTATGCTAAAACCACGACACAGTTATACTTTGTGTATTTGAAAGACTGGGATTTGAGATGAGCATTTCTATGTTGGATAATTCCTTCTAACCTAATTTTCAGTAGTGAATATGTCCAGGACACCAGAGAATCACAAGGAACACCAAGATATCAATATAATTCAGAGAATGGAACCAGATTTCCCACAATGCCCAGTTTACAATTTTACGTAAAGGCCATCACTTCTTTAGCTAATAAACTTGTTGAGGTACTGGAGATATGGATGTTGTCCCTTCATTCTTAATTCCTTGATCCCACTCTTCTGATTTTAAGGTTTCCTTTTCAGTATTTTCATTCTACATTTAAGAGTATAATATTTCGTTCATCATGAAACATTTCTAGTGCATAGATTGGCATAGCTGGTGCTATTTATTCCTCTGACACCATGTAGTAGCTCCCCATTCAATAGACATTGATTACCAGCACTGCAGTGGTAAATTCAGTGCCCAGGACAGCAAAGGTAGCATTCCTGAGGCATTCCTCTCTCACTGTAGCTCCCAGTTTTCATGTCAGTAATGGGGGAAAAAATCCCAAACCTCTGGGGTGGTTAAAAAGCAGGTAAGTTTTGCAAGAGAGATTATGGGCTCTTATATGTGTTCTATATCTCTGCTGGATGTGCCTTGAGTTACTTGCTCTGATCAGATCTATTTTGAGCAGGAGACTGGACTGGATGACCCCTTCCATTCAAAAGTTATGACTCTGTAATTTAATTTGTCCCTTGTAAATATTAATGAAAAAAAAAAAAACAAAACAAAACAACAAAACACCAGCAAAACCCAAAGCAAGAAAGTTCTAGAAAGAGCATCACATACTGCAATAGTATATTTCCTCTCTCCTTCATTTGTCTTTAACTTGCTTGATTGTTCCATAAAAAGTGTAAAGATGAGGGGTTTTTTTATAACAAATTTTGCTAGAAGTCGACAGATAACAATTCTGAATCTTATGAAAAATTAATCATACGTGGTGCAGTACTTATTGAAAGAAATTGACTTTTTAATGAAGATATGAATATATAAATTCTTTCTAGTTTTCACTTTTATATTCATCCTGACCTTCCCATATCACCTTTGCCCTCAGCCATGTGCTTCTAAATTGCTTGCTTACTGTTGTCTCAAATTGTTCAATGAGTTAAAAAACGGTCACACAATGAGGAACACAAAGCAGTGCTTTGTAGTGCTTAGGCCATTAAATTCCTGATCAATTTAGAAAGTTTTGTTCAGGTCCTTTGATATCAGTGTCTTTTGAATAATGATAAAAAATGATGGTGACCTGATGGTGACATTATTGTCTTTTGCCTACTAAAATTTTAAAAGAAATTGAACACAAATCCCAATTCTTGCTCTTGAATTGAAAATTCTGTGTGGTACTACTGCGAGTCACCTACCAGAAGTTAGGAGGCTGGCATATTTTGTGGGTCTGTAAGATGGTTCCTATACAATGATTGTACACACACTGTGATGAAGAGACCTGCATCAATACAATTTAATGTGTGGGTGTTTTGTTAATTGAAAGGTAATAAGTTTACAGGGTTTTACAGATAGATAAATATTATAATGTTACTAACAAATTGATGCTCTTGATAGAGGAGCATGATAATTAGCTCCTCTTAGTAGTTTCCTAGGAAATGCACTGCACCTCAGTCATTACTGCTCAAACTCATGGTCTAAGTAGGAAGATTGCTGTGTGATTTTTATCATATTATCCAATGTACTCTAAAAGAAATATATTACCATGAGTGAAGTATAGATAAGGCTTGGAAGTGCTGATACCAGCTGCCTGAAAGTCTCATGCAGGGCTGGTTGCAATGGTACTACAGCGATGCTTTCTGACCTGGTAAGTCTGTTTAAGAATTATATCTCTGAATTTCTGCTAAAGCCTGACTTTAAAGTCAAGCAAAACCAAAATCACTGAACAGAGAGTGCTGCTGTATATGGGGAAAGAAAACAGAGGGAAGCAGAAAAATTGAAGATGTTGTCTCAATATTGCAATCATTTTAAAGATGGGGGTAGAAAATAAATTTGCCCATTGTGATTTCATTGTCTGCAAATACTCAAGGAAGCAAAATTTTTGTTGGAAAAAACCCATAAATTTTTGTTCATACAAGCTAATTTTCAAATATATGAAAGCTGGTTTTGATTTTTTTTTGGTATCTATAACTTGATAATTTTGTATGCAAGAAATTCAGACTGCCTTTTTTGTCTAATTGACTCATCCGTTTTGTGTGTGTGTTTGAACCTGGTGCTTATATCTGACTACCTTATTTTGCTGACTGATTATTTTCATTCTTCCTGGGTGATTTTAGGTTTTTCTATTTGTGCCTTCTCTGACCCTGCAGATTCTACCTTCTCTTGGTTAGCCTTTTTTCTCAGTGCAAAGCACTGTGCTCACACTCATACCCGTGCAACTGTTGGAGCATTTGACCTGTTCTTTGTTCAGATCACTTTCTCCAAGACTGATATATCTTGTTGGATAATATTTAGTGACTACTTTACATACAGAATTCTGACTTCACCACAGGAAGCCCTTTTAGATAGGCTCCATTTGTAATGGATGAATTTTGTTGGTTGTTAGTAACCAGCTGACGATCCTCTTGCTTGTGCTGCCAGATCCATTTCACAAAGAGCAGGAAACTTGTGCCTGGATTGTTACAGAGGTGTTTTCCCCAAGTGACCTGTGCTTCTGCAGTCCCTCTCAGTGCTGTTCAGCACTGATAATGTGCATGTTCTCTGCTGTGCATTATGACAGTCTGAGTGACACACCATGCAATGAATAATAATGTGTTATAGCTGCAAGTAGTTAGAGCTTCCCTCACTTCTAGCACCTTTCCTAATGTGCTTCTCCCACACAGTTTTGTGACAAAGGGCTGAGATATATTTATATACTTGCTCTCATTTAACCAAAGCAGAAAGTCTTGTCATTCTAGAGCTTAGCATACAAGGTCTTCATCAGCATGGTTGCCCTATAAATATCCCACTTAAATACCTCAGAGAATCAAATCCCAAAGATGGGCATGGGTATAATACAGAACTAGCCCAGAGAAAACATCAAACAGTTTGCTAAAGTAGGAACATATAAGATGCAGATGTTTGAAGTTTTCTGCAGCAAGGTACAAAAGAGGTGTGTCTCAAATGTTTTCCCTCTCTTAGTATTAGCATATTCTGGAGATAAATTAATATTTGTGAATAAATTACCTAAGGCATATTCTGTCTGGATAGAATAGCCCCAGTCATTATGACAAGTTGTAGTTTGTTTTGAGTTTTTTGGGTTTTTTTAACTGACCAGCAGGCTTAATGACTGACTCATATCCTGCCCTGCACTGCCTCCCACCTAATACCATAGTGACAAGCTGCTCGTTTTCTTCTGTTCGAAAGAAATAAGGAGTAGAAATTGAGTGTTGCAAAAAATGGGACAGTCATCAGTATCGGTATGATTAAACTGACATGGATGATGCTGACTACCTGTAAGACATACTCGTTACCCCTGCAAGGTTACACCTGGACCTTAAACATTTAGCACCTCCTAATTTCTGTTATATTAGCAAGCAAAAAAATAGTGTTCTTTTCTGGAAGGCTTTTAAAGATGAAAACATATGGGAGTTAGCTGATTAATGCAGTTAGACAAAATCTGTAAATCACGGAATTTTCCAAATCCACATGTTTAAGCACCTTTTAAAATCCCTCTTGGAGGTTTTGTCTGTAGAATAAAGTCAGGTTTTGTGATGTTCTGACATTGTTTGGAAAAGTTTGAATTGAAGAATTTCAGCAAGCACAAATTCTTGTGTGAACAATAAGAATTTCTAATCTTAAACACATTAATTTAATGTGAACAGTGCCAATGCTGATCTGCCTACAAACAAGCAGAAAATACTAAACTATCAAGTTCAAGGACCAATCTGCATCTATCTCTCTAAAAGTATATACTTTCCAATATCTAAAAGCTAGTTTATTTTAGAATATATTTCTAAATATTGTCAAATATTTGTCATATTTTTGAAATGTTCTTTTATGTGAATTTTTATTCCTTAAGTCTTTACAACCATAAAACCCCCATGCTAATTACATTTAAACATTACTATTTGTCATGGTAAACATGTATGTACATAGATTATGTATCTCTATAAAAGGCAGAAACAAACCAGTCTTTGATTCTTCTATCTGCAGTATCCATGCAGGAAAAGAAACAGCAGTTTTCATACAATTCTGTGATTTTCAATAGCTATATGAATTCTTGAAGAAATGTTAAGGGAAAATAATTCTCTAAAAAGATCACTTTGGAACCATTTGTTTATTGTTTCTTTTAAAACCAATAAATAAAAATTGATAGAATTCTATTTATTTTCCTAAGAAAACTGATGGCAGGAGCATTAAATTTAAAAAAACAAACTAATTTGTCTTTTATAATCATATTTCTGCAGAAACTTTTTAATATGAAGTTGAAACATCTTTACAATCTTAATTTTTTGAGATTACATTAAACTTTTTCTTTGAACCTAATATTTTCTTCTAAATTTCTCTTCCAGAAAAGAAATTCTAGTAAAATGTACTGTATGTGCTTTAGGATTACAGATGATTAATTCCTGCTTCCAGATCTATGCCTTCATATATGGAGTTATTAAATGTGTTTTCCAAAAGTGATGACTCATTGTAGTTGGCTCATCTTTGGAGAACACATTTTAAATGGAGCTGGATTTAGCAAATACTGCTGTGCTGCTATTGAAAATAAGGCCCACTTGAAACATTTTAAGTGAAAGGTCATATCCCTTGGCCTCCTGATTTTTACAAAATGTATTTTCCATTAAGTTTTGAAGAACTTTTAGAAATGTTGTCTTCAGCCTCTTATTCTAATTTTCTTAATATTAGCCCTTCTTTTTGTTCAAAGACTATCAGTACTGTGATTTTTGAAGCCAGTGATGCTCCTTATCTCTTAAATTATAGATTTTTTAAAATATTTTATACTTCCACCTACATGCACAAAGGAGTGTAAAGCAAATACAATTTAAAGGAAATGCAGTCTCAATCTAAGCTAGCAGAAAAGTGCAAGGAGAGAGAAACAAAACGTCTAAAAAACCAAAAAGCATTTAGTACAACTGTGGATAAAATCCAGAGTTCTGTGCATCACCTCTTGTGGGTTTTTTTTTCCCACACTCAAACAATATTATAACCGTGATGTGCAGCTTCTTAAAACAATGTTTCATCCCTTACAGGTGTTTTATCCTGTTCATCACCAGAAATAGTCCTTTTAACAAGAAACTCATCCCTAGACCTTGAAGATAAGATCTGATTCAGTAAGGTGAGTTTTGATTTAATACTGTACCATTCCACCTGGGAATGAAGTTCAGAGAGTTTGTAGGAAAACTTAGCCTAAAGTATCATTGAATTAAAAAAAAATACTCTTTAAATAATCATTATTCTTGCCATCATTTTCACCACTTGTGACTGTGACAGCATTTCTTAACTTCTTATCAAGATTTCTAACGTGGGGTCAATAAAGAATGAGAAAAGTTCTCAACCACAGAATTTTTTAGAACTTTTTCAAAGGGTCCTGCCCTGATGGGGACAAAGATGTTTATTCATATTGAACCTATTTCCTCTTATTGTCTCCAAAATATAGAGTTACCTTTTCCACCTGTAACATTTCCAGAGTCTAAGTGCAAATCCAATGCAAAATGGTCTTGGCTATTCTTCCACTTATACTGCTTTATAAAGGGAAAGTTATGGAATGACCTGTTATGGTATAATCTTGTATTCTTTTTAGAAATCACACTACAGTGGACTAGACAGACTATTGGTCTTTTCTGGACAGTAACTGGCAGTAACCCAGTAAATTCCAAAAGAGTTTCAAGAGTCTCATCATTGTCTTGTAGTTTTTCATCCGTCTAAGATGATACTGAAAGATGATTAGGTGTTTCTTACGCTCTTGAAATGATGTAGAGTTGTAATGTGTATTGGAGATAGAAGGGGGGCTGAGCACTTGGTGAGAAAATCCAGAGAAATCAAGGTTGAAGAATAACTTTTTAACTATCTTATACCATAGTTCAGAACATTTGTGAGTATAAATACAGTGCTTCTTGCCTTCATTCATTTCTAGGTCCTAAATTGTTCCCTGACTTTTCATCCATCTAGTTTAAGTCAACATCTGTCAAAGTACATTTATATTACGACATCCTCAAGAATCTTAAATTATTTAATATCAGGTATTGACTGCTAGGGTATAGAAAAGAACGATAAATATTTAGAGGGGTGGGTTTTTACCCTATTTGCTACGTTATATTTTCCAATTTGCCTTGCCTGGTGTAGTGCTCATCATGTGGTGATAATGGTGTCACATCATGCACTGACACTACTGGGAAACTTACTCTCCCTGGTCCAAACAGTAGTGAGTCCTTCCTGTTTAACACATGCAGTATTATTTCCATTTTACAGGTAGAGTGGCAGGCGTGCAGAGAATCAAATAGTCCATCTTGAGATCATGCAAAGACTCTGGAAATACAATTCCAGTGAGTCCTGGTTATAACACTTTTGATGCCCACATCACTAGCTGCAGTCCTACAAGCAAACGGTAAGAAATCAGGTCCTAATATATGTAATATGCATTATAGTATATAATTCAATCCATTTGAATTTAGATAAATCTGAAAAAAATTATGTTTTTACCTGGTGGCCAAGGATGAGCCATTAGTGATTCAAGGGAAAAAAATAAAAAAGAAGGGAGTAGAAAAAAAATCACTATGGAAAAATAGGGTTTCTTTTCATATTGACAAATGAGGATGAAGTGAAAGCTTGTTTGATATGTAAAGATGATTCCCCAAAGCTGGACATAGAAATAGAAGATCCTGAAGATATTTCGTTGAAGTAAACTATTTTATATGTACCTGAAAAGAGATCTTGACAATTAAATTTATCCCCTTGAGAAATGTTATTTATGCCATGAAATTTTCTTCTTTTTTCAATTTTGACAATTTGTCTTCTCTATGAAACATTTCTTTTCCTCCCCAATTTATTGAAAGCTGTAACTTTCTTTTCATGGTTAAAGCAGAACATTATGCTTCTTGTGATGAAAATTTAGAAGTCTTGAATGTTACTTTTCCTTTGGCTTATAAGTTAAATTGTAAATCTTTTCCCTGTATCAGAATTTCACTTTAAATGTATGCTAAACATGAGGACAAGGTAGGAAAATATGGCTGCTAGGTTGTCTCTCATTAATGTTTTGAAGCATATGTGGTTAAGATTTAATTCTCAATATGTGGAAATTGTATTTTCCAGTCACAATAACTCCACAGGAGAAGAAATTAGGATGTCTGATACATTCATCTCTGTGTCAAAGTATCATATTTTTGCTATTTAATATTCACTGAGGGAAAAAAAGGCTCTCACACTCTAAAGATATTATTTTCAAGCTCATGCATCATTCCTGCCCAAGTCTAGTTGTCTATATTCTCAAATCTTACATTCTTAAAAATTCAGTTTAGGAGAAAGAGTCCTTCTTTTTCACTCTACTAACATTTTCCAACCTCAATTATTTTATAATTCTGTGATTTACAAAACCAAATACATATTAAATGGGGCATGAATATAAAATGAAGGGCTGTGCTCTATTCTCAGTTACACCTGCATTAATCTGGAGATGCTCCATTGAAGTCAAAGGAGTTATTCCTCCCTATGGAGTGAATTCACAACAGCTTAATGTCAATGGCGCTCAGTCCTGGAAAGGAGAGAATTCATCTAGATCTGAATTCTAAGCCTGAAATTAGTGGCATAGGAAAATGACAGGATTTAGGTACTATTCTCAGGACTGTTTTAGGGTGAAGACACTTGAAATTTTCTTCCAAGCCATTTTGTGATTCAGAT
This sequence comes from Edolisoma coerulescens, assembly GCA_013397115.1. Taxonomy (NCBI): domain Eukaryota; kingdom Metazoa; phylum Chordata; class Aves; order Passeriformes; family Campephagidae; genus Edolisoma; species Edolisoma coerulescens. The sequence goes on from VWZW01001649.1 coordinate 328,659, forward strand.
TTTTTAATGTTGAATACAGTAGTTCATTTCAGTCAAAGGCACTCACATTTTTTAAGAAGTTGAAAAATATGCCCATTTGCAAGAACTAGAAATTGGAAGAGAAAAATAAAAAGCCATACTTCTGCTGCTGCTGCTTCTTCTTGTTCTTCAATAATAACAATAATAATAATAATAATAAAAAAATTTTGTCATTGGATATGGGGTTTCCCATGCACTTCTTCCTTATCTGGAGTAATTAGTTTAAGTAAAACTTGGAATAGAATGTGAAAAAACTGTACTGAAGGGCCACGTGGCTACTATTACAGTAGAGATGCAATGTGCTCTGATTTCAGGGAACACATCTACAGTCTATTTCTAACAAAATGAGCATAAGTTAACTGTTTTTGAGCGAACAAATATATGTGCATGTGGTGAGGAGCTTTGGGACTCAAAAAAATTTCTCCTTCCATGTTTTGGAAATAACTGCAGCAAAAAAAAAAAAGAGTAAAGATTAATTATGGTTTTCAAGGTATTGAAGTCTAAGACAGACTTTGGAATGGAAGTCAAAGTTTGAAGTCACATGAAAAAAGATACTCTGCAAAATTGTGGTGTTATTTAAACCAGCAGAAATTTTGTCATTGGCCTCAGTGGAACCAAAATTCTTCTGCTGAGTACAAAGGAAGCTTTTGCTTTTATTTTACTATGTGATTACATTTGTAAATATGTGTAGAAGGATTACTACCCTAACTCTATTAAATGTTAGGTACCCTAAAGTCATGCTGCAATAAACTTAAAAGTTATTACCAGCTCTAAAGAGTAAGCTCTTGGTAGGGGCATAATTTCATAGAAGTTCTAATATTAGCTTTTTTAATATATTAAAAATATATAAAAATAAAAATACTGTATTGCAATTCTGACTAGGGCATACATATATATATATTGCAGAATTAGGAAAAGTTTACCCTTTCTTCTGTTAGTAGGTTTTTTTTTCTCATATTTGTTTTCCTCAAAACATTATTCATTTTAGAAAAGAACCTCTGCTATTGCTGCATTGAATGCTAAGCACATAATTCTCCTAAGCCCACAGTGAATAAGAGAAACCAAGAGCACTTTAGAAAAAATATTTTTGCCAGTTGAGGTTTCCTATTTTCCTTTTATGTAAATACTTCTATGGACTGTTGAATTGCAGAATCATAGAACACCTGAGGGTGGAAGGGACCTTCTGAGGTCCCCTAGTCCAACCCCACTGCTCAAGCAGGTTCACCTAGAGCAAATTGTATAGGACCATGTCCGGATGGCTTCTGAATATCTCCACAACTTCCCTGGGAAACCTGTGCCAGTGCTCTTACTGTCGTAGTAAAAAGCATTTCACGATATTCAGAGGGAACCTGTGGTGTTTCAGTGTGTGCCCACTGCCTTTGGTTCTGCTGCTGGGCACCACTGGCTCCATCCTCTTTGCACCCTCCCTCATGTACATATAGACATTAAGATTCCTCCAAGCCTCCTCCAGGCTAAACAGTCTCAGTTCTTTCAGCCTTTCCCCATTGGAAAGATGCTCCGGCCTGTTGTCTTCATGCTGCTTTGTTGGATTCTCTCCAGCCTGTCCATGTCTCTCCTGTACTATGCAGCCCAGAACTGGACACAGGACTGCAGGTGTAACCTCGGTGGGGCTGAGCAGAGGGCAAGGATCACTCCCTCAGCTTGTTGGCAATGCTTTGCCTGGTGCAGCCCAGAATACCATTAGGCCTCTTTGCAGCAAGGGCATGTCTCATGATCAGCTTGGGGAATTGGTTTTGTCTCTGCCTAATGGAAACCTTGACAATATGCGACTCAGTTCCAGAAGGAGAAATTCTAGAAAGTCTCTCTAAACAGGAAGCTGTTTTCACCAATGGATGGTTAGCATGGAAGATGAAAATTTGTACAAATGGACAACAATTCTAAATTTGTCCTATTAACTTAGCTGCACAAGGAACATGCAATAAACATACAGAAGTTTTGAGAATGTGGTTCCCCTCAAATGTAAACAACAAAGTCCACTATTCAGCTCCATCTTTACCAGAAACAATTGGTATTACAATATTATGAAGAGATGAGTTTATTGAACAGTCACCATATGCCAAAATCATGTGCTGTGGTTTTAGCCAGATTTTCCTGGAAGGGGGATATATTTTTTTTTTTCTTCCAAGCTGCTATGACCCAGTAGAAATTACCTGCAAAACAAAATTTCTCACTAGAATTGTAAACAGCAGACAAAACCCCCCATGAAAAATATAAATGAAGCAGTATCAGTCACCTGTTAATATTGATGGTTATGCATGTGATTTTAGTGCTTGTTGTAGTAAAAGAATTGAACAATAATCAGTGAAATCACATAAACAGGAAATTATGTACTGTGGGTTCCAATTACAATAGAAAATTCACAGTGTTCCTGTGAGATTATGTATGATATATTTTATGTAGTCTGATATTTTTAGGATTTCCATTGAGTTAATAAATTGGTAAGTGAGCTTGATCCTAGAGCTGTGCAGTCAAAAGTATGTTTTTCAGCAATTTTTATTCCCTTTTGAAAGCAGTAAGCTATAAGAGAATTCAGGTACTCTCTCCATATGCAAACAGATTCCTGTCAGCAAAGGTAAATAAAATAGAAAGAATGTTATGTTCCACAGTTTTCTTTATGATTTCCTCATTTTTATTTAAAAGGAAGGTGGGGCTGACTTAGGAAAATGTTGCATTTGCTTTTCACTTTGTCTTAGTAAAACGGTCTGGTTTTACTGTTTTCTTCTCAAAATTTGGTTATGTTTATTCAATTATAATGTTTCTCTTCTACTTCATTTAGGGTCAGAATCCTCTTCTCTTAGTCTTTAGCCATGTTTCTCTTCCACCAAATGACTGAGTATTGCAAATATTTGGTCTTTTCCACTGTTTCTTCCAGTGTTAATCATACACAGAACTACAGTTCTGTGACTCTCCTTGTCCGTCACAAAGGAAAAGGTGTTTTATGACAATCTGTTGTTCATGTTTATCATGTGAAGATTTGCCAGTACATACATTTGAGTTTTGTTATCCTCCCATATGTAGGGCTGGGCAAGATTGAAGGCAATATACAAACAATACTGTTTCAAGACAACAACATATAATGTGCTGCAGGAAAAACGTAACAGTTCTCTCCAGAGCTGATGCAAGCCTTTTCCCATTTGATTAATGAATGAATTGTTGTGATAATACCAAAATACTTGTTTTAAAAAGGTTTCACACATTTGTGACATATATGCTTGTAAAACAGATAGTGCAGTTATATTTTTTTTATTTTGTTTAGTATAAGGATATTTACTTTTTCATGTAGCATGGAATGTCATCTTATAAATATTGCAAGCTAGATTGCTTTGAAGTTATGTTCTAATCACACTATATTCTATGTTTATTAGGTGATAAAGCCTAATTGATGTATTAAAGATAACAAACTTTATGAGAGATCATATCATAGCCTAGAGCGTATTGCAGTTTTGATACCTTTGTTTAGTCACATCTGTGCCAGCAAATATATTATCTTTGTATATAGAGAGATATATAATCTCTTTAAGTACAGTTTTCTGTTAGAAATGGGGATTTTGATGTCATTTGAAAATGTGTACATTGCTATGGTAAGTGAAGTATCACTTTGTATCAACAGAGATACTGTAGCTATAGCAGATGCTTGTGTCTTAGATTCTGATTGGATGCCCAAAAGTTGTTTGTCTTCTGTACCTGATGCCTATAGATTTGTTTAATTCAGTTATAGAAACCTTCACTTTAACTCACAGGTTCTTTAATAATAGCAGGAAATTGTTCAGGAAGTTTTTAAAAAAACACTAGAGGAGACATATTAGACTGTGATGTTTTTATCCTTCTGGGAAAAGGAACAACCTTGAGGTTTTTTGGATTTTGAGTAGTAAAAAGAAAAAGACTCTCATAAGATGTTTGTAGACCCAAAATATGCCAGCAGCATCAGTGAATCAGACAGGAACAAAATAAGCTCACCAACTGAGAAAAAGATTGTTACTTGTCAGCAGCTTCATCTCCTACCACACTCACAACCTTCCTCAAAAAACCCCAGAGAGTTTTTTAGTATTTTTGAAAGACCACTAGGTTTGGGTTACTTATTATTGCTACACACTGAGCCTTTCACCCATTCCAGGTAATTTTTGTTTGCCATTGATTTCAGGGATAGTAAGATTAGATGCTAAATGGGCCTGCTTCCAGTTGCTTAACTTATATCTAGTAGAACTTTCTCACCAGAAAGCCTGTTGAGTCAGTAGAATAAATCTGAAAGTCAATGTTAATGATTCAGTAAGTGTTACTTGACTGAATTCAGCTAGCTTATGGATTTTATAATTCTGGAAAAACTTCTAATATGACATATAACTTAGTTTATTTTATTTTCAAGTATGTCAATTTCACACGAAAGCTGAAGCCTGAGTAAGGATACCAAACATGTCGACTATTTGAGAGAGGACTGAGCAAAGAGCTAGTTAAATTATTATATGCATGGAATAACTCAGAGTAACTGCTTAATATTTGAAGTTTGCTATAATTACCATTAAAGCACCTGACTAATTCTTTTTTGGAGGTTGTGTGGAGGAGTTAGATCTATAAATAATATCTTTCTGGTTTTGAGAGAGACAAATGCCAGCACATACATCATCCGTATTCTGTTCATGAAGCCAGTAGCGTACCTGACCTTATATATGCAAAATTTTCTGTAAAATTTCCATTGAACTTGGATCCCTGAGAGAAACACGGCACAAGCCCAGTTCTGAGCATTTTAGGTAACACAGGTAACTACATCTAACATACCTGGGTAGGCAGGTAAGAGCATAACAAACATGTGAGTACTTCAGTAACCCAAATGAGGGAGCCAGTTCAGAAAACTCCAAAATGCATGTCAGAAGTCATTCTGATCAAACTGTGGCAGATTTGATAGGTGAGCCTAGACATTGCACTGTTGCATTGCTGTCACAGCTCACTGAAGGCAGAACTTAAACTCACTGAAACCTTGAAGCCATTCAAAAGGCTTTTGCCCTTGAACAACTGCCAAAATGGAGTTTTAGGTAATTTGTATGTGCATACAAGTTTTAAACAAACCTTGATTTCTGTAATTGGAAAACAGATTGTCTTTCAAAGCAAATTATTTTCACTGTTACAGTTTTTGCAAAGGTAACTTTATACCTTGTTTCATATTATTATCGTGCCTCTGCATCTGTGGCCAGAGCTGGTACCTGTGAATACTGGTTGCTCTGTACTCCTTTTGCAAAGACAGCTTTATAACTCATTACATTTTGCTGTCATTTACTCTGCCTCAGCGGCTAGGCTGGAACCTGCGAATACTGGTTGAACTGTCAGAATCAGGAAGGCTTTTAAGAAAATGAGTTTTGACATTCCTTTCCTTCAGATGATCCCTTGTTTTTCAATTACTGCTTTCTGACTTAGAGATTTCTTAAGGTAACCCTGAGTTTGTTCCCAGTCTGTCAAGCAGGTGGCAGCAATGCCACGTCGGAGCAGCTCCCAGCCTCTTTCCCTGACATCAAGTGTTAATGCAATTGACCAATCGGTGCTAAGATGATGGGAGGTAATTGGGTAATTGTATTTTACTGATCACAAGCAGAGAAAAGGGGAAGGGGGGGAAAGAAGAAGAGGGGAGGGGGGGGGAAGAAAAAGAAAAAAAAAAAAACAACCACAACAGAGGAAGAGGGGAGAGAACGGAAAGGGAGAAGGAGGAGTGTAGCCAGAGAGACCGGCCCTGGGACATTTGCAAATCCTAGGGTGCCACTGAGAGGTGGGGAGTAACAGAAAGCCAGAGCGGCTGAAAAGCGGAGCTACTCCCAGCAACAACAGCAGCTGTCAGGAACTGGATATACACATACATGCGTCCCTACATGCACACACAGGGAGAATTCAAGCTGAAGCTCGTAGGAGGAAGGAAGCGTCTCGGCTGTGCAAAGGGCTATGCATGTCAGGGATGAAACTAAAAGCTGAAAGAAGCGGCTGCGCTCCTGGGACTGTGTCGTCTTGGAAAGGAGGGAGGCAGGAAGGAAGGAAGAAAAGGGGGAAGATAACTGGCATGTGGAAGAAGATGGGAGACTAACTCACTGCTGTGCAGAAGGGAAATCCAACTTATACATCTGAAATACACTAGGCTCAGCTTGGAAATGAGATCAGACCTGCATTGAAACACAGAAAGGGAGGAAAAGGGAGGCAGAGATGGGAGAGCTTTTATCCTTCTTCCTGTCTCTCTTTCCCTCTCTCTTCTCAAAGAAGAAATAGAAGTTTATCGGTCTCGGTGCCTCTGGATTCATATAGCTGCTGGACAAAAGATGGAGAGGAAGCCAAAATGAAAAGCAAAGGGTGCTTCTGAAATTTACAGCTAAGAGGACAAATCACATCTTCCCGGGTTTCTTTGTGCCCCATCGGGGGAGCTTTAATGTCTGAAGGATTTTGAGAAGCGGAGGGGNAAAATACCCATCCCAAGTGTTTAAAAAATAACGAGGTGATGGATTTATTCTTGACAGCTGGTGGGAACCTTGAATTTTCACTACTCCCTCCCTCCTTCATTTCATCTAATGTGAAATTATGAAATTGCAGAGGAGTTGGAGGGAAGGCAAAAGGATATAACGTGGAGTTTGAAACAAGGAGAGGGTGCTGATGCTGTGGATTGCTGGCTTCTTGCCGAAATCAAAAATCCAATTGCGCACTGGGTTGTGATTGGAAATCTAATCAGATCTTTGGAGAGGGGGGAGAGGGACTAAAAGTTTATTGTTTTGACAGACAGGAATAAAAATTTAAATGCAAAAAGAGATTATTATCCAAAGGAGTGTGGGGGAATAGAGAAAAAGAAGAATGGGAATCCCCATTCTAATGTGGAGACACATGGATTGGATAATTGATAGTGCAGCAAAAAAGGGAGAAAAAGAAAATTGCCTGGCAAGACCTGGATCTTAAGTGTCATAACAAAATTACATTAAAAGAATACAGATGGAGGATTGCTTAAAAGGAAATACAGTTATTTCTGCTCTCCAGAGAAAAAACAAATAGAGAGCAATGGGGAGCAGTGGAGCCAGAGAGGCAGAAAACCTCAGAAAAAGGAAACTAGGCAAATGATCCACAGTGGAATGAAAAGTTTCAGAAAGGAAAAGGACCATTCATCCTCTGCAAGGATTTCTGTTTTTTTCCTGTTGTTTTAAACCACTATTTTTCAGTGAAGGCAACCATCAACATTACCACTACAGAAATTTTAAGCAGAAAAGTTGAAAGCCACAGAGAAAATAAAGGACAGAGAAGAAGAAAGCAAAATTGCCAGAGGGAGAGAGTTCAGCAGTGTTGGGTTGGATTGGCACCTGTATGGACTGAAATTGCTGGGAAATTGCAATTGGATATCCTTTTTTTTATTTCCTTTCTTGTTTTTAATTTTGGTTTGGTTGCTGAAATGAAATAGTTTTCTAACCCCTCCCCCACCCTGGTTTTTCATAATCACTCGGATTTCCAGCTGGATAGTCTTTGAGGATACAGTGAGTACACTTTTATTATTTTTTGGAAAAGGAAATGTGCCCCATTGCCTCTCTTCTTTCATCTTTATTCCTCTTTTCTCAGTCTTTCCCCCCACCTGAATAAAGAACCTGACTGTATTTTGATAATGGCTGGAGGGGGGTGGCTGGGAAGAGAGAAGGGAAGGAATGAGGATAGAGCTGAGTTCTCACAGTAGCTCAAATTCCTAAAACTCGAGCCTTGGTAGGATGTTGCAGACACCTGCCTGTGTGTCTCTATAGCATTTGTAAATGTTCACTACCAAAGAAATCTTTTGAGAAAGCCCTTGCAGTGAGTGGGGGGTGCTGCCTGATCTCCACAAACGGATGCAAGTTGCATGGAATTAGATGCACAGAGGAGGTTTATTTATTTAGTAAGTGTTTAAAATAGTTCAAGGCTCTAATTGGAATGCTGGTATCCAGTCTGACACTGCAGATCAATATGGTGTATTAACAGGAACATTTTATAATCAAGCAGGGAGGCGAAGGATGGCTTTTGGTGGGAGTGGGGGGATGTGGGGCAGGGGCTTTTAATGGATTCTGAGGATGCAGCTCTGAGAGAAATGACATGTTTTACACTCCATTGCTAAGAAAGGACAGTAACAGGCAGAGAGAGGACATTCTTCTATTGAAGGGGAGTTTAAGAAACTGCTATACTAGCTACTCATGCCCTCCAGATCTCCTAGGAAATTCTTTGTGATTTTGTGGTGAATCCTCCAGGGTCCCCTAGGATTTTCATGGCAGTTGAAAGAGATTTACTTTGATTGACAAGCAGTGAGAGGATACTGAGGTGTTAGGAGACTTTTTTTTATTATGCTGATAATGCAAATAATTAAAAAGTTGCTTGTAGATGGTGGGGTTCACAAATTAGCAATGATGTGTGACAGACCAGTAAATATCTCTCCCTTCCTGGAGAAATGTCGTGTGGGAGTGTGGAAGAAAGGGAGGATAACATGATGTTTAAAATAGGGGTCCATGTTTTCCTGTGGGGAAGAGTGCTACTTCCGTCCCCTCTCCTGGCATGACTGCATAGCAGGGTAGGGAGTTTTCTTTCTTTTCCTTCCCCTTCTGTCCTCCCTCACCTCTGCCCTCTTCAACCTTGGCCTTCACATGTTGAGGCTCCAGTTGAAGGTATTAGGCCAAAACTGGTGCAGAAGGAGAGGGAGAAACAACTAATTAAATGAGACGTTGAACAGGAATGGGTATTTTTTTTTTCGGCAGGCAAGGTGCAGAACTACCTTTGCCACTCATTTTACTTTTCTCTAGCAGCAATATGCTGGAGGAGGGGAGAGCAGTCAGGAAGGAAAGAAGTGTTGGTAGATCCAGATTTTAGCTCTTTTATTTTCTAGCAACATTTCTCACTTCACAAGCTGCCTGCATGAAACAACACAAAACAGAACTGTAACTTCCCTGGATAAATACACAAATTAATATTAACCTCCTCTTTTTTTCCCCCTTTTCTCCATTCACTTACATCATTACTGTTACTTCATGTAAATGTCCTGAATATTTTGGTGTAATGGAAAGGAGAACTTTTGCCTCTAAAATGTGTCCCATGTGCTTCTGTTTGGAGGTCATGCCTCTTAAACATTGGCTACTTGAAAAGGATTAAGATTTTGGGTTCAGTTCTGCTCCTAAGGAAATCTCTGGGAGGTTTTGTTTGGCCACGCGAACAAATCAGACCCTTTGTGTAGTTGTGTTCAGAAAAAGAAGGAAGCAGCCACAGCAAAAATTGTTCCTTCCAGCTCCAATTACTCTCATCCTTCTCAGTATAGCTAAATCGTTTTAGTATGAAGTACTTCAGCCTCCTTTTTTTCTCTAGGCCCATGTTTCCTGATGGGACACTAAACGGGTAATAAGTTTGTCAGCATCTGAAAATAAGTGCAAAACTCTCTCTTGTTTGTTCCTTCATGTATCATAATAAGTCTGTGCTCTGTTGTGGGCTACACTTACATCAGCAGTTGCAGTAATAGAAAAGCCAAATTTATGTTAAGCTGCTGCTCAGTAATTGCTGAAGGAAAAAGAAGCTGGGTAAGGAAAAGGCATCTCTAAGCTTTTCCCTGGATTGCTGTCAAGTGAACACATAAACAGAAAATTTGATAGCACAACTCCAGTTTTTGACAATAGAAAGCTTTCGTAGGTGCCCCATTCATTTTGTACAATAACTAGCAGGAGTATTTTCTTGATGTGATAAGGAAGCACTGGGAAAATTTAGTCACCAGTTTGGGCTGAAATAGGCAAACCTTGTCAACATTAAAAAGCTAGGGATGCGTGTCTGCTTCCAAAGAAGCAACGGTTTCACACTTCAGTGAATCATTCACTTAATACAGTAGCCAAAAGACACATGGAACAACCCAGAGTTTAACTCATTCAATATCAAAGTGGGAATGAGTATAGCATTTCTCAGCATTTGTGCTGAGGCTTATCCAGAGTCCAAAGGGCATAAAATAAATAGCCAAAAACATTCATCCAAACATCCAGCTAAGTGAGAAGCAACATACCTCCTCAACCAGAGGCCGGAGCTGGCTGTCTCTGCTACTTCCCTTGCAGGTGTCTGAGCACAGGTGTGTCATTCAATAGCATATGCTGGTCCTGAGGGCTGTCTCCTCTTCAAGTCATGGATGATATTTTTGGTAGTGACCCCAGGCAGCTGGCATTTTGGCACTGTGCAAGGAACCATTATGTGTCTATTTAAGCACTAAGTGCTTGTACAGGAGGAAAGATAAAGCTATATTGGAAGGTTTGTTCTAATTGTTTGTTCTAATTGTTTTCCAGAAGGTCAGAGATCACGTACCTCAAACTTCAGGCAAAGTGTAATTTATTAATGCAAGGGGGTGGCTGGTCTGTGTCTTTTCTCATGTCAGCAATGATTTGCACTGATCTAGAATTGAAGCAGGTTCAGTTTGCTGGAGTGGCAAATTTTGTGTCACAGTATCTCCCAGCCTGATACCACTGACAAGTGAAAAATGGGCTTTCAGATTAGGTGAGACCCAAGAAAAAATGCTGTAGATATGAGCCAGTACAAGCAATTGTGTGGGACTGGAGAAAAACAGAGGGATTCCAGAGGTGTTGCTATGGCTTCCTATATGTAGGCTTTAAAATTATTTGCCTGTGACCTAAAAAGCTGTCTCCCTTTTGGCATGAAGATTCTTGCTGTTGCCATATGAGGCAAAAAGATTTTGGATGGGGCTTGGGACAGGATTTTAGCACATTTTGAGAGAGCTTGGTGCTGGTGAAAATTCCCAAGCCAGGCTATCCAAGTTGCAGTATATCTGCTGAAGGAGTGCACTGTGCACAGCAGCACGGTGAGAGAGAGAGCCTCCATCTCAGTCTTGCCACAGTGGCTTCGTGTTGGCTTGAAGATGTGCCTTTGTTTCTGATGGCTAGTGAGGGGAATAAGGGGAGAGGGAAGGGTGCTGGAATTAGTGCCGTTTTCAGTCTGGGATGAGAATTACTCTGAAGATATGCAATTGGCACCTACTAAGTATTTTCTAGAGCAGTCCAGCTGACTGTATTTTGGGTTACTATTCTCAGGGGCCTTTCAGCATTGCCAGCTGCTCTGTGAAAATCATAATGAAAAGCAAGCCTCCTTCAGCCCCCATAGGACAACTCAGATGAGAAGGATTTAGGAATAGCAGCAGCCATGCTGATCTGGAAGGCAGCCTTGCAGCATGCTGGAGTCTAGCAGCTTGGACAAGGAGCTGCCCTTGGAAAGGATTCTGCCTCTACTTCCTGTCATGGCAGAGGACATTGGGGATCGTCTTGTGACTCCTTACAGTGGTTTATTTACTGTTTCTATTCAGAAAAAGAAAGGTACCTGTTATTTAGCTGTACTATCGTGGTCATTTTCTTCTCCTAAGGGGTAGAAATGGGGACACAAGAGGAGAGGTGATTATGCCAGTGGTGTGTTTTAGTTGCATATTCACAAGCTGCAATACATGGAAGTGAATTAATGCGTAGTTCCTGGTAGGGGGCCTGGATACTTTGCTATCTGTTAGCGGAAAAGGCAAAAATCAGACGCTTGTGCATGCACATAATAGAAGAGAATCAGGATTTACATTTGGTATCCAAGGAAGCAAGAGCAGAATCCTGCAGGGCTTTCTGTTCATTGTTTAAATGTTGCCATAGCGATATCTCAGGGCACAAGTTACATGTTTTCCACTTCTGGAGTTGAGCTTTCCTTCTCTCACTCTCGCTCTCTGTCTCTCTCGATATTCTAAACTACCAGAAATATCTCCACAGCAGAACTTTGCACAGCAGTAGGAAAAGTGATGCCTTAGGTGCTTGCAGGCTGCATTATCTGATGGCATATCTGTCTGTATGCTTTTCACTGATATTTGCTAATATGTTAGAAACCCAATTAGTAGGAAATTGTTGGGTAGAAGTGGAGTGTGGGACTTGTTGTTAGGACATCGAGCGTATTACAATATTTTCTGCAGTGGTGATATGTTAATTGGATAGCTGCAGGCAAGCCAAGTGTAGCAGTCGCTGACAATTAGAAACAACAATGAACTTTCCAGGACTGAATCTATTCCTTGGGCATATTAAAATGCATTTCAGGTATATTCTGTAGCTTGTGTAAATTTAAATACTAACACCACTGTAATTCTTGAAATTCTGTTTTCACAGTGCTAAGACAAGATCTACCTTTGCTGCTTGTGAAAGGGAGAGAGGCAGCATCAGATCACTGAATAAAATCTACCATAGTTTTGCTGCCAAGACTGTACTTGTTATGTCAAGACTGTGGGGGAGCAATATAACTAGGAACCAGCAGAATTAAAAAGGAAACCAACCAACCCCAAAACAAAGCAAAAGATTCCATCAAAAATTATTTCACTTGCAACTAGATAAAGCTTGCTGAGAAGTATCACAGCATAAATAAATGGTGTTTTCTCTGCAAACCAGCAGCAATTCAGAGCATTCATTAATGCTCTTTTTGTTTGAGGCATCAGTTATTTGACAGCTATGGGATTATGGGATTCATACAGTCCTCTGCATTAAAATAATCCTCAGAAATATGGATGTGATTTCCTTTCATATCTGTATGGACAGTATAGTATGACTTGACTTCTAGAAGGCCGAGGATTCGGTGCTTTTACTTCACCATATATATAAGAATGATTGCCCAAAGGATCTGACCTGATGCTGAAAAACAGTGGTAGTAAGTTTCAGAAAGTATTAGTGTTCTTCAGATCTGCAGCACATTTTGATTTTGCTTACAAGCTTTTCTTCACTTTCATGGCACTAATCTCTTCCCTCACATGCCACGTTACATGGGAAATAAAGCCAAGTACGTAAAGAACCTGGTTATCAATGTGGGGGGGGGGCAGCATGAGTCATAACAGTGCAGGTTTCCTCACACTGCTTATCATCGCACCTTAGTCATGATCTTAAGATAAAGACTATCTTAAGACCTTAAGCAGGCACTGCCTCTGTTCATGTACTTTGAACTTACCCCAGAATCTTTGCAATTGGAAAAAGGTGGCTATCTGTGACTGGGATAGGGGGTACTTACCTCACTTCTCATGCGCTGTGCCCACTCATCAAATTACTGAAGGTCATCAGATTCCATTGTCTTGATTGGAACTTATGACAGGGAGTAGAGAATGAAAGTTTCATCATATTGGATCTTCATCACTTGTATAGCAACATTTTACATTCTTGTTAATCTCCAAAACCAGCTGTTAGTGGACTATTCCTATAAGAGAAGAGGATGACAGTCTCTCCATGAACTGGTATAAGTGAGACTTCTGTCTTGCAGGAATTAATTAAAAGGATTGAGGTTCACTAATGCCCATTTTTTGGTCTTAATTCAGCATTATAATGTGTCTGGGCTAGTTGGTTCTGTAGCAGCCCTTCCATGCAACCAGTTTAATTTGTTTTACATTTCTTTTTCTTCTGTCATCCTGAGAAGATAAACCCAGTTTTGCTCCAACTGATCTCAATTGGTTATTTAGTAATTAATTCAGCAAGACTGATGTTGCTCTGTAGGTTTTTGTTTTGTTCTGTCTTTATTTCCAGGGATAAATAATAGAATAAATATTTATATTTACAGTCATGAAAAGATGATCTGAATACCATTTTGAGTTAATATGCTGAAAGCTTCCAAATTTCCAAAGGTTCCATGTTCCTTTGCCATCCCTGCTGACATTCCACGTGTTAGTGCATCTTTTTAATCAATGTGTAATGTAATAATTGATGAATTAATCTCACTGCCACAGCAAAACCTCATCTTATATTAACAAAACCAGCTATTTTTAAAATTACGTATTTTAAGTCTGAATTCTCAGTCCTTAGGATGGTGTAATCTCTGTGTATTGACTATTTATGTCAAAAACTGAATATTGTGACATTATAATCAGTTTAAAAAAAAAATGCTATAGTTTTCCTTTTAAAATCTAGAAGAGGCTTTACATGGAGAGAAAGAAGAGGGTTAAGGAATCATGCTCTTCCCTCCCTCAATACATGCAAGTTTCAAATGAAGTGTGCAAAAATATATTCAATTCCTTGAGCTTCTTTGCCAAAGGGCATATATGCTGTCTTAAGGGTTCTTTACTTAGCTGTTTGATTTTACAAGGGTTTTCTTTGCCCCTCCTCAGTTTGTGAGCCCTTACTGGACAGTCATGTTCTTCTACAAGTGGTTATATACTATTTTTCCGGAGGAAAGCTTTTATATTTGTTATATCCTTTAAAGAACTGAGGTTCATTTTTGTTAAGGTTGTTGATGACACAGCTACTGGAGAGGAAGGATGGTGACCCCATTAGCCTTTCAGGTTGCTCATATGCAGTGCACACTCTACTACTTGAATAAGAGTTTTATTGCATTTAACGCCCGTGTGAATTTTGACTGTGTATGGTGCAGGGAATTAAAACTATAATGGATTTCTTCTTTGAACCAGAAAGAGGTCAGAAAACCTCACCTTCAGTGAATGTTCATGTTGATATCCCTCTTTCTATAATGTACATTTTCCTGAGTAGTCTGGCCCTGAAGATTGAGTTACATACATTAAGTAAAGGCCTGGAGGTATCTGTTAAAGACTACTGAATCAAGCCATAGTGGAGGATGGCTTAGTCCTTAGGTAACTTTCCATAACATGTGGAAAAAATAATTGTATTTTTTAATCGGAAATTTCAGGTTTGGGGATATGTACGAAAATGTCATGCAGCAGTAGTAGAATGTCATTATGAGTTGCAAAGAAGTATAGATAATAAATTCCTATCACAAGAGGTATTGCATCTAATTTAAAGTATCACCTAGATAAGATTTTTTTTTTGTGGCAAAGAAAGATGAAGTTGATGATTGCCTATGGCAAATCAAAGATAAAAAGCAGTCGATGATGCTGCTTCAGAAATACATATCTTCTAAACCTAAGGAAAATTACGAGAAAAATTAATTGGAAAGGACATATAAGCAGAAGGCTGTGAATATAAACTGGTCAGTTTATTGGCATATATTGTTTTGCCATAGAAAAACCAAAATCATAAAAGAGTTCATGTTTGACTTTGAGTCTGTCTTTGATACAGTGGAAAAGGAAGTAAAAAATTTAACAACTAAACCAAAACCGATATCAAAACAAACTAGTAAATAGTAGGGAAAAAAGAGGAAATCATATAACAACCTCTATAAAAAAATAAAGTATAAAAGGACTGCAATTGATGTCATAGGAGACAATGTTGTGATTCTGTGGTAATCTTAGAATACACCAGAAATAAGGGAGTATTGTTGTTCTTTTTGTTGTTTATTGGCCACATCCTGTGAAGAGCTATTGGCAGTAGCAATGCATAACTGTCAGAATAATTCAATTGATATTTCTATTCTGTATCTGGAAAAAATTGTGGTTAAAAATTTTTATTGTGAAAGGACTTTGGGGAATATTTATTAGGGGACAAATATTCTTAAATCAACAGTTGTGTTTTACTTTTCAAAAAAATTGTCCAGAGTATGTATCTAGAAAACATTCTGATGATACAAGTGAAACTTGTACAGGCTTGGTAACCATTGACCATTTCCCCTGACATAAATTTTAGGCAAAGTAACTGAAAATACAATACAGGGTTCAACTGGTAGAAACTTAAGGCAGGGAGAAGTTTAATGTCAATAGTATGGTATTATGGGAAGTATTTTCTATCAAGCAAACAATTTGACCGTTTTGTACTGCCCAGCTGGTAGATAGAAGTTACCATGGAAATAAAGTACACTCAGACTTAAAAAAAATAGGATACTTAAGTAGCTTACAAGTATTTGTACTATGTTTAAAAGTAAGTATTGTGAGGAAATATTTTTTAATGTATTATAAAGATATTCTAACGCTTTTTACAATAATGGTACCAATGTTCCAGACAAATCATTGACAGAAAATTACACTTAGTATAAGTGTAGACCCCACAGTTAGCGAGATGACCTAGATAAGAATGACTGTTAGGATGGGTATGTGAGGGTAAACTGGGTGAATAAGATTAAGTGAGCTAACTGAGAGGACATTTCTCAAAACTGATAATGCTAAAGAGGAGAACTGAAAACAAAAACAAAAGCAAACCTGTAAAGTAGGAAAAAGTACAAAGATTCCTCCAATAATCAAAAATAAAAATAAAAAACCCACAAAAGCTTGAATAAGTGTCTAAAAGAAGCATGAAGCTTGTAAAACGTGAATAGCTGGGCAGGTTAGAGAAACAGAGCAAAAAAACGTTTTGGATGCTGCCAGACATTGACCCCTTTCATTGCAGCCTTTGGTTTGGTCTGACCGAGCTGCGCTGGGCGCTGTGAGGAGCCAACATCTGGTGGAGTGACTCCGCAGGATGACCTGCACCTTGTAAGAGCAGGCACGAACTGGGAGATAGCATGGGCATTGGCAGATAGCATGGGATCACCCAGAGCTGGAAACCCATGTGTCGAGGGGCAGAGTGAGCAAGTAGGGGAGCCTGCACTCCCAGAAAAGTGGTTATGCTCATAACTGGCATGGCCCGTGAGGGTATCTGAGTGATGTTGCTTTATGGGATTAATTATTTAAAGGTTTTTTACAAATTTTTAGGTATGTATTGCTGTTTTGTAAGTATCTAGTATGGTGGTTTATTTAATGTATTGTTGATCCTGAGCTGGCAGTGAGTGCCAGTTAATTAAATGTCATTGGCTATAGTGATGTGATTTCAATCACATGAATTGAGAAGTTTTTCCTTGACGCCAAATGAGGCAGCATGATAAATAAGACAGGCATACTGGGTGATATTGGATGCAAGATGTTACATATAAGAAGGACAAATTTCGAATGAGTGACACTGATCTGTAAAACCAACTCTGAAAAGGATTTGAGATCGCAACAGGCAAGAATTTCCACATGAGCTCCCACAGTGATAGTGTTAAAAAATATTATGTCATGCCAGAGAAACAGAATAGTGATTTTAACAATGGCAGTGGGAAAACTGGAATGCTGTTTGCATTTGAATTTGTCCATATTTTTAAAATTTTGTTGAAAATAATTGATCCACAAAAATATTCAGAGCTGAATAAAAAGGAAAAAAATAGTACTTTAACATTCATCTATTCATTAAGAAACTCAAGAGCTGATGTGATTAGTTTAAAAGGAAAAAAAAATAGATATTTAAATGTTTTGTAATATACCAAATAAAATTCTAAGAAGAAACAATAGATGAAAGCTGATGTCTCATAAATTCATATTAGAAATTAGGGGATAATTTTAATGTTGAAAATAATTTACTATTTTTTTAATTAGTGGAGAAGTATTTTCTCTACCTCTTGGGGTCCTTATCTTTCTGGAAGACTG
Organism: Edolisoma coerulescens; assembly: GCA_013397115.1. NCBI lineage: Eukaryota > Metazoa > Chordata > Aves > Passeriformes > Campephagidae > Edolisoma > Edolisoma coerulescens. Next base: position 345,973 of record VWZW01001649.1, read on the forward strand.
TTGTAGTGAAATATGCCTTATTGTGCTTTGTATATTTTGATAATTCAGAAAGGCAGAGTAGATGGTTCTGAGGTCCCTGTACCCTCAGCCTGTGATCCTGCAGGTAGAAGGAATGTAACCTGGGCATCTATAACCAGGCTTCCAATCCTGTCAGCAACAAATATGTGTAGCTCGCTATGAGCAAAACACCCCAAAGGATTTCACTCTGCAGTCCATCATTCCCTCTCTGCTGAGATTGCTGTCAGAACACCGAAGAAGTTTTTGGGTCATCTGCTGCTTTGTGACAGTACTCTGACTCAGTACCTCAGACTTCTGCTTGGTTGGAAAAATGTCCTTTGAAATCTGTGAATTTGTCAAATCTGAGGTGTTCTATAAAGATGAATTTTGAAGGCTGTGCTGCGGGTGAACGAATACCGTGTGTATTTACTTGTTCACTGGGTACCCAATCCACTAATTTATGTGACCAAGCTTCTACCTGCTTCAGAGTTCTCTTCATAGTGTAGAGGTTTGCAAGTGTTTGGGTGTGGTACTTCTGAAACACTGTCTTTTCAGCAACCTGGGCCTCCAGCCTGAAGAAGTCCATTTGTTTGAGCTGATCCAGGTGTTCAGCATCTAAATCAAAACCAACCAAAATTGTTGTCTCTGAGCTTGTGTCCAGTTTAGACTTCTGATAAGAATCCAGGTATGAATTTCTGCAGTAGTTGGTCAGATGATATCTATTTTACAATAGAAGTAGTCTGAAATGGACTAAATATAGAGGTGTCAAAATTGGTATATCCAACATGCTCTCTGCTTACAGGACACTAAAGATTGCTTTGAATACATCCTTTTCTTGCTGTGAGTGGCTGCTAAGTATTTCAGACTAGAAATGTGCTTTTCTGTCTTTATAAAATAACTCCTTTTGTGGACTTGATTTTACTTATTTCTTTTGCTAATTCATGTCTTAGGTTTGGGAAGAGAGAGGAATAAAGAATTAAGTGAACTTTCCCCTGCATCTCTGCATAATAGCTTCTGATAGTGTAGGTTGAAATAACATGTAATCGCAATGACTATCTTCTCATATTTCTAGTTACTCTTCAGCTTCCTTGGACACTGTTCTAAACACTTCTGAAAAAAATTACTGATAGAAATCTAAAATCAATATACATATTTCATACTTACTGGTGAGGTAGGTGTTCACTTTCTCTGTTTAGAATTCCATAGTCCAAGTAAATTTTTTCATGTAAATTGGGTTTCCTCCATTCATGAGCCTTCCTGGAGTAGTGTACTATTTCATTGTTACAGTTGAGTGTGGTTAGTCTGAAAGGTCATGGAAAGTGGGAACGTGTTCTCTGAGGTAGCAAAGGGCATTCCTAATGTTAGGAAGCTCTGGGTGAGGTTAGAGACAAAGTTGTACTTCTAACCATGATACCCTTTTCTGTATTGTTCTCCTTTTTGCACCCTTTACTGTACCCTGCCTTTGGATAGATAACATTACTTTTGCAGGAATTATAAAAATGAATTAGATGATCTCACGTGCTTGTTTATAGGAGAAAACTGTGTGCATCACAGGAGTATAAAACACTAATCTGCATTGAGCTTGCACTAAGATTGCTGGCATAGCTAGTGTATGTTAGGTTATATTATCCAAAAGCCCTCTTAATAATTACTGAGAATGTCTATCTAGGTAGTCAGTGTAGTAATCACTATTTGGAAAATGCATACCCCATCTTAATCCTTATGCATTATTCCACATGTGTGTTCCATATAGCATAGTCCTGGATTTTCAAGGAAGGAGGCTAAATATCCTTTACTGCTCCCTTACAACAGAAAACAGTAAATTTCCCTACTGCTGAAACCCTGTTTGAGATGGTCCTTTTCTCTTACCTCCCTCCCAGTCGCTTCTCCAAATTCTCTTGTCAGAGGTTCGTGTAACTGCTTCTCAAACCATTGACCTAGCTTGGGACCAGCCACATGATTACAGAGACCAACATGGACTTGGTTTACTTACTAGGGAATGTGATAGGGTTGCTCCTCAATCCTTGACTAGAATTCCTTATGAATATTGTCTCTCAGTACCTCATCTCCTCCCAGTGGCAGCAGAGTTCCGAAGCTCCTTCTCTCGTGTTCTGCTTCCAAAGAGTATTTTGCTGCCAGAGGTCTCTGGAAGACTAGAACTATCATTGAATGATCATGGCACTGGGGAGAGGTGTCTGAGGAGACTGGAGGAAAGCAAACTGCTGCCTGAATCTGAGCATTTCTGTAGGTCTTTCCAATGAGAAGTTAAAAACTTCTAGGATACAACACTATTCTTGTCAGCTTTTCCATGCAGATGGAGCTATGGACCAAAATGAAACCTCACTGAAACTAAAACAGATTCTATATTGAGGCAAAAATGTACTCGAGGAGCTGTCAGTTTAATTTCACTGGTATGAGCTGAACTACTTTTGCTGCTAAAGCTGTATATTTCTGTAAGTGTATGTATGTGTGTTTAAGTGGATAGATTGCTCTTGAAAGTTTTGGAGTGTATTTGGCCTTATGACATATTAAAGTGATGATTCTTTGCAACTGTGGTTGCATTGTAGAGAAGTAGCAGGGAAATAGTATTTTTTATATATATTTAGCAAAGCACCCCCTTCCATGTTTTTGGGTTTTTTTTTTTTTTGGTAGGAGTGGGATAATCTCTACACATTAGTCATGTAGATCTCAGATGATTTCTAACACTGACTACATGGCAGTTAGGTAAAAAAGGACCAGCTTTCAGAAAGGTTTAAGAATAAGTTTTTCCCAAAACAAGTAATGAAACTATCACTCCCCCTCCCAAAAGCAAGAAAATAATCTTGTTTCATATCTTTCTCCCCTCTATCATTTCAAATTATACCTTTTGAAGGGAAAATGCAATTAGGAAATACATTTAAATATAGTGGAATGGTCAGTCTTGTGTACTGTAGTGGGCACCACTAGAGATTTCTTGACTCTGACCTTTCTGTGGCCTCTAACTCATTGTTTGAAAGAAATCACACAGACTCTATGTGCTCCTTTTTACCTCTCTGTAACTTAAGAGAAATTACATTCGCATATTTCAGGACAGATCCTTCCACAATGTATGCAGCCAACACTATTTATAAAGAGTTCAGACATCAAGGCAAATTTAATATAATTTAAGAAGTGAGAGTGGGATTTAAGTTATGTGAAAGGTACTTGAATAAAAGGCATTTTGTAAGCACAGTTTTTATGGCAATCTGTATCACCATATATAAAACAGTGTTTCAGTGCAGAGTAAGAGATGAAAACAAACAAATATATACATCTTTTATCTTAAATACTCCATTCATTAAATAATTGTGGAGACATGGGTCAATTTCTTTTCTTGTATTTCCATTGTTAAGAAAGATTTTTCCTGATCTGCCAGCAATTTCATGCCCCTATTTTATATTCAGACTCTTAGTGACCTTTTTCCTACTGACTTACTGTACTCTGGGCATTAATTGAACTGCACAAAAAGCCAGACAAACAGAAAATTCCTTCCCTAAAATTAAGCAAGATCACAAGCCTACCAATTCTTACTCTTAAGAGTAGATAATTGCAAACATAAGCTTATTTAAATATTGCTTTGATATTCTAGCTGTAAACAAGTAAATAAGGAGTATTCAAGAAAAACCTTATCAGGCTTTGTACATATTTTACGCCAAAATTATTATTCATTTATTTTCAGTTCTTACAATATAATGGTTGAAAAGCACAAACTCTCTTTTCCCTGGACACTGTGAAATTTTGTCTACTCTGCCAATTGTCAATTGTCACAAGCATTAAAGATATAAAGTTCTTTTTTTCATAATTCATAATGTTGGTTGTTTCCATTTGAAATGATGTGTCAGCTTCTTATGCATTTAGTAGATGAACCACTTCCTACTGATGGATGACAAGTTTCTATAGTATTCTGTTAATATACAGATGTCCCTTTTTTTCCTTGAACCCAGGACACTGATTTCTTTACTTTGTGTTACTGGAAGGTTAGGACCAAATCAATGACAAAGGTCTAGCTAATTGCCTAGTATAATATATATCTGCAAGAGGCTGTAAGAGTTTTGGCTGTGGTAAGGCCTAAGACCTGATGTAGATAACCTTATCTTTTGTCAGAGATATTTAGTCATAACAGTACTTGCTTATTGATTTGTAGCAAACATGCACAGAAAGGTATAAAGTCAGAAACTGGTGGTGTGCGTTGTTATTGAAATGGTAGCGTAATCTCTGACTCTAAATCATCTCCTTTCAACCTACTCTCTAGTTCTGCAGACACTCATCCTCTCCCTTCTCTGCAAACAAGCAGATGGAGAGGATGTGGACTTTGAAATGTGACTCAGAGGTCAAGAGATTTAGAGTCTCGGGAGGAAAGTGAAATTCACAGCTAAGGACAATTTACTGTGACCAACCTACCCCCAGGAAACTCCCAGCACAGCCAAAGGGCTTGGTGATGTCTCGATTTCTCACATTGTCAGTTGCCATGAGTTTGCACAGGAAGGCATGTCTGCTACTGAATTGGAAATACTCTGATGAGTAAAAAACTGTTTATTTGAGAAGGGGTTTTCAAGATCAGAAGTTTGGCTGAATGTAAGGTTTCCAGTGTACTGTGCCTATACATAAATCACTGCTTATAAATTGCAAATTCAGTAAAATAAAATTTTATCAGACTTTGGGAAAGGTAAAAATGTAGTGTTAGGTTCCTTCCTTTTTTTTCACTTTTAATTTTATTTTTGTTTTTATTTTTGTTTTTCCTTATGGCTGTCTGTGGAGGTAACAACACAATTAAAAACACTGAAATGGGTATCACCTGGATGCTTGCCTCTGCTTGGCACATTAAGTATCTTTTATGAATTGATTTTAACATAGAGTCTTTGTCTTTTGGTGCTGGGGTACTTGGAGTAACTTTGGTGAATTGCTTGATTGTTTATTCGTTTCCTAGTTTTTCTGGGTTTTATTCTCTCTCCCCCCCCCNGAAAAGTTTACATGAATTGAGAGGTCCTTATCAAAGTTTTGTGCATTGTGTAAATTCCATGTTGGCAGAATGATCAGGGTAGAAGTTACACAGAGGTACCTCAACAGTTAACTAACCAAGTAAAGGAGAAATTGTCCACATGTTCAGAATTCATTTCTCACACTGGAGGCAGAAGATAGTTATGGTAAATTTTGCAACAGGCTACTCCCACAGGGTCATATTTTATTAAACTGAGAAAATTGGATGAGTCAGAGCCATGACTGTCTAGGAATTTAAAGAAAATAATTGACACCTTTGTCTCCCAAACATACTGTATTTTTCTTTATTTTTGTGGTGGGTGTTAGGTTAAGAGATGTCCGCATAAACTTCAGTTGATGAAGAGAACAAGATGGTACTTTATTTTTTGCATTTTGCTTTGGTTTGCATTCCACAAAGGAGATCTGCTTCATACTTGACTTTTCTACACATTATACTCCTGTCCTTTACTGTTCACCAAAAAATTCCTGACAGTATTCCTCTATTTCTTAAATCCATCTGATTCGCCTCTTCTGTAATAGCAGAGTTGTTCCACTATTATGGTAATAGTGTATGTGCAACAGTGGACTCAAAGTAGAAAGCTAAAGGACTGCTTCAAATTTTAGCATGGCAAATTTCCCTCCACCCTCTGAGTTCATAAATGAAAATAATTGGGCTACAATGCCAAGAAATTAGTATCCTAACACAACTCCACAATGCTGTGAAAACATAGCATTGCATAACTGTGATTCCACTGAATGGTATCATTATGACTAAAATTATCTAACGTTGTGTTGCCTTTTTGTTCAAATCTGGCAAGAATCAGACTATCTCACCATGGTATACAATACGTTTTCTAAATATGGGTGAAAAACTAGAACATTCTTCGGAACAAGTATTGCCTAAATACAACAGAAGCGAATGGAAAATTCTGGCCTTATTTGGTGATACTTTCTTGCATTGAAATGTGATCAGCACATCAGTCATCTTTAGAAGCAAGTAAATGCCTCTTACCAGATGGAAAATAAATTAAACTGAGCATTTCTCATTCTTCAGGCAGTAGGTACAAAAGTAGAAATATTTTTAAAATATTAATCTGCAATATTTTAAAAGAGTTGGAAAAAAAAATCCTATTTTTTTAAATGTAAATTCCTTTTAAAGATCATTGTATTTTGGCTCATGCTACCAGTAAACTTAACCAAACGGTGTAAATAGCTCTTCATAGTTAGTTTCATTCTTCTGGAATAAATGTGAATGAGATTTGAGTAAATGAGAGACAGTTGTTATGCACCATGACTAAAAAGCAAGAAGTGATGGTCTGGGGCGAATTCTCTTCAAACAACAAGCATACACAATATTAATGCCTTGGGACAAAGAATCCTCAATTTAAATTCTACGGACTTTGTGTTTCTAGTTTCTTTATCACCACTATTCCAGAAGGCATGGGAATTAGCTACCACCATTATCTGTGATAGCAGAGGGTGTAAACTGAAGCCCTCAAACTTCAGTTCTTTGGGTAAGACAGCTAAACCTATATCTGAACAGTTTACATACACAGTTTGCCTGTGTCAGAGAATCTCAAAATCTGCAGTTCTCATGGATTTCAGCTCCTATGATACCATTAGAAATTCCTGACTTCTAACATAAAGTAAATAATGTATTTAATCAGACCTGTCCTTCAAATAAAAAAAGAATTAGTGTAGTTTGGTTTTATGTTTATCTTTTCAAAGCTTATGTTGTTAGATTATGTCAGTGTGCTTGAATAGACTGGAAGATGAATGATCACAGTCCTATGGTACGGGCTATGGAAACACTTATTAAGTAGAACTGATAAATGTAGTTTAGCTTAACTGTGCAATTGCATTTATTACTAGATCCAATCTCTATGTGTATACAACGCAGGTACCCTAAGTCCAGTCCTGCTGTATGTATATCAGAGTGGCATTTCCATGGTGAGCTTTATCTTTATTCCTCACCTGATTCTTTTATAAAATGTATTTTCATTTTGCTAAGATCGGAGTATTACAGAGAGCATACATAGTATCTGACTTGCTGTGTTAGTAACTCTCTGCATTGCACTGAGGAAAATATAACACCATTTAATATCAAATGTGCAATCAAGGAACAGCTGGGTTCCTTTTGCAGTGTTCCAGAGCTGGCCAAGAAAATTAAATCAAAAGTCATTGAGTAATTATTCTCATTGTTCGTATTGATGCATTAGATCCTAACTAAGACCAAATAGAGTGCCCCAATCGTTAGAAGACCCATTTGCCCCTTTCATCCCTCCTTCATCCAAAGACATTTCATACAGTGTTAATTCTTGAAAGAGATTGTAATTTGCTGTAAATTTTTCTTCCACGCATCTACCACTGTTCTGAGTTGTTGTAGAGGTAAAATGGACTGAAGGAATTCCAGAGCGATCAGGATACAGTAACCTAGAGGTATTAACATTAAATGGAGCCCTTCTCCTAAAAGGCAGTCATTTTATGCTTGCTTTTGTGCAGGGCAGAGTAATTGCAGCAAAATTTAGCAGCTGTTACATGTAAATATTATAGATCATTATTTGGTTAGGAACATATTAATTAATAACAAATGGAGTAGCAAAAAACCCTAACACTTGAAACAATGGTAACTCAAATATAAAAGCAAAGAAGTGTATTAACAACTATAATTCGTTCATGAACATAAAACTCACACCTATCTGAAAAACACAGCTTGAAAAGTCAAGTTACTTTATTGTGCATGAGATGACAATACAGCTGAGAGTAAATGAAAAGCTAGACTGAACAGTTGTTCAACTCCTTCAGTAGGGAAAGGAATATCCAAGAAGAATCCCAGGAAAGGAATTGTGATTTAGTTACAGTTCCAAATCAGACAATGCCTTGATTCATAAAGAAAACAATTTATTGCAATCTGTTCATTTTCCTGCCTTCTTTACATAAGCCTTTTTCAGCTTTCTTCTGTGTTGGCAAAGCAGTGTTAAGACTCTCCCTTCTACTTCTTCTATCACCCTTACTGAAAAGGAAATATCTGGAGACTGTGTGATCTGGATACAAACTGCAGCACTCAGGATGATTTACTGGATCAGGACCAGATCTCTCTACCGTGCAGGATTGAGCCATAGAAAAGAAATGCAAGTTGCTATAATAAGCCAAGTGCAAAATAGGATTACAAAGTCATTAGAGGCTGTAGTCGTTCAGCACCTTTTAGACCCTTGGGAAACAAATGAGAGTGGGTTTAGAACCAAGCATTCTGTTCTTTCAAATTAGTGGTGCTTACTTGTAAAATTTTAATTATTTTGCGTAATATTGGATTAGGTCACTAATAAAATTTAATTTATGACACCTATGAAAGTATATCTATTATGTAAAAAAATTAAACCATGATTTTTTTTTCACCTTGTCTGTTACTGTAAGTTGGCAGTTCAGATAACAAAAAGCTTATTTTTTCTACTTTTTTCTAAGATTTCTGGACTTTTTTCCAAACTGAAGTGCCTAAAATAACCCTTCAAACTACATAAAATTATTAAACTTCTACTTACTTAATTCTTGCCTATTTTAAGTTGTTAATCAATTTCATTGTCTATTTAAGAGAAAGTATTCATTAATATGTCTGTGGAAGCATTGCCACTTTTTATAATTAAATAGAATCAGGAAATTATTGTATGGAAAGGACTATTAGAAATCATCATGACCACTTGTACTCCTAAAGTGCTCAGTGGAAATGCTTGTGCTCAACCTGGCGTCCAGTAGGACCTCCCAGTTCTCTCCCTCAGAGTTTCTACTTGAACAGTCCCTTTGCCTCCAGCGAGCCATGGTGGTTGCAGACATCTGCACTTTTTGATCTTACAGATATTTCTGTTGACTCCTTAAGTTTCTCCAAATCCCCTTCTTTCAGGAAATTAACTATGTAATGGCATTTGAAAATATGGTTCTGGGTTTGGATTGCTTCTTTCTGGATTCCAGAAATTAGAGGTCAGTTCCCTTTTTCATTAAAGAAAAAAAATAACTGTCTTTTAAAATATATTATTTTCTCTGTGTTCCTTGGTAGACTCACATAGTTTCTCTGGTTTGCAGATGTGTGATAAATATACAGTATTTTGATATGACTGATCATTCTACAAGCATCAAAGGCAAATACTGTGGATACACTTCCATTTTCAGCCAGAACTGAGTATGTGGCAGCAAAAGGATCCAAGTGCTTCTTGGTGGTGGTTATTTGGCTCCATAGCTCTATTAGAGCAAGGCTAGATTTCAATCATAACTCCAGTTTTGCCACTCATATTCTGCTCAGAAGACTGGCTCCTGGTTTCCAGAACATGTTGAGAATAACCTGATCACAAAAAAAAAAAAGAAAACCAAAACCACAAAACCCCAAAATCTGTCAAGTTTGGACTTACTGTAAAACAGGTTTTTTCTCAGTGTTCTGTAAAGATAGCAAAAAAACCTTTTCCTATAATAAAATATGGAATGTTCAGAAAAACTCCTTATTTATACATAATAGGCATAACATATCACTATGTATTATGCTCCTTATAATTGCCCTAAAATGAGCTTGGATGGAGGGGATAATTTCTTATTTAACTGTCCTTTACAAATGACGGAGCCTTTGAGTCAAGTTAGGCTAAATCATTTGTTCTTCCAAGGAAAACATTCACTTATTCACAATACCTATCCAAAGAGGTGGTACGGGTTACCAAGGCAGGAAACCCACCAGGTGTTCTACTTGACTACAATACACTGCCATAACATTTTTTCCTGTTCATCAGAAGTGAATACAAGTATTGTGGTTGGGTTAGGGGTTTTGGGGGGGGTTTGGTGGGTTTTTTTCTGCTTGAAATGACTTTTAATTTCAAAGTTTCCTTTCATTGTATTACAAATAAGAGAACAAAAACTCTAAGATCTCCTTGGAATTCAAACCAGATTAGTGTTTAGTGGGAACTAGCAATACTTCAGTAGTATTCTTTGTGATGGGTTTTTTCCAAACTTAGCTCAGTACATATAGTTTTTCAGGGATACACAGATAAATTTTATTTCAAGTACTTTTTGTATATTCTTCTGTCTAGAGTTCCTGCATTCTTCAGTTCCTATGATATACAAAGTATCAGTGGGCCATGAGGTTGTAGTACCAGAGGTTATTTGTTTTACTTTGTTATTACTTATTTATTTATTTTAGTCTTACTTTATTCTTACTTCATTTTTTAAATTTATTTATTATGTATTTACTTGTTTATTTGCTTTTTAATATTTTATTTAGTAAACCTTTTCTATCACATCCTCTTTCCCCCACAGTCCCAGATATGCAGAACCCCTTTTATTCCGTTCTTGTGTGTCTTCAGTGCATTCTGCCAGTTGTTGAATTTCACCAGCATTTAAAATTAATTTAATAGAGGTTGTGGAAACATGAGTTTAAATCATACTTTCAGCCTATCAAACAAAAAATATTATTTTCCCTTGAGCTGAAATGAGAAGGATGATAAGAGTGCTGAGAATTAAAAAAAAAAAGTTTAAATTATGCCTCACTTTTTATTGTATGTGAGAAACAAGTGGGGATAGATTTACTTCCTTTAAAAGATCCTGCTCTTACACACCAAACACCATGAAGTTAGTTAAACAACTCTGTAGATAAAGATTTTGCTATTGCATGTACCCCACCAAAAGGCAGTAGACGCTCTTAGATAATCACCCAGTTGCGGACCACAAGTAAAAATCAAGTTAATCAAACTAAATAAAATGTGAAAATAATTTTAATTTTTTAAAATTTATTTCTTTCATTGGGACCAAAATCTTTGGCATTTTATTGAATGACATGAAATTTCCTTTTCTTAACATTGAGTGTAATAGTGACAATATTGAGGGGATTGAGATACAAACATCTTATATTTCAGATACTTGGTACAAGAGACTCAAAGCAGATAATGATTTTTGTATGGAAAAAGTGATAGTATAAGCATTTCATAAGAGGCATAACTTCTTTAAAAGAACTTAAATATTAGCAGCTACTGGCAAAAAATATGCTATTAGGATACTAGTGACTATCTTTGTGGTTTTCCCTCCTTTTGGCTTTGACATTTAAAAGTGTTTGAAAAAAAATTTTGGAAAAAATTCTAATATTACTAAAAACATCCTAGAAATTCATTACACTTCTCCTTTAGCAGATGCACAGCATTTCAACAAACATGAACAGATATCTTGTATTTAAAATAATTTGCCGATAAAGCCAAAACTGGTTTGATTTTTTTTAAACAAGGAGAGGGAAGCATTCATTTTCTTCTGTCATCAAGAACTTTTGAATACTACTTTCTAGACTTGTATTAATATTAAGTCTTTTCTCTAAAATGCTTGCAGGCCTCTAGGCTTTTTGCTCTCTTTGGAGGAGCCTTAGTCTATTCTTTGTGAATGAACTTTGTATATGGATGTAGGCTTGTGGTAAGCAGTCATGATACTTAACATTTTCTCCAGCCCAAATCCTTCCTCACTCATTCATCTACTTTTTTATAAGGTCACTGACTTTTGTGATAGGTGACCTTATAAAAATCATGTGACTACAGAAAACTACATTTTAAGGGAGGAATGTTGAACGCTGTGTCCAGATGTTGCTTAAAATAGGTTTTCAGATATAAAGAACCAAATGTGAAAACATTCGGGTAAACATAGTGATTATACAGATTGTTCCTTTAAAGCCGGAGGAAAAAGAGGGGAAATGAGGTCACATCTATTTTGATAGTGCTTTCAAAAGGAAGAGGAAGAGAGAAAGAAAATGAAAGAAAGAGGTGTTAAAATGTAGTGGTGCTCCAGAATGATTGACTAGAAGAAGTAATCTCAAAGACAAAAAGGCAAATATAGATGATTTAGCCTTCTGTGTCATCAGTACACAATTGTTTCATGCTGTCTCATGCTTTGTCTACTCTATTTCCAAATGTTCCTGCCTTACAGAATTATGTCTCTATTGGATGGATTTCAGTCTCATGAAGTGTTTTGCTACTGTTCAGCTTATTACCTTCATTTCATACTATTGTTGTTTTATTGGCATTTCATTCTCGCTGTACTGTGCTAAATTTTCTTCCTCAAGATCTGTAACCTTCAGATATTCATAAAATCACATTTGGTTTTTTATTGAGTCATGTCGGACTAATCTGTCCTTCTAAAATAAGCTTTTCTGGTCACTCTTTCATCTCTGAATGTCCTGCTTGTCATTATCATTTTGGTTACGAGATTGCCTAGACTTGGGGTGACTTTGCACCCATGATTGCATCAGACTTGTTTAAGGTGTATGAAGGAGATGATGGACTAAGATAATGTGAAATGTACTGGTAAAATTTCTTTGTCATCCAGTAATGCTTTGAATCCAATATTCCTTCAGGTGCCAGCCATATACATGATCAAGGCTGTGGTGACTGGCAGTATTTCCTCCTCAGATGCCATCATTTGTTGTCAGTGGAAAAGAGCTGGGGCAAAGGACAGTTATTTAATTTCCCTCTGCCCTGAAGGCAAATTTGAGAGAAAATTTGTATTTTTGTCAATTAGCTTTGAAACATTTGTCTAGAGATTTTCTTTACCCTGAGACTGCCCCTAATGCAGCATAAATGAGATTCAGTATATCTATATTAGCAATACATATGTAGTTTAAAGCTAAAAGTTTCAAAGTTATTCAAAGCTTCATACTTGCTTTATTTAATTTTCATTAATTTAAATAATAATAGCGTAATAAGACTTAGACATTATGTAGAATCCCGTTTATGAAATATTTTATTGATTTTCACTGATCACGATCATTCCACTTCTTAGAAGGTGGTTTAAATTGCATAATCCTTTTTCAAAGGAGTGGATTGCCATACATGTTTTAATATTCTGTGGTGGATGTGTTGGTATATAATTAACCAAGTTTAAATACCTGCAAATTCTGAATTTACAAAACAATGATGATGCCTAACTTTAAATTCACGTCAGTAACCCTGAAGCTCATAAAGTTTCCATCAATGAGTACCCAAAATCAGAACTTTACTTCATTTATTTCTTTTCTTTTTCAAAATAATCCCAACCAGCCAAAACAAACAATAAAATCCCTTTGGCTCTAATTCAGCCCTTTAGACCCCTAGACTTTCAATAGAGCACCAAGATAAGATTACAGATGCTTCAGGTATTATATCACATTTTTTTACGGAAACATGATTTAATGCATTCAGATGAAGAGTGTTCGTTGTGAGGCTAATAGGTCCAAGCTGCAGTGGTTTTTTTTTCTTGTAGCAGCATTTCCAATGTGATAGATACTTCCCAGAAAGTAAGGAAAAAATTCAATCTCTGATAAAAAACTCACATAATGCCTATATTATCGATTCTGTAAATTGCAAAAGAAGAGGAAAGTGTTAATATTTTTTATATTTCACAGGAAGAAAAAAAGAAAAAAAAGGTGAAGTCACAAAATTAGCAGTGTATTAAACAAGTGACCCAAGAAAGGGTTATATATGCATATTTAGAGTGTTGTGCTGCCATCCAGAGGGATTTTCAAAGGCTGGAGAAATGGGCCAACAGGAACCTCGTAAATTCAATACAGAGTGATGCAAAGTTCTGCACCTGAGGAGGAACAACCCCTTGCACTAGTGCAGGGCCAGAGGGCACTGAATCTGTGGGCTTGAGTACGGGTTTTGTACCGGATGACTTACAGAGGTCCCTTCCAACCTCAGCTATTCTGTGAGTCTATGGTATTCCAATACACTGCTCTGTGTAAGAGCTGTGCTAATGAAATTACTCTTTCACTGTTTTCTTTATGGAACTCTCAGTGACTATGACCATCAGGTCAGGCATTTCGTAGCAGCTGATGACCTTCTGGAACAGCTGAAGCCAGTTATACTGAGGAATAGCCAATCTAAAACTCTTTGTTGGTGTTAGAAACTGTCATAATTAATTGATATTTATAAAGTACTTCTTTATTTCTGGTTTGTTTGGGGGTTTTTTGATTTTAAATATTCTGTGTCTCACATGTTTAACTTGCTGTTGGTATTATAAGGTTTAGTTTGTATAGATAATGGCATGTACAAAAAAAAAAAAAAAAAAAAAAACATAGAAAAGCATGTGTTCAGTATACCAAGAAGTTTGCAATGGGTTTTGTTCTATGAAGCACCATCACCATATGAAGTAGTAGGTGATAGGTAACCCAAGGATGGTAGTGATTCCATTAGTATTAAAGTTCAAATTAATGCCTTTCCAGCAAACCAATAACCAGTAGGTGAGAAAAGCTGTCTCAGATGCAATTGTACACATCACAAAGTTTTTCATGAAAGAATTTCTTATTACAGAAAAATTAAATGTTTGCTGGGTTTGGCTAGCATATGACTTCTGTTCTGAAAAAATCAGTTTTTTCAAGTGGAGTCATGAGGCTTGTCCCATCACCATATAATTTCTCTGGGCTTAATTTCATTTGTCTTCATCTTGCTTTATATCAAAGGATCAAGAAATCCAAGACAATATTTTTTACACAAATTTATTCTTACTGTTTTATGTCTTTAAGATGATGACTGAGATTACTTCCTGGATTTCTAGGCAGACTGTTGTCTTTATCATATCCTTCTCAGGGAAGGACAAGATATTTGTAAATTTTCAAAAGCTACCTTTGGTCTGTGAGAGGGATCTTCTATACCTGTTCTGCTACTGATCAAACTACCAGTTGTCCTCACATATAGCTTATTTCTTGGTTACTTGGTAGTATTTGAGTTTTTGCTTATTTTTTTTTTTATTGATTGGCATGTTTTTTTATCATGCAGACTTAGTTTTAGCTGATACATGGATCCCAGTATGTTCTAATGTGAGTCACTGGAAATGCTTGTGTTTAATTTTTGCATCCAACTTCCTGTGACTTGATATTTCTGGTGGAAATACCCCAGATGTTATTAACTTACTGAAACTTGGTTGTCAATTTTTGTATCATTTTGAACTCCATTGATTAGGTTGCCTGTTATACTAATTGTTGTTTATATGGTGTATGTGCTGAAAATGTATCTGAATTGGATGTAAATGTAAAGCATTGGTATAGGTATTTGTATATAGATGTAATATAGTTAAAATATCAGAAAGATAGGATGAAATTCAGATCTTCTGATTCCCAGTTTGTTGACCAGTCCACTAGAAGTTCTATAAAACTGACATTATTTTTAAATACAGATACTTCCTTTTTAAATTAAATTGGTTTTGATGCTGCGATTGCAGTAACTAATGACTTGGTCTTGTCCTTTCCTCTGCCTGATTTTAGGGACCATTGAGGGCTGCCAAGCTTGATTCTGAGTAAACAGTTTTATTAGGAATTTAATTCTGTTGAGTGCTGAAAATCTTCTCTTCCTACTGAATGCTGCTGAGGGTTGCTAGGCACCTCAAAGGGTTAGTGACTATCACAGCTTGCTTAGCACATGGTACTACATATGTCATTTGCAATCTCTGAGTAGAACAAACTTCTACTGCTGTCACTACAGATTATTCTCTGTGCTTTTGGGGTTGTTTTGCTGTGCTTAGAATGTGGGTCTATCCCTCATAAAATGGTAACATTCTGTGGATGGGAACTGCTGGATCCAGTAAAAATAAATCGCTGAAGACATGGGAACAGAAAAGACTTGAGGTTTTTTATAATAGCAATAAAAATAATTAATCCTCTGAAAATTTAATAGAAAACTCCAGAACATCAAACCAGCCAATGACAAAGGCAGTGTGACAGTAATAATAAATCTTAATTTTCTTGCAGTTGTTTTTAAGCCTTGTTCTTTTAGTATTGTTTGTTGTGACATGTGCGTTCCCACATACTCTGTGTAATGCCAGCAGTATACAGGATGCACATTCCACAAAACAAGCAGATCTCCAAAGCCTCAGGGTATTGAACTGCCCTTTTGTTTCATGTATCCTCTTGCAGAACTACTCACAGAATGACATGCTTTACTGCGTGCCACCTTATTGCTTTATTATTAGCCTTCGTAAAGGTCAGATGGGCCTGACTCAAATTCATGAGGAAACAATGCTGTGCAAAGTTTTCCGTCCACTGAAGGACCTGCGTATTTTTCTGAGGTCTGCAACAGTATTTTTAATATCATGTCGAAAGCAGAGAACCATTTTCAATTCCCATTGCGGTAATCAATGAGATGTAAAATTGCAGCAGTTCCATGCTGCCTAGAGCCTCTCCTGACAAACCTCGTTTGGTTTGTCAGAATGCATAAAGCACTCATAGGAGCGTAGCATTAGCTCTATTTCTCTCTGATGCGAGCAAGCACAGAAAGAAACCAGCTCTTAAGGAGATGTTTTCATTTGCTTAAATAGCCCTGCCATGGCTGGCGTACAGCAAGATCTTCCTGTGCTATGCATATTTCTTAGGATGGGAATCAGAACCATTAGCTGTATGTGTGATTCAGAAAAGCAATAAAGCCATGGGCTAGCTCAACAATTATTTAATTTCTGAAGGAGTCATGCACACATAGTCAAGGTAACAGCTCAGGTATGCTGTGTATGCTGTACTTATTAGCATATTTGTGATTACTCAGGAAGGTTATGTTTGTCACTGTGCTGCTGTCTGTGACCATCTGGAACTTAATAAGATACAATGTAGAATTTGCATCCTCCTTTTACACAGAGAACTTTCACCTGCAGTAAAATAAATTTTCTAGGTACTAGCAACTCTAAGCCATTGAAAAAGTCAGCAGTCAGGAATCCACTGAATTATGAGTACATCAATTCATTTGATAGTTCCTTAGAAACTCCTTTACAATATATATTTAGCAGGAAGAAATGCTCAGTGCTGGATTTTTTGGAAGTATGCGGAGTATGGTCCCAGATATTTTCCTGTGGGTGTCATTATAGATGGAGTGATTGGGTAGCTTGTGGCATTAGCAACGGGTGAGAAGCTTCTTGTCTATGCCTCTGATGCTGATAACTGCAGTCATCCCTTATCAATTCCTTGGGGGTGTTTATAAAATGTTCTGTTCTCATTCCCTCTGCTACTGAAGCAAACATCGGTTTTGTATAATGACATTTCTCTTGACTACCTTGGCTGATAAGCAAAGAATTGAATGAATGTTTGTAAATTAGGTATTCTTTCTCTCCACTGATTATTCTTTAAGCACAGAAATTAAGGGGATTGCGAGTTTCCATCACATTCTAGAACTGGCTTTCAGAACCATATGCCAATTTTCTTTGCTTAATTTTGATTTTTCTAATGAATAAATATGAGTAAAAATGCAACAGCTAGCAATTCCTAGCTTTCACAAATTGTGTTAAACTTCTTGACAGGAACAAAAAAAAAAAGTTTAGCAATATGTGTTTCAAGTATTCCATCTACTTTCTTAATTAGCAAGTCAACAAAATATGAGCTTTCACCTCATGACTGTATTGCCTGACTGACGCAGACTTTGGAGATAATAACATGTAACCCCTGACAAGAGAATAGATGGAGAACTGGATACGTTGGAATCAGTCTCTCCACGTGATTCTATCAGGAGCTTGGGTGCTGTACTCAACTGCTGTGAGATTTGGGCCACAGGCTGGGGGAAATCAGGGAAAATGTGGAGAATGATCTGTAAAGAGGAGGTCTGAAATTCTTCATGAGAGAATTTAATATTTCTCTAAACCACTAAAACCAGTCTTAGACAAAGATGTGTCACAAATATGATGGTCTCTGAACTCCAGTTTCTGAAGTTTGATAGCAGCATAATTTGCTGGGTTTGTGGGTTTTCTTAGGGGTTTTTAGTCTCTTGGGCACAATATCAAGTTGGAAGCTGGACTCATTATACTGGATCTCAGCCAAGAATTAAATTTTATTTCTGAAGAGTATTTGAAGAAAGGGGGAAAATCATGAAAATTTTTTATCAAATTTCAAACTTATAGAAGTTTGTTTGTTTGTTTTTTTTTTAGCAAAACTTGGGTTACATCTTTAATACATCGATAACTGCTGAAATTTTGCTGCATGTAGACTGTCATTTGAATTTGTGGTTTGAAATGTTTGGAAAGTTCTGTAACTATTTGTTTCTAGATGTGTTCTTTTACTGGTTTGTGTTTTGGTTTTGTTTTGTTTTGTGTGGGTTTGTTTGTTTGCATGTTTGTTTGTTTGTTTTGGGGTGGTTTTTTTTCCCCCATTTAGGAGTTCAGTACAGTTGTTGTGTATTTCTTTATGTTACTGAATACAAGGGTAAAACATGGTCCAGGTTTGATATTGTACCTCGTGTCCTGAACTTGATCCCCTGGTCAATATGTGCTGCTTCTTGACAATTTAAGCAGTTCTGCAGCACAATTCCCTCTTCTGTGGAGAGATTGCCCCTCAAGTTCATGTACTGTCCAGCCCTGGACAACTGCAGTCACACAAGGTGTGATTATTTTTTTCTTCCTTTTTTAATTTCCCTAATCTTGGTTAAAAATAACCCTTTGTACAAAATGTTATGAATGTTCAATACAGAAATTCAAAAAGTGATGAAGTTTATAGCCTATAATCATTTAGGAAAAACTTGTAACAGTCTTTTCAGGACGCTGAACATATGGTAGGGCTCAGTGAGGTCTTCCCTTCATCCTTCTTGAAGTATGACTAGGCAACCAAAAATACATGCAGGAGTTTTGTCTACTGTAGATTTTATTGAGCTTAAATCTCTTGAGCTCTGTTCAAAGGGTAATCAGGCTTTGAGTATGCTGTAAAGAAGAACAAACTTGTTTTCTGGGGTGCATTCTAAGATACTAATCAATATATTGTATCTAATATTCATAGATTAAGATCTCTGTAATACTCTTGTGAACAATGTCTGCGGTAGACTACAATGACTACAGTTGATTTCCAGACCATCCTTGGATTACTGATCTTGATGGTATGTTTTATATGGTCTGGTTACTATAGTCATAATCCCAAATAAAGGAATCAGAACCCAGTACTATTTTTCCATGTCCAGATTGCCACCTTGTGTGCTCCTTCTTTTCCTTCTGTCCCCGGAAAATTTACATGGCTAGCAAGCATGGCTCTGCTTCAGGTGCATGAAGTCTACCTTATCACTTCAACATCTACCTGAAAAGAGGTTGTAGTGGGGGTGTGAGTTTGTCTCTTCTCACAGGTAACAAGTGGCAGGAAGAGAGGAAATGGCCTCAAGTTGTTCCAGGGGAGGTTTAGATTGGATATTAGCAAAAAAAATTCTTCACAGAAGGGGTTGTCAAGCACTGGATCAGGCTGCCCAGGGAAGTGGTTAAGTCACCATCCCTGGAAGTGTTCAAAAAACATGTGGACATGGCAGTTGAGGCCATGGTTTAATGGTGAACGTTTTGGTAGTGCTCGTTGATGGTTGGACTTGGTGATCATAGAAGTAATTTTCAACCTTAACAATGCTATGAAGTAGACTTTTTTTCTGGAAGAGCTTCAGTTCAAGCTGAAGCAGGAATTGAACTGAGGATCCCTCTTTCCTTGAAAGTCCTTTACCTACTAGATTATACGTAAAAGAAGAAAGTTTACACTCCTTACATTTTAAATAACCAACCTTTTTTTTTTCCCCTAGGATATGTGGGTACTCCACACTTTTAATTATGTTAAACAGAATTTTATGGGTTATTACACATACATTGCTGTGTATCTAAAAAACAAGTAGACTAAATTTAAGTGTAGAATTTTTAAAAAAAAGGGAAAAAAAGAATATTTCTGCAAATTTCACAGTTCTTTATTTGCAATCAAAAAAGGGGGCATTAATGTATAGATAATGCAGGTACAGCTGTGATTCCCAGACCATCGAAATTAATACTCAAGCTGATAAAATTCTGCTTGCAAATATTTCTAAAACGCTGAACCAGATAACCTGCTTGCAAATTCTGAGTCCACTGTGAGACTTTATAAGGCCTACTAGATGCTAACTTTACTTGATCCCAAATTTGCAATCTGAAAATGGGCACTGTATGTTTTAGAGAGAAAAATTTACAAATTGAGTTCATATGTCTTAATGAGGACTTATAAGCTGGGCACCACTGCCTGTGGATATGTTTGTGCCGTTTTCTATCAGTTTGTTTCATTATGCTTGTGTGGATACTTCTTTTGCATGAATATGGTTTTGACAGTTTTGGAAAGCTGGTGTATTGAGCTGGAACTGATAATGTTTTTCACATCTTCGTAATCAGTGTAACAGGAAGGAAGTAAATGTTCCTGATAGAGATGTAGTGACTATTCCCTTTTCACTCTTCAGAGGAAGAGAACTAATTTTAAATTGAAGGTAATTTCCAAAACATCTTTTTAAAAGGAGAGAAAATTATTTTTATTTCCTTTTCATGTTTAAAGCCTCAATTTCTTTTCCCAAAGATGGTCAAATATTTTTCTTGCTTGTTTCCATCTGTTGAAGTTAGATCATCCAGTCTGAACCACCAACATTGTACTATATGACCAATCACACATAATCAATCTGTTAATTTATAGGTTTTAATTGCTTTTTGCTATATTTATTTTTGGAAAATTGTTGAAAATATCATTGTTATCAGGGAAATACCTCACTAATTTATCAACAATATGCAGATAAGAAAGCAGCCGATATTTTTAACTGCTTTGCTTTGTACTAGTAGACTACACTATTACAGTAACACTCAATGAAAATAGTTTGATCTTTAAGCTCTAATGGCTCTACACTGATTGTTTGGTGGGGTTTTTTTCAGTTTTCAATAACAATTTGGGGATTTTTCCCTGTTCTTTTGCAGGTAACAGTGCAGACCACCTTCCAGCAATGCAAGCCTCAGCTATTTCTACTGAGTATCTTGAAGGGAATAATATTAGCTGTGCTTCTGTCACTGCTTGTCAGTCTCCACCTTATATTCACCTCAAGAGTAACAATGATATGTGACTATGCACGTATACTTTAAAACAAATCATGTTCTTCATTAGTATAAGACAAATCATAATCTTCAAATACTTCTGAAAGAAGTTCTTCAGTTACAAAGCAGGCATCTTTCAAAATGTTTCTTTTTGATAACTCAGGGAATAAGTTTTTTCCCATGTGCAACACCAGCAAATGATGTTACTTTCTTTTGCAATACCTTGAGGGTACAACGGGCAGAAAATAGATTAAATAAAGGGGTAGGTCTTTCACGTTATTAATATAAGTTTTCTGTATTTGGAAACTCTCTGACGTGGGAAATGAATTGTGACTAGGAAGTATCTACATGAACTAGTGAGTAGGAGCAACCTGTAATTCCTTTCATGTAACAGAATTATAAAATTGCTTGGATCAGAACGGATCTTAAGGGTCATTTAGTGCCAGCCGCTTGTCTTCCATGCTTTGTTTTTGAAGCTGATTTACATAAAATCACTTCTAATTAGTGATTGAAAACTCTATAAAATGGTATTAAGTAGGTAAAAGATTCCTAAAATCTTGATATAAGCAACATATACACCAGCAGAGGAATAGAAAAAATAGGAAGAATTCACATTAATAATGATGATGATAATAATAGTAATAATAATAGAGAATTATAGTTTCATTTTGAAAACAAAAAATAAGGGTTTTAGCTGCTTTCCAAACAAAATGATTTGTGTCTTACTGTGATTAAAATAAGGCTCTGGAACCCAAAACTGCTATCTGAATTTTTCTGTGGCTCTAGCTCTTTTAAAACTGTCATCTTCCTTTTTTGTAGAGATAAAGATCCTCGTAGACTCCTTTGACAATATTACATTATGGTAGGGCAAAATTCCTTATAATTATTGCTAAGCTGGAACTGCATCAGATACCCTAGTAGGGAGGGTGAATATATGTAAAAAATTATGAGTTCAGTAGAATTTAGTAGCACTCATCTTATTGCTTCGTTGACAACATGAGTTGTTTTTTCCACCTAAGATGAAGATTTTTTTCTCTCTGGCCCGCTCTCTGTTTCATTTCAGCCATACTGAATTTAGCACTTGATGAAGTGGGCACTAATTTATTTATTTTGCTGTATTTAAAATGCTAGACAACACTATCAAATGTTCTTCAATCTCTTTTCTTTCTGTTTGTGAATATCACACTGTGTTGTACAAACACAGCAGGGATGAAAGCTAAAACAAATGCATATTTGCGTCTACAGCACAAAAATGTGTATTTATAGATGAACAAACCAGGTCAAATCTTTCACAGTAAAAAATAAATTAAACAGCCATTTTTCAGATGAGTATCTGGAGACCATTATTACGTGTCAATAGAACTGATCTTAAAATGGGGGAAATACTGTAAGGGGAAAATATTTTTAAGGACATTTTGTGTTTATAAGCACACACAGACACTCACATTAAAAAGACACCAGTCTGGTTTTCACACTGTACTGCTGCTCTGAAATGAATCACTCACAGCTTTGTATTAGTTAGGCTGAGCAAGACAAATAGTCTAGAAGATTGGTTTAACACATATTAACTCGTTTATTGATTAGATGTACAAAAACATTTCCAATCAATAGTGTATGAGTGAATATCTTTGCTGCAGCAGATCACATAGAAAAGCTGAGAAAATTATTTTAGAATCTAGAATGTATAACTTACCTGAACTTGTTTTGGAGGGATAGCCATGCAGAATTACCTAATCCCCATCTGCTTAACTCAAATGCAGAAGCGTAAAAATATTAGCATACCAGGCATGCAACTATTCTTTGGTTTGTTTCCACCTGGCATTCTTGAAAGAAGAAAAAGGAGAAGTGCAGTATATAGAGAAACGACAGGTTTTACGCAGGAGAATAATCCTTACTCAGGGTTTAAGTAAGCTAAAAGATCAGGAAAAAATGTAGTTACAACCTTGGCCATAAATAATCAAGGTTTTTGGAGGTTCGGCCAACTCTGAAGTCTAAAAAAACTTCTGTTCTGTTAAGCATGTAAAATAAAATAGGGGTCTGAAACAGCAGAATATGTCAAAAACTGAAGGGAATGAAATCTGGCAAGAACACCGTTTCGAACCATTAAGAAAACACCAGTAGCTTGTTTTACTGCACAGTGAGTCAGCAGTCAGGGGTGAGATCTAACCCTAAGTTCTTCATATTTACTGCTAGTAAAGAATTTGTATACAGATATCTTTCTTTGAGGAACTTTCTGGAGTAGTATTTTCTCTTTGTGCCCTCAGTTGAAAGTCTTATGTGGGCATAGTACGCTACAATTTTCTATTTTATTGACTTTACTCTTGTTACTTAACCTGTAAGTACCCAGAGCTCATACACATTTCTACTAACTAGCTTGTGAGGGATTCAGATTCATAAATAGCAGAATCTAATGCTCTTTCACACATCCTAGGATATCCAAGACTTCAGGAGCAGGCAGATAAGGCACTGAATCTACAAGAATCTTGTGCTCTTCTGGAATGGCAACTCAGGGCCAGACGTAGTAACAGAGTATAACAACCTCCTTTCTTTTGGCAGTTGTGTGTTACCCTGTTAGTGATATTTATTAAAAATAGCAGGAACTGTATAACTGTTCTTTCTCTTCTGCTTATTTATGTTCTTCACTATATCATCATGGTAGCATATGCTACTATGTTTAGTCTTTCTTTAATAAATCTTCCTTTTACTGCAGCTCTTTTCATCTCTTTGCAATCTATAGAAATATAGCTGCTTTGAGAACAGTTACTAAAGCCTGGTTATAACTTCAATGAGTTTTTACTTATTGCCATAATAAATTGTTAGAAAATATTTAAATATTTTAGACCAAATTTTGATCAGTTACTGGCATAAGTGTGAAGTAAAATCAGTACACTTGAAATGAGGAGCTGAGTGTTGGAATAATACTATTGATTATTTTCAAAAGGTTTCTTGCAATTCTCTGTGGTAAGTTAGTTATTCAACCAAAGTTTATACTTTCATATTGATGAGAATTTTCTTGTTCTCTTTTTCCCACTAAAGCTTCATTTGCTTTGTAATGGCCTTTTTCCAAACCCTCCTTAACACTTCATTATCCAGAAAACTAAGGCATTTTTCT
Organism: Edolisoma coerulescens; assembly: GCA_013397115.1. NCBI lineage: Eukaryota > Metazoa > Chordata > Aves > Passeriformes > Campephagidae > Edolisoma > Edolisoma coerulescens. The sequence goes on from VWZW01001649.1 coordinate 369,860, forward strand.
TCTTTTTCTTCTTTTTCTTCTTTTTTTTCTTTTTCTTCTTTTTCTTCTTTTTCTTCTTTTTCTCCTTCTTCTTCATCTTCATCTTCTTTATCTTCTTTGTCTTTTTCTTCTTCTTGAAAAAAAAACCTTTTTGATATACTCTTCTTTTGTGAGCATAAGTGCATGGCAGGTGAGGTTTTCCAGCATAAATGTAGTAGATTTAATACCTAATTGTAGTCTCTGAAATTTCGGATGGGGCTGCTTGCAACCTATTTTTCCATATACCTTGAGAAACTTCATTTTCTCTGGTTGAATTTCCTTTGCTAGCTGCTTTGGCACAGTTCAATTTTGTTCGTTCTGTAGAAAACCCTATTATATTTTTTTTTCTATAAAAATGCATGAAAAAGTCTTTTCCTCTATTGTCTATTTACATGCCCTTGAACTTATTAAAAGCAGACTTCTCACAAAAGTAACTGAGAAAACAGACATGAAAACCAGACATTCTGGTACTCTTCATTAGGTTTATTTTCAGAGAGTTTGACTTAACATTTAAAAACATATGTAATTGTGATCATACTTTGTAAGGGGAGGAAACACCACCTGCTCAAGTTTTGCTATAATAATCATGCTCTGTGAAAAATGAACATACGTATGGAAATTCCTTTTCAATAAGCAACTACTTAGTTTTGGATTGTATTTGGAATTTATTTGTATTACAATAACTCAGAGGAGTGAAAATTGAGATATTTGCTTCTAACTACAAATTTATATTACTGTGTAGAATGACAGAGGGAAAGGAACTAAGAAAATTGTTTCTAGTTAGCTGACAAACAGGAAAAAGAAATCACAGATCTCTGTTTACTTCCAGTAACTTTCTTCCTCCTGTTTATTGAATCATTTTTCCTATTTTATTTTCTGTGGGTATTTTCATTGTTTTTAAGTTGCTCTACAAAAGGTCACTCTTTTAACCAGCAGGTTATTTTTGAATAATTTCTATCATTCGTGTTGTTGCTTTTCATTGTTTTATTTCATTAGACACTGATATACCACCCAACATATATTTTTTATTGCCTGTTACAATACTGAGATTTTTTAAATATGTATTTTTTCCTACTATTGAATTTGGAGTAAATTTTTTGATGCCTAAGTATATGTAAACATGAAGATTTAAAAATGCTTCCATAATCCTACAAGGTTACAACAACCTAATCTTTATGTATATAGCTCTGTTGGTAAGAAATTGAGTGGAAGTTAGAAGATCTGGTTTCATATTTATGTTCTGTTGCAGATTCCCTGCATGTCCTTTAGGGACAAAACATAGCTAAAGGTCAACTTAATCAGAAAAAAATGGAATGAAGTGATTAGGGCATATTGAGATGTCGTAAGACATATTGATTTGTTGTGTTTCAGGCTTCAGTTTGATCCAGAAGTAAATGCAAGCTCTTCCATCTGAGTTCAGGGTTGGAAATAGTGAGACACAAACCCCACATCTCCACCATGTGACTGCAGGCTATGAATACCCGACATGTCTTTACCACATCATTTGAGAGAGCCTGTTAAGCTCTTCAGGGCACATATTTGACCATTTCTTTCTCTCTCTCTTTTTTTTTTTCCCTTCTTTGTGATTGGAGGAGATTGCTGTGTTGATAAGGGCATAAAATATTTGCAAAGTGGTGGTTGAATGGAATTGGCAAGAGAATAAGCATTTTCTTGATGTAACATGGGGATATTTTCTGTGACATCCTCGATTTTGCACTTATAATGAAGGGAAAAAAAAAACAAACCAGCCAAAAAACTCCTGAGAAAATAGTCATTTCCATGAAAAGCTGATGGCTGGCACAGGGAAAGACCATATCCTGTTTCAAACTACTTATTATGACAAGCAGTCCCATCCAAACCTTCCAGATTGTCCTCCTTTGAGTCACAGACACAGCAGATCAGCTTTAATCTCCGTTTCCCTTTAGAGCTTGGTTGATACTGGAACTGCTGGTGACCCAGAACAGTAACACACACTGTCTTCATGTTAAGTAAAAGCTGCAGGCTTCATGAGCACAGTAACCTTACATAAGCACCTGGGATTTCAGGGTGAAAAATCTTATCAATGAATCAAATCAACAGGGAGGGCAAGAAATATCAGTGCCTATTACATCAGTAGCTTCCTACAGAGACTGAGCTTTTGTCTAATAAAAACTAAGATTTTCTTAGTTCCCAAGCAAAATCAAGGAGTCAGGTACCTCTCTGCAAAACCAAGGACTGTGTCCTTCACTGAGACACTGAGGTGACATGTTTGGAATCTAGTGTTAGAAGGAAGGAACAAACAGCTCTTTGTTTCTGTATCCTCCTTATAGACATTCTCATAAATAAATATATAAATGAAAACTCTCCAGAATTAGTATAGACTAAGAAAGCTCTGTGGAGGTTGCTAGGCAGCCGAGGCCAAAGGAATAGAAAGCAGGCAGGTCTTTGAAAAACAGAATCAGTGACTTATGGGTTATCTGAAGTCATGAAATTACTCAATTGTCTTTTGTCATAAACAAGAGACAGTAGAATTTATTTTTCTTTAGTAAGTGAACAACATTTTTAAAATACTTGGAAAAAAAGGTCTGTTTTATATCTCATTCCTATCCATATTTTGAAGCTATGAAATTTTATGCATGAATATTATTTCTAATCTTTACTTATTTATCGACTGATACAGAAATTTGATGCAGTATATAGGGGCTATAACTTGAAAATTATTTGATTTTTAAACTTTTTTCCAATTTAAATTTTTACCATGGTATGCATGTGAAGACTCTAGAAGAAGAAAGTTTCTAATGCTGGAAGGAATGCCTTGCCTTCAAGATGTGTACACAGACATGTTTCACTGTCACTAATGACAGGAAAAGGCCTAATTTCTACCACCATGCCCTGTATGGTGCATGATGAAGCTACTCATTACAGAAGTACAGAAGTAACCACCCCCTTCCTATTACTGCTGTGTATGCAAAAACACAGGCAAGGCAAGGTCGTCATCTGCAAGATTAGGTGATCACATTATTTACTAATTGCTGCCTTTGAAATCTGTGTTTATATCTGTGCCTTAAAAGTCTTCTTGAAATTAACTGTTTCTTCAGCAGTTCTGTCATACCTACATACATTGAGGGGGCACTGTAATCCTACAATTCACCTCCCTTCTCAGGTTGTGTAATGACAGCTCTAGATCATGTTTTAGTCTACTGGAATTATTCTCTCTCAATGTCTTCAGTTTATGTCTTGAGAAGATTTAATTGCTGCATCACAGTTTCTCAATATGTGTTTCTTCCACAGGGTGGATGCTGTGAGGGGGTCCAGGCAGCTCTGTGGAACAGTCTCCAATGGGCTAGTAGGATGAGAAGGTCCAGGGGTAGTTTGGGAAACGAGGAGAAACGTCACCTCCCAAGACGGTAAACCTGCTGAAAAGGTAATTCATGTTAGGATATTGTTATGCAAGTCAGCTTTTCAGGCTCTGTGGATATTCTGGAATGCATGGCAGAAAACTGATAGGGAAGGGGAGCACAAACCTTTGTTGTTGTCTGACTGTTCATACAGACCCTCCTGAATATCTTTCCAGAGCTTCTTAAACTGTTCTGAGTTTCAATTCCCAATTTGTGTGAGAGAGAATTTGGATGCCTTATCTTACAGGGGTTTTCTTGGTTTCCTGTGGACCTGATAGAGAATACAAATCACAAGTTTACAGTAACTTTCCAAGAAATTCCTTATAGGAATTAAAACCCTGAAAATGCTAGTTTATAAGCCATATAACAGTTTAGCAGAGTAAAATGTTGTTTCACAGGGAGAGCTAATAGTTGGATTTTTAAAAGTACGTAGTCTTGTTTTATGGGGTTCTTTCAATCTCACCTTCCAGGCTTAGTTATACTGTGTTTGTGGAGACTCTCTTCCTACTCTGAAGCCTTAACTATGGATGTTTTTGTTCCTAGCATTTCAGAAGTCCAAGAGAATGTGCAAACTAAAGATCTGTCATCCCTCAGAGTAACTGTAATGCTTCTTCCTTCATGTTAAAAGGTAGATTTGAGCCATGAAGTATCAAATCATTAAGTTTCTCTGCTGTCCCAAAAGCCCAGCTATATGGTGTATTTTTGAGCCCAGCTGACTTATCATATGTCCATGCTATACACGCATTTCTTGGTCCTCATCTAAAATTAAGTTTGCTGAACAAACAGGTTTTGTTCACTCATCCTAAACCAATCATTTCCCATTGTACATTTTGAAATATCTGACAGGCTGTCTTGCGTCTTTCCTTTATTAATGTGCCTTAATGTATGCAGAGTGCAAGAAAAATAACAATGGAAAATCACACTGGTAGAAAATAAGATGGGATTTTTGATGCAAAAGTTTTTATAAGGATCTATTCCCACATCTCATGAGACACCGAAAAAACATAAAACATCATTTAATGGGGAAACATTTTTTCTTTGCTCAGTATAGATGTTTTGGCTGGTTGAGTACTAGGTTAGGCTTTCAAATGTGTCTGGGAAATACCTTCCTTTTTGTTGCTGGTGAGTTCCCTCCAGCTCCCTGACATCCACTCATTAAAACCGTTCAGAGAATCCACTGCTGCGATTCACAAGTTTCTTCCATACTTCACCAGGTTCCCCCAGGCTTGGCAGCTGCCAGGGGACAGACCAGTCTGCACTTGTGTGACATTGCTGAGGATTACGTCTTTGTGTAACCTTTAGCTGTGGTAGAGTCTGAAGCCCTGCCCCCTGAAAAGAACAGAAAATACTTTTTTACTTGGGAGAAGTTATAAATGGATTTGTGACAGAAGAAAGGTTTGATACAGGAAAGAGAGGCCTTCCTCCTGTGTTTATACGTGTGGTGATAGTTTTCAGCTGATGGTCTCCTTTTCAACAATCTTCCACTCAAACTTGTTGCTAATCAATTCAACCTAGCTTCTCCAGACCTAATTTGGTTTTCTGTTATCTAGTAGAAATGAGTTTATGTGGCTTTTTTTAGTGAGGGCCCGGGAGTCTTTACAAAAAATGGCACCAATTTGTCTTAGGTACTTTACTCTTAACAAAAGACAGGAATAGCTTGCTTATGGTTGGAAATTGTCTGAGATCCAGAGGATCCAGCATCAATCCCTCACTGTGTTTCAGGTGTCTTCTTGGCTGCATTTTTCTGCTTGCAGTGTGGGCGGACTCTCATGGAACTTCTGTAATGTTCCTTTGTTGATGCTTTAGTGATAATCCTTTCTTGAAGGGGGAAAGGGATCTTCGCCCAGTAGTTAACAGGTGTCATTGAAAGAACTTTATACTAGGTTTGAAGGGGGAAGGGGGTAAAACCAGGCTCACTAAAGAAAAGACTGGGGGCAGCATGCCAGTGTTTGTGGGATGGTGTGCTAGCAAATCCTTCAGTCTGCTCAACATCGTGCTGAGTGCACCAGAGCTCATTTGAAATGTCTTTATACTAATATGCACAGCATGAACAGTGTAGTGAGGTTGACCCTGGTCAGATGCCAGGCACCCAACAAAGCTGCTTTGTGAATCCCCTCCACAACTGGATAGAGAGAGAAAATATAAAGAATATTTTAACGGGTTGAGATAAGGACTGGGAGACATCGCTCCCCAAGTACCATCATGGGCAAAACAGACTCAGACTGGGGATATTAATTGAACTACTACTAACAAAATCAGAGTAGGATAATAAGAGGTAAAATAAATCTTAAAAACACCCTCCCCCCATCCCTCCTTCATTCCCAGCTCTACCTCCTCCCATCCAGTGCAGGAGACAGGGAATAGGGGTTTATGATCAGTTTATCCTGGGTTGTTTCTGCCACTGCTCAGGGAGAGGAGTCCTTCCCCTGCTCCACTGTGGGGTCCCTCCCAAGGGAGACAATTTTCTATGAACTTCTGCACTATGAATCCATCCCACAGGCAACAGTTCTCCACAAACTTCTGCAGTTTGAGTCACAAGAGCAAATGCAGGATTCTCCACCGGGGACAGGTCAATATGGTTGTGCGTACAAATCAGAGGAAAAGAGTCTGGAAGGCAGCCCTGCAGGATGAGATCTGGGGAGCTGGGTCAATGGCAAATTGAATATGCAGTGCCGTGGTAACCAAAAGGGCTGGCTGTGTCCTGGGGTGCATTAGGCACAGCATCTCTGGTTGGTTGAGGGAGATTATTGTCCCACTCTACACTGCAGCCTCACCTCGAGTACTGAGTGCAGTTTGGGGGGCCTCAAAAGAAGTACATCCACCTATTAGATTGTGTCCACAGGAGGGCAGCCAACGTGGTGAAAGGTCTTGAGGGCAAGACTTACACATCTAAGGTCACTTGGTTTGCTCAGCTTGGAGAAGAGAGAAGGCTGGGGGTGATCCCTTTGCAGTCTACAACTTCCTTAAGGGGGGCAGCAAAGGGGAAGGTGCTGATCTGTTCTCTCTTGTGACCAGCAACAGGACACAAGGAAATGGAATAAAGCTGCACCAGGGGAGCTTCAGATTGGAGGTTCCTCACTCAGTAGGTGGTTGGTCCCTGGCACAAGCTTCTCCAGGGAAATGGTCATGGCCCTAAGCCTGAGAGAGTTCAAGGAGAATCTGGATGATGCTGTTAGTCATATGATTTAGTTTTAGGTAGTCCTGTGAGAAACAGGGAGTTGGAATTGATCCTTCCAACTTGAGATAGTCTATGGCTCTAAGTATCCAACTTCGATGCCATAGAGAATCGTTTGGATTTCAGGCTTTACACTGGGAAAAGAAGTTACAACCCCTCAAGACAGATATGGAAAGAAACTGAAATTCGAGGGGATGACATTGTGCTATCTTCATCTGCAACATATTAAGTGAAGTTTGAACTTCTCCACTGTTAACACTTCCTGAGAAATAGGAAGCCTAATGGATTGATGTTTCAGTCTCTGATTCCCTGCTTAAATTATGTTTCATGTGAACTATTCTTGAAATGCCATTTTGACTGGAGGTAGGGGAAGATAAGAGTGATGTTTTAATATAACTTGAAATCTTGATGGTAAAAGGTAATTTGTATTTTCAGTAAGAGGCTTTCATCTTCATTGGACTCTAGCGATATTGATCTGATATCAGTACTAAGTATATATCCTTGAATTCTGACGAGATTCTGCTTCTAGTGTGAATGTCAAATGTTTCACATTGTCCTAGAAAATAGAGCTTTTTTCTGTGCGTTTCTTTGGCTGGTCAGTTTGCAAGTGGCTGCATTTTGTTGGTCTGTTTGATCAATATTTTCTTTTGGTACATTTTAAGATGAATGGTTCTGAATTTTTAGTCACTGTGCCCCTTGAAAGGTATTTGTGGTAAAGTCATTGTAGCCAATGCAGGGTTTGGTTTTGTTTCCTGTTTTGTAACAGCTGAGAAACCAGTTGTGTTCCATGATTTATGGAAAAGTCCAAACCTTTCTAATTAAGTGAAGTGTATACAACTTCAGAATTAATTATGTTCTTAAACATAATGAAAATCTCCTTTCAAAAATGAGGCATGTCCCAGAGTTTGAAACAGAACAGAAGAAATGAGATATTCAAATCAAAACAGAAGTTCTTTTCACCTAACAACAATTCCCATAGCCATGTTTAGAACAGAGCTTGTCTTTTGAATGTCTGTGTGGACAAAACTAGCTCTACACTGCTGGAGATGAATAAGACTACAGTCACAAAGCGTGAACATGCAAAACTGGCAGTGCCCCTTGCTAGCAGGCAAGACGGCACCAAGAGATCTCGAGGATTTTGTCTTAGAAGAAGGAACCCTTAGACACCACCAAAATCCATAACCCTTAAGAGTCAAATAGAGACAGGACAACTCAGAATTCCTTCAATATTTCACAAAAAGATTAAAGACTGTGACATGACAAGGATAGACCACTGAATCTCTGAAATTATCTGAAAAATCAAATATGAAAGAGATGAGTTACCAGACAGCCTTCACCTGCATTACTGAATGCCATTTAAATTACTCTCTCCACAGCTGATAACACTGTATGAAATACATTTCTTATGTTTCATATTCTTTTTGTTTAAACTTACTGTGTGAAATTCTTCTTTCATTAAAAAATAGTTGAAAAGCTGATCTCCTTAGTGTGTCAGAATGCCCATGATTCGGCCTCTCAATTTACTTCTCTCTTTTCCTCATCTCTGTAGGGTTGGGCTTTGTTCATCTGCCTTTTTTTCCTATTATTTTTTCTCTGTTTTTTTTTTTTTTTTTTAATTTCTTTCCAATTATGCTCCTCTTAGTTTGATAAATTATGATTTCCCATTTCATTTCTCAAGTTCTGTTGTGATAGGTGGCAGAAAAACTGGTCATCTGATACTGAAGGAGAACAGTCTGTGGTATTTACTCTTTGTAAGACTGGATGTTCAGGCACCTTCCTCTGAATATTCTGGTTCCTGTACTGTTCCAGAATCATGTCCTGCAATTTTTAACACTTCCTTTAGTGGAAATTTTGCTTTGGCTGCAGTAGAATAAAACTGGGTGTGGAAGAGTTGATCTATATACCAAATAGAAAAAAAAAAACTTTTCCTTTATTCCCTTGACATATTGGGGATTTTGAAAACATTAGTTGTTGATTGGGCAACATAAAATTGACAGATAACAAAAAATCAGCTCCAAACTACTTTAAACTTTTTCTTGCAAAAGAGAAAATATTAAAGCAGGGTGAAGGGGAGGGAAAGAATTTACTCTCAAATGCACTTTTTATTGAGCTGACATTTGTATCTGCTGCAGAAGGTGAGATCTCTGTGAGAAATTGTTAACATACCAGGAATCAGGTGAATAGCATCTTTTGTTTATATCCAGTGTCTGATGTAATTCTTACCATGAAGTTATTGAAATATGAAAGATTGAAGAACTGAAGATTGAACAGTCTGGATTAGGCGATATGATTATTAACAAAGCAAAGCGAATACATCTTACATACGCAAGGTGTCTGACTGCAGCTAGAACTTCCCAGGGCATTTAAATCCATACCAAAGTAGCTGGAGATGGAAGTTATTGTTGTGGAACCTCATAAAGTGAGGGAAGGGACAAAATTCATGTCTATATGGCCTTTGAGCAAGAGCACATTGAAAGAAATGTGCATGAGGGATGTGAATTAAATGTACTTGTAAGCATAGATTAGAATGGTATTTTACGGTGGGTTTTGAGGTTTATTTTTATCTCAGAAATCTCTGTTTGCTTGCATTACTTAAAGTCTTAATCTCAAATTTTGCTAGGTATAACTCTTTATTCTGTGTAAGCCTGCCTTGTGTTGGGGAGCAAGATGCATCCCAGTGAGACAGTAGGGCTGTCTGCACTGCTAGAGCTAAAAGGTCAGAAGAATATGTGTGTGGGAAAGGAGCTGCACCTCGAGACACGAGTGCTGAGAGCGCTTCCTACTGCTCTGTTAAGCATCATTATGGGAACTGTGATGCCAAGTATCAGCCTTTGGGAAGGAATTCCCTCTGGCAGAACAGTTCTCTGTTCCTCCTGCTTAGAAGCAGATGGCAAAGAGGAAGCCCACATCACCAGGCAGACCTGGATATTCTTTGCCTCTGTAGGCTGAAGATTGCTTTAATCCAGTAAGTCATTGTTCGTTTCAGTCATACAGATATTTGAACTGAATTAAAAAATATATATATATTTTGAGGGTAATCCCTGCACTTTTTATATAAGGCAGATGAGCAGTACAAATAAGGCTGATTTTATAAAACATGGAACATAGTAGCTAACAGAACTAAACAGTGAATATATTTCTAATATATTACAGCACTGCTTTATATTGGCCAAGTCGACTTTTATATATTGTCATAATATTATTTCTAATAGTTTTCTAACATTGTTATATTATGGCAGTGCCTTTGATAGTTTCTGGAAAGAGCTATATGAGCACAAAATAAAAGAGAGGTCTGTATCATTCAGATGCTGCAATGAGGGAAGCAAGATGCTTAATCCTCTTGATTTATAGCTATTGACTTTTATTTCTTTTAAAACTTTTTTACTGGGCTGCATACAAGAGTATTTGACTTCAGAGTCATTCACTCCTTTAGATATGTAAAGTAACACTCTGTACACAATGAGCCTCTAATCAAGACAGAAAAATACAGTACATCAGAAGAAAAATGACAGCACACTGCCTATTATTAAATAACGAGGCAGCACAGACGTGCTCAACTTCTCTGAATATTGCATTCAAAACTGTGATTCTATAGCAAAAATTCATGTTTAGAAGCAGTAAAAGTGGAAAAGAGTAGGTAATTTGTTTATCTTTGCAACTTCTGCTTGATCATTATTCCGATTTTAGAAAGAAGACACGGACATGCAGCCTTAAGAATGTTGGGGGGTAGGCAGAACCTCTTCCCTGCCGTCTTTGATCTGGAATTCTGGGCCATTTTCCCCACAGAAAGCTCCACTTAGTCTATTTGATTTTATTATTGTATATCCTTATAGCTCTTTGGGGATCTGAGATACTACAACTGAAAATTACCTGAACATGTCTAAACAGAGAAAAGCTGTCTTAGTCATGGGCATTACAGAGAGAGAGAGACAAGGGTGGTCCTGTCTCCAGTCCTGTACACTGCCTTAAAAATAAAGTAGCACTTTTTACAGCAAGGGATTAATAGCTAAACTAGACAGTACTGTTCAGTTGCATAAGTATCCCTATTTAGTTTTGCTATGAACTAAAGTTTTGGCACCACACAGTCCACTCTGTTTTGAGTTTTAAGCAAGAGATCTTCCTATTTCTCCTGTCCTGATCTCTTCTAAGTATATATTAAGTATATATTAAGCATTGCAACTAGCTACTGAGTTCCACAATAATGATTCATGTTGGCAAATATCCACTAGTGCAAAATCTGGGAGGCACCATAATCCATTCCTTCTCTGCAGCTAATGGTTGAATTTAAAATTACCAGTATGAAGATGAAGGGCTCTATAAATTGAAATTGTCATTTGATACTGAATTGCTGATCATTTAAAAATATAGTTTCAAAAGCAAAAAAAAGGTTCATTGTCCAAAAAGTGAAAGATGAGGCTTGCACACCGAATTGGATTGATCTGTGTTAGCAGTAACAGATTCAAACTGCATATAAACATTGTGCATCCTGGATGGTTGCAGAGTGAAATGAATTATTATTCACTTGCTTACATCAAAATTCTTATTAACCTGATTAGCATCAAAAGAGTAGAAACTATATGCTGGGTTTAGGTATTTGTGCAAATCAATGACACCATTGCTGTGCCTCTGCTATGTCAGAGTCAGGTGGTCAGACCATGTAGCTAATGAATCTCTTGGACAGTAGATCAAGATCAAATGATAGTTTGCATCCTTTCTTAACTCCATGTTTGTGAAGTTTGGCTTCCTTGCTATTTTCTTCTGTAACATTCCCAGGCTTTTTTTCCTTCTACTGCTTCTATTCAGACAAAATGCCACCAGAAATATGTTTCTAATGACCTTTCCACTGTCCCAGTATAGCAGGCTGATGAGATTCAAATAACAGCTGAAGGCTAATAAGAAGATGTGAATAAATCAAATGTACAGCCATTCACAATAGACGTATTTTTTTATCTTTTTATTTTATATTTTTACTTGATTAAAAAACCACAATATGATAAGGTTTTAGAAGGTGAAAAGAGAAGTCAGATTTTCATGGGATTTAATCTGATGTGTGAGAAATGTAAGCCTAATCTTCTATTTAGGAGTGCTTTGCTTGAATTTATTGGCATGCATCTTCTGTTCCACTTTGCCAAATGTGTTCTTCAGCTTCCTTCATTTATGGATATTAGACATTACTTGTCTTAATTGCCAGAGTTTCATATTTTCCTGATTGAAGCCTGAACAGAGAATTTTCCATAGTAGAGTCTAATGCGGAATTTGGTGAGAATTTTGGAGTTAAAACTGTAAGCTGTGATGTCTACAGAATGAAATAACAAGGAGACTTTTTTCCATCACACTTAGATTTCCTGAAAAAAAAGTATCCTACGTTCTCACAGGATATCACGTTATTCATCCCTCTATTTTCAAATTATTAATATAATCAGGGAACATGTAAACACCAACTTAAGGATCACTCAGATGAGAAATGTTTATTAATATAATGAAGGATATAGCCTCCATTTTTAGTCTCAGAAGCAGATTTCAGTGTGTTTTCCAGGCATTTGTTACTTTTGATCTCGGAAGTCACCACAGAACAAGAGAATAGGACAGAGTGAATATTTTCAGAAAAAAATTGTCTTCAGTAAATATAGCCTGATCTGAAACCTCTTAATTCTGAAGGAAAGACACTCTCTGACTTTCAAGAGGAATGTTGGAACTTTGCCTATGCTGCCTGTCCATTCAGGCATATGAAGATATATATACACTTGAATTTTTGTTTATTTTTTTTCATTCTAGCTTGGACCAATAATTCTTTAACGTTGATTAAATTGTATGTATGGATTTTGATGATTTCCACATTACTATAGATAAAGCATAAACTTCAGAAGTGTTGTAAACAAGTGAAATGAAATATAGGAAGGACTTATTTAGAATGCAGTAGAGCTGGGGTTTTGCTAGAACAGTTAAGTTGTATTTGGAAAAAAAATTATTAAATTATGTCAGTTCAGAGGGAAGTTTCAGAGCCATTGACATATGGTGCTTAGAACCATACCTGCCACACTCTCATTTCAAAGACATAGTTATTATCTCCAGTGCCCTGCAGATGAAAGGGACAAATTCAGTCTCATTGTTATACATTATGTTCTTCACTTGAAAGGGCTCCATATTCCCTAGTCATGCCTATGAATTAAGTGCATGTAAGGAATTATATTGAACTGGATATGTAGACAACTATGTTGATCTTTACACTTCTCTATATATATCTTTATTAATTATTTTGAGCATTAAAATGAGACTAAATTTATGAGATCTGTAAAACTTATTAATGGTAAGTTAATTTGGAACTTCTTAGTTTTATTATTTTATTCAAATTTTAATCATTTTTTAATGATTTTTGCTGTGTTACTCCTATGATAATGGCAATAAAAATGTACATGCACAATCCATTAACAGCTCTACTTTTTACTTTCTTCATTTTCTGAGACAAGCCTCACTGAACCAGACATTTGCAGTTATTCACCTGCTTTGTTTCTGCTCTTCAAAAGGAATGGAGTACATATGTAAGGATTGCTATGGTAGAAAATCCTTTGTATTTCTAGTAAAATGTGGGAGAGATAGAATGGTTATACTGTATACATCAATATAAACATTATTATATTATTCTCAAGTGCATGATCGTGTTTTAGTCGTTCCTTCCCTTACATTCACCATCCATTCAGACCTTGCCTCCTTCTTTGCAGTGGATGACTTGAAAAAGGAACTGCAGACAAAGACATTTTGGGATATTTTTTGAATGCTTGTCTTTGCAAGAACTGAAAGACTTTTTTTTTTTTTTTTTAGTTAAAGCACATTTCTTGTGTTTTAGATATAATACAATTTTTCCTGCTATTATTAGGAATTTAAAACTCTTTCAGTGTATTCTCAAGAACTCCCAATATAAACAGCTGGAGATCTGTACATGGAGGGGAAGCAGACTATTGAGTTGAGCTCAGCAGTGCATCTGAGGAAGGAGGGTTTTTCCCTAGACCTGATTTTTTTTACTCTGGCAGTAGGTAGTACAAAAAGAAGGGATGTCAAGGACTAAATACTCCAGATGCCCTGACTTGTGCTGCTATTTGCATATTTTACACTCTGTCAGTTTCTCTCCAAAAGAAAGAGGTATGCATTTATAATATGACATTTGGTTCAACTTGGTATTGTTTGTATAAACTAAAAGGAAAATTGATTAGCTTTCCAATTTTTTCCTCCTGCAACTCTGAAGAGATGTTTTCAGTCTCCTTTGATGTACTCTTACTCTGCATTTAATCAATGCTGCTGTATTCGCTTTGTCTTGTAGTTCTATCCTTGCAATCTTCAAGAGCCTCATCATGTTTAGTTATTTTAAAGACCTCATGGAAAACATTAAAAAGAATTCTTCTTGGAAAGAATTCTGTCATCATCTCATTGATTTTTTCTGCATTAAAATCATGATTATGTTTTATTTCTAATGTTGCTGACTCACCCTGTCCTTCTCTACTCCAGATATGTACAGTGGTTTCTGTACACCCTCTGTCATTCTATCTTCCAGACTGGTGTTCTAGTTAGTAATTAGTCCTTGTCCTTGTGTCCTCTAGCTCTATTTCCACTCCGTCCTGATACAGCAGTACATTTTGTGTAAGTTTATTCTGTCCCTTTTATTTGCGCCATGACTGTTTATGGGCTTGCATGATGAAATAGAAAGATCTATTTTAAAAGTACTCTGCCTTTACAGGAAGGCTTGTTATTAACCTGAGAGTTCTAACTCGCTTTCCCAAAAATCTCTGCTGTGAGTGGAATTGTACCAGCACAACCAAATGCATGTTCAGGGGATGGAAACATGGCTGGGGACACAGGAGGCAGGATATTCCTGAGAAAGACACTGTTGCCAAAAGAAATGGCTATGGAATAATGGTCTACTCCCTTGCCATCTCTCTGCAGATCTTTTACTCTAATGATTACATTTAGCTAACTTTCTGAAAGTTAAAGACCCTCTCAGCTCATCTGTTTTGGAGTGATCTGCACTAGTCAGTATTAACAAGTCCCCCCAGGACAGGGGAGTGAAAAACAACTGTGCTTATTGACTTCTTCATGTTGGAGGAGATGAACTGTTTCCAGCAATTAAAGGTAATTTGAGTTTTCTGTGAAGTGAAAAATTGGAGTAAGTAATAATAGTATCTCTTATTTCACAGCCCTGCAGGGACTGAGCTGTTGCTCACTGATAGCTCTCTTTTTTAACCTTTGTGTGACCTCCAAGGGATTTATGACTCACAGTCAGAGAAAACAGTACTAATCTAGTGCCCTACTTGGTCTCAGATGTCACCTTTCTGTGAATAAAATGTGTCATCTGCTCTTCTCTTCTGCCTCTGCTCCTTTGGAACACCATCAGGAGAAATGCAACATGGAGTATTGGTATTACTGGGAGACTTATGGCAGGAATGTGAAGCCATGCATGCACAGAACTTGTTAAGCAGTTCAAGTTAACTAGGCACACAAGTAGACAGGAGCCAAGGACATGAGATCCTATCGGACAGAACCTCAGGGTAAGGAATGACAAGGTGATGATGTAAAGATGGTGCCTTCTTACTTAGTTTTTGCTCTTAGCTACCTTTACAATCTGTTTTACTGACAGGGATACGTGTTTCATAAAATTGTGCCAAACCTGTGTTGCTATGGGAGGAGGAGCTGGCTCCTGTTCCACTGTAAGGACTGTGACTTGTCAGGAATTTTATATTTGGGGGGGATGATGTAAGGTGCTGAAAACTCATGGGCTTGGTTTCCAGTCTAGAGTTTGTGATCATATTACTTACAAAGAATGGGTATTCTTCCCCATCAGTGAACAAAAAAGACTGCAGTTTCTCTCTCTCTTTTTTATTGGTTGGTTTCTTTGGCTTGCTTTGCATTGTTTTTACTTAAATTACTCATTGAGGGATATAGACTTAAAAGCATGCTTAATTTTTTTCGCAGCATCTTTTTGGAGCTGATCCCAATCTGGCTCCATCTCAAATGTTCTTGCTGTTATTGCTTATCAAAGTAAATTATTAGTAAATTTTAAGCTCTTTCGGGTGCTGCAAGACATCCCTCCATATCAGAGTGTGGGCTTGGTATGATGAAATAAAATGAGGTATATTCACTGATTTTTTTTCAAGTTTAGAGCAGGGTAAAATTTGATACTTACGTGATAAGACTATAATTTGAAATTAGTTCAATCATACAGTATTTACCTTCTCAATTTTAAAGAATAGAAGGGATTTTTCTTCTCTTATGTTTTATTTCATGGTTTCTTTTCTGTCATTGTGTTCATTCATATAATATGTTCACATAACAAATGAATTTGACAATTTCGGCTACTACAATCCATATGATGTGAAAAATGTTCCGATATAACTTGGAGGGAACAGGAGAAAACCCCAAGAAAATCAGACAGAAAGATTAAACCTTAGACCAAAGCCAGCTCCTGCAGGACATTCTACCACTCCAAGACATCCCTCATTTTTGACAATAATTCATGTGCCTTTCCATTAAATACCTGTTTTTTAGGAGCCCCAGAGCAGTCACAGAAGTTTTGTTGTACCACTTCAAGTAAGAAGATAAGAATAAGAATAACTGATACTGTGAGGGTCTAAGTACTTCTATGTTCAGTTTCAAGTTGTGAGGCGTGACCGGTGACCAGTGCTTTCCAAAGTTCAGATCTCTAGCTTAGTGTTGCAATCTGTAACTTTTTATGCCTGAAGGCTCAGATATTTGGCATATTATAAATGTAAGAGAAAAACTAGCTGCATTTTGAAACCAAGATTGTAGAAAATTATTTTGAAATAATCTTCTCAACTGCATTTCATTCTCTCTGGTTATAGAGCCTATTTCACTCTGAGCTCACAAAGTACCTGGCCATGTAGATAACTAAGAAGTCAATCAGTAGTGCTGCTTTACTCATGACTCTCACATGCAAAAAATCTGGCTACTGGGGAGCTAGAGCCTCTAAGATGAATGATGAAAAAATAAGAGGTAGTATTAAAAATACTGTGATTTACCTTTTTTTTTTTCTTTTGGATGAAACAAGAAAAACTAATATGGAAGCTTTGATTTTATATTGGTGTCTTAGCAGTAGCTTGCTTTAATGCATGTCTTCAAAAAGTGTGATGTTTTGAAGAGAAACTATGACCAGACTTATATGGACAGTAAGCAACAAGTGATCAATGGTGAATATTTAGAATTGAAAAGAATGGGAAAGATGGCAGGTAGAAGAAAGCAAGATGAGCATCTATATTGTTTGTTAAAGAGCTCTGTGGTAATCAAAGCTCTTTTAGAGATTTGGAATTTTAAAATTTTATCTGCTTTCTTAAGTGTGGGAGATGCAATTACATTGCTGCAAGCAAAGCTGCAGCAAAAATATATGCTGTAGATAAGTATTTAAAATGACAGTGGTGCATGCATAGAAGAAACCTGACAAGTTGGAAAATTGGAACTATATCGCTATATCACTTCTTCCATGATATTCTGGGAACAATCTTAAAAGGAAACAGGAATAATCCTAATGAAACATGATCTCTTTTCTATGCCAAACTACTAGAAACTGAATCTGACTGGCTGCTGCACTGGTGACATTTTTTAATCCAATTTAATGGATTCTAGCACTTGTCTGGGCAGCTGTTGAAGCCCCCCATTGATTGCAACCTATATCATCTTTTTATCAGCCTGTTTTGCATTTCAATTATCATCTCCACCTCATTTTACCTCTTGTGATCAGGTGGGTATCTAGCAAATGTCTACTATGAAAATAATCCAAATAATGCATATAATTTCCTGTAATGATTCTGTGGCACCTTCAGTTCACGTTAGGCTGTTGTCTCAGTTGATAACTAAATCACATTTCAGAAATAGAACTTGTTATTTATTTTCCATGTTTTCCAGGCTCAGTATGCTCATTGCTCCTCACTGAGTTCTCATCCTTTACTGCACTTACTTTTAAATCTGTGATGGTCAAAACCCTCTTTCATGGCTGGAACATATATTTTTTTCTTACTGTCTTATTCATAAAAGAAAGTTGAAGTCTCAGTCCGTAGTCTTCAAGGGAACTGAGAGGCCCAACCTTTTCTTTTACCACTGTTTTGTATATAAACTCTTGGGGATGTCACTTAAGCTACCCATGCCTAAGTTTAATGGTGTTTAAAATTAATACCGTAATACTTAATCCACTGGATTATTGTGATCTAATTAATGAATCCTTTGAAAAATCCTTTGAAGTGCCCATTTATGAGGTGCTTTATAAATATGCGATAGTCATAGCAATAAATTAATTTTATTTCCTGGGTTTCAGCCCAGTATCTTATGGATTTGGGAATGCTTCTTTGTTTTACTCTCCCGACACACAGAGCTTCCTTTTGTGGGTCATAACTAAATTCTTTCCTATCTCAGATCTACTACTGATTGTTTCTTGTGTGTAGATATATCAAAGAGAATTTTAAAGATTTGTTATTCATATTCCATGTGGACCACTGGAGTCCTTCATTCTAAAATAATCCTCTTGAAAAATGTAGACTATTTTTCTTTGAACCTTGCCTGCAGTTTAGAAGGATGCAGTGAAAATGTGCTGTTTACAGGTGAGGGATACTTCCTCTACTGAGACTCTTAAAGAGGCCTGAACACTTGGAGTGTTATTAATACTGTTTTGTACCATAAAATATTACCACCCAGCACTCCAGGTGGGGTCTCCCCAGAGCAGAGCAGAGGGGCAGAACCCCCTGCCTCGCCCTGCTGACCACACTGCTTTGGACACAGCCCAGGATATGTTTGGCTTTCTGGGCTGCAAGTGCACATTGCTGGGTCTCGTTCAGCTTTTCATCCACCAGTACCCTCAGCCCTTCTCGACATGGTTGCTCTCAATCCTTTCATCCCCCAGCATGTACTGACACCAGGGGTTGCCCTGACCCAAGTGCAAGAGCTTCCACTTGGCCTTGTTTAACTTCATGAGATTCGCACGGACGCACTTCTGCAGCAAATTGTCCATTTCAATTTCCTTTCTATATTAAAATCTACTCCAGTTTTGTATGTGACAAGAATATTATCTCACAATGTAAGTACATTTCATACATAAGTAAAAACGTGGCTGCATTAAGTACTTTTAAGATCAGGACCCAAGAATGGCATCCTCATCCTGTGTTAGAGCAAAATCCTGCGTTTTATTTATATCTTATTTAGACTGTTAGCTTGTCTTGATTTCAAATTATTCCATTATCAAGTTCATGAGAATGAAGAAGTAGGACAATTTAACAGCTGAAGTGGCTTTTCAGCAAATTGCCAAGTTATTGGCATCACTGACAATTTGCCTGGCACTGTTATGTCTAATGTAAGATGACTAACTTCATTAAGGCTGAAATATTAGCTGTAGGAAGGGTAGACAACCGAAGCTATAGTTCTTTACCCAACTATTGCTTAATCACTTCTATTTATCAGTCAAGAAAGGATTAAATAATATTTAATTATCTATACAAATATGGTTGAACTCGATTTATGTGAGTTTACAGAACTAAAAGAACAGAATAGGCAGAACCTCCGTAGTATGCCTGAGAACAATATTAGCAAAACTTGAATTTAGGGAATAAAATGGGGAAAATGTTCATAGACTATCAGAGAATAACACTCATAATACTATAGTAAGAATTATTCTACATGTCTTTCACATGCCTTTACAAATATTAGAAACACAGCATCTGCAAACTTGAATTATATCCTCACTGCTCCACTGAGAGTTAATATTTTTAACCCTGATGAAATGAAAATTCATGTAGCAGTATTTTTTTAATAGAATTTCAAATTGTCTCCTAATCTTCGAAAAAACCCCAGAACAACCAGAACATAGTCTTTTTTCTGTATTTATATTTAATTTGCAGTACTACCTCAGGCGTTTTAAACATTTACTTACGTAACCGTATAAAACACTGAGATAAGTTTATAACATGATCAAAATAAGTATGAATTCATGAAGTCTAAAATTTAGGAAGCATTTTATAACAGATGAGAATAAATTCTAAAATTCAGCTTTTTTATCCTTCAGCTATATAGGCTCAACTAACAAATTGCTACTTGCAGGTGTAATTCAGTTTTATAGTAGGAATATAACTGTTTTTGACATGGGGTTCGTGTGATAGTTCCACACGTTGCATTTGTTGTTGGAGGAACATATGTGATACTGAAATTTTGAATATTTTTCTCACCTTCCTGTATATTAGGAAGCAATCAATCAAAGAATAAGGAAGAGATTGATTTTATTGTATCAAGTCTATGATTTCTGAAAGTGCTTATATAGTAACATCTCTAACGGGTGCTGATGGCTGGGCCTAGGAAAAAGCATCTGTTTTCAAAATTCTGACCCTGTTTAATTCTGTGAAAGCCCATAGGGATTGAGAGACATTAGAGATACTGTAGCTTGAATCTTGATTTTTTGCATTTCTTTCTT
This sequence comes from Edolisoma coerulescens, assembly GCA_013397115.1. Lineage (NCBI taxonomy): Eukaryota > Metazoa > Chordata > Aves > Passeriformes > Campephagidae > Edolisoma > Edolisoma coerulescens. The sequence continues at coordinate 389,880 of VWZW01001649.1, forward strand.
CTAATAGCTCTACATTAAGTACAAAGGATTTTTTAAAATGGAAAAATAATTCTGAAGAGATGATAGATATTAAAAAAATAGAGAACATGAGGAAACACGTTGCAATTGGTAGTTTAATTTCTAAGTCTTTCTGCTCTGGTTTTATTATTCTCTGTATTTAAATATTAATAGAGTCAGTGCTACTTAAGCAAAGTCATTTGTATCATCTCACTAGCCTACATGGAATAAAGGCAGAATGAACTTCAGCTCTCTAAGTGAGCAGGAGATAACAATGCAGCATGACACAGAAATTATTGAATTTGCCAGCAGTGTTTGTGCAACGCTTGCTAATTTACAACGGCATTTTCAAATGATTCAGTGGCTGGGATTCCTTGGGGCCAGTTCTCTTGGGCACTGAAACTGAATCAACGTTTAAATGGTTTTACTTTTGGAGTAGCTTAGGAAAGTTGTGAGTAAGTAGATTTTTTTCATAATTAATACAGCAACTGCAAATCATGCAAGGATCATTTGCTTTTGGAAAGGAGAGAAAACTGTTCTCATTTGGCTGGGCATTTTGCACTGTGTTTGTTAAAACTGTGAAAAAATGTAAAATGCAGGTTGCTGAAATAAGACGAGTCCGAGTACTCACTGATGTGGATGAATCAACTCTCTGTTTAGTAAATAATGAATCAGCTGTGGAGGAAAGAAATCGAGCTGTAAGTCAGAGATCTGAATTCTCCCTGTTTTGCCACTGATGTGCCTGTGCCAAGGCATCCCACCTTTCCCTGCTTGAGGTCCGCTTTGGCTAGAAACAGGAGAGGCAGTGACCCCTTTCGAAAGAACATCCAAGTAAATAATTGTGAAGTCACAATGTGTTATTTCCATCACTTAAGCGTTCCCTCCAACCTCCAGGAATCCCTATTTTTATTTTCCTTTGTAGCATCCCCAATATGTTTTAAAATATGATTATTAATGTTCTGCTGCAGTGCCCACATTTCAGTAGAAAAGCATGAGGAAGATTACCTTACTCCTGTAAATGTACTTTTTCTGTGTACTTGCAGGCTGCTAGACATTTGCCATGTTGGAGCAATAAATACCTATGCTCACTTGAGGGCTGCAAAATCTAATAAAGCCAGAATTCGAGGGCTTGATGTCTCTTTTCACAGCAGGAAGGAAGGTGACATTTTGGCAAAGACATAGGGTGTGAGCAAGAGACAAATCTCCTGTTCTTGCCTTCTTAATTTCATGTATGTTATTGGAAGTCTAGACAAAGTCAAATCAAAATAATTTTTTAATTAGATGATGACTTTGGTAAGTTGTTGGCTTCCGTGAAACTGCTTAGACTTCATCTTTGCTAGTTCCCACCCATGGGTCTATATTAATTCTTTTTAAAAAAAAAAAAACCTTTCTCACTCTATATAAGATAATATTATAAATAGCATATTTATGGAGTACTTGATGATTTAAATATTTTTTCTCTTACAAAATCTCTGGAAGGAAAGTTTTAAAATTCAATTCTGAAAGCCTCTAGGGAGATAGAAACCCCAAAATGGCAATCCTTTGTAATCAAAATGAGGAAAATGTATTTTTCTCTATGGCTTTTTTCTAATGAACTCTTGAGAATTTAAACATTGCAAAAGGGGCTCCTGGAACAAAGTTGCCGATTGCCTAAAGAAGCACACTAGAGAATTCAGAAAAACAGAGATGTTTCCTCTGTCTAATATATAGCAAAAGGTTAGAAAGTTAAGCCATTGTTCTTGCTAAAGAAGTAGTTCAGGGTTTAGGATATGAAGACTGATGCTTGACTCTTTATGTTGGTGCTGTTGCCTATTTTACATGTCCTTCCAATTCCTTGAATTTTCCTTGATTGCCCTAATTGTGAAATAAAGAAAAAATTCTCACAGGGTCCTTTGGCTGAATCTGCATCAGGCCCCTCAGCTTCTGCCAGTTTAAATACTTTAAAACTTTACAGGTTTACCCAATGAAGCTCCTTTCCCAAATCTGTCCTTGACAGCATCCAATAGTGAAATTTGGAGTTGTACTAAACTTTTGAAACAGCAGGCAACTTCTGTCTCTGAAGTAATGCTTCTTTTTGCTAGGCTATTATCTAGAGAAAAGCTGAAAGATTTGTATTTTTTTGAGGCTTTTTTGCACATACTTATTAAGATATGATTTTTTGGATTTTAGTGATTGGTTTGGGGTTTTTTTGGTTGATTTTTTTTTTTTTTTTTTTCATTTAGACAGAGCCAGTCAGTTTATCTTGTACAAATAACTCAAAAGTAGAACTGAAGAACTGAAAGGACTGCTGGGAACTGAGTAGCACTGATGATTAAGGGCCTGCTGCCTCTGGAAACTGCAAGTCAGATATGAAATTTCTTTAATAACAAAACTGGAATTCCATATTTTAGTTCATATACATATTCAAACTTATATTACTATATGTGCATGTTTTCTTCCTGACATACACATGAACTTCCCATCAAAATTTTTCTTGATTGCTAAAATGCGTTCAATTAAAAGGGTTATGTTGTAATTTCTGTTGCTATAACAGCCTTTGGAGCTTATGAAATGACACTGGATTTGACAGGAAACTCAGATACAGTGCCTAGATATACCCAAAATGGTTATGATTCAAATCAGAATATGTCAGTCAAGTTTGGGGAGCTAGAAGTAAACATATTGAACTAATCTCAGAAGAAAGGTGGTTTAAAACCAGCTGATGCTTCCCAGAAACAATTATGATGTTTGAGAATATAATTATGGGTAGAGCTCCTGAAGTCTGGCTTGGCTGCAAAGTCTGTGTAAAAACATAGGCTTATAATTTTTCTTTTTTCTTCTATTCTCCTGTTCTCTTCACACTGAAGTGAATTTCATTAGATCTTTACTTTGGAACCTACTTTCATTTATTTCAGGTTTATAAAACCATATTATCTCTTTCTGGTTTTGGCTTTAGAGGCACAATGTGAGAACCATTATACTTGAACTTACAGAAATGCTTCCATATGAATTATAACTGGAGATCTCTACCCAGGCAAATGGCTGCAAATGTCCTCTTTGGCAGAAGATACTTCTCTCTGTTGGAGGTTATTGCAATGTATCTTTCACAGTAGTGAGAAGTTTGAAAATAGTCAAACAATTAGGGGATACATGGCAGCAGTGTGTGATCATAATTAGTGGCTAATTTCTTCCGTTTTGAAGATGACACTCTATAACATAATGGGGAAACTGTGCTGGCTCCAGGGCAATCTATACTGCAGCAGTGTACAACTGGTCACTAACCAGGAGTGACACCAGGCAGAGCCATGCCTCGGAGTTTTTATCCACATCATTAAACAACTGGCGTTTTTCTCACAAGTTAGAGCAGAAGACTGATGCTGGAGAGCTTGGGTCATAGATGTGCTCTTAATTTTTTTAATGGGATTAAACAAATCATCCTGCCTCTTTCCTCACTTTTAAGGTAAATTTTGGGGTAAGATTCTTTCAGCATTACCACCATGATTTGGACTTCCAGATCTTACTGCAATATAAGCAATACCTATGATGAAAAATATCATAGTTAACCTTTGCATAAAAAACATTGAGTGTATACATTAGCCTTGATAAAAGAGATTAGTCTTCAATCAGTAAGACCTACCTATTATTGTTCAGATAGATCTAACAATGTATTTCATCTGTCTCCAACCCATGTTATCAATCTAGACTCTTAAGTCTTTCCTCAATGGATACAGTTGCTGTTTTTTCTTATAATTGGAAAAACTGTGGAGAATAGTTTTCCCCGATCTTCTTTTCTTTTTGGATGAGTCATTACCATTAGCACATTTATAGAGATTAGTCAGCTATTTGTTTTTATTTTCAGAATGGGGATAGGCCTTAATGAAAAAGAAAACACTACTGGCTTTAGAGTTAAGGGAGAACACAAAGCAGTTTATGTAAATCTCGTTGTAGCTCATTACTTTTAAACAATAGAAACAAGGGGGGGTTTATGGAACACTAGAGATATACCAGATCTATATGTCTGGCTTTGACTATGGAACCATGAAGAAGACCATTCACTTGTATCAATCAGCCCAGATTTTACACTAGCCTCAAATGTGCTGAGTCAAGACTGTAGGAGCTGAGCAAGCTTGGTGAGAGCAGTCATGTGAAGCAGAGCTTATTGCTAAGACTCGGGCACTTCCAAACCACAGTCTTACCTACCCAGAGCAATGTAAGATACAAAGCCAAGTCTCTGCTAGGCTCCTTGGAAAATCATAGCTTTAATGTAATTAAGCAGCATGGTGAGCTCCATTCGCCTTGATGGTGCGAGTCTCACGCACCTCGCTGACAGTTTCACTGTGTTGCTGCATTATGTCTCTACTTTGATTAGGCCCAGATGCATTTAATTAGCAGGTTGTTTGATCAATTAGATAATGAACCCTAAAGTCACCTTCTTGCTTAGATGTGCTTTGAACAACAATTTTAGTCTTAGTGACAGATCCTCGAGAAAGAAAAGAGGAGAAACCAATGTAATTAAGATGTGAGCGCACACAAATGTTTATATGACTCTGGAGCACAAAACTAAAAATACTTTGAACTCTAAAACATAGAAGGCATTGAGTTCAATGAATGTAAACTCCAAAGTTTTCAATTGAGTTATCATTTGATTATGTCTATGATGAATAAGAGAATGACATTTGAAAGTGTCCTTGCTCACACTTCTTTGATTTCTCTAACACCAGTGTTAGGCTAATACTGAGTCAAAATTTCATGTAGTTTAGTGCTTATGTGGCACTGTCATAAAACGCTCGTGAGTTTTTAATGAATAGTAGTAGGTAAAAAACCAAAAATGGGAAAAAAAAAGCCCAACCCAAGTGAAACCAAAAAACCCATGATCATTTACTAGAAAACACTTACTAGCAAAATTCTGACACAGTGGGATGGAAAGAGATGGAAGTTCCCCTTCAGACAATCAGAAATTGCCTCAACTTTGTTGAATTTGTGGAAATTGGAATAAGGATGGATCAAGGTTCATCTTGGCTTGTGAGATTATGAGAAGGCCACAGTATGGCATCCAATGAAAATAAATGCTAGGGGGGAAAAAATGTGAGGTTTTTTCAGGGATTGGCTTCTCTCCCTGTCTTTAGGTTTTGCTTTGCTTCTGTATTTGTGCTTTACAATTTCAGCTTCTTCATCGGGATAATGTTCTACTATATTGAATCTTGGGGTATAAGAATTAGTATTTAATGCAAGATAAGTTGCAGTGGCAATTAACATGTCAATTCTTTAATAGCTACAGTGACTATATCAAGGATGCAAACACTGATCAAATTCCAGTGCTGGCATCAAAATTTTGGCTAAATACATAAACAAGGAACAAAGGACGAAGGACAATTTTTTTTTTTTTCAGCTGTTTGAAGTTATTTAAGAGTTAGAAACAATCTAGAAGGTTTGGGAATGAGAAACAAGAATTTTTATGTGTGCATATAAATGGATGCATATGTTGGAATATATGTGTCTATGGCATTCTTGTGTCAAATATTTCTTTTTGTTGTGTTTTCTTTTCATGAATGTTAACTTTGAAGCACTCTTAGTAGGGAAAGGTATTCACTCTTTTCTATTCATCTAATTTTACTGTGTAACATTGGCAGTATGTAAGTTGTTCAAAACCAGGAAAATAAAGTATTTCTGTCTGCATTTCTGGTGAATAGTCAGGAATCGTGTTATTACTTAGGTATTTTGCTTGTACTGTGGTAGAACACGGTGTATTGTCTGGTAGAGTTCCACTGGAAATACTTGGTATAATTTTTCTTTCAGACTTCTAGACCATCCTGTAGAATTTTCTGTTATTTTGCTCTGTTGTTGGAAAACACCTCCACCAACTCAACAAATATATACACTGCTCGAATTAAGAGAGATTTAAGTTTGGGGTTCTTATTTTTTTAAATATTGGACTTAAAAAGAAGGAAATTATAAATGTAACTAGCTGGTACCAACAGCATTAAAACATCCCACTCCAAATGCAGATATCAATACAATAAGAGCAGGGTCAGTTATGTTCTCTTGACTCCACTGCCATCAATGCTAAGTATTTAAGAGGTTTTTTCTTGAACATTGCTCACACTTTGTGGGATTCGTTCTCCATGTTCTTTTTTGTGCTTTAGTCACACACTTGTTTTCATGTTTAAGTCCCAAATTCTTGCAGAAAAGCAAAATGGCAAACCTCCCCATGTCTAACAAAGTCCATTTTATGTTTGTTCTTTTCATTTTCTTCTCATATCAATCTGCTACCCCCTTTTTCATTTGAGTAAGAGGTCTCTCACTTTGGACAATTAGTCCTTTGGAAATTCTGATCAACATATTTCTTATAATGTATGATATTGTTAATATTTCTGGTCTCCAGCTACCTAACAGGAAGAAAAGAATGATCTTTCCAAGTCAGACCAAAGGTCCATTTACTTGAGTGTATTTTTCCTTTAGTAGCACACTGTAGATACATAGGAAAGATTATAGGAAAAGAGTATAAGATGATGATGATGATGATGATTAATTATGTATTTCTTTACTCTCTAGTATTTTCAATTTAAAACTTTGTTGGGATGTTATTTTTGTGATACTCTTGATAGTTTGTCATTCTGCTAGCTTGTCTCCTCAGTTTTTTATGCAGAGTCACCCAGGTAACTGCTTTTATCATGGTAAATGCCCCAACATAGTGTGATACTGGCTCAGGCATTCTTTCTTCTAGAAGGAATTCTATGAACACACCCAAGACCTAGAGCTTGTCAACTGTTTATACTTCTTCCCTAGCTAGATATTCGTCAGTCTCTAACTCTTTTCAGTTCAGAATAATTTCTGAGCCTCAAGTAGATTTATTTCTAATAAATCATATTGGTTTACTCTTCCAAATACTTGTGTAGCATCCATTTGTATAACCACATGCTTTCTGAAAAAGTATTCATTTTTGTGTCCTGATGCATACACTTTTTACTTTCTAATGCTTATATAGAGAGATGAAGCAAAACTTGGACACGGTGCTCTGGGTGAGGCCTCACCAGGGCAGAGTAAAGGAGCAGGATCACCTCCCCCAACGTGCTAGCACTGCTCTTCCTAACGTGCCCCAGGAAACCATTGGCCTTTTTGCCCACTGATGACCCATGGACAGTTTGTTTTCTGCCAGGACCCCCAGGTCCTTCTCCACAGAGCTGCTTTCCAAGAGCTCAGCCTCCAGCCTGTCCTGGTGCAGGGGGTTATTCCTCCCCAGGAGCAGGACCCTGCACTTGCCTTGGTTGAATTTCAGAAGGTCCCTCTCTGCCCATCTCCCCAGCCTGTTGAAGCCCTTCCGAAGGGCTGCACAGCCCTCTGGGGTATGGGCCACTCCTCCCAGCTTTGTGTCTGCAGGGAACTCACTGAAGAGGCCTCTGTCCCTTCATCCAAGCCAGTGATGGAGAAGTTAAACAACCGTGGCCCCAGCATTGAACCCTGGGGGATGCCACCGTGATAGGGCTCCAACCAGACCCTGTGCTGCTGATCACAGCCCTCTGACATCTGCTATTCAGTCAGTTCTCAATCCACCTCACTGTCCACTCATCCAGCTCACACTTCCTGAGTTTGCCTATGAGAATATCATAGGAGACAGTGTCAAAAGCCTTGTGGAAATAATGCATTTTAAGAGGGAACGGCAAAGCTTTTGTTTTGTCTTCTTTCCCTAATAATTCCTGGTGTTAGTAGGCTTTTTTGACAGCTATAAAATTGTTTTTGTAGAATTATCCACTGTTACACCACAATCCTCCTCTGCACAGTTGTTTCCTTGCATTACAGAATGCATTTATCTGAATTGTCCTCACCATCCAGCTGACCATCCCATTCTTCCTACATGTGCCTGTCCCTTTCTGCAGTAAAGCTGTATGGATGATGAAAGTCATTACCTCAAAAAGAAATAATAAGAGAAAAAAAATGAATTGCAGAATAAACTTCACAAATTCCATGTGTACTAGCAAGTCTAAGATACTGTTTCAAGCAAACTAAAGCGAGAAAAATTACTAAAACATTAAGATTCCTGAGCTGCTCTGGAAACCTGCATTCCTTCTTACGTAAGCTTAGGTGCAAAGATGGGCAAAAAGAATTTTGGAGAATCAGCTTAAGCCAGACTTACAGAATTTCAAGGGAACGTGCTCCAGGACCACCAGGTCCCTCACTCTGCAGCAGGCAGAGAGATGCTCTTAGATAATACCTCTAAATAGGGCTGACATGCTTTCTGGACTTCCCACTCCACTGGAAGCTCTGACAAATTTGTCTTATTGCCAAGGATTTTGTGGAAAAAAAAAAAGTCTTGTAAAATTCCTGACCAGTCTTATTATTCAGCCCACTAAGCATAAAATCAAATCTAGGAGGTGGCCATTAACTCTCAGGGAAGACTGGCTTTATTTTATTAAAACCAGAAAAAAACCAATGGATATTTACACATGGACTGTAGCAATTTCTGCAGCAAATTCCAATATATATATACCTATGGCCAGTAATCATTTTAAAGAGCAAAAACTATCATGTCTGACTGCAGGATGGTAAAATAATTTGACACTTAAAAATAATACCTCATTATAAATCATAAGAATTGTCAATAGCAGCACCATGACTCACCAAAGCAGGTAACTCATTACCATGACCTAAATAGAAAAGAAGTAGGAATGGCTCTGTTAAAAAGGAAAGATTAAGGCATCCTGAGGAAGGACAAAAGCCAGCAGCTAAGTTTGAGGAGCTCTATATAGAAACATTCATATTTTTAAATGCTAAGCTAATTTATTACTTTTCATGCAATAATAAAACCACAGGAAATACATGAATTTTGAACTCTGCCTTGTCTGTAGAGAATCCTGGGAAACATGCCTGCTCACACAGTGTTACTAATAATAGCATAAATTATTAAAGCTGACAGAATTTTTACAGCCAATGCATGTGCACTTTGCACTCTGCACTTTCTTCAGCTTGGACAATGAATAAACACCAATAAGGTTTTGTTTCTGCAGTTCATATGCCAACATAATGCTGTTATTTTGTGATCATAGCTCTGCAGGAAAATGTTAAAATATAAAGAAAAAAAGGTGAAAAGAGGCAAATAATCCCTCGTGTTCAAATGAAATTTTCTGTTGACAGTACATTCCTGTAATAGTTCCCTCTTTAATGGAAAATATAAATAACTAAAGAATGCACATTTAAGTATGTTTTAAATGGCTTTGATAATCTCATTATTAAGATTGGCATTTCTCTTCAAGATCTTTCTAATAAACAAAAATTAATTTTTGTTTGTATGTGGGAAAAAAATCTATATTTTAAACAGATCTTAAGCTTTAGAGAGATTTATGAAAACAAGTAATTAAAAAAATACTTTGTCTTTGAGCTCAAAAGAAAGGGAACTAGCAGATATAAAAAATAATTTTGTCAATAATTTCTGTACTTTTCTACATTTTTTGAATGCTTAAATCTTATTTGTAGGCACCATCAATAAAACAACTTCAAAATACATTTTGAGCATGCTATATTCAGGTACCTGAGTTTGCTTTCTAACAGTCAACTTTTGAACAATTAATAGCTTAGTATTTGGGACTGGGCATTGATTTTAATGAAGTCAAGCTGGCTGGGGTAAGTGTAAATTTGTAGAAATGCTAGGTAAGTTGGAGAATATAGAGACAGACTTTGACAGCTGTGGTCTAAAGAATTTTGTGATAGTTTTCTGTATTTCTTGTCTATCATATTTTGCTGAATATTTCTAATTATTTTTAAAGGATATTGCTGATGCAAAAGAAGTTGGATTCACACATGTTTTATTGCTGTGCATATACATACTTCGTGTTAAGTGTGGTGCAGAAGGAAATGCCATAGATTTATTTTTGAACTGTGGTCACGGGAGTTTTAATAGCTTCTTTATGTGAAAAGCTTCTCGTCAACAACTTTGGAACATGCCTTGTCCTCTAATTACTCTTTTTGCAAAAATTGTCCATGCTCAGAGTTTCTCTGCCTTTTTCCTCATTACTCTCTGCCCACTTTTAGAGTATGAATAGCTATCAGTACGTGATTTTTCTTTCATATCCTGCCAAAGGAGGCCTCTACTGTGCACAGCAATGTGTTGGTGATTTAAAAGAATCCTTCTCTGCAGGAAGCAATAACACTAGAAATGATTTAAACAAAACCTAAAATGTCACCTTAGACTAATGAAATTCCTTCATCAAGCAACACAGAGTTGACACTTCTGTGAGATCCTTTAAAACTCAGATTAAGAAGAGAAAATTAAACTTGAAATGACAGGAAACAAAACCAGCTCTGTTTCCCCTGGAAATAGTTGAGAACAGTGTGTTGATTATTCTCAGACAAGCTGATTTCACAGGCAGTGACCCTAACTCAGCATAAAGAACAGCTAACAACATGGCTTTAGATGGCTGGCAATTTTATCTGTTGTTCGTCATTTAAAAAATGAAATAGCCGTCTGTCTTGGAGCTGGCCCATCTGTAGCTTCACTCATATGTCCCCTCATATGCATGGAGACAGTTGAGGAACTGCCATACTGGCTCAACCTAGAGATTATTTTCATCCATTTTTCCCGTTCCTGAGAGTGGGCAGTGCAAGTGCTCTAGTGGAAAATACAGAATTCCTTGACAGATGGCAGTTATAAAATAACCTATGTGTAAGGGAGTTTTCTTTTAAATTCATCTCAATAAATCTATCAATGCCTGCTCTGAATTGCAGTGCTCTGTACCTCTTTTATTCAGTTGAGTAAAGTTGTGGGTTTAAGCCTTTTGAGATATGCACAATACCAACAAACACCCACCGACCCCACATTTAAATCTAGATAGGCCTCTACCCCTGGTGGTACCTCTTGGTGAATAGCACAGACCAGCTGCTTTTTTGGGGAGGGCATCAGTGTTTACAGAGGTTCCTTGGTTTTAGTGGAGTGCAGATGTGAGAGCACAGCACTGGGGAACTGTTTCTGTGAGCTGCAGCTTTCCTGAATAAGGACTTTTACGTGTCCTATAGGGACACTCTGGTATCACTTAACAACACTACATTTGGCTGCTCAAGACTGCAAAAAATAGACATTCATAATATTTAGGCTGAATCCTGAGGCTGGAATCTTCAGCTTCTTTTAGGATCAATTAGAAATGGGAACTTAACTCAGATAGTCCCTGCACACACCACCATTTCTCTCTCAGCTGCTCAGCTGCGTGTGAGAGTTTAGATGTAATTTTGCCTTGGGCACAGAGCCAGTCCCTGCAACACTGAAAGAAGTGATAGTTCAGGGCTGCTCTTTTACTTCTTTTCATCACTGCTGAGTGTTGTTTTACTTCCCTCATTTCAGAGAGAAACCCATCATCCAGTGTGTGGGCTGTCAACAGCTCCCTCGCACTCTCATTTTCTGCTGCGGTACAGCCCAATGGGGACTGCTGGCCATCCACGATGTTTCCGCACCCCGGCTGCTCTGCCCCCAGCTTTCCAGCCTCCCTTGCCTGCAGTGTATGCCCATAAATTCCCCCTGCAGACACAGCACTGCACGCAGCGTGATCACCACGGCAGCAGCCACAGTTATCTAGAGAGATGTCTGCTTCCTGCAGGGAGAGATTTTACCATATTGGATCAGGTCACACAACCATGACATCCAGCATCTTGCTTTAAGCAATGACCAGTACCTGATGTTTCAAATGAAGCTGAAAGCACCTAACAATGTAACTGGAGAATTGTGTGTGGTAGAAGGGAAGAGTTTATTTTACTGGCTCTGGGTGCCTATGGAATGAAAACCCAGCTACTTCTGTAATGAACCATAAAGCCATGAGTCCCTTTTGTGTTTGGAGCTGGACTTAGGAACACGTTAGTAATAATGACAAGCTGTCTTTAATTGGTCTGGGAAAAAAAACAGTGAGAGCCAGAGATCTGCAGAACAGACGTGGTGAAAAAGGTGTTTTCTGTCTATCTGAATTTACAGGCAAGTTAGAATTCTCCTGGCCAAACTAACAAAACCATTGACTGACATGCTGCTAAAGCTAGCACACTGTGCTGTTAACACTGGTTCATTATATTTTATTGCTGATTGCAGGGCTGCTGGTGTGGAACACTGTGTTCAGATAAAGCTCCTCTGAAGCACCAATGTGAAATAGTGGAAACCTGATAACTGTACAAATTAAGATACCTTTAATGGGTTATAAAAGCACAGCTGTTTTTAGAAACTGATAGTGATTTCCCTGTTCTAGTGATCAGGTAATTTTTAAAACCTGTGATCTTTGCTGAGTTTTATTGGCTGTGATAATTTTGATTGTTTATGCCAACAGTGATAATATAACTAAAATGTTCTGTTTAATGTAATTTGATTTTCAAAGTTTCAGAAGGACTAAAAGATTGGGTGACAAATTTTTAGATGAAATCTTTGATGATGGAGAGTTTTAGGAGGTCATCTTAGTGCATGCTGAATCCCAGCTGCAGTGAGCTGTACATCAATGTTATGCTGCTGGGTGTGTTTTCAAATGAAACACCTAATCCAGCACCTATAGTATTTTATAAGGATATAAGGGTACTAATTGCACCATAAGAACTGTTTTTTTAAAAGAATCAGGTCTTCAACAAAGAAAGATTTCCCAAGTGAATCCATCTTAGAAAAGTTGGGGTGAATTTTAGATTGACTACACGGATCTGTTCCTATGTTGGTAGAATTGTTTCTCTATGCTGTTAAGTCCAAAGGATAAACTAGAACTGAAAATTTAATGTAATTAAAACACTGAGCTATCAACTTCTTTTTTTAAAAAAATTAGTTTTTTAGTCACATAAGAACATATATTTTCCAATTCAACAAGACACATTTGAAGGAGATTTTGAGTAATTCTGGGGACTGGAATGTAATTCTCTCATGTTTGTGTCTGGCCCAATACAGACACCACTAATTAAGGGAATGCTCTTTTGGTTCTCTGTGCAGAGATTAGCTTCATTTCAGTGAAGGCAAAATCTTGAGTCCTGATTTAAAAATAGGTATTGCAGACATTCCACAGAGGAAAGCTCTTTGAAATGTGTCCTTGGGTACATGCAGTTCCCTGCATTTGTGCTTAGTAGTAGAGCATAATTAGATTTCAAATTAATGGATCATGTGACTGTCCTCAAACAAGGCTAGGCTAGGGTGAGTCAGTAGGCAAGTGAGTTAATTTCCTCTTTTGAGACCTTAATTCCAGTCCCTATCTCTTTGTTTAGTATGTGTCTCTATTAAATATATATGTTTTGGTATGTTCATGTATTCACCTCTCAACTAACAGCAGGATAGACAGTCAGCTGGGCTAACATCCTTGGCAGGATGAAACAGCACTTGTAAATGTCGTGATTTGTCTGGAACCCCACACTGCAAACAAATATCTGAGGAGCTGGTCTTAGCAGCTTTAAGGCATGATTATTCTATGAAATAGAAAATGGTAACGAAGACACTCATCTTCCCATTTCATTACCTCTCCCCAGAAGCAATTCAGTTTCATTTGCATGGCACAATATTCACGTTGTTGAATCCTAGTCTCTCAGGACTGTCTCAAAGGACTGGTAATGGTTTCAGATCCTCTGCATAAACATCCACTACGCACTATAATTCTGCACTTTCTCAGATCCACCATTTTTTCGTATTTCTATCTGGAGTGCAGACACTAGTAAGAACATAATAAGGGGTGGGTGACACTAAATTAGGGATAGAGGACATCACAACATGGCTCTCTTTCTAACTTAGTAATAGGTGATCTATATATTACTCAAATGAAACCAAGAGAAGAAGGCTTTTAAAACTCCAGGAAAATTACAATAAAAAACGCAAAAAGAAGCTGCAAAGAGTAGCTCTGGCTCAGATCCTCAAAATTAGGTAGATACCTTACTCCTAGTTTAGGAATTAAGGATTTAATTATCATGAAGCATGCTGGCTTCGGTCCTTTAAATCTCCATGTATTTGTGCTTATCTCTAAATGACTCACAAGAAAATACATATGAGTGAGAGAGGATTCGATGTAGCATTTAACAGGCATGAAAAGAATAGAGATCTTCTAAAAATTGAACAGGACTGCATTTCTTTTCTTGTAAAAGCATATGGAGTGTAATGAACCTCTTGTGGAAAGAAAGTGTTTTTCTAATTATTTTACTGGGGCCAGCATTTCCTCCCCAGAACCTAATTAAAATTATTTCTTTTAGATAGTGGTTGGGGGTTATCTTGTAGGATGGATAAGACTCTCTTGTAAAGTCTGTAGAAATTAAATTCTTTAGATTTTTGTCCCCAGGCTCTGCAAAAAGTATTTCTGGGCTTTTGAATAGTTTATTATCATCAAAACCACTGTGTACATTTCAGGGTATTGCATAACAGGCTATTGTTAAGTAAGTTCTGTTGGCAGTAGTTTTGATGGGGGGAGGAGATGAAGTAAAAAATTATAAAAGAAATAAAAAGAAAGCAGCTTATTAAGAAGATATATTTTCTAATCATTTTTTTTTCTCACAAGTCCTACGTTTTTTGCATTATTTACCTATTTACCAGTTAAGTTATATCCGATGGTCAGAGGACTAATTGACCATGAATCAATTATTCTATTTAATTTATAATTACAAACCAGTATTTTTCATGTTTAGTTTGCTGGCGTGCAACCTTTTCAGTTGGTTTTTCACACCACATGAGTCAGTGGCACTAATGAGCCAGATATGGTGGTAGTAATTAGCTGAAATGAGCTTCTTGATTTTTCCCCCCCTGTGATTTCTTTTCATTTATTTTTTTTTAATCTGACCCTTTATTGAGAAAGACTGTATAACTCTCTGATCTTGAGTCAGGAAGCTACTCTGCTGAGTTTCAAGATCAAATCAGCTTTAGCTCAGACTGAGTAATGACCCCAACAGCATCTTTTAGCAGCAGGGTGTAAATTTATAATCTTCAGTACTGCAGCACAAAAGTTCTGCTCCATGTATTACAGGAATTACCCCATTAGCTGTGGCATAGGACGTAGTTTTCTTCAACTAAGGGTTGCAACTAATGGCAAATGTCACATACACCACTCAGCATTACTGTGAGTAAGGGACAGGGTAAAAAATCCCTAAAACTGCTTACAAAAGCCAAGTTTTAATTCTGTTTTTCTGTAACAGGTTTAAGATTAACTTGTGAAGCCTGATCTTTTAGATACATCAGGTATCTGATACTACATGTAGGCAAGGAAGTATAGGGGGGGGAAATCCCTGAAAGACTGACTTGTTTGGACAAATGCTACTTTCATTTCCAGCAAACCTAGACTTCTACCCTGTGAAGTGAGTATGAATAATTTTTTTTCCTATACCAACATTTGGAGTGACACTGTAAAGTATATCAAAATTGCACTTTTGAATGCATTTTGGACAACAAACTACAGATCTTAAACTACAGAACAATTTTTGAAGTGCATTCTCTTGGCAAAGCCTTTTTGCGTTTTCCAGATTTTGCAGCCAGCTGCTTTAACAGGAAAAAATTAGTAGTTTATACTTGTAAGAAAGCAATCATCATCAAAGATTATGGGTACTTTTTTCTAATGCAGTCCTGATAGTTTTATTCATTTTTTTTCTAATTCAACTGAAGTGCTGTGAGGCCTCACTAAGATCAAACTTTCAAAATAATGGAAGGCTGTTATCTTCTCCAATTGTTAACTCATATTTAAGAGAGATCTGTAACTTTAAATAGAAAGGTGGTATTTTTGCATATCGCATAAGAGAATGTGATACTGTTAAGGGGTATGACTTTTGCCTGAAGGGACGAGTGGGAAACAGCAATGTCATAGAAACATTCCCACTTCTCTTCTGAAGTCCTCTTAATCACTTCATTGGTCAATGGCACAGCAGTTATCCTTGAGTGAGGTGACTGGGCAAATAGGGGAGATAAAGTGATTAATTTGGTTTCTGCAGTTAAAAATAGCTGATCATTTAGTACCTGTTGATGAAATTATATCTAAGGTGGATTTAATCCTGTCATGAAAACAACATTGTTTAGACTAAAAATAAAGCTTGAACTTGGGATTTTTGATTCCGAATTTGCTTGTTAATTTTGGCATGGCTTTTGCAAGTCATAATTCATCAGGAGAGGAGTGAAAATGAAATTTAAATTTAAGTACTTATAATCCAGACCTTTTAATGTCTTCATTCCAGAGGAAAGACTTTCATGCATATCAAACACTGAATTCCTCCTAACCATCATCCATCATCCACATCTACTAGGAACCTCCCCTTGTTTATTCCTTGTGACAGAAATCCAATTGTCATTGCAAAGGACAGAGACACAAATTGTTGTAGAGGATCTTTATGACCCTGCTGTTGATTAAGTTGAAACGTTTTTGAGAAATACTGCATTAAATACAATTTCCATAAGAATATAATTAACTAATTACCAGACAAATATTAAAAGACTAGTCTTCATTCTTGCTCATTAACAGTGAACAAAGAGAGATGGCATCCTTTGCTGTTGTTGTTGTTGCTTTCCTTAAGTGTATGTACATTGGCCCGCAGTTACCTGAACCAGCACTTGGAGAAAAATGTTGGATCAGGAGTCTGAGAAACTATTTAAATGGATGCAGTGAGACAGAGCCTGTGCCAGTGAAGCTACACTGATTTATACAAGCTGTGGATCTGGCCTGTGAATTTTGTTTTTGACAGTAACCACTATTACAGCACAGTCAGGACTTTCTGCAGGCATTCTTCATGACACAGAGCACTGGCTCAGCATCCATAACTAATTTGGTGTTGAATGAAGTGATCACTATGCACTGAATTGATATTGAAACTTCCCATTGAGAGAATATTCCAAAAATAGCAAAATTCAGCATGTGTTCAGAAAAAAAGGGACCCTTTTCTCAGGGAAAAAAAAAGTCTGGTGATTTTAGCTGAAGTATGGATCTTTGAATTTTATTCATGTTTTTGATGATTGTGCCACTGTACAATGGGCAGAGTGGCATGGCCAAGGATCATTGCATTGAAAATGGAATTGGTCATTATTCCTTGCAGTCTGCAAGGAAGGTGAAGCAAATCCTGGTTCAAAATCCTTGAATCAACAGTCTGAAAATCAGAATTTCATGAAGACAGCAGTAGCTCTGTACCAACTTCCAAGTATACTGTCTGCTGTTTCTGCATTGTCTGTTCGTATTGTTCAGCAATGACTAATAAAATTATTCCTCTCATTTCCTAGGATGTTCTTACTTTGCCTTTTAGTAAAAATTGGGAGATAAAGAATAATATCAAAGAGCAATTGAATATGGTCTAGTAAGTGCATTTCTCACTCTTAAGTACGGCTTGTTAAATTTCATTTTGAAAAATGAAGCTGTATTTAGTATAAATGTGAGGGATCCTGTTGAGAATAAAAGCACCCCAAACCATTAAAAGAAAAAAAATCTTTTCTTTTTGCTGCTATATAATTTTGAACTTACTTAGCAATTTGTACTACTCTTAAGGAAAAAAAGAAATTGCTGGCAACTTGGACACCAGACTTCAAGTAAATGAAATTTTAAAAGAAGGATTTAGTATTCTTTGAGAAGGAAAAATGAATTTTGTCAGTTCTTGGAAGACCCTTAATTAAATTGAAGGGTTACTTACTGTGCTACTTTTGTACATTAAGGGGGAACTATTAAAGCTGTTTTGCTGACTTCAGTATACTGGAGTCTTGCTGGGCTGCTTTGTGGAGCTGCAGAAAACTTTCCCTCTTTAAACAGCTGTAAAGTATTATGGAAAGATTTTAATACAGCTTTGCTCTCTTCTTGTGGTTACCTATAGAGTGGACTTTAAATCCCAGTATTTGCCACTGAACATTAATTTGTTACTGTTCTAAGTAAGAAATGTTGCTCAGGGCAGTCCGTACAGCAGATACTGAATGTTAATAGATCCCACCAAATGATGGTTACCCTCTGAGGCAGAGGTAAGATAATTCATGGCTGTTTCCCAAGTAATCTCTCATGCCCTGTCTCACTCAGGACAAATGCCAGGGAAAAGAGAGGCTGTCTGGCACATGCTTCTGCAAATACTGATAGAAGGATTATCAGTACGCTTAGTTTACTGTTATCTAAAGGATGTAAGGTACCAGTCTCTTCCAATTGGATACCTAGCTTTCTGTCTCTCCTAAAAATGATCCATTGCATCTACTGAACAAAATGGAAAGTTACAAGAGGCTATTTTGTCAAATTCATAAAGGCAGATTGTTCTCCCAAGCTAATTCTGCAGCAGTGCTCTAGTGCTATTCTGAGAGAAATAACTGTTCCCTAACATGGCAGAGAAATGAGTGAGTAATCCACTCCACTTGTAGTCAAATCCTTTTCCAAACACGTATTTTCCAAAACACTAGGGAAGTTTACCCTAATTGTTTTATGTCAAATTTGAACATAGATATATAGCCCACATTTATAAAATTTGCCTTTGATTTCAGTTGAAGATAGCAGTCTTCAGTATTTCTTGATATAACATGTTAAACTATAAAAAACCTGCTATGATTCTCTCCAGAAATACTTAGATTTCAGTGTAGAATAAAGTAATTGTGAGATATATATAGATAGAGAGAGATATATATAGGTAGATAGATATATGTATATATATATATGTTGTTTGTTAGTGTAGGATCTCAAACTGACAGGGAAATACCTAAGTAAAAGTCAATATATAACTCTAAGCTATTGCCATCTATTAATCAATGTAAAACCTCTTAAATTGTGTACACCAGACATAACACATTATAGACCTTAAGATAAGGACCTCTCTTCCTTTGATGTGGATTATGTCTGTGGTTTTTATTTCATAACTAGCATGGCAGCCCTATACTTTATGGCACTAAGGAAGGAAAAAGAGAAAAAGAAAAAAAATAACTCATTATTCAGAAAAAGGAAAGTTTATTTCTTGAGAACTAAAACTAGATCCACTCTAAAGGTATGATTACTGTTCTTTCAGCATTCTGCAATCAGAATTCTTTATTACATAGTTAAAATAAATCTGTTAGTCTTATTTTTACCATTTCAAGCTTATTTTATAAAACCTCCATTTTCATAGCAGTTGGCTGTCTGAACCTCTTGATATTAATAAACCCATGAAGTTATAGAATGGTTTGTGTTGGATGGGACCTTAAAGGTCATCTAGTCCAACCCCCTCTGACGTGGGCAGAGACATCTTCCATGAGACCAGGTTGCTTAAAGCCCCATCCAGCCTGGCCTTGGAAAACTGCAGGGATGGGGCATCCACAGCTTCTCTGGGCAACCTGTTCCAGTGCCTCACCACCCTCACAGTAAAGAATTTCTTCCTAATATCTAATCTACATCTGCCTTCTTTCATTTTAAAGCCATTTTCTCAAGTTCTGTTACTGCATGGCCTTGTAAAAAGCTCCTCTCCAGCTTTCTTGTATGCTCCTCTAGGTTTTGGAAGGCTGCTCTAAGGTATTCCAAGAGACCTTATTTTTCAAGAATGGATAAGTCTAGTTTAGAGGGTACCAAGGATCACAAACTTCAACTGGAATAAAAATCATCTGGTTTCATTGACTTGAATGAAACAACTCCAGTTATCCCATCTGGGAAACTGGACTAAATTCAGATGATTTCCTAGAATTACAGAATAAAATATTGCCTTCACTCTTCTGGAAAGGAAAAAAATTGTAAAGAGCAGCCGCAGGAAAGTGTTATGTATATCACTTTCTTTTCCCTATATAATTTTTTTCCCATCATCCTCTCCCAGCTAGTCATAGCTTAGATTTAGATCTATGTGTTAGAGGAAATTCTTAAATCTGTGCATGTTCCTTATCTGATACACAGCAGCTGTCCTGTCTTCCATGAAATCCTTCTGAGATTTAGATCCCAGTTCAGAAATCAGGTCTAGTAAAGGAAATCTCTGTGCTGCTATGTGAAGAATGTGAGACAGAACTCCCTGAAGTCTTTGCTGGTCTTAGTTGCTGTGATTACATCTCATCACTTTCTGAGCTTTCTTAAGTACTGAGCAAATGAACAGCAATATGAATAAAGAAATTAAGGTGCTTTGCTGAAGATGCTTGAACCCAAGTTTTAAAACCATTCTTGCAGATCAAAGGCAGACACTGACAGACAATTACTTGGTAATAGCTGTCATTAGTCATTCTTGCACAAGTGGATACATCTAGAAATAGGCAAATAACTGTATTTGCCTATAGGCAAATAGCAAAATCCACTCTGCAGTTAACTGTGTAATCTTCCAGCCTAAGAAGTCCACTATGTGATGCAGGTCTGCCAGGCAGCACAGTGTTGGGGATATACATGCTGTGTATCACTGATATTTAAATGCAACATTAGCACTTAATGTTTATCATTGCTTTTAGTAGCTCACAACCACGTGGAACTGGTGTGAAATACTCTGGTAAGAGAGTGCCTGATGATGCCAAAAGTCTTCAGATACTTCACAGGATGACTGCACTATCCATGTCCACTATAAGTGCTTACATGGGCGCCTACTAATGACTCCTTGAAAATATTTCCTGTCCTTGTCCTCATGCATCTTTCTGGAGTAGGAAGTATAGACAAGAATACAGGAAAGAGTTTTGAGCAAAGAGAGTTAGATGCATTAGCACTTTTGTCCTTCAACTATATTTTTTATGTGCTCAGACTAGAGCAACAGTTAGAATTCAGAAATTCAGAAAGTATTTTCTTGACAGAAAACAAATAAGCAGCTTTTTAAAAATAGTGTTGAGGTATATTTAGGTGTATTACATATAGCTATGCACGTAGAAATGCATGTGTTTGAATGAAAGCTTCAGCAGCTGTGTTGTGCTTTATTACTATCTGTTACTATTGACCAGATCGGATTTTTCCTGTAGTAACTCTGTGTCTTTCAGCATACAGAATGAAAAAAATAACCTGAATTCAATACGTGGGTCTTTATCAGAAAAGTTCTCCTTTTCTGGCAGCTATTTGTTACCATAAGGTATGACAGCTGCTTTAAATCAGCTGCATTAATATATTGACATTTTAAAATATTATATGTCTGGTTTTTTATAGCACACTTTTATATATAGGAACTCTTTTTTAGCTGTCTCAGTTACTATTTTTTCCTTTTATGTTCTGTGACACTTTTAATTAAATGAAAATTACCTTTCCATCTCCCTGAAAACTATCCTAAAAGAATGTCATCAAAGCCCTAGTGCTTACATCAGCAGTAATCTGCAATTGGCACTATGTAGCAAATTCTTATTGATATACAGCATGGAGTCCTGACTCCACTGAAACCAAATGCAAAACTCCTCTTGGTTCCTGTAGGAGTAGATTTTTACCTATGATTTTCTCTCATGGAACTACTTAAAAATGCAAGTCTGTGGTGAGCTCATGAACATAGAATACTGTATCAGCATTTAAGAGTCTGAACAGCTGAACAAGCAGGCACCACTGCTGATGCTGGACATTAGAGCCAGTTGGTAACTTGAAGCAGATATACAGCACTATGGTAAAAATTATCATCTGCTAAACTATTATAAACTAGCTTTCCGGGATCTGATATGAATTTCACATTGGTATAATAATGCTTTGAATTTGGCTGGTGATTTTGATAAGCAGGTTATAAGCAGCCTACGTAGAGAAGATATTCCATTAAATAAATATGTATTCATCAACTTTAAAACCATGTCTATGTGAAAAGTAATCTATTATTTTTCTCTTTAAGACTTATTGTAGTATAAAGTTCCAGAAAGATAACATCTATTCTATCTTTATAATTTATGATTCTTGGATTTATAAATGTTCTGGACAGAAAGAGAATAACTCATATAATTTGCCACATTTTCTTAAAAATTCTTTTAAAGCCTTGGATTTTCAGCTTTCAAAAAAGCTGCATTCAAAGCTCTCTTTGTTAATGATAACTTTCTAGGCAGATCTATAGTATCAATTCTTGAGTCAGATGATATATTTTGAAAAGATATGCGCTGTATCTTGGATACCTCAAGAAAACACATTGGGATGGATGATACGGGATTTTGCTACTGTCATATTTCAGCCCATATAGAAAAACAATGCTCCAATATTAAGTTACTCCAGAATTAATTTAACATTTGAATAAAATTAAAACTGGTTAAAATAAAAATACATAATTATATTATTTTGCTATGTTAAAGTAGTTGACACAGTTATAAAACTGGACCTAGTTCTGTCTCTTTAATTTTGCTTCCAGTGCCTGGCTAAGCTAGCTAAAGGGGTAGGACACTTATTCCCTGTTAAGGTAAAATCCAAATGTCGTATTATATGTGCATGTGTGACCCTATGATTATGTTTTATACAAAGATATTTGGGGGATAATGAACTTATTATTGGAATCTAGATATTGAAACATTAGTAATTAGTCACATTAGAGTGAAACTAGTTTTGGAACACGTTATCTGTCAACAGTACGATGGTACATGAAACAACATCAGTCCTTTACCAGGTCAGAAACACACATTTCTAAGAGAAGAATTGACACTTGAGAGAATGTAGTTAATGCAAATAAGATTTGTAGAGTTTAGATCAGTCTGACCTTATACCTGGTAAGGTCATGGAGCAGATTACCTTGAGTGCCATCACACTGCATGTACAGGGCAACCAGGGGGGTCAGGCCCAGTCAGGATGGGTTTAGGAAAGGCAGGTCTTGCATGACCAACCAGATCTCCTTCTGTGACAAGGTGACCTGCTTAGTAGATGAGGGAAAGGCTCTGGATGTTGTCCACCTGGACTTTAGTCAAGTCTTTGACACCGTCTTCCACAGCATTTTCCGAGAGAAACTAGCTTCCCATAGTGTGAACAGGTGAACAGTTCCTTGGGTAAAAACCTGGCTGGATGGCTGAGCACAGAGAGTGGTACTGAATGGAGTTAAATCCAGCTGGTCTTCCCTTTCCTTCTTCAGCTACTGAGGCTAGTTCTCTGAGGGCGAACTGTTGTTCTTTTTCATAGGCTTTACATGTCCTTAGTTGGATGGCCCCAAATTATAATGAGTGTCACATTTTGCCAGTTATACAATTCTATGGAAGGAATTTTCTTTCAGTTTTTATCATTGTAGTAATTTTATTATCATTGTTGGAAGGATTGGACTGGGTCTCAATTGAACCACACTGATGTCTGCGGTCTGTTCTCTGGGTAGAAGAGATGTCCAATGAGTTTCAAGTAGGAATAGCATTATAAATTGTAGTTTCAAACTCCCAAAGTATTTCTTCAGACTTGCCATCTACAGTGTCACCAACTTGCAGCAGATACTTGATAATACATGTGTTGCATCTGGCCAGTGTGGAGTATGAAGCTCGTGTTTGCAAATGTCTTATACACAGCTGCTAAATTTTGGCAACTGATTTAATCCATTATAGCCTCAGTTTCTACAGCTGTAAACGAGTAACATTACCTGTCTCTTCTCCAGAGGCCTTGTGAGGGTGTGTTTATGTTTGACATCCAATTAAGGTAATCCAATGAGTGATGGATTGATGCAAAAAACTCCCATTGTATGCAAAAGGCCCTGGGGTCACTACATTCATGCAATTCCCAATAACAGAACTATCAGGTCAAAGTTTGTTGTTCAGATCCAGGAAAATACTTGTAAGTAGTTGTTATAGTCCCCCTGAGTCATCACATAGTTTCACTCTTAATTTTATTTCACTAGCTGCCTCTTAAATTGAATTGAAACATTTTCCCACTTGTAATATTTAAAGGTGTACAAATGCTGTATGCGAGAGCACCTGTGACCTGTTCATTGCCCAGCAGTGATAGATCTGGTAATAATGTGCTTGCTATTCTGACTGTACTGCACTTTGGTAACACCTAGGGTTTAATTGAAATACACCCTGACCTTGGTTTTGTTCATGAAGCATAGAATGGACATAATTACTATGAATCTACTGAGGGATATTACGGTAAAATGTCGTATTACTAATTTTGGCTCCTCACTCTCTTTGGGGAAAAAAAAAATCACAGATTTCAGTAAAAAACAATGTGCTGCAGTTTCATAGAAGTCCTAAAACTAGTAATTTTCCAAAAAATTAACTTCTTATATTTCTCTGTACCTATTTTTTCTCTCAGAACACTATCACAGTAGGATAATTGCATTGCCCCTAACAGTTTCATATTCCTTCATAATTAAATAAACAGCTTGTAAATTGCAGACCACAAAGTGCCTGTGTTCTACTCTTACCTTAAGGGGTTTCCATAGTTACAAGGACAAGAAGTTTAACCATCATTTGCCAGACTGGAGGCTATTTGCAGCCTTAACTTTTTAACTCATGTCTCTTTTTCTCTTTGTTGCTTTGTTTATTAACAGAATGAGGGAGTAATTTGGACTCAGTTAGCCACTACAAATGCAATGATGCAAAATGGACTCTGGTGTTTTAGTGTGTTGTTAGCTGGCTATGTTTTTCCCAGAAGGTATTTTGAAATAATACATACTAACAATATAGCCTATGGTTATCAAGGTTATGAAACACCTACCAAGCACTTCTCCAACTCAGCATCAAATAATTCAGCACTTAAAAAAGGATAACAGGAAAACACCATTCTTGACACATCACCATGGCATAGAAGTATTTAGGCAGATATTTATTTCAAATCGCACCCCAAAAAACATTGATGCAGGTTTTCCATGGCTGCTTTAGTATAATTTCCTTTCATCCCTCAGTCTCCTCTGTTTTACATAATACAAAATGCATTTGGAAAAACAGCACTTGTTATGGTACAAACTCAATCTTTTCTCGCCACTGAAATGGACAATTCTCAGATTTGCAAATATCAAAATAATCTTAAAATCTTTTTAAATTACTTCAGATTTTACCAGAGCATGTCTGTTGCCAAACTGTAGAGAAGTATAGAAAACTGCTACTGCATTATATGTTCATCAAAGTAAAATATTTTTGTCTTCTAGTTTATGTTATCTACTGAGGTCAAGAGCTCAGCAAGGCTCAGAGGATGTGTATGGGTGACAAGAATATTCAGCATTAGCACATTCAGTAGACAAGTGCAAATATTGTAATTTAGGAAATGATGTTCTGGGCTTTAAAAGCTAGATTCCAATTTTCTAAGATTAGGTTGAAACTTTCTTAAGTGCAGGTATATACTCTAACTGGTTTTTGTTTGTTTGTTTGTTTCTCTTCATTATATTGGCTATGTTTGTGTATACATTCTTAGACTGTTCTAACCTGACATTTCCCACATCTGTTTTTATAGTTTGTGAGTAGTGAGAAAACTCTGGAAGGAATCAGAGCTAACGTCTTGGATTCCATGAGCCTTGCACATTTTTGCCTTTCCATTTTTGAAAAGGCACCAACTTTAATCTTACATATACTTAGAGTGCAGAATTTCGCCTACCACTTTGAAATAGTCTAGTACATTTTTGAAAAGTATGTTAATTTACAATTTAATGTTTCTATGTATAAAAATTGATAATATTCTGCTGGACCAAAAGTAGTTTGTTTGAAATAAAGTATCACTGTACTATGTTTAAATAGATCTTTTTAAATCACTGCTAAAACAACAACAACAAAAAAATACCATAGTATTTTAAAAAATGAACCCAGTATGACAGGACTAAAAACTGCACTGTTTTGGACCAGTGTTTTAGAACAGCACATAATTTTTTGTTAAGGGTTGTTTTTATGCTAATTTTGTTGTGGTTCTCAGATGCCTTCCTAACATGGATCTGTGATTTTAGTTTGATAATAAATGAAAAAAGAATTAAGAAAACATAGCAATAGAAATAATGCAGTTTAATTATTGCTCACTGAGGTATTTCTGCCATAAGAAAGAGAAATCTTGAAGGTGCTTGTATGACTTCCCCTTATATCATGGTTGGCACATGAGACGCCGTGACAGACTTCTGTAATTAAGAGAATTTTATTATCAGGCTATTGTAAAATTTCTGTTGTTCTACGGTTTCCCCCTACATAAATATCTGTCCAGAAAGAGATATGAGATGAAACAAACAACAAAATGTCAGAGAAAATGTGTTTTATTCACTGAAATAGTGAAGCAAAATGGAACTTCAGTAACCCAGGGGGATCAGTGATGAGGTAAAAAACCTTTTTACCTTTATGTAACTGGTCTGAATCAAACCCAAGTCAATACAGAACTAAAGTTCCTAATGTCTACACGGGGTCTCGAGAAAATGAATTCAAATTAACTTTGAAAAGGGACTAGCTAAACTACATTACATCCTTTTATGGACACTCTTAATTGAAGTTACAGTGGCCTTGATTCAATTTAGCTTAAATGAAATTCTAAATAAGAATGTTCACACTAAGATTTAATGCAATAGAATTAACCCACTTAAAAGTTAATTCCAATTAAAATTCTAGAATGTTTCTGGGTGCACTAGAACCAAGCTGCATTGTGGTGGCTTTTATGAAAGAATTTTAGTTCATTGTGAGTAGTTCATAGATTGCTCCTATTCATACCACTGTGAACAGTCTGAAGAGAGAAGTTAGGATTGTTTTGTCCTCGTCACCCTTGGAGTGACATCCAGGGAGAGGACAACAAAGAAGTCATATAATTCCTCTTAAGAAAGCTGAGTTTGTCCTAAAGAAATATTCATTATATATCATCTGATGTTTTCTATGATTTTCCTGTGAAATTAGTTACTGAGGGTACAAATTATGAGTGATGGTTAAGAGTAAAATTATATTTATAAATAAAGAGAAATACCAGACTGATTGGGATTCAAACCCTGTGAAATACCTTAATTTCTAGCTAAAATGCAAATGTTTTTGCTTGGACCAATGTGCACTCAAATTCTCATTTTTAAATTGTTTATTTCATGTTCATTTCTTTTACCTGATGTTAAAGAGAAAATTTTAAACATTAGGAAGAAATGAGAGAGGAAACATGAAATCATGCTGGAAAATGAGATGTGTGAAATAAAACTGTTTTCTGTATAACAAAATGAAAGAAAAGAAGAAAAAGGCAGACTGGGTCAAACTCATCCTTGATTGAACTCCCCTGAAATCAATGGTGATTCAGGAGGATTGAATGTGTCCAATCACATTTAGGTCTTTCAGATCAGTGTCTTAGTGATTCAGCTGAGTCTTAAAAGGCTTGCAGGAGAGAACTGGGAAGTATCTGGGGTGCAGCAATATCCACTCTGCCTCCTACACTTAAATGCTTCAAGGGGCCACAGGACTATGTCCCAGAGCAAAACAGTGAAACATGCGAAGAGGAGAATAATTTGCATTGTGAGTGTTTTGATTTGTCTGGTCTCATGAGTAATCAGTTTGCATTGCAGGGCTGTCTATCCAGCCCTCTCTGGCCTCCACTGTATTTAACTAAAAATAAAATAAAAAACAAATAGATAAAAACTGCTGGGCTTTGAAACCTCACAGGTTTTTAGATATTATTGTAATGGCTCTCTTAACTGTTGTTGAGACTTTTAAAGTCCTGTAGCAGTGAAAAGGAAAAACTGATTTTTAAGAATGTAGATAAAGTTACGCAGTTCTACAGTCGCAGTCATGGGGTTTCGTTGTAAACCAATCTGTTTTAAAAAACCCAAACACCTCAGACAGGAGTCAATCCATGAAGAAATAAAAAAAAAGATTAGGAAGAGGAAGACATGAGATCTACTGCAAACCATTTCACTGGTTTTGCGTGATGATGCATTGTAGTGCTCTGTTAAGAACATAGCATGCGTTCCTTTGTTAGTGACAAAAGCATCCCATGGAGAAAGGGAACAGTGTCATTGCACAGTGTAGGGGCAGGGAACAGCATGCAAACTGTTTCACTGCTCTTGAACTGAGAGCTCTAGTCCTCGAGGGTTCAGCCAGGTGGAAAGGTATTTCAGGAGAGAAAAGGGGGGAGGTGAGATGGGCAGGAGGTTATGGTGAGTGAATCCCTGGCAGTGTGGTTCCATCGGCCCAACCCTGCACAGCCATATGGGGGCACACATGTGAGGCTGCTGGAGCATTTGCAGAGCAGATGTTGGTAGAGGATTTCTGACCCCAGTGGAACTCCCTGCCCACAGTTCAGTCTCTGTTCTGGGACAAAGGTTAATCCTCATGTGCTTCAGTACTTTGTGGAGCTAAAGCATATTGTGTGCTTGTCTCTACACTGAAATTCCCTTGGCTGTTTCTGCTGGCATTGCTGCCAAAAGGGGATCAGTCTCAGGCCCTTGGAGCATTCAGAGTTCCTGAAAAGAGAGTCAAAAGAGTCACTTCTCCACAAGGTCATCCTGGGATTTGGACCTATTTTTATTGCTGTACTCCAAGCTCTGTTCCATACAGAAACTATTTTCAATTCTCTGGTGCTGATGCTGCCAGAAGAGACTTCCCAGCATAATTAGCTGCTTGATGCACCTATCTCCTCTTCACATGTTTGGAAATCTGCTATTTAATTTGCAACTGCAGAGTGGCTTGTTTTCTGAAAAAATGCAGATATCATTGCAAAGGGTTTTTCTCTCGAAAAACCTCTTTAAAAGGGTGTGAGGTACAGCATACATAACTGTGCTATATAGAGTGAAGCAAAGATGCATTTTCTGAATGCATCCACATATTTGTCAACTTGAAAAAATTACAAAAAGTGATTTGAATGCTTCTCATCCTGAAATTTTCTGGGACACGGCTGAGGGTGAGTTTTGGTGATTTAAGTTTTGTTCAGCTGAGACTTAACTGTGATGCATTCGTGATGATTTAATTTTACTGTGATGGTTTAAACACCCGATACTTGATAAATTCTGTCTATATTTTCAATGCAGTACATATAACACCACATCTCAATTTTTTTCATGGCAGCTATATAGCACGAACCAAAGTGTGCTAGATCATACTGTATCTTAAACCATATATTGGGATAAAGCCATGGCCTTTGCACTGCACAGCTCTGCTGCTGAGACAGTTATTCATAGACCCACAGACAAGACAGAAAGCAAAGTATGAGTTGCCAACAGCAACTAGACTGCCAGTGATCCAGCTAAGGGTCACTGGAGGTTGGGGAAATATCTTTGCCACCTGCCATATCTCATTTGGCAGATCTTTGGAAATGCTGTGGAAGTTCTCTTTTGTAATCAAAGCCCCCTATTACAGGAAAATCCTTCAGCCATCAGAGTGAGCATAGTCACTTTCTCCTGGTAGTATAGCAAAGGGAGAACAAAGCACATCAGGCCCAAGACATAATTACCAAAAAAAAAGAAAAAACAAAAATGAATTTGGGGTACTGTTACAATGCCCATAAGGAAGACGTCTCTGCATACACGTTTGGCAAAGTTACATTTCAATAGCGTGACTACGGCATCCTTCAAGCTGTCCCTAAGGAAAGCTGCACTGTGCATAGCTGCAGAGGTAGATTAGCTCTGTCATTCCTTGCTTCATCTTCTGCACTGGATCTTAAGAGGGCAATGCTTGTTGCTCAGAGGAAAATGTGTAGTACATCGAGAGTAACAGTCAGATAAGCTATAGAGAGAACATGCATATCAAATGTCAACTTCAAAAGAAAGTTCTTTTATTTCTGTGCAAATAGAAAACAAAACAAACAACACTCCATATTATGTCTGGGAATGTGTCCATGGCCATAAAGAGAATATACGTTACTGTGCTAAAATAACAGATGATATATGCTTTGGTAATTAGAGCTGTGCCACAGACAGACTCAAGGTTGTGTTTGGAAACACATTTGATAATTGTACTGTGTCTGGGAAACCGACTGTTCAGTAAGGAAACTCTTATCATTTTAAACTAAATTTTTAATCTATACAGCAGAGGGCACTAGTGTTATTGAATTGACCATAGAGTTGCTATTTTGGTAGTAGAAAAATGAAAAAAAATTACTTAGAAGACAAAGAGGTGTCAACAAAAGACTAAAGAAGCTAGTTGGTTGTCTGTGTTCCATGTGTGGGTTTGTAAAGCTAAACCTTCATGTGTCTCTAGCATAAATAGGTATTGAATAGCAAATTACTCTAGTACAGATCTCCAGATGGATCTTTATGTAAAGCCCATTAAAATATTTCCATAACATTCTTCAAGGCTTTAAATTAATTTTCCACTGTGATTTTATGCTGGCTAATTTTTTTTCCAGGGTATTTCCAAGATACTTATGATTTAAAATTACCCTGATATGAAATACCTGCACTAAGACTTCCTGAATATTTAAGCTCTGAACTCTGGAAAACCACCAGTATAATAGAAAGGAACTTTTTACTACATTCTTCCTGCCACTAGGAATCTTACTGCTATATGTCAGCCTCATGCATAGCTCACAAGTTGGAAGTGAGGACTACCAAGATATTGCCTAGTACATTTTCTGCTGGTCATGGTCACTTTTATGGATCATCAGCTCCCCTGTACTTTAGCAGTACCAAGTCCAGTTAGTGTGGTCTTGTCCTAAAAATTGCCTTTTTTTTCCTGTATTGCCAAAGAAGAGGGAAAAAAATTGAGTAATATAAATAAATCCAAAGTTAAATCAAATGATGGCTGCAAAAGCTAAGATTTGCTCTCACTGCCTCCTGGAAAATGTTGCAGAGGGATGGCAATATAGATAGCCTGAAATTATATATTAAACAAGATATGGCTTAGACACAGAAAGATCAAACATACCAATACGTGTGAAAACATATCTAGGAGTTTGTATTCACGTGTCACGAAGTGGTGATCCTGTCTTCAAACTTACAGACTCAGAGAAGCTATCAATTAGTCAGTGACCAAACTTGTATTTGAAGAATGCACAGATTTGAATTTTACAGAAACCTGACGGTGTCAGATTTCCCTGGAGGTCTTTGATAGGTTGTTGTACTGAGGCATATGTTTGATTGAGACATCCTGAGCACAGGACTAAGGAGAACAGTAAACATAAAAGCCACAGGCGATTTTGGCCTTCAGCTCAAGGAAAAAAGCTGTTCTACGTGAATGATTCATTGTCTCAGTCAATAACCTAATATAGGAAGGGTATGGGGAATTTATTTTAAGAAGATGAAAGCATTTCTTTCAAAAATATTTTTGCAATTGAGATGTGGAAACATTTTGGTTTGGGTCAGACAATATTTGCTGATCAGTCTCGTAACTGGATAATTTATTTCTTGTAATGAGGTACTGTATTCAAGAAAAATGATATTTTTTTCCCCCATGAGTGTATGTGTAGTGATGAAAAAGGGAAGGTTTGCTGGATAAAGAACTATGTAAAGGAAATGGTGGGAGATACCATCAGGTTCAGGTAATTGGAACAGGAGGAAAGTGCCTTGGAGTGCTTGCAGCATGGCTTGGGATCATCAGCTTTATGGAGGCTAGAAAAGAGCAGCTGAAGGGGCTTGGTGCATACACTGTCTGATGTTGAGGGTGCTTGCTCTCCCATGACCTTTTTTATTTCTCTGCACTTTTTTGTTCTACAAATGCCATAGTTTTCCTGGTCCTTCAGGGTATCCAGGATACAGGACTGAGAGCAGAAAGTCACAAAAAGAAAGGTAGAGACACCATATGACATCCTACAAAGCCGGCCTTTAATAGCGAATGGGTCTGAGAAGAAGATTCCTGTACCTCTGCAAGCCCCACGTGCTGCTTGTGCCTCACCAGCCTTGTACAAGGATAATTGGCAGCTCTGAAGGCAGACAGAGCAGGCCGAGTTCTCAGTCCAGTTCCAGTGAAGGCAAAAACATTGCACCAAAGCAGTGGTAAAATAATTGGTTTGATGTGTTTCTGTGTCTGTTTTATTACTTGTTAATGGGATTCATTATTCAGTCCAAGTCCTTAGGGGATAAGTTTTAGAAGAATTTTTAAAATGAGAAAGGAAAAACAAATTACTGCAGAAAAAAAAAAAAATTAAAAAAGGTGACAAAAATGCTAATACAATCACATTAACTATCACAGACGATGGTTAGTTACTATTCAACAGCAAAATTCATGGGTCACAGATGTTAACTAAGGACCCTAAAATTGATATTAGGCTCTAATAAAATTCTGTTGACCGCAGTGGCAGATTTTTCTTCTTAACTGTGTAAGAAAGATGGGAACTATGGCCTTTTCACCTGCTTTTTGAAGACAGTTTTACTACAGTTGGATTTTTGATGTAAGCGAACTTGAATTTTAGTGATTAGAGTGTTTCTCCATACATTGTGTTCAGCACCTCTGAAGAGATAAATGACCTTGTGACCCTGCAGTAAAAAAGAAGGTGTGTAGAGCAGCCACCCCTCATCTAGTCTAGTACATTATCCTAAATCCATGAAGCTGATGTTCAGGAGTACAGTTTTTGGCAGAGAGAAGGGATGGAGGGGTGGGAGCAGTAACATCTAACACTGCAGCCACAGGGTTCTCCAGAGCCATGGGACAGAAGTGTAAGCTGCAGAGAGAGAAGCTGAGTGACTTGCTCAAGGTTGCAAAACACATTAGTTTCATGAATCTTTCATAACAAAATGATGTTTTATAAATAGCACATACAGAGAGATCAAACATACAGATACAGCCCAGACTTTCTCATTCCCTTCAGTTTTTTAACCATTATATTGGCTTTCTCTGGAGTAAATTATCTCTGAACCCTTACAGCAAGTTTTTTAAAAATGCAAAAATGAATTCTCAAAAACACATTGTCTGAATATATAATTAGAAAAAAGAGTCTTTCATTAAATGAATTGCTGTGAGATGAAAGTTAATATACTTTTCCTGGGGTTTTTTTGGTTGGTTTTTTTTGTTTGTTTGTTTGTTTGTTTTTATTTTGTTTTTTTAAGAAAGATCTCTTTTTTTACACAAAATGAGTCAATTTGGAGCCTGGAGTGGAAAACCATTGCCTTATGGTATTTTGTTTTACTGAATATATATGTACTATCTATCTGGGTGCTCTAGGTTATAAATATGCTTCAAGCTTGCTGTAATTTCTAAGACTTCACTTTTGGCTGATTTATATGAAATTTCATTAATCTCAGCAACAGAGGAATCTTGAACTGAGCAGCAGATTGAAAATGAGTCTGGGGACTATAAAAACTGCCACAAATGCATCAGTACTGAAGTTCTTTAAATGGTAATGATCATTTGTAGTGTAAAGGTCTTTTTTCCCTTTGCAGTAAGAATTTTTTTAGAATTTTTTCAAGGTGCCAGTGAAACTGCCAACCCTGAAGCTACAGGGATATTTTTCAGCATTTAAATGCCTATTCTTATTTCTGTTCAGTACACATTTGCTAACGAGTGTTTCTCTGCTGCTGGTGCCAAACAAAAGAATTGAAGAGGAAATATCATTAAATTGGATCATGCTTCTTTTCTTTCTTTCTTTCTTTTTTTAATTCTAATAGGCAAGGTCTTGCCCTGTCATCTGCACAACATTCAGTACTAGAGACTTACTTCTAGTTAAACTCTGTTTCAGGAATCATGTTTGTATAGACAAAGGTTTTTACCCCCACCGGACAGGAGTCTCCACTTGCTTTCCATATTATCTGTCATCTTGTCTTACAATGTGTTAAAAAGGTTAACGCCTTGAATACACTGATATTTCCTATATTAGTAGATTCCTGTTACTAACTTTTGCCTTTTGAGATGGTTGTCATTTCTTCGACCTCTCCCCTGAGTTACAATATTTCTTTTAGGTATTCACTGTGGTTGAACTTCTTATCTGCCATCCACCTAAGTGCATTATACATTGGAATGTGCAGGAGAGCTAATGTATGGCTATTTCTTATCTCATTGCCAGTTGCAGCTGATATACATATCTGTACAGAAAAATATTATTAGAAATTCTATAGCTATTCTCACTATGGAATTTCAAGAAATTGGTAGAGTTGACTGTAAGGATTTGAGAAGCCTTTGTTTAGAGAACACAATTATTTGAGATTTATTTATTGTTCTCCTTCTCCTTTCTTCCTTTCTTTCAGACGATTCAAACTCCAGAAGGACCAACACCAAATAAATTATGAATGTTGAACAAGATGACCTTACATCCACAGCAGATAATGATAGGTCCTAGGTTTAACAGGGCCCTATTTGACCCCCTGCTTGTGGTGCTGTTGGCTCTTCAGCTTCTTGTGGTGGCTGGTCTAGTGAGGGCTCAGACTTGCCCTTCTGTCTGCTCCTGCAGCAACCAGTTTAGTAAAGTGATTTGTGTGCGGAAAAATCTGAGAGACGTGCCAGACGGCATCTCCACCAACACCCGGCTACTCAATCTCCATGAGAACCAGATCCAAATCATTAAAGTTAATAGCTTCAAGCATCTGAGGCACCTAGAAATCCTGCAGCTCAGCAGGAATCACATCAGAACAATTGAAATAGGGGCTTTCAATGGTCTGGCCAATCTCAACACTTTGGAACTCTTTGACAATCGTCTGACCACTATCCCAAATGGGGCTTTTGTATACCTGTCAAAACTGAAGGAACTGTGGTTGAGAAACAACCCCATTGAGAGCATCCCTTCTTACGCTTTTAACAGAATCCCTTCTCTCCGGAGGTTGGATTTGGGGGAATTAAAAAGGCTTTCATATATCTCAGAAGGTGCCTTTGAAGGTCTGTCCAACTTGAGGTATTTGAACCTTGCCATGTGCAATCTTCGAGAGATTCCTAACCTTACTCCGCTTGTAAAACTGGATGAGTTAGATCTTTCTGGGAATCACCTGACTGCCATCCGGCCGGGTTCTTTCCAAGGGTTAATGCATCTTCAGAAGTTGTGGATGATACAGTCCCAGATCCAAGTGATAGAAAGGAATGCTTTTGATAACCTTCAGTCACTTGTAGAGATCAACCTGGCACACAACAATCTAACACTACTGCCTCATGACCTGTTCACACCACTCCGCCTAGAAAGGATCCACTTGCATCACAATCCTTGGAACTGCAACTGCGATATCCTTTGGCTCAGCTGGTGGATTAAAGACAAGGCACCCTCCAATACTGCATGCTGTGCCCGTTGCCACACGCCTCCCAGTTTAAAAGGAAGGTACATTGGTGAGCTGGACCTGAATTACTTCACATGTTATGCTCCAGTCATAGTGGAGCCGCCAGCAGACCTCAACGTCACGGAAGGCATGGCTGCAGAGATGAAATGCCGGGCATCAACCTCCCTGACCTCTGTATCTTGGATTACTCCAAATGGATCTGTAATGACGCATGGCGCATACAGAGTCCGGATTGCTGTGCTCAGTGATGGCACATTAAATTTTACAAAGGTAACTGTGCAAGACACGGGTTTGTACACATGCATGGTGAGTAACTCTGTTGGGAATACCACGGCTTCTGCCACGCTGAATGTGACCGCCCTGGATAACGCTGGTTACACGTACTTTTCAACTGTCACAGTAGAGACTGTGGAACCTTCTCAGGATGAGGCACAGACCACAGAGCAGGTTGGGCCCACACCAGTTACCAACTGGGAAACCATTAACATGACAACCTCACTCACTCCACAGAGCACAAGATCAACAGAAAAAACATTCACCATTCCTGTGACGGACGCAAACAACGGGATCCCAGGAATAGATGAGGTTATGAAGACTACCAAAATCATAATTGGTTGTTTTGTGGCTATCACTCTCATGGCTGCTGTGATGCTGGTAATTTTCTACAAAATGAGGAAGCAGCATCACCGGCAGAATCATCATGCTCCAACACGGACTGTAGAGATCATTAATGTGGATGATGAGCTTACAGGTGACACACCCATAGAGAGTCATTTGCCCATGCCAGCAATAGAGCATGAGCACCTAAATCACTATAACTCTTATAAATCTCCTTTCAACCACACAACAACAGTTAACACAATAAATTCAATACACAGTTCAGTGCATGAACCGTTATTGATCCGAATGAACTCGAAAGACAATGTTCAAGAGACTCAAATCTAAAACATTTATGACATTAAGGGGTGGGGTGGGGGGACAACAAAAGATGGTTTATAAAACAAATGACACAAATGACTGGGCTAAATCTACTGTTTCAAAAGTGTCTTTACAAAGAAAAAGAAATTTATTTATTAAAAATTCTATTGTGATCTAAAGCAGACAAAATTATGTGTATTCCTCAGAACCTGTTTTTGCTGCAGTTATTTACCCTCCTCGTTCCCGTTTTCCTGCCCAACCTACCCTGACTCCCATTTGCCATATTTTTCATAGGAGATCTTGATTCCCTAAAAGAACTGATCTAGGAAATTTTGTAAGAATTCTGTTACACTTTGGGAATTTTTATGGTGAATTCTAGTGGTGAGATTCGGTCTATTTTGTCACTTTCTCTTTTTTCTTTTGTTTTCTCATGCCCTTTTTGAAACTATTCAACAGAGAATGGAATAATAACAGTAACTTTGCAAGTGAGAAAAACAAACAAGTAAACATTTTTTTCTCCATGTAATGATATGCTCTGTATTTACCAAAAGCACCATTCTGTGAAAAAAATTGAAAAAAAAGTAAAAAAAAAAAACAACTAAAAAATTAATTTACTTGTGGAAGCCTATAAAACCCATGATCTTTTAAGCAATTCTAGAACCAGAATTTGTAGTTCAAACACTAAACTAAGATTATAAATAAAATATTGGTTTTTTTCTGTACTTGGATATAGCTCATTCTTAGTGTGGCTTTAAACATCAAAAGTTTGTTAAAATTCTTATGATAATCTGCTCTGATGGTCCAAAACACAATCACTTTAAAGAGAATAATTAAACCATTTTGGATCATTACTGAAGAATAGCACAGTTTTCACTTTAGTTTATGAAAACAAGATACTGGCAAACAAGGGTGTTTGATTTCTAATGCAAGATTGAGATCATTCCTTCTAATGGTGTTTGCAATTATCTCTATTATATCACAAGATGCTTTTCACAATGCCAGAAAAGTTTTGCAAGGCGCTTCAGTTATCACTGAATTTATTAGACAAAGCTGAAAACTTTGTTCTGTTTTTTATTATTTATAACTGTCAATAAGAAAATTCATCTTTATATCCAAGCTAGTGCTTTCCAGTTCAGTTCTGGGCCTTCTAGGCACAAATATGAAAGAAGTTTAGCTGTCTATAATACCTGTAATAAGAGCTGTATCCCTATGTGCAAAATCAAATCAAAATGCTGTTCGTGGAGTAAATCACAGGAAGAAGTCTGAGGATTTTGGTTTAAAAAATAGAACAAAGTCAGACAAATCAGAGGATATTATAAGTTACTGTAATTTGCATGACAATTAGATTCGCTGCAGAGTACCCAGTTTACAGAAATTTAAACTCAGACTCATTTACCAATGGGAAATGCACACCCTTTGCCTTTCTGTTTATATACATTCTCGGGATTTAGCTTGTTGGTATAGGACTGGTGTGTACTGTGCATGCTGGAAGTTAAAAGGAAGGCTTTCCATAAGAAAGCCCGCTTCAGGACACTGTGTTCTTCCAAGTACAAGTTCTGCCAAATTAAACTTCTTTATGCATTGGCAGCTGAATGGAAGCATTTTGAGATGATTTAAATTAGGAAAAAAAACCCTTATATATCATTTCTGAACGTCTTTTTACCTATTTTCTTGCTTAACCGCCCTTACTGAGAGTTTTTAGGGTCTTGTGCTCCATAAATAACATTCTTAGCAAAATCTCTTTGGAGCTTTCTAGTATGCAACAGCATGCAGAATGAAGACCTCACTGAGAAATATACTTCTATTCTGTAAGTTTAAGATGGAATTCCGATAGGTTGAGGGGGTAAACATCTCCTATTGGATGCACAGTTCTCAAGGTTGCAAGTGAATGTTGTAGTACGAAGGCCTGATTTAAAGAGGACACAGTGGAGATAGGTGACAATGAATCACACCCTGCAAGGAGTCTGATAAGTCTAATACACAATGAAACCCAAAGTTCTATAACAATCTCTAAGAAACATTTGGCAAGACATTATCCTTTGGTGTGCTACACGAAAAATAATATCTACTCAAAGGGAATTTTAATAGAGGGCAAAGATGGACCTGAATGTAAAATATTGCAGCTGTGATTCCTAGGTTTGCCTATTTCTTCAAAGTGCAATAGAGTATTTCATTGGTGATTTCTTTTAAGCATTGTGATAGATTCTGTACAAAACTACTACAGTTACACATTCCTATGTGTTCTTTTCTTATCTGGCTACTAACATTCTGCTCATGGCCAATGCTTATCTGAAAATTGAAAAAAAATCTATATAGGAAACCTAAATCTGGACTATTTGCCATCTGTAATTAATGGGTTTATGTTAACAAATTATGGCTACTCTAACCCATACTTGTGAAAGCAGTTATGGTCCACGTGGTTTTATAAACATGCAGTTTTTTACTAACCCCTAAAGTAGGTTAGGTGGAGGCCTATAAGAAAACAGATATTGTCAAGTGCAACACTGGATCACTGACAATCTTTGATCTTCTTTGCAGTAACACAAAATACTATCAGTGACTGTTTTAAACAATATATTCATTCTTATTGAGTGTTAGTCCAGTTTTATTGGCTAATCAAAAAAGCAGATATTCCTGCTTGCTCATAATAAGCATGAAGGAGAAGCATTTGGGTGTGTTTGGTTGGGTAAGTATATATGTGTTACATGTCAACCATATTAGTTATGATTTCCCCATCATGTTCCCTGTCCTTCTTGGAACCACAGATATTATTTCTGATTCATTCTTACTTCTACAAAGTGCTCAGTACTTTTGCAGGTTAATTAAATACCAGAGTTAGAGAAGATCACAGTTTAAATTACGAACTGAGCTCTGTAATAAAGTGGAAGGAGTGCTGTGCTCTCTTGTTTTGATGTTCAAATCACATGCCAATGCCTCCTGTTACTGCTCCAGAGACAACAGTGTTAAGAAAGAAGCCTGTATCTCCTGTATGACAGAGCGTAACTGACAGAAAGTTCTAATGACATTTCTCTTGCAGGTGACCACGTTGTGTGTGATGTAAAACAATTGTGCAACAAAAATTGTGTTCTTGATTATGATCTATCACTTTCTAGTAGGCACATGAGAAATGATGAATTATTCTGCAGTTCATTTGATGGAGTTTGAAGATGTTTATCTGCTGTCCTGTACAAATAGAAACTCCAAAGCATTTTCTTTCTGGAATTTTCATCAAGTCTTGCGAATCTTGCCATATGCAGAAATAACATGTGAAAAGCAAAGCGAGTGAGTTCCATTCAATTCATCATAGAAGATGGACATTTTATTTTCCTTCAAAAAGGGCTAAATGTATGAAAAGTAATAGATTAACTGTATCTTTTGCTAAAGTATTCTAACGCATTAAAAATTATATTTAATCATTTCAAGATTCCCTGTCCCCACTGATCATAGGTTGATGACAGAATTAGAGAAAAGACAAGTAAATTATTATTGTACTTTTTTATACCAGCTTCATAGTCTTATGAAAATGTTTCATAACAGCTGTTACAAGCTTTTATATGTCAGATATGACCATTAGTGTAGTCTTTTCAATGAGGAGCATGGAAAATCTCTTCAACTTTTTCACCCCTCTTTAAAGATTATATCCCATTTTTTACCTCAGCTAAGTACATAATTTTTGAAATTCTTTTTTTTTTTTTTTTTTTTTTTTTTTTTTAAATCCCAGGGGGAAAATTTTCTTTTTTTTTTTTTTTAAATCCAGGAGGTGAAAGTCTAAGAAATCTTAGGAGCTACCTTGCTATTTCATACCAAAAGAAGTAAATGAGGAAATCTATCCTTATCTTCTAGATGTAATAAAAGCAGTCAGACTTTAGTGCCTGGGTTTCTGTTTTTTCTTAGTAGAACTATTTAATTTATCTTTTTCTCATTTGTGCAGGTATTGCCAAGAAATATCTCATTTTTAAAATTTGATCTACAGTAGGTCTGAAGGTGGTAGTGGATATTTTATTACAGAGGTGATATTATATATTAGTATTATAAATAACTAACACATGGAGCCACCACTATTGACACAGCAAAGGTTCATGAGCAGGGGGATGGGCTTGGAGAGACTCTGGGAAATCTACCAGGTAAATCTGCAATTCGTGTTGGCCCTGCAACCTCATTTATGGTGGTGCCCCGTGAAAACACGGTGGTTGTGTCTAGTTTGGGGCTGGAAGAGCAAAACTGGGCAGAAGAGCTTTGGCTTGGGAATAGCTTCATTGACTGCTCCCCACTTAAGAGCATAGATGCAGAAGTAATCAGCATAACGACTAACAGCTCGGGTCCAGACATGCAGTATACCATTAGGAATGAGGAAATTTTTTGTTGTTGTTGTTAATCACGTTTAATCACAAGTAGGTTGTAAGGCTTAATGCACACTAAACAATGGAAAACTTGAGGAATAAAAATAGTCACGGGTTTACAGTGTAAGTTTTACACAAATGGCAAAGTCATGCTTTGAAAAAATACAAATGCTGATTTGATTGACTCTAGGATAGTTTTTTCAGTATTAACTCCATTAAGACAAATGAGATCTGTATTTTAATACTTACATGCTATTTATTTCAATAAGAATAAACCATGATTTTCTTAGGCGAGAAATGTGTAACAAAATACTTAGTTCAATTTGTCTTGGTTTTACTCCTTGCTCTCATGTTTATAATGTATACCCAGATTGTCTGTTAATCAAGAGTGCTCTCCAAAGGGCTAAATCAGTGAACTCTGACTGCCTTTCATAAGAGACAAATATTTCATGTAGTGTAACTCCAGTGAGGTATGCAATTTCAGAATGAGGGGGAGACACTGAAATTATTACATCATCAGATGATTTTATTGTCATCTTTTGTAAGATAAAAAAGACAAATAATCTTATTATTTTTGAGAACTTTGAGAAGCAATCTTATGTTAAGATAGAAATTCTTAGCAGAAAAAAAACCAAGGCAGAATAAATTAGGGTATTATTGGACTTGAAAGGAACAGTAAGATGTAACATTTAAAGCAAAAAGTGCCCAGATAATCTTTATATATTTTCTAACAGCACAATTTGCAAACTCAAAAATTAGTTACTTTTTTATGTATCATACAGCTTCTGCAAGGATTCTAACTGTTTTATCCATAGTTTTCTGTTTTCTTCTTGCATTTTGCGGTACATGTATGATATAATCTGGGCTTTCAGTTCTGTAACTATTTGCCACACAGAGTATGCAAGGAGATTCTCTTAAGTCATCCAAATTCCACTTATGGGAGGTGCATGTCTGGTACTCTCTGGGGCTTTTTTCAATCTACTTGAAACGGCTTGTGGAGTGAGAAATTCCTAATTTCTTCTATTCTCTGCTACTATAGCAATATATAATTAATGTCCTAGTTTGGAGAAGTTTTTGCATGGATTATATTTTCAGCAAATTTAAAATCTAAACGGCAATTTTATTTTAGTAAAAAAAGTTTGAACTCCGTTGAATTGAAAAAGTACTTCTGTTCCTTTCACAGTTGCTTGGTTCAGTGCAACTAAATTACAAAAAAAAAAAGAAAAATTAAAAAAGAGAAACTCTCTTGTTTTGCTCTGCATGCAGATGGGTCTGTATATGTGTATTATTAAAAATGTGATTCTACCGGTGAGATTAAAGGAATAAAGGAAGAAATATATAAAAAAGAAAAAAAGAGAGAATAAATGAGCCAAAAGAGAATCTAGTAAAACAGAACTGGAGTTAGTGAACCACAGAATTAATCCAACTCCTATAACTAATTTAATTCTGTAAGATGTAATTCAATTTGATTCAATTTGCTCATTTAACTCCTCAAAAGGACAGTTAGTTGTCTAAAAAAGAGGTGGAAAGCTTAGTTCTGTTTTTGTCAGTACCCACATGATATCAATCAGGTTTTCCTTTTCCTTGCACTCCTGGGCTTGGCATTTCTGGTTTTTTTGGCACTGCTTCTTGGCACTGCTGTTTAATTATCATTTTCTGAAACTGCCTTCTTGAGGCACCCACCCGTCCAGCCTGTGTTGGGAGCGAATTCCAATGGTCAGTGAGACAAAGACAGGTCAGTGTTGTGTTGCTGAGCAGAGCCTCTGCAGTACTTGGTGTTTAAGTTCACTAACTCCTAAACAACTCATTCCTGTTTGATAAAGCAAAGTAGTTCCATAAATAATGTATATGTTTTGAATATTGTGTATAAGATTGAGGTTGTTGATCACATGCTATGCATTAATTAACTATCTTCCACATTGAGTCTTTTTTATTCTTCTTTTCCCTGGTGGAATATACCTTTCTTTGTGATGAAGGTCAAAATCAAGAATTTGATCAAATTTTAAAGACTTAGAGAAAAATATCAATGTATTGAATATTAAGACTAAAAAAGGATTACAAATTGTATAAAACTACATTAAAAAAAAACAAAAAAACACCACTACAGTAAATAGCAATGCTCTAAGATTCCTAGAAAGCAAATGCCTAAACAAACAGTCATCATGACTTCAACAGAATGAATCAAACAGAGGAATTAACAACTTCCATGGCTTTTGCTAAAACTTCCTTGACAGAGATTGTTCTTTTCTCCTATTTTTATTTTTTAAATAAATTCTATTTCCTATGTCAGCAGTGTTTCCATCAAGATGGACATGAATAATTATTGTTGGAAATATTGTTCTGTCCTGTTTCTATCTGGAGAAACACTGGCTCTAGTTGTTTATTTTTTCAACTCCCTGCTGATTTCTGACACTCCTGTGGGGAAGCAATCAATTCTGTACTGCAAAAAAAGCTTTTGTCCACCTAACACAACAAGAAAATAATAAAGGCCTGAACCAGACAATGAAGAATAAAATAAAATGTGGTGGTAATGGTGAGGGAAGAGTCCTGAGAAAATAAACATTACAGGAGGAGAAAAAATATACTGAAAAGATGAAGGAAGTTGAAAAAAAATGTGAAGCTATTCTTTCCTTCTCATTTTGTGTATTGTGTTTCCTGGTATAGCTGGATCATAGTTG
This sequence comes from Edolisoma coerulescens, assembly GCA_013397115.1. Classification (NCBI taxonomy): domain Eukaryota; kingdom Metazoa; phylum Chordata; class Aves; order Passeriformes; family Campephagidae; genus Edolisoma; species Edolisoma coerulescens. The sequence continues at coordinate 432,532 of VWZW01001649.1, forward strand.
AACCCATTGATGAATTTATTTTAAATAAATCATATTGGAAACTCTGAGGCATTATTTTCAAAGTAATAAAAGAAACATTCCTTAGACTTGTATGGGTCAAAAAAGTCACAGGGAGCTATTTAGGTTGTTATGATGTTCTGCTAGGACTCTAAGAGATTACTATTGCAAAACATTTTAGTTGGAATTCTGAAAAATAAACTGTTCATACTTTACAAGTAGGAAATAATTTCCCAAAAGAAAAGGTAGAAATTCGCATTCTGAGAGAATCCAATTGACAATTGCTGCATGTAAGTATCATTTTACATTAACTTCTGCTAATTTTAATATTGGTTTTATAAAAATCAACCTGAAAGAAGCACTAGAATGCATCGAATGGACAAAGATGTCAGTAGTGAAATAATTCATTTAGTAGAACTTTCCATTTTTATCCTTTGAAGTTATTTTCAGTAATACAATGTTTTTCATTAGGAACTAAGAAGAGGCCTATTTGTACATTTTTTCCCCTTTATCTCCTCAAGTGGAGATAACATTTTAGACTGTCTAATAAAAATAGTATTTGAATTTGGGGGGAAAAAAAGGAAAGATGCTTTGTGAAACACCTGGTAATTTTGTAGCATGCTTTTTTTGTTTTGTTTTGTTTTAATTGCTTTTTCTTGCCTTTACAGAATAATAGAATAGATAGAAATAGAAATATTAGCTCTATGATGAAATCTGTGAAGGTGCAAGATATCATTATTTTCATGCAAGGTTTTCTTAATTTCATTCTAATTTACTGGCACAAAAGGGTAGGAAGCACAAATAAGTCTTCCTTATATTTTTTTTCATGATTCTTTAGGTTTTGAATATGCTTTCTTCCTTCACTAGTCAAATGAATATTCAATGGATTTTATTATGTTTCAGAATAGAAGCCTTTTCCTTTGTCTCTATTTACAATTTCAAAGGTTTTCTGTACCTTCAGTTTTCACTCAACATATTTTTTTTTAATTAAAAAGCTGAGTCTTTTTGATTACATATTTTCTCGGTGATGCAGGGTTGTAGGATGCTGTGTTTCATCCCAAACTTCCTGGTAGTATCTGGTCTCATTCAGTACCCTCATACATTACTTGGTTGTAGCACTCTTTGTCTCTAGTTGAGAGTCAGTCTCCACAGTCACCACACAAAATCCAACTGTTAATAGTAAATAGAAGTGCAGAACAATATGACTGCCCACACTTGTTTCAGGGCTTAGCAGAAAAACATGGCAAATTCAAACTTTCCAGGTTTCTGTGGCATTTGTTGTTTGGCTGCATAATGTCAGCAGAATGGCCTGACTGGAGTGGGGTAATTAATCTCTTGTGCATATCTTAGCACAGGAAGATGTTACTCTGAAGAGAAGAAAAATATTCTGTCTCCTCTAAAGTGTATTTTACAACCTGAGTGGAAAAAAAAAAAAAAAGCTGGTTTGGGTTTTTTTTGGTTGGTTGGTTGTTTTTTTTGGTTGTTTTTTTTTTTTTTTTTATTTAAGATTTTGGAAAACCTACTGGAGGTTTAGATTTCTGCAACCATATTTCATGGATGGTGGAGGTGCCACAAGACTGTCATTTAGTTGGCATCACTGAAGAATTGGATCAGCCTGTTTCTAAATGGATTTTCCTTGTGCTGATCACAGATAATTATAGGTATTTTTTTAAACGTCTTTTAAGTACTGATAGCACAGCTATGGAAGCACATTGCTAGGAATGATGCCAAAATTTTACAGTTGTGCAACTTCATCACATCTAATCCACTGGTAGTGGTCTGTTGCTTTAGCTTAATTTTAAAGTTGTGATCTGACATGTGTCGCTGTATTGGTTCAGTAGGAGAAATTATTTTGTTCTTTTAAAATGTTAATTGAGTCCTAAGAGAATCGATGGGCTGAGAACCAAGCCTTTCACACTGCTTTGCTGTGACAGTGCTGCAGCTTTGATTTTAAGGATATACCAGAAGCACATGAGAAGTGTTCATCTCTTCCGACCAGTCTTCTGTGACAAATGCAGTTCTCTGTCTGGACATTTTCTCCAAGATATAAACTCTATCAGACACATACCACACACATTGCAAATAGGCCACAGTATATTCATCATGGGGTAATAAGTATTGATACCTCTTGCTTCTGAGTTTGGCCTTAGGTTTAATTTCTATATCTTCATTTAAGTTTCCGTCAAGTGCTCTTAGTGCAGCTGCAAGGTGTTTGATAGCTAAGAGCCTATCTTTGCAGGGTAAGTTATGCAAAATTAAAAGTGTCTTCACTATATGTCTGTTGTTCAGATACAAACTGCGCTCTCTCTATCCCCCATGGAAACTTCCAATAATCTTGTTTCTCTGCAATTCTAATTGACACGATTAATTTTTTTTATTCCATTTCATTTCTCAGGGTGTTTCGAAGGAATGGCGCAAGAAATGGCAAGAAGAAAGAAGTTGGTGATTTTACTTCCAGAGCATACTTGCATCCAGATAATCATAGAATCCCAGAATGGCTTGGGTTGGAAGGGAACTCATAGATCATCTAGATCTATAAATCTTCTAGTTCCAAACCCCCTGCCATAGGCAGGGACAATGTTTGAGTAAAGTGCCCATGAAAAAAAAAAATACTACAAGAAATAGATCAGTCAAGACACAGAAGATTAGAAACAAATATAAATCCATTCTTTCTTCTACTGTAGACACACACACACACACCATATATACATGCACATGAACACACTCCTTTGATGCTTTTCAGCAGGTCTGCTCTGGAAAGTAATGCAGATGCAGTGGAGATGCACTGTACTTCTCTTTGGGTGGTTAGGCTGCCCACTGGCAACTGTGCCAGGGAGGAAAGTGAGACAAAGAGGCTTTCACCAAAGGTAAAATTTCTGGTGTGGACAGAGTCCCTTTGTCCCTGAGGTGAGAGCTGACCCCATGGATACAGTGCAGTGAGTCTGTAGGATCTGCTCTATTACAGGACACTAGGCTTCCTTATGTATAAACAGTGGAAAAGAGTACTTAAGTGTATGTATCTGAAAGTGAGAAAAGTGAATATCTCTTTGTGTAGTAATTTTAGTTTTGCCATTGGTCTTTGTAATCAATATGTAAAAACTCTTCATTTCACTTTTTGTAGCAGTTTCCCCATTTCCAAAATGTGTTGGGAAACACAGACACGAAAAGCAGTGTGAATGTTGGTTCATTACTGCTGTTGCTCCTTTTGCTGAGGTTGGAGTATTTTTCTTTTCTTTTGTGTTTCTCGAGCATTCAGTGCTTCTCTCTGAGAATTTCAAATGGAAGAGTCAATGAGTCACTGTCTCCAAGTAAAACTAACACACGATTTTATGGTATTATTTAATGGATACGGCATCATTTGTGCCTCTTGTGCACCTGTGACAGCACTGCCAAAAGCAGTGACAGTAAATTCATATGGAGTGAGATGTGACCAAATAATGCAACACCCTTGTTTCTCTTGTAGCTCTCTCAAACATTAGCTTTGAGAGAAAGGGCAAAGCAATCAGCAATTCCGTCCTCTAGGAAGAAAGTGAAGGGATGCAAGAAAGGTACAGGAACAGATGCATGAAACAATGAGAAGAGACACAGAGCTGGGGGGATGCGCTTCATTTGGGAAAAGTTGTAGGAAATATCTTCCCTCTTCCTCACAGAATAAGGCTTCTCTAGAGTAAGTAAGCTTTTGCAGATTGTTGTGGGTATTTTTTGCCCTTTAAGAGCACATTCAGCCTTATATTTTTCAATCTTATCTTAAATATGGACTATGAAGTGTTCCATCTTCGGGAAGATTGATTCAACTAAAGTGCAGAAAGCCTTTACGGAAAGGAAACAACACATTAAACTAGAACTTAACTCTTGTGTTGTAAACAGAGTGGATATTCATGCTGACAGGGGTAAGGAGGAATTGCCGTCATTTGCTGCTCCACTAAATCTTTCCATGGGAGTCTTTCAGGCAGTTTACAAATACTTATTCACAATTTCCCTCCTCCTCAGCTGTTAGAGGGAAGTTGCGATAAAGTCTGTGTTGTTTCCTCCCAATGTAAAGTGAGTGCAGTGAACGCCTGGGGCGGGGGTGGGGAGCTCCCTTGCCAGGGCTTTTCACCGGGACATATTTGGGTACATTTGATGAGGGGAGGCTTTTGCAGCCCGTGCATGGGAAGAGAAACAAGCCTGCTGAGCCCCTGCAGGGATGTTGCGCTGAGCTGTGTTCTTCTGTGATGGAAAATCAGATTTTCTAGGAGCTCAGAGGTGTCGCAGAGTTTGCAGCTAGCAGTGAGTTGGGTGAAGGGCACGGTGAGCAAGGGGAGGGATATTGATTTATAAATAATTCTAGTATCAATTCTCTTTCCTTTTGTCTGTTTAGAAAACAAATTATTTTTGTGTGTATGAATATATTTAAAAGTCCCTGACTTTTGTATTTAAAATAATTTTTAAAGATCTTTGAGCTCAGTGTGGGGAGTGGCCTTTTTATATTCATCTGGCGGCCTCTGGTTCCCATTAGTGAAACATGGTATGTATTTTGTGTTAGATAATAGAGCAATCTGGGGCAAAGATTGATTAACTCAGAGTGTGTCACAGGTAGAAAGTCATATTTCTTCTTTTCCCTCTCACTGTGTGAACTCTGTACTTCCTTCTGGGCCGTAGTATATATGATAAAAGTGTCCTACAAATGTACGATTATTGTTGCAATAACATTAACATTTTTTCTAAGAACTAGTTAGAAGCATCAGTACTTAGATGGACAAGCTTGTGTCTTCATTCTTGACACTAAACCTCCATGCTCTCACCATTGATAAATTATGTCATCAAAAAGATGGTTTTACTGCTTATTTATTATTCTATTTTACTTTTCAAGGCTGAACATAATTCTTTGAATGCCTGGCGTTCAGCTCCTTTAATCAGGTTTAAATACATTTTTATAATAAATTTGTTCAGGCAGACTGCTTCATTGACAGTGAATAGTAACATAGCACATAGCAGCAGAAGGCTGTAGAATGAGTATTTTTAAAATTCAGTTTTGTTCTTTCAATTAATAAAGAGTGCAGAAGCAAACCAAATATTTTCTAACTCCAGCATTCAAAGGCAAAAGTGAATTCTTTTGCCAGCATCAGGAACTCAAGCATTGCTCCATTCTTCCAGTTTATGAAAGCTGAAAAGAAACTATATTTTCTTTCTCCAAAATAGAACAGCTAAGTATAAAAGAGCAGTATAAATGCTGCAGAGTATGAGTGATTATGAAGAGTGTTTGTATTTAAAATATTTTTAAAAGCCTAATTTAATAATAGATAATTATCAACAGTAGAGTCACTGAGTAAATCTTGCATAACCAGCATAGCTTAAACATTTTAAGTGTATTTCTTTACCTGATGATTAACCTTGTCTCATTGCTGCTACTAGCAAATTGTTCTAATATCAAAGATATAACGAGGCAAACTTATGCATGAAAACAATAAAATGATTTATTCTCTCCGACCAGCATATGATAAAAATCTGACATGGATATGAGGGGGAAATTTGACTTATTGTCTTTTAATAGTCTTCATTTCCGCAAGCAGGGGTAGGGGAAGTTATATTTTGTAGCTCCTTATTTCACTAAAAAAAAATCAAACCAATAAAAAACCTAACCCAGAGAAAAATCTGGGGGATAGTGATATTCTCCAAGGTGCCACAAGATTTTCTGGCTCTAATGTTATTTTCCCAAGGCAAAGAATAAAAATTTCTGGACAATGTCATCGAAGAAAAATAATTTTGGAACAGATCAGAAGTCATTAACAAAATATTTGCATTGGTGTTTCGACGTTAAATTTAGGAGAAATGGGTTACATGGTTAAAAAATACCCTTTTTTGGCCCCACGAATGATTGTCTAGAAAAATAATGTGTAAGCAAGTATGATTTTGTTGTTTTCTATGTCTGTGTGAGTTAAGATAGAAATGTCAATGACAAATGTGGGTAAGAATAGGACTTACTTTCACAGTATTTCTTTTTAAAGATGAAAGAGCAATTTCATGTGATTTTACAAAATATCTGAGAGGACTTATTTTCATTATAGTTACGATTTTCTGGGGATTTTGCTGATTTAAGAGCATTCAGATGTAATTTTTTTTTTTAATTTAAAAAACCTTTTAATGAAAAATTGTCCATGGAGGAGACTGAGTAGTTGCCAGTTGTCTGTGGTTACGGAACTGTGAGAAAAGGGGCCTTCATTACAACTGTAAAATATGAGAGAAAGCCTTAGCTTGGAGCAAGCCACAGAGAACAGGTTGTAGAAGGGTTTGAGAGCAAGTGGTGAAGCTGGTCTGACGCAGAGAGCTGTCACGGGCTGCAGGCCGTCGGCTACTGGGATGGGTGATCTCATGCAGCACCAGCCTGAGGTAATCACTCTGTTCCTTCTGGTTTACTGCTTGGTGCTGGACAGTGTATTTGTGCTTTAATAGAATCACAGTTTGAGGGTCGTGATACGTAACAATACCAAAGCTGTTCAGTGGATGCCTGAGGTCCTGCTTCTTTTCCTTTTCCTTGGTGGTTGCCCAGTCCTGTGATGCTGGGTCACATTGGTTTTGCCTTCAAATGAAGTTCTACATATCCTGAGGCATAAATGATGCTGGGGGCAATACTGAGAGGGCAGATCCTGGGCCTAAGGGAAAGACACAAAGAGCAGGTCCTGGAATGGAGCGGGATGCACATCTTAGAAAGCTGGAAAATATGTCTTTCCACAGAGAAAAGGCCTGTAGAAAGTCTGATTTGATGGTAAAAAGGAAATCAGTAAAGGAGGAGGAGATCTGCCCCCTTCTTCCTTTGTCTTATGGGTCTTATGTTCTAAAACACTCAATAGAATTGTGCTACCTGATAAGATATTGATACTTTATTTAAAAGGGTCCAAATCAAAATGTTATCACCTGCTACAGCTGGCTCTGGCTTAAACTCTTCAAGAAGACTAAGTCAAGTCTTAACCAAAGAACCTCAAATACTTGCTAGATGAAGTTGCAGATTCTAACTTGGTGACTAGTACATGTGATATCAGTCAATTTCATTTGAATTCAGTGCCTCAGGACTGGCTGTGAAGGCTGTATAAATAAGTTTTATGCTATCAAGAACATGCTCCTCTTACTGTAACTATCATCTGTCTTCCAGCCTTCTCCAATGGCTTTCTCGTCTGTAGGATTTATTAACTGTTTTGCATAGTTTTCACAGTATCATTATAAATTAACAAAATGTCCACAGCTTGAAATCTTAGATTAAAAAAAAACCCCAAAAAAACTCCACCCAAAAATACTCCAAACCTGTGTGTGGGTATGTGAAAAGCAGACAGAAAACTCTGTGTGTGTATGAGAAGAAAAACACTGAAGTTTAAGGAATTTCTCATGCTGTTATATCCAGAGAGCAGACAAGATGTTTGCAAAAACAATAAATGCTCTGTACCTTCCCCCACACCCCCAGGTAATATTTATTTTGTGAAAGGATTTTCCCTTAAAAAGCACAATGTACTCAGGGTTATGTTGCTAGGCCTTTTGAAATCAGAATCTGGCTGCTCAGGCAACCATGACCACATTTTAAATTGCTTGATTATTTGTCTGTGGGTGATGACCGTTTTATTGCCTGAAATAACACAATTATGTTGCATCCCTCAATGCAATGGCTGTCAAAAAGAGTAGATAAAGAAACAGACTGAGCTAGTTTCAAGTATATTTTGGACAGTAATTATTTGAGGATACAGACAGGAATTGTGAGGCAATACCCAAGAGACTGGAAATCTCACTTCTGAATAAACAGTATTTAAAATGTGTTCAAGCTTCTAAGATTATTAACCCTCTTTTGTGCTGTAAGCCACGTAGACAAGAAGTGATTAAATTGCACCCGTTTGCCAATGAATCAATTCCTCTGCAGTGTGGAAAAAGAGTGTAACTCACCCGTCAGAGAATGTTTGTAACCAAAAAGAGCTGAATTATGCTGTTCCGGAATTGTTTTGCAAAGAGCCACTTTCACTTCACATTGAAATCCTGTAAATTAAATCTGTACCTTTATTTGAATACATAAGAGTGTTATACCTTCTCTTTTATAATGGCTGTACAACAATTTCCAGAAATAAAACCAGGGTGGCTTTTAAGTCCAGGTAGCAAGATGCATGCCTTATATATTGGAAATGGTTCTCCTTCATCTTTCTGAGTCTTCAGTTTACTTTTCCTCCCGGTGCTGAAAATAGTTTGCAGCTGAAATTTGAAGGAAAGTAGTGCCAGACCAGGTCTGTGATGAGGACTGTTCTGAAATCCTACAGGTGCTGTGTAGTCTACAGGAGGGTTACCAGTGTTCAACTTGGCATGGGAATGTTACCTACAAAGAATTTAGAAAAATTCATCTTTAGGGCATATAATAAATTTTATTGAGGAGTGTGGGCTTTTCAAAGCTAAACATGAAAATTGTCACCCTTCGCAGAAAATAGGTTACAGTTTGTTCTTTAATAGTTTGATTTGTTAATTTTAAAATATTCCCTGCAAATAAGGAATTACAGAAGAGAAAGAAAGTGGTTCCACACAGCATACACCTTTGATCTGCAACAATGATTTTGGTTCCTTAAGTTACTGGTGTTTGGGTGTTTGTTGTTTTGTTTCTTTCCCGTGCGTCCCACTCTCAAATCCCAGTTTAGCTGTATATACATACAGGAATATCTATCTATCAGAATATATATATATGTATATATTCTTGTATATTTATATATGCCTTTGTGCATCTTTAGTTTCCTGGAGCTAAAATAGCCTGAAGTGTTTATTTTTCGAGCTGCCCAAATTAGAAAGTTGACTGCAGAGCACAGCTTCCATGTGTACGTGAGAACAAATATGGATATGATCTATTACATAGAAGAACAGCGTAATATTGGGAAGTAACATGGAAATAGGACATGAAACAGCAGCCAAATTGAAGTCCTGCTAGGACTGCTGCATTCAGGTGGTTGGTATGGACAGATTGTTAACCTAACTTTGGAAAGGAGCTAGGGTAAAAATGTACTTGAGCAAAAATTCTTAAAGGTATGCAATTTGTTAACTCAGTTTTCTGCAGTATGAAGTTACAACATGGGAGAGGGTAGATAGAACTCTGCAGAAGGTGATGAGATCCAACAGCATGAAATATCATGACTGGTGTCCCACTTCTTCCAGGAAGCAAGTAACCAAAACTTGGAGATGCATAAAAGGCACATGGAAGCCAATGATCTCCAGAGTGAGGTACTTTTTACATAACTGATTAAAACTGGAAGAGTGGGTCTAAAAACATTACTTTTTGGTTTTACATAAGATTAATAACTTATTAGGAAGTTTGGCTTCATAATGAAGATAAATGATGGGTTGATTGCCAATGTAAATTTGCCCGTCACAATGCTGGACTTTAAAAACTTTTTTTCAAAGTGTTGGTTTTCAGTTGACAGTTTGTGAGTAAAATTATTAATATTAGAGTCTTTTAATGAAGAGTACTGCAATGAAGAGCACTCACACAGATTTCATTTCTCATAATATATGTTTATTTGATTTGAGGTTGATGATTGAGTCTCTTTGGGAGGAGGCTGAGTATGAGTATGTACACGTGTGTGAGGAGCTGCATTCTTAAATGTCTTCAATGAAACCAAAAACAGTCTTATGAACATTCTTCTCTCTCATGTGCAGCATGTGCACTGACTAATATTTTTCTTTTAATAAGCATATAAAACTCCTGGGGCAAATCTGCAGTCCTTTATCACTAAGTGAGCTAAAACTTTTAAGTGTAAATGAAAAAAAAAAAAAGGGGGCTTATTTATTTGTTATTTTTGAAAGCATACTCTTGGGACAATGCAAGTACCTTCAAATATCATTAGAGAAGCAATGAAACAGATGTAATATTTATGGATCTTAATGGCCTGATGAGAGCTGAATCATGCTGAAGGATGTACTAGCCCTTTCATATATCATAAAGGAAAACTTTAGGCCCCATGAAAAATTCATCCCATGTTGACTCTTTTAAAGCTTATCAGGAATTTTTAGTGGTGTGCTTGTTTTATTTGTTTTTAATTTGTTTTGGTTTAATTTCTTTGTTGTCAATGGAAAGCAGCTTTTCTTACAGTGTTTCAGTGGAGCCAACACCAGAAAAAAGTAAACAAAGGCATATGAAATTGTCTCCCAGGATATTTACTTTCGATGGCAAATTCTTCTACTACTTAAAGTCACTTTCACTGAGCTACAAATAAGTATTCATCTTTGAACAATCCACTGAATAGTTTTGAAGCTTTTTCTATCATGAGTTGTTAAATCCTCTTATTTTCTTCTGCACAATTCTTCTAGTGAATGGCTTCAGTTTAAAGGAACGTATTATTTGGCCTTAACCCTTAATGTGAAATGTAAAATATTTTACCTCACGTAAATGCATTTTCAGAAAATGTACTTGAGCATGCAGTATTTTTCAAACTTGATTCCTAGCTACGACAGGCACTATCAGTGTTTTACTGGAACTTGCTGGAAGTCTTTTGTTGACTGCAGTAGGGTTTGACAGTTTTATAGGTTTTCCAGTCCTTTACCATGCAAATAAAATGCTGCTCTCTTTTGATTTAATGAACTTACCCTTCAAGGTTAATTCTGTTCTCTAAGAACTATGTATTCATTTAAAAGCAGTTACTTTTTTCAGTAATTTATGTGCAATTTAGCCCTTAAATATGTTCCAGTATTTAATCATGAATTTCACCTCCTGACATATCCGTCTAAGTACATGGACATAGCAATGTTCATGCATCACACATGATGTATGATTTAAATATAATGATTAGTGCTTTCTCTCCAGAAATCTGCTAAGGGAAATAACATACAGATGTAGTGTTTTAAAGATAAAATGATGGGATAACATGCGATTTGTGCCCAAAGAGATGCAGGGTTTTTTTCAGCTGATCAAATATGTAATATTCAGTGCTTTTTTGATCATATATTTTGGAAGTACACTGGGCTGAGATGTACAATCATTTGCATTACTTTGTGGATTTTCTGGGAACATGAATCAGTGACATATTGTTTGGGTCAGGTTTTCTTTGTTTGAAAGAAAATCTTAAATGGAAACTAGAGTTATGATGAAATTACCATGTTGACACAGTGCTTCTCATGTCCTCTTGAGAGATTCTGTGGTTTCTGCACTAGAGTTAGAAACACCTGTGCTGATGTGAGTCCCAAACACGAGAGCACTTTGTTACATACATGAATAATCCTTTCCATATTTGCATCGCTCTTCACGTTGTCGTTTGAGCAAAACCTTCCCCTGGGGATCACTGGAGCTGTGTTTGGTGCTTGGTGCTTTGCCTGCGCTAAGTGAGACAGGCAATACTAAAAGATGACCAAGTCTCCTCACAATGAAGCAATGGGTACTTATGTCTTGGCACAAGGATTTTCTAAATGTTATACTGTTGCTCTGTTTGATATTTTGATGGTGATACAGGTTTTTGTGTGCAGATTCTCAGAAAATCAGATTTGAATGTGTCTGTTCACCTCTCAGGACCTGCACTTCAGGATCTAATTCAAATATCTCATGTGTGATTCCAGATAAATTACTATCCACTCTCCCCACTGTACATTTTTGTTTTTTAATTTTGCTCTGTTCTTCTATTTCTATGAAGTAATAAAGCAGATCATATAGCATCATCAAAAGCTGGATAGGCATTCATGTCTGTTCTGAGTACCTGCAATTATACACCTCCAGGGTAAGAGAACTCTGCATCACAATCCCCTTGGCAACTGCAGTCATCTAGACAGTGCATAGTTTACGTTATTCCCAGGCTGGCATTTACTACTCAGGGCCATATCCGAAACACAGAGAATTCAAATGATATTCAAAGATGGGAGACACGAGAAAATATAGTGTTTGGGGGAGAGTTGTTCTTTGTTGGCTGATTGTTTTCTTAGGTAAACAGAGAATTCTGTTCCTGATTTTGATTCAAAGACACTGAGGACTTCAAGATGGTGGGGTCATTAAAATCATACATGCCATGGCATATTTATTGGCAATATGGCAATATGTTGAATTGTAAGTTTTTATGCTAAATCATATGTGATCAGATTTTGGGGGGTCCAAAATATTTGCTGGTGCCAGTTGTGAAGAAAGGTTATTTTAGCTCCTTATAGCAATTTCAACAGCTAGGAAGCAAGTATGTCATCCTGAGCACAGGACTTGCAGAGCACTTGCTTATTGTTTGCCATCATTACATGGTACAAATAATGCAGAGGACTCAGGGGGAGCATCATTTTTTGTTTATTTTTTTCCCAGTTCCTAATTATTGTGTCTCATTTTGAGTGCTGGTTTGTGGCTTGGAAGAATTCTGTCACTGCTGGTCTTCTCAGTGAACAGAGGAAGGAGGTCTAATGGAGTCAAAGGGAATTTCTTATAAAGAGATGTGATGTTAAAGTGATGGGATATAGTAAAAGCCAGGTGACCGGGTGAACACTGTTACTTTATCACCTCTTAGAAAATCTGTGATTTGCAGGCAGCTGTCTAATTTGCACTGTCATATGATTTTCTGATGTTTTTCTAGGAAAGAGCAAGAGGGTAACCTTGGGCTACTAGTCTATTAGCAAATTTATCTTTTAAAGGAAATGCCTGAAGCAGATCATGGAAGACCGGGGGAGACATGAGAGTCTCCAGGCTTTCATATGCTGTCAATTAGAAAGTTCAGTGGCAAGTGGTGTAGAAGGAAACTCAGAAATTAGTCTTGAAGGGAGTGCTTCTGTGGAAAGGAAGAAGAAGATAATGAACATGGTACAAGTATACCTTGTCCAACTGAGTAATTGAATTGCTATAAAATATCCGTTTCTGTAGTGACAGAGGGATGAATAAACTCGGACATTGCCATTATAACTCTTTGTGGCTATACCACGAAGGCAAAAATATGGTGTAACCAGATTTGTTGTGGGAGGTTGATGCACACATGTACATCTTTTTTCCTTTTCTCAAAGTGCTTCTGAATCCTGCTAGAAGTGAAAAGCTACATACACATGCGTGTTTTCTGTATTTCCACAATAATCTGAGATATGCTTACATGAAAGTATGGAGAAGATATATACATAAACATATGTATTTATTTGTGTTCTGTTGCTACATCCAAGGTTTTAAAGCATGTTTGTCATATCAGTTATTGAATAGCACACTGTTTATAACGGCCTCTTGAAATTCTGAGAAGGTACATCATGTTCAGATAGGAGATAATGCAATTTTTTAGCAGATGGTTACATTTGATATCCCTGTGGAATATTTGGAAAAGGCACCATGGCTCTGCTCTGACAAAAAGACTGCCTTGGTGGCCAGCAATGAGCATACACACATACACAGCCTTGAGATGTAATTTTGCCAGCAGGTTCTGATGGCAAATTCTGATTTCTGTATTTGCTAGTTAACAAATTACTGAAGTTCATGCCCAAACCCAAAAACCTGCTTTGGGCTGGCTTACGAAATCCTTCTGGTTACCTAGCAACAAGCAGGAAGGATGTGGAGGAGCAGGAGGGCTCTGAGGCAATAAACGGCTGCAATAGTGTCAGTTCAGCAAAGCAGATTTTATATAGGTTGCTGTATTTATACAGGTATCTCTGTTAAATTAATATAGTTACTGAAATGCAGTAACTGCAAGTGTGACATGGTCTGACAGTAGCATCTCCTCACATGAACCTGCCAGAGCAGCAGCTTCCATGCCCAATATATTCTCAGATCTTTGGAAGAAGAGTAAAATATCAGTAGAAGAGGAGGGTGGCAAAGCAGAACAGAACAGAGCATTAGACTGAAGATTAATTGGCTCTTATCAAATATGCAAGGTTCTATTTTTCTCATGCCCTGTAAAGGTACTGTCTTGTACAGAGGAAAAAAAATTCCTTTTACAGTTTCTGTCTGCACTAAAAATATCAAGTGTATTTCCCAAGGATTTAAGTATGCATTCATCCATTGAAATATTTTTAACTTCTGTGTCTGAAAGGGAAGAAAACAAAAAAAACCCCACAAACTACTGATTCAGTTGGTGTTTATGAAATAAATTCTGATGTCAGTATGTCCAGTCACATTATTTTCCAGTGTGAGTTTGAGCATATCAATGGGAAAATGGAGAGAGAAACAGTTACAGTAGAGTTTGAGGAAAAAATATTTTAAATTTTCCTGTTCATAAATCCATTCAGTAGATAATGAGGTTTCCTTTTAATATCTGCTTTTTGTAAAGGCCTTAGGACAGGGGTGTTTCCTTAATATTGTTGTAGAGATCCCTAGCACAGAAGAATCCTATTCTCAAATAAGTAAAAGTTTATAAGAATTGAGTGTTAGGAAGAACATAATTGTTTTTATTTAAAAACATACGCTTGATATTTTCAATGAAAAAATACAGCATGTATTTTTAAAGTTATAATTCTGAAAAATGTATCAATTCACTGACGTTGGCAAGAGATTTTCTTTAAGATTAAATGCAAAGAAGAAACTGAGCCAGTGTAGTCACTATCCATAATCAGGAAAAAGCCAGTTTCTCCATTGAACTTGGAGTGCTTTGAAGTGAGTGCAGACTGTTTGTTTGGGGGTGGTTTTTTTGTGGGTTGCTGGGGTTTTTTTCCTATAAACACGGAAACAAACGTAGATTTCATTCTGAACATCTGTGATGACAAGTGTGGCTTTCTAAAATTTTGTAATCTGATGTCTACAAAGTTGTATCAGGATGATTTATTCTCCAGTTCTCAAGAGTAACTGTTTTATAAGCATCTTTAGCATAGGACAGTGTGACCAGCAGGGAGCTGGCACGGCATCGTGTGCCCGTGTTATCAGTGGAAGATGCGAATTCCTGGGAAATCCTTGGGAAAATGGCCGAAGACAGTGCCGGTCCCAGCTTGTGCAGTTGGTGCCTGTCCCAGGTGATGCAGCTGCTGCCTGAATGTGGTCCTGACTTGTTGTTACTGTCTGTCACAGGAGTGAGAGAGCGACCAGCATCTCCACATGCTGATGATACTGTCTTTGAGTCCTTGCTTTCTGTCGGACCTGTCTTTCCCCTCTTTTCCCACATACTAATCTGTATGAGAGAAATTCCTCTTCTTCACCGCAATAATGGATCCTACTGCTTAAACATTTACAATTTCTTCAATATAAGTTGTTTGACGGTTATTATAAATTATTTAATGAGATGTCATAAACTGCAGATACAAGTGATCCCCTCTAATCCTCCTCAGAACCATCCTCCTTAGCCTGCTGCTGTAAAACATTAAAAGCCTTCTTTGTTATGTGTTAATTGGTATTAATGGGGTTAATCTTTGCAAAGTAGAGATTATCTTGCTATAGTCAGACATTCAAGGGAGAACTTAATTAACCGAAGGCAAAAAAATATGGAAATATAGAAAGACTTGCATACTGATGCAGCCTGTTCCATAGTCACACATGCAGATGTTGGGCTGCATTGTTCATTTTCAGCAGCAGGTCTCAAAACCAGAGCTGTACGGTCATCAGGGAATCAGAGCATGGTTTGGGTTGGAAAGGACCTTAAAGATAATCCAGTTCCAGCCCCCCTGCCATGGGCAGGGGCACCTTCCACTACACCCAGTTGCTCAAAGACCCATCTAACCTGGCCTTGGACACTTCTAATCTAAATCCGGCATTTCAGCAAATCTTTCAGTTTAAAGCCATTCCTGCTTGTCCTATCACTATATGTCCCTCTCAACTGAGAGCCCCTGCACCGCAGCAAGAGGGATATATTGAGTGGAGCACTGATGTTTTTATTTATTTCATTTTGCCATCTTCATGATTTCTTAAAATCTGTGAGGTGAGATTTTCTGTCTTACAAAAGGCAAAGGAAAAGACAGAAAATAAGCTGCATTATTTATATGAATTATTCAGCTAGTCTGCTAGATAAATGTGATCACAATAGAAGACCCAGAAAAGTTTATCCCATGACAAGTGAAAATACAATTTAATTGAACACAAGTAATTACAGAGTGAGATTTTTTTTCATATATAGGTATATTTCCTGGAGAGAGACAGCATGGTCACAAAGGGAGAGGCAGTAACTGTAGAATATTGCTTAATAAAAAACCTTTCCACACAGAATTGTGCTTTTTTTGGGTCTTTTCTTGCACAGCTTTCATAGTTTCAGTACTCATTATCTGTCGGTTAAGATTATCTGTCATCTTCACATCATTAATATCTGCATTCTCTTTTTTAAGATCTGCAGCCTCTGGTGACTGGACTTCTAAAGAGCATTTCTGTAGCTGACTTTCACACTGTAGTCAAGCTGATCGGATCTTTTTCCTTGAAGACTGTGCAAAATTTTCAAGTATATCTTATCATTTTCTAAAACAATTTAGTCTCGGAAGCAGTTTGGGAAGATAACTGAAGCTCTCTCTATATTTTAGAAGTAATAGTGCTGTTTAACTATTCTCTGTTGTATTGGTATTTGTTCATTAAGCTATTTCGGGTCAGCATAAGGTTTCTACCTCCTTCCCTTCAGCTCGGACTTCATTCCCCAGTGTGGAAGCCTTATACTGGTTTTGTCAGTTGTCAGCGGCTACCCATTGTTATGGGAAGAGCCTTCAGTTTGGTACTGATCCACTATTTTTTGGGGGGCTTTTATGGTTAAGCTCCCTTGTTTCTTGACAGCTAGAAGGTTTTAAATCTCCATTTTAGCTTCGAATTTAACCAGACATGTACTTAAAAAAATTATTTTAGTGACTTGGATAAGCAGCTCCCAATGCCTGATGAGTTCAGATTTCAGGTTCAAAAACCCTTTCTCATGATGCATAACAGTAATTCAAATCAAATAGAAAGAAATAACACTTTAAAAAATTTTCCATCCATTATGCGCGATAATGATCCAGACATTCAAATTTGATTACTGCAATAATGTCAGGTTCTACTGGTGTAACTAGTGCCAATATGTGAAACTGCTATAATTTTTTCTTCGTTTCCTTGGAAAATTTTGACTATAGAAAGTTAAACCTTCCTAAGTTTAATATTCCTCTGGATATGAGAGTTCAACATGAGCTGTTATATTTTTTAAGATTCTGAGAAAAATAGTATGAAATTGTATTAATATATAAATGAATATTTGTAGCCCTCATGCAGAGGGATGCTGGAGAATTGATTGAATTACAAAGCTGGTCCTGTTTCTCCAGCCATTGTCTTGACCCACATGCAACTTTCATTGCAGTGTCCTTTTTGTGGAAGCAAAATGCAGACACTTTTACGCCAGATGCTTGAAAATTATTTTAAAACACAACTTATTGGTTTAAAAGAAGAAAATGCTAGATGGTTACATTTTATATATGATAGACTTATGTACAAGAGCACACAAAGAACTAAAACTAATTGTTGGGTTTTTTAATACTGAGAAACTAAAAAGTCCAGGGAAAGTAAGTACAGAAGGAATATATAACATGTATGTACATAGCTGGTTCCACAGAGTCAGAAAATGGCAACTTCCTCTATAACAAATATAGGCAACTACTCTCATTTTGAAAATGCAGTGTAAAAAATAGTGTTATAATACACAACTCCAATTTATATTAAGAACAGGATAATTTCAGTGTGAATAGAACTTCATATCCATCTCTAAATTACAATATACTGGATACTACATGAGATAATCTGAAATGAGTCTTTTCATTCTTTAGGAGTCTATAAAATATCAGCATTCATAGAGTTAAATTTGAAACAAATATTTTTCCTATGAAGTACAAAGATGCTGAAGATAATTTTCCTTTTTTCCTGAAGTATTAAACAGATCTTCCCCTGAACTCAAATGTTATTGCTCTAGTAAATTCACCAAATATTTTTCAGTTTGAATATTTAGAGATTCAACTATCATAGCACTTTTGAATTAATGATGAAAAAAGCAGCTGCATTTAGCACCCATTCCTCAACCAACAAAAAAATCCCTGTGAGAGGTATTTTGCCCTTGAAGAATAATTTGCTTCCTATGCTCATTTTTATCAGATGCTGGATACTTTTTAGGTACATTTGCCACAATAATAGACAATTCGGTCTTTGCTTTGAATATATTTACAAAAATAATAGGCAAGTAGTACTTTCTAGACTGTTGTAGAAACAGCCACACCATTCAACCTAGAAGCCTCTCTTGGCAGTGCTAATGGTAGATGCCTGGGAGAAACATCTTGTTGGAAACCATAGAAATGAAATGGTGGCATAGAAATGCACTTCCCCAAGCTTATATTCTAAGCTACTTGTAATCAGCAGCTTGGGCATTCCAGTACAAGAGGTTGCAACTGCATTGTGTTAATTATCCTTGATGAATTATCCATGAACCTCTCTAGCCACTTTCTGAACATATTTGGGTTTTGTAACATCCTGTGGCAATGTGTTCCATAATTTAATTGCATATAGCATGAAAAAGTGCATCTGTTTATTTTATACCCGCTGCCTAGTGGTTTCATTTAATGCTTCCTAGTTTTTCTCTTATGTGGAAAAAATGAATGACCATGCCGATCCTCTGTCTTCATGCCATCCATGATATCACCTTTTTTTACATATATCCTGGTCACTGACCATCCTCCAAACTGAGGAATTAATCTTTCTCTATTTTCAATCAGTGCCAAGCTTCAGATTATCATTGCTCTCTTGTATTTTCTAGGAATGTTTTTAGGAACTGTTCTAGATCTCCAGTATTTTTAAGATGAGGCAATGAAAAAAGAAAATAATATTCCAGGTGTGGAACTAACATCATCGGAATGACGGTGCTTCCTGTTCTCTCTGTATATTTCCTAGTAACTTTGAACATCTGTTTGCCTTCCTGATTGCTGTTGAGCTTCATGCTTTGAGTTGATGATTTCAAAGAATTACCAGTGCTGATATCAAGATTTTTCTCCTGAAAAGCAGCAGATCCTTTGGAGTCTACTGCTGTGTATGTTTAGTTAGAGTAGTCCCTTTCCCACGTGGATTACTTTGCATACTACTGCTAGTTTGTGCATATTCATAATTCAGGCTGACTACTGATTAATGTTGGTTTCTAAAAGGCAGCTGTGTGACCCCAAGGAGATGCATGCATTAAATCCCAGCAATTCATTTTGTGTAGGCAGCTGAACAGACATTAGATGAAAATGACTCCGGCTCTCCGTTCACCTGGGCTAATTTCAAACCAGCGTCATAGGAGTGAAATGCTCTGTATCCTGTTAGGAGTCTCTGGAGTTTACCCAGTCAGATTCATTTGTGATTCAAAATTTATTTATCTCGAAATATGTGCTCTGCTCCTTAAAGACCTGAAAACAAATAAGAGATTTATACATTTTCTCCCAGTGAGTTCCAAAGATAAATAAATTTTTAAAAAGTCACCAATCCTGCTATCAAGAAACAAATCCATTTGTTATTTACAGATAAAGTGTCAAACAAAACTGTACTCACTTCTCACCACAACTTCAGGTACACATGTAAATTAGCATTAAAATAAAGCTTAATTTGATGGTCCATTGATGAAACCCTGTTGGCCATTGTCCGAGTGCCCTAGGTGTTATTCAAGCTTCTGAGTACAGCAGAGTAAGTCTTTGAGATGATTTTCTTCTCCAAATGAGACAAAGCAGCACCATCTGACCTGAATTTATGAGTATTTCTTATTAGTGCTAATATTAATTTTCTGAGGCTAAACAAAGCTGCAAGAAATAGCACACAATCATGTTCCCAAAGGTGTGTTGGCATGTTCTGACACTTTCTATCATGTGCATTTAGGCTGCATTGCTTTAATTATAAAAAGTAGAATGAAAAATCTTTAAAAATATATAAATCCAAAGAATTTATAAATTCAAAGCTATGTCTCAGAATAATATACTGCCACTATTTAATATGTAAGTACCTATCACAATGCATTATGCATTTTCTCCTTTATCTGCTTTTAAAGCAGATAAATGTCAGAATTCTCATGTCAGAATTCTGAAGTCCTTCTGCACTAGACACCATTCTCCAGAGTACTGAGTTCACCCTGTAACAAAAATAACTCTGTTGCCTGCTTCTTGGTGTCAAATTATCTATCCTTCTGGTGGTAATCATTATAGAACCAGACACAGCATCTAAATAATGTCTGTGGCAAGGACTTATTATCTTCTTTCACTTCACAAAAGTTATTGTGAAGAAGTATAAAGAAGAAACATAAACTGTGGCCTCAGACTGCTGCTGTGACTGCCCAAAGCTTCTGAAATCACCGCCGTGGGATGACTCCTCCAGCCCTGGCTGAAAGCTAGGAAAGACCAAGCACATCTCAGTAAAGCACAAGATGGATCAACAAACTTGGTCTTACTGGCTGGACATCCTTCAGTCAGTAGCTGAAACCTTAAGCAGCAGTCAGAATTCTCACTGAAGCTGAGGTGAGTTAATCTAAGTTGGATCTGACAATGAGATCGGAATTGGTAACTTTATACCTATACTGCAGAGAAATGGTAAAATTAAATCAAGCAAGTAGTTCAGTCTTGCAGCCTCCTCTGTAAGTGATAGGTTGTCTTTTAATTATGAATCGTTTCTGTAAAGCCCAAAGGCTCCTTTGGGTGAATTCAGAGATCCTACTGTGCAGGGAATGGAGTTATAATCTTCAGCATCTTTGATTCATAAAAATCCTCTGTTCCTTTCTTTCCTCTCACAACTTCACTATTTTAATAGATTTGATATGATCTGCACTTAGATTAATAGGGTTTATTATACTAAAAAGACTTGTAAATTGCATAAGGAAATTCATAGGAGGGAGGGAATTATTGTGAAATAGGTACTTAGAAACATGAAAAGGTAAAATGTGTGTTTAAAATAAAGCCACAGTAGTTTATTTTATAGTTTCAAGGTTATCTATTTGTAATCAACCATTTCCAAAGTAAATGCATCACATTGAGATAAATGGGAAGTAGGAAGAGATAAATGGGAGTTAGTTCATTCCAAACCTTTATATAATGACTGCTTCATAATTGATGGGAAAAAGTAGAATAAAATGGGCACAGCCTAATACTGTTGAGAAGTGGCACCAGAACTTTTCTTTCTTGTTAATGTTTTAGTAAAATTTGTGATTAATTAGCCAGACCATTTTTACATGTAGAGGCTTCACTGTGGTGATAGAGACAGTGGCACAGTGCAGCACAGAAGGACCCACGTGGCAGAAGCAACCACTGATGATATCCTACGGAGAGCTACATTTTGAACAAAACCTGCCACCTTATTCTGCTTCCCGTGCTCCAAGTAAGAGTCTGTTAAATTAATTGGGCTCTAAGGTTTTACCATAATTTCCTTGTCTATCTGTGAGGGAATGAAGCCTTGGAAAAAATGCTGGAATTCCTTTTCTAGCTGGCATCTTTCAGCCAGTTATCGCAGGGATACCAGCAGTGATAATTTGCACTATAATTGGAGTCTGCAAACTCATTCTCTATTAACACCGTGTCTTAAAGTGCTTTGGTTTTGCCAACATTATTAAAAAAATCTTTGCCTTTAGCTGCCTGAGCCCATTAATAAACAGCGTCCTTGTACTCAAGCTTCATGTGGCAGGAGGCTGCTTAGTATTTTGCACTGTATTTTCTGTCATTCATCAGAGATTGTTCTTAATAGGTGTTAAAACTAGGAGGCTTTAACAATCTGGCATTTCACCACTCAGCTATGTTTTTATTATGGTTGATGCATCAGTCCAATTTTGTAAATCTTTTCTCCCCCAAAAGCATGTCCTCAAATGTATGTACCTCTAAGTTTTATTGGTAATAACACATAGATTCTAAAATAGATCTCAAGTGCTCCATAAGTTGTTGTGGAAAGACCATGTCTACTTGCAATACAGTTTTACAGACAGACAAAACTGAGATTTGGGAGGTGAAAAGAACTGTAAGTCAGTGACTTAGACTGCACATGTTCTTAGTTCTAGATGAAATAAGGTAAAAGATTATGGCAAGCTCCTCAACTGTCAATACAGACATGTGTTTACATATATATTCACCAAAAGTATATATTACATCTAAATACTAAAAGTATATACACATATATGTTTATATGAATCTATATATAAGACAGTCTTTCCTGAGATAAGAACCATTCTCTGAAAAAAAACCCTTCCATGTTCCTCTATTATATAAGCATTTAATAAATTAGGTACAGTGCAATTAAACACCACAATCTGTTTGTGTAGGTACACATAAACAAAATGCTGGCATAATGATAATTAACCTTGCTTTCACCCCAGATTTAAATTAAGTAAATGCTTTGTGAGGAAAAGGCTGTCTCCTGGCTTGCTTGCTTTGTGGTTCCCTAGGAAGGTCTGTTTTCTTCTGCAACTGTTAGGCAAAAGGATGTGGATCCTGATCTGTTTGAGTCAGTGGCATATAAAATCAATTCAAAGAAGGCCATACAAGTGTTTGTGCAGTACACAGAGTAGGCACTTTAACTAACATTTATTGAAATCAATCACTATTGATCATCAAAGCTTCGCTGGACCTTGTGCTGTGGAGCAGAAACTGCAGTTTTTCCTATACAGCTCATTGAGGTTACAGAATGATAGAGTTGTTAATCTTAGAAAAGACTTCTAAGATCAAGTCCAACCATTAACCCAGCACCTCCATGCTCACCACTAAACCACGTCCCTAAGTGCCATATCTACGTATCTTTTAAACACCTTTCCAGGAATGGTGATTCCGCCACTTCCTGGCCAGCCTGTTCCACTGCCTCGACACCCTTTCAGTGAAGCAATTTTTTTGTAATATCCAATCTAACCTTCCCCTGGCACAACTCAAGACAATTTCCTCCAGGAAATGGTGTCAAAGGCTTTACTAAACTCCAAGTAGACAACATCCACAGCCTTTCCCTCATCTACTAAATGGGTCACCCTCTCATAAGAAAGAGATCCAGCTGTTCAAGTAGGGCCTGTCTCACAAACCTGCACTGGCTGGGCCTGATGCCCCGGCTGTCCTGCACATGCCATGTGATGGCACTCATGATGATCTGCTCCATGACCTTCCCTGGCACCAAGATCAGACTGACGTGCTCATAGTTCCCTGGATCCTTCTTCCAACATCTCCTGTAAATGAGTGTCACATTTGCTGACTTCCAATCAATTGGGATCTCTCTGGTGAGCCAGGACTGCTAATAAATGATTGAAAGTGGCTTGGTGAGCTCTTCCCCCAGCTTCCTCGGTACCCCATAGACTTGTACATGTGTAAGTGGAGCAGCAGGTTGCTGACCATTTTTTCCGGGTTATGGGGGTTTCATTCTGTTCCCTGTTGTCAGCTCAGGGGGCTGGGAACCTGAAGACAATGGTTTTTGCTATTAAAAACAGAGGCAAAGAAGGCATTAAGTCCCTCAGCCTTTTTGTCATCCTTTGTCACTCTGTTTTTCCCTTCATCCAATAAAGGATGGAAATTCTCCCTAGACCTCCTTTTGCTGCTGATGTATTCATAAAAAAAAAATATTGTTTTCCTTTACAGAAGCAGCCAGATTAAATTCTAGCTGGGCTTTGGCCCACCACAACCTCACAACATCCTTGTACTCTTCCTGAGTTGCCTGTCCCTTCTTCCAACTGTTATAAACCTTCTTTTTTTCCCTGAGTTCTAGCCAAAGCTCTTTGGTCAGACAGGTTGGTCTTCTTGCCCACTGGCTCATCTTTTGGAATGTGTGGACAGCCTGCTCCTGTACTTTTAAGATATCCTTTTTGAAGCATGTCCAGCTTTCCTGGACTCCTTTGCCCTTCAAGATTGCCTCCCAAAGGACTCTCTCAGCCAGTCTCATAAACAGGACAAGGTCTGCTGTCTGGAAAAAGTCTATCATTTCATGAACACTGTGTCCAAGATGGCCTCCAACTGTCACATCACCCAGCAGTCCTTCCCTGTTCACAAACAACAGGTCCAGTGGAACAACTTCCCGAATTGGTTCACTCAACAGCTGTCAGGAAGTTGTCTGCCACACACTCCGGGACCTCCTAGACTGCTTTCTCTCTGCTTTCTTGTACTTCCAGCAGACATTTGGTAAGTTGAAGTCCCCCATGAGAACAAGGACTAGTGATTTGTGAGATTTTTCCCAGTTGCCTATAGAGCAACCTGTCTTTTCATCCTGGTTGGGCAGTCTGTAACAGACTCCCCCCGGGATACCTGCCTTGCTGGCTTTTCCCCTGATTCTTACCCATAAACCCTCGACCCTATTTATAGCCACCCATTGCAGCACTCCAGTTGTGCAAGTCATCCTGCCGTGTTTCCAGTGCAAAGTTAACCCCATTTGTAGTGTCACTGTGGATTTTGAGTCCTCAGCACCAAGTGTTTTGCTCTGCCAGCTTAGCCAGAGAGCCCTGATGAGATCACACAGAGTAGAGCATTAACACAGTTTTTTAATAGATTTAAACAGAGTTATAAAAATGTTCTACACATGAACAATATTTGAGACAATGCAAATCATCATGATTGCTCAAGGTCCCTTTAAAGTTAGCAGTTCATTATTAAAAAATGTTGCAGTACTTTGATCCAAAGCGCTGTAGCTAACACAAGTGTTGAAACCGTATGGGAAAGAGCAATACCATAAAATATTTGTTCAAAAATCAAAGAACAAGTCCACTCAAAGTTTTGTCTGAGGCTGGACACTACATGCTGTGCCAAGTTTGTTGAGCAAATTTTGTCTCAGTGATTTTAAACACCTTAATTTAGGTACATTATTGTTCTGCTAAAAAGAATCTGTTCAACAGCTTCATATACTACGTAAGCTTAAATACATGCTAGTACAGTTTCAGACCTATTACTTTTTAATCATAGTCAGATTAGATTGTTCCACAGTGTGAGTTCCAAAACAGGGGAATGCAGTTAGAAAAGACTAAAATCTGTCAGGAGAAAGCTGCTTTCAAAAATCAAATACAGTTTCAGATTGTAACAGGCAAAATAGTTTCAGAACCAGCAAACAAGCATTGATACCACTGTACAAATCACTAGTAAGAATGCATCCAGACCAAGTGTCCTTGGCTGCTGAATTCAGAGAAGAACAGGTGAAGACAAGAGCAAATAAAATAATCAAGGGAAGAGAGAACCTGTTTTATGGACTAGAATAATGTGATGTTTAACGGAGTAAAACTCAGACTAAGAGGAGAGATGATTGTTCACTATGAATGCCTCACAAGATAAACATCGGAGATGAAAAAAACTGCTTAAGCTGAAGGACAATTTAAGCGCTAGAATAAATGGAGATAAACTGACTAGGAGTGAATTTAGCCCATAAGGAGGTTGGAGTGAGGCTTTCTCTTGTTATAAAGATGATTTAAAGATTCAACTTTAATTATTTATGAATGAGAACCCACAAGGAAGTCACCACTCAAAGGAGGAGCCAAAGTGAAAGGACCACTCAGAGACCTTCAATTTTCCATCCTTATACTTTAGAGGATAAGGATAGCATCAATCTTCACAGAATTTTCCAGAATTTTCCTTGTAAATATGCCTTTTTTTTTCCTATAAGCATTTGTACCAGATTGCTTGCAGCCTCATAGAGCAGTAAAAAGTTTATTGAGGATTCACAGATTCTGAAAGCTATTTATAACCTGGAAAACAAAATTATTGAACTTATATGTGTCATGTATTTTGACAATAAATTACAGATGACATTACCTTTTTAGGGACCTAAACATTTCCATATCATTATAAAGAAATCTAATGCAAACCTGATTTCCATCTGGAACTCTCAGCAAGGATAGTTAAATATATAATAATAAAAAGAGGGTGATGAACACCTTCCTAGCATCTCAGCTCTGCATGTAAATGACATCAAAACATAAAATGGAGAAGGATGGCAACAAATGTAAAGGAATTTGCTCTTAATAACAGCTTCATGAATTTGATGCTGATTTCTCTAAAGTTGACCCTGGTGTTGAATTCTCTTAAGTTGATCTTGATTTACACCAGTATAATCAAGAGCAAAATGTGTTTCAGAGTCACTTACGTAAGTTCATACATCTTAAGTCAGTGAAAAAATTATGTGAAGTTCATTGAATTAAATGGCATTAAGTAATCCAGGTTGTACTAATATAGATTTACTCAGACCTAGATGGGAGTTCAACTCAACTGATTTTTTTACTACTGATTTTTAAAAGATCTAGTTTTCATAAATTTTCATGGTCAAATGCCTTTTCTTTTTTTTTTCCATATGCAGTTGCTTGGTAGGGTTTTTTTTCTTTTTTTTTTTCATTCTGAAAAGTCTGCATTATAAGATTAAATTTCTGAAAAATGAGATATCTAATAAGCACGGTTGGAGAGATCCTTTCTCATCCTTACCTCACTTTTTGCCAAGATAGTTAAAGTACATTCCAGATTTCTTTCTCCTGTCACTTTTACCACTCTATTAAGATCACTTGTGAAAATTTCCTTATTTTGGTTATAGTGGGGCAGAATATATGTTGGAATGATCAGTTAGTTGAAAATAAAAAAATATCATTTTGCCAAAGGATTAGGTATGATTTGCCCTGAAATGGAAAGGGAGTCTTGTATGGATTGAATTATTTCCCATTAGAAAGTTGTGGGGTAATAGTAATTTTAAAAAATGAAATAATTGCCTTCCATTTTTAGTGAGTATTGAAATTAGTTTAGTCTTACAAACGGATACATTTCTTAAAAGTTGAGTAATTTCCAATGATTTCTTGATTGTCAAGAACTTTATGCCTGCCAAATAAAAAATAGACTCTGAACCTGTGTTCTCGCATTCAGTGATAAACTACAAAAACAAATCCAGCTTTATAGTTCATTGATTTTATACTAGTTATGCCCTTATGAAGGAAATTTTTTCCCACACATGTTAAGTGGGGGTAGAATATAAAAGAATTATTATTTTAATGAAATTATAGACACTGTTCCTTGCAAGTATTAATTTTTGCCTTGAGGGAAAGGTATCTATTTTTAATGTATGGTGGACAAGGCAGAACCAAGGAAATGTGTTTCTGTATTTCATGTATAACTGCTAGAGTACACTCATCATTTCCATTTGTATTAATCTTTGCGTTTCCAAGGACTTTTTAAGGCCAAGCACTAAACTCATTGAATTTCTTGATAGGCAAGATGAACAATTTCTGCAGCTGAATGTGAGGAAATAAAATTCTTGAAGCACATGAAGGAAATGATAGCAATGATTCAGCCACAGTACACTTTAAGGTATCTGTTGTTTTGTTGTTTCTGAGTATGCAAGTACCTACTGACTGTGTTCTACTAATCTTTATTTACTTTGCTTATAAGTAGTGCCTTGGAGGTTAAAAAAAAAAAAAATCACTTTAATTTTGCAACTATGGGGAACAAAATTTTTTTTCCTGATTATTTTCCTAGAGCAACGATCTTTTGATGAGTGCACAGTGGATGGCATCAAGCATGATTTTCTATTCATTGCTATCTATTAATTTTTTTTTCTGAAATATAGTAATAAAGAATATCAAGTCATTAGTAAATTATTTGATGTCTTTAACACCTTAATATCAGTCAAGGATTTAAAACTGCTCTGCTTAAAAACTCACAGAAAGTACAAGGAATCTGAGAAAAATATCTAAAGTTTTGCTTTCAGTTTTGCACTTGTGCTTCTGTATCTAGTAATCATATTTTTTTAATTTTACATAAGTTGTGGGTTATGAATTTATTTTATTATTAGTTGATGTTAAACAACATTTTTAATGTAATGAATTTAAATTAGAAATCTTTGTGCTTTACAGGGGAGCACTGACGTGGAAGTCATTATTGAGGGCAGACAGTTTTCTAAAGTAAATAGTGCTCAGTTTCTGGCTTCAGAAGTTAAAGAAGAGCTAAACAGACATTTCAGAACTCTGACATCCAAGTGCTTTCAAAATGGATGGGCATCCAGATATCATCCTATCAATGATTATTACTTATTATACACAGCTAAGCTGAAAGTTTAATACCAAGTTGTACTGCCCATCAGAAGTTAGCATAGGTGCTTATTTGCAAGCTGTAATGATGCATCTTAAGTCACAACCCTGAAGAGAATTCAAGTAGATTGCACCCAATTGGAAAGAAATTAATTAAGCAGAGTTAAGCCTGAATCCATTTATTTTGCTTTAATAATCTGGCATCTCTACCTTTTTATACAGCTTTTTCCCTTCCAAAAGCTATTTTAAGCACCTATTTTTAAAAATATATGTAATTACAATTCTCATGCTTGTATCAAGAACATGTATCTCACAAAGTATAGGAAAAATAGAACTACAGAAAATTAAAAACATATATTTTGTACAATAGTCCTAGTCATTCTATTCCTATTTTGCTTATACATAGTCTCAAATTCTCTTCAACTACTATATAAATTGAATGTAAAAAGCATTTTTCATTTTAGATAAAAAGAAACCAAGGGGGTTTTTTTCCTGTGCTGAACCAGACCCCAGCTCTATTTGTGTGAGAGTGTGTATGTTTAATGTCAAAAAAATACAATAATGTCCACTATCTAATACTTCAGACAAAGCTGTAAGACTTCCACATCCATTCTTGTCTTTGTTTTGAGTGTTTGGATGCATCCTAAATCAGAGATTATTCTGAAGCATAATTTTCTTTCCAAATTTTAAAAAGTTAATTCTTACAGTTCAGGATAACATTGACTTTTAAAAAAATATTTAGCCCGCCTTATATTCTTGACAGAATATAAGCTTCCCATTTTCAGTGAGTAACACAGCTTAATCCTGTGCTATTGAAATAAGAAAAAAAAAAAGTTGGGTTTTTCTAAGGTATTTTTCAACTCTGATTTCCCATTTTCTGCAGAGATAAGAACATGTGACAATTTTCCAAACTGTACTATAGTGAAGGTAAATGGTAGAAAAAACAACTTTCCAGTTTGCTTAGGTAAATATTCATACTGCACAAAATACTTCTGTTTAATCCCACAGTAAAGTAAAAAGCAAGTATGATCTTAGACCACTTAAACATTTCATTGTGCTAATTTTGGCAGTGCATACTGATTTCAATAGGTGTCAAAGGGATCCTTCACATTATCGGATTTAGTAGAAATGCGTTGCAGAACTGAGCTGCTTGTTTTTCCCTGTATTTAGAAGTATCATTTGCACTGTATATAATTTCTGAACATTTTTAATACCTCTTAATTCTCAAATGTCTTTTTTTTTTTAATTTATCATTTTTGGTGTGAAGAAAATGTATTTATGACATTAACAATTATAGTACAAGACGAAAACATAAACCATATCAAAAACAAACACACTAATCTCATTTTTTAATATTGTGATCAATTTTGTGACACGAGCCTATGGACTTGGATCAACAGAGAGCAATAGTACTCTGTCTTTGTCTTCCCCAGGAACTGTTCCATGTGATCCCCCTTTCCTGGGAATGGCTGAAAACCTGCCTGCCCACGGGAAGTGGTGAGTGAATTCCTTGTTTTTCCTTGCTTGCCTTTACCTATTAAACTGTTTTTATCTAAATCCATTAGTTTTCTCACTTTTACTCTTGCAATTCTCTCCTTCACTGCACTGGAGGGGGGCAGGAATGGGCAAGTGCCTGTGTGGGGCTCAGTTGCCAGCTGGGGCTAAACCATGGCACCACGGTGTATCTGTACTACTCTTTTCCCTGGGCTATTAACGTGTTGGTCTCAACAACAGACAAATTCCTGCCATTTCTCAAACAGCTATGAAACTATTTCATAAGAAATATTGATTACAGTAAGAAGTTCAGAGCTCCCCACTCTCTCGAGAGTTCCTTGTTCCTCAGATGTAGGCCCACACATTCATCATCTCTCATTTGCTGAGTCTCAGTTGGACACTGAAATTTTAATTACCCCATTCATCCTTGGAACAGCTTCAGGAAGAGGGACAATAATGGTGTGCCTGCCCTGCCTTCCACTGCCCTGCTCAAGCCATAACCACCAGTGGGTGTAGTGATTGCTGCATCCGGCTTACTCTGGGCTTTGGGGGATGGATGGCAACATGGTAGCCAAGGGCTGTCTGGATCAGTGACCCAGATGTCTTGCCAGTATGCAAATACAAGTGAATCATCTTACTTTATAAATAGTGGACAGCCCAGGGCCTGTTGAGCTCTCCTGCACATCAGCAGGCTGCATGCCAGGATCTCCCTTGAGTAGGGGCACCTCGCAAGGTCACTCCTTGAGACTGAGAGATTCCTTGCTGCAGCTCATGGTCAGTAAGTGATTGGTAGCATGCTAAACTTTGAAATCATATCCAGGTGATGTAAAGAATTGATTGGGCATATATGAGCCTTTAGACATAAACTATTATCCAAGTATGGGGCTAGGACTGGCTCCAGCTGTACCTAGGCTCCTCTCTGAGAAGGAGGTTAGAAAGCAAGGGATTCCTTTCTGAACGTGGTGACTCGACGGGTTGATCTCCCTGACAGCTTTATCTGACCCTGTCCTCTGTGCAGTAAATACTCAAGTGTACCTTGTTAAACCACTGTCACACTTAGCACTGAATTTTGTTGACACTGATTTGTATCAATAAGGATCAATAAGTTTATGTTGCTTCTGTCTTATGGGTGAAGTACATCACTCCATTCATGACAGGGACTAGAAGAACTGGACAACAATTTGTTGTTTGGGAGACTGCTAGCCAGGCTAAAAAGTGCGTGAGAAAACTCTCAGAAAACATTTTTCCAGATGATCAGGTTCCAGTGTCCTGTGTATGTTGACCTTTCTAGCATGGACCACAGTGTCTGGGGACCTCAGTGATGGGAGGTTAAAAGGCTGAAGGATTGTGAGTGCTTCTAGACAACAAATGACCACAAGCCTTCAAGATCAAGGCAGAGGTGGAAAGGCATCTGATTGTATACAGAGCTGTAAATAAAACTAGGAACTGTGCTCCTCTAATTGTCTTTGCCTTAAACAGCCTGGTACGTGGTTAGAATAAATACTGCTACTAAAAAATGAATACTAATAATAAATAGTAAAACTGCTAAGTGCCACAAAATTACGTAAAGCCTGGCACAAAGTTTGCTGAAAGCACTAGTGACTTGTTAGAACTGCAGTTTAGCAGCTGCTGATTATGTCATTTATGACCTAGAACAGACTCAGAACACTAAATTAGAGAATTCACAGCAGATTGGTGAGAGATCAGGGTGTTTTAACATGTTCCATTAACACAATGCTTTGTTCACCACAGTTTATCAGGTGTTGAAAATGGCAGAAATGGCCTTTGAAAGAACAAACTTGACTAGCTGTTGATTTTAAGCCAAACCATTGAAATGTCTTTGTGCTTTGATATAATGTATATGCTATTAAGTCTAGTTCTTATAATAAGTTTTATCTCCAGGTTTGAATGCCTCAAGATAACCACTCTTACTTCAGATTTTGGGGCTAGACTGACAATTACATGAAATCCAGTTTTGTGTTTACATTTTGTTTTATGCATCCTCATATCCTTCGTATTATCAGGTACAAACCAGAAGAACATGTAAGTTTCTGAAAAATACTCTATGAAAATGGTGGTATTTGTATCATGCAAAGGACTCAGGAGATTTAATACCACCTTTGATGCGTGCAAAGTAGTGGGACAAATTTAAAATATCAGTGCCTTGTTCTAATTTGCAATTTAAAAACCATAGCCTGAGGTAAATTAAACTTTTAATGGCCCTGTAAATGAAGCTATGGAAATCTTCAGAACTTAGACAAGTTCTTCTTTAGCCTTTTTTAGCTGGGTATAATAAATTCCAAATGTAACTTGCTTTCTGATATTCCCAAGTGTTTCTTTCTACACCCTCTAGCAGTTTTCATTTTCTCCTCCTACCCTTGAGTCCTTGAATTGTTCCAACAGTGTAACAATTCTCTCATGGGCTGGCACCTATATACCATGACTACTACAACTGCTGTTTGTTTGCAGAAAGCCTGCTACTTATTTCTGATTTTTGATCATAAGTCACACATCTTTTCCACTTTGTATGGGCAATTTTGGTGATACAAATCTAAAGAATGAAGAAAGTGGAATTTAAGTACCTTTGGTGAGGTACTTAGTAAAAATCAAACTCAGGGCTAGCAGACTTACAATGATAAAACAATTACTTTGGTAATTATTTGAAATATTTCAGTTGAGCACAGAAGTATATCATGTTATGAAACTACCTAGCCAGAAAAAAAAATTACATTTGGGAAAAATATTTTCCAAAAACAATGGAACAACTATGAGACAATATGTGATTTTTCACTTGAGTCTACAGTCTACAGAGATGACAGACTGATATTTTAACGTAAGCTACTGTAAGAATTTTCCCCTTGGAAATCTTTTAGATGAGAAATACTCACAGAGGGCTCTATGCCACTGTGACATCCAGCTAAATATGAAGTTGTCACAGATTTTGCTCACCTTCCTGTTCTCTATTCTACAGTTTTTTTCCCATTAAAGATGGTGTTACATCTCCTGAGTCATCCTTTCCTGTGTTCTGAAAGTCTGGTCACATGCCTGGGGCAGCTTTCACCACCTTATCAGACAAAGTAGAGCACTGGGAAAGTGTCAGAGCCATTTATAAGTGCTCACTGTCTTGGAAAGGGTAAAGAGACACTGAGGGCTAAAAGCAGGGCTGACAGGAGTGAGACTGTGTGGTGCTGAGGATGCCAATATAACCAAAAGGCACAATGTTGATGATACCCAAGTACCACAGATAGTAAAATTATTTTCTTTCTCATATGAGTAATGATATTGTACAACATTCTATTGCCTTGACTGTATAGCTCTCTTGAGTACTTCAGGGAATTGTGAAGACTGCTGTTTACAAATTTTCTTTTTTTTCTCATGTAAAATGAGCAAAGCGTCTAGTAAATTATAAGTATTCAAGCAACAGAAAGCCTAAAACCATTTTTTTTTTAAATTACATTGGAGATAACACAGTATGCTTACATAAAAACAAATTGTTATTAAATCTGTAGGCACCATTCAAATCTCTGCATTAGTCCTGCACAGGAATGTGGTACTGCAACAGCTTCACATTTGGGGTATGCCTGTATGCCACAGTTATTACATAGCTGGGAAGGAGGATGCAGGGGGTTTTTGATGTTCACTCGTGTACTTGACTTCAGTCTGTTCATATCAGAGCATATATGAAGTGACCTACTTAGCTTCAATCCTGTAGTAAGATTTTCTTTTTCATAGCCATTCGACGCCAATTTTTTTTTTCTTTTATTGTAAGTTTTGGAACTTTGAAAGTATCTGGCATGCTGGTAATCACTAGGAGGTTTGCATGGTTAATATGTTATACTTTCTTCCTCCTCTTTGACTTGCAGGGTTAGATTTCTATTCCGATCTTCAAAATTCAGTAGCTTTCAGATTTTTTCTAAATTCAGATTAGCCTCCTCTATTTATGATGTTTCCAGCTGCAGCTCATGCTAGCTTTGGGGTTCCCATACCCATGGTAATTTGATACATTGGCATACGTATATCTCCTTTAAATCCAGACTTACAAGTAATTTATTAAAATAATTCATAATTAAGTGAGTTTCTAATTTGCCTTTTTGTGAAGCACCCCTTTGCTTTAACGTGCTTTGCTGTGCTTTGCTGTGCTTTAATGCACAGCATTAAAGGTTCTATTGAAATGTGGCCTGGTTAACTGATTAATAGATTTTGCTTTTTACCGGAACTTTTTACATATGTGAGCATAATTATATTCTATCACTTTCAGGGGGAAATGGAGTAATTGAGGCAGAGAAATGCTTTGGTCTTGTTATTTAATTAATTTCATGTTCTGTGAAAAGGCCAGATTGACAATTCTGCAGAATCAAGTTCTCTTCATTCATAGCAGTATTTAGCCCTGAACTGACCCCCCACCTGGTACCCATATCTCCCTTATATATCCCAGTGTGCTCCAGCCTCAAGCAGAATTAATGTAGAAGGATCAGTTTATTGCAGAATGCTGATTTGTCTTGAATTTAATTATTCAAATTATTCTTATTTTCTAATTCTTTTCTCTACCTTCCAAAGTCCTTTCCTGTGGTATTTGGATAGGATTTCCCTTTCCACAGTATCTCTGGAAAATTCAAGTCTCAACTCTTTTGTTAGAATAATGATGGGTTTGGAGTGCAGGAAGATACTATTCAACATTTGCAGTGTATTTAACATAAAAAAGACCATGATGGCTCTACTGTCTTTATAGGAAAAGAGGCTAAAAAAATCTCTCCTAACGTGCATTTGCTAAGAAGGTAGAAATATTTTTAGAAAATATTTGAAAGTGCATTCACTTGCATATCCGGTATATGGTTCATTGGAATCTTCCAAAATCTATACAGAAATAATCTGAGGATTTATAGGGATATTTTTTTTATTGCTAGTGATAACTATTTGTAGGAGTGACAGATGTGTGTCCATATCCCATAAAGAGAATGCTATTTGTAAAGCACCTGCAAGAAAAAAATTAAGATTAGTTTCATCTACTTCAGATGAACAAGAAAAAGTATTTCAAGCTGGCATGAAAATTACAGGTGCTTTACAGAAAGAAGTATATCACTTCCTGTACAGTAGTGTTCGAAATTAAGAAGAGACAAATGATGGAACCCTGTCATTCATTACCATAAGTAATGAAGGCTGACTGGGTTTGACAGGAAAAGCTTCATTGCCTGTACAGCAACAAGCTGATATATAGCAAGCAACTAGTGCCACAAAGCCTGTGAGGAAAGACTACAATTTCTTCTAATGAAAATTGCTTATATGTACTTGTTCCTTATTTCCTGACATGAGCTGCAGTGCTGTGCACGTTGCTTTATCTCTGGTCTTTGAAAGTATTTAAGAGTAGGTGTTTCTACGTTTTGTGGCATACCTTAGTTGTTTGGGGTTTTTTTGTGTTGAACTCCTCTTCTAACCCTGCATCTTGTTGTTGACTCAAAACACTTCCTGAAATTTTGTATCTGTGCCTTTGAGACATGCTGCTGATGCATGTGGCTTCTTCACATTCTTTCTTTCTTTGCTAGGACTTTTCAGAAGAGATGCATATTAGAAAAGCTGGTACTTGTATTAAGGTCTCACAGTTTCACTACTGATGGAGATCAGCATATGATCCCATCCCAGTATTCATTTTTTTGTCCTTCAGTGGTTATTTTTACACAGGTTAGTCTCAGATCCTGAAGGCTGTGTTTATGCTGACTGCAGTTCAAAGAGGATACAGTCAACTGTCACTATAGTAACATTTCCTTGCTCTGCGCTACTTGCCTGGGACTTACCTGAAAAACTGTAGGGAGTCAAGAGGTATTTCATTACGATAAACAGTGCATCTCTTAGGCCAGGGGGTATTCACAGCCTAAAACATTCACCTTGGAAAATAACCTTTCTTTCTTCTCTACTGATTGAAGTTCTTGCTGACTAACTGCTGTAGTGAATAAATCTCTACTACACGGTGCAAAATAACTCTTACCAAGAAAACAAGCCTGACTCCTCTGTTTCCTTGAGTGAAAGATGTGGAGTTAAATGAGCAAGCAGCAAAGTTTTAACCCTAAATTGTGTTTACTTCTAAAATGGTATCTTTCAACCATGACACTTAAGCCCTGGAAATGCCTTTGTAGCAGAAAATTGTGAGAGGGGATCCTTCAGCTGTTACTGTGATTCACTGCTGCCCTAAACCCTTCATGTATTCGCTATATCAGGACTCATACTCCTTCACCTCTCCTGTGTATCACAAACAGTAGTAATTCTTATCTGTAGCTCTCTGCTATTTCAACATATCATTTTGATTCTTGGCTTGAGCAAGTTTCTAAAGTAACTTTCTTATACTCCTGAGCCACCTTTGTCAGAACACCTCAGTCCCAATCTTCCGCAATGCCTCCATCTGGATCTCTCTTGCACAGGAATGCATAGACATTGAAAAAATTCTGTGGTGCTTTTGAAACATGCAAAAGTGTGAAAGAAAATATGAACATTCCAAGGAATTTTAACAAACTTTATTCATGTCTTTACATTCTTTTTGTTGTTGTAGCTGATGATGAGGGCTACGTCAAATCAACTCTTTTTCTTTGTACTATCTACGTCCTGTTGTATGGTTCTGGATGGAGAGCTGACACTTTTTTGGAGACAGCATTATCAAACTGGCTTGTCAGTCTCATCATTTTAAGCAATTTTGAAATACGAAGTGAGATGGTAAGTAATGTCACAAAAAGAAAAGCCCAAGTACTTTGAATCTAAAATGTTCTCTCACGGTCTTTTTTCACCCCCAAGAAGATTAAATTAGTTCAGTACAACTCTGGTTATAATGATCTGATTCCTGATGCTAGTGTGATTAAACTGGGTGAATTAAAGTAAGCAAAGATAAATTAAAAGCACAGTAGAAATCTTAGTGGGTGTGAACAGATGAGTAATCTTAATTGGAAATAAAATATGCCCATTATTCTGTGCTATAAATGGACTTTTATATTATAAATTGAAGAGATAACAACTTGATGTGTGGTGCAGTGCCACATTAGAGAGAAGTTCAGTACAAGTGTCTGTAGCAAAGCCTTTTCTTAGTTCATTAAGGACAAATAAGTTTCCAAGGTGCCTCAGCAGCATTTCTTTGCATTTGCAAAACTAGATGCAAGCAATGACCTTTCTGTTAAACATTCAAATTTTCATAATGCTTTTAGAAAGTGCCTTGTAAATACTTTTCTTAAAAGTGGTTTCACAGTATATCACATTCATTTTTCTTCCCAGCACTTTCCAGACCAAATAACACAGTCAGTACTGCTTTGAAATCCATACAAAATGACAGAAATTTGAAGGTGAAAAGTGATTACTTAAAGCCCAAAGCATCTAAGAAAAATCTGTCTTTCGGTTTAATAGTTCCACATGACCAACATGTATGATGGGATTCTCCATACAGAGTATATGGATGTAACTGGCTTTTATGAGAACTTTTTTTTTGTTCCAAAATAATATTCACTATTATCCTGCTTCATTAGTAGAGTCTCTTGTGAAATTTCCATTGCTTCTCAGCAGGAAGAGAAAAATGGGCTATGTGGGTTGGGTTGGCTTTTGATAACACAAAACCTCATTTAATCCTATTGAGTTAAAACCTTCCGATCCCTGTCAAATTTCAAGAGCCTGTTACATACTATTCCAGTTATGAACAAGCTTGTAAATAAATGTTTGAGGCTGCCCTGTGATTGCTATGTCGAGGGCTACATTCAAAATCTTACATCCGAAAAAGCAGTTACAATATCTCTCCTTTCCTGGGACCTAAGTGTTTCAGAGCATTTGGATCTCTAGAAGGAAGTCTAAGGTAATTTTCCCTTCTGCCACCTTCTATCTTTGTTGACCTTAAATGAAGTGGTAGTCTTAAAGATTGTAAAACCTAAAAAATTCTGTCATTACAATTATGAACAAGGATGAGAAAATTAGTCTCAGTTCTTTTCTCTGTAACCTAGAGCTCAAAATTTACACAAATGAAAGAATTTTTCTTCTGAAACTGAGATTTGACCCATACAGCCAGAGGATCAGTGAAAGAAGTGATCATATAACTTCTACTCTAATTAGGCTGCAATACAGCAATGAACCAACCTAGATAATTAACTGAACAAAGAATAACCATGTCAGCTCTGGGTGCTGACAGCTGGTGCTCTGTGTTTGCCAACATGCCCTGTTGTGTTAAATTTAGTTACGCTGAAATATCCTGCATATACTGTATTTGAATTAAAAGATTTTGTTTTGCTGTATAGCAACACTGTTCTTCATGCAGCTGAGCAATCTGAGGACTGAAGGTTACAGGGACAGAGAACTCACTAAGCTGGAGACTATGATCTAATAACTTTTTTTCTACTTTACACCTCTGACCCTCATTTTAAAAATTATTCACATGCGGGTGACTGCCAAATTCTTGCTGTCTGCTTTATACAACATTTACACTGATCCTAAACTGCACAGGATCTGAAGCAGCCACCTTATGAGCTCATATATCACATTTATAAGCATCTCTAGAGACAGGTAGTGCAGAGATACCGATAATGCAGAAAGATATTCCATAGACTGCTAAGTTTGAGGGCTTGTAGTCTTGAATTACAAGTGGAAAACAAGGTATGTTCTGGCTCTTGCACATGTTTTGCTTATGCCAGCCCAATTTCACTGAGGCATAATTTATTTGCTTCTTTCCTGAATGCTAACAGAATGAATCTATGAGTTAATCCTGAGAAAGTATGGAAAATTGGTAAGTGTCCTGCTTTAGAGTCACTAACGCTGGAATTAGCTTTTCTAGTTGGTCAAAGGCAGACTGTGTTAATCCTTACGATTCAATATATGTTGTAGATCTTATGTGTCACTTCCATTTTATCCTAGCACCACAGGTAACATAATGAGAGGACAAGGCTTAGAGTGATCTTTATGCTTAGTTTGTTTTTCAGTTAAGCAAATTAGATCTTTTATAAAGATAAAATGCCTTTTATAAATCTAAAACGAATACACTTCTGCCACTCTCCAAGATTAGACTAATATGAATGAAAACCTCAAGCTATCTTATTCATTTTTTCCCTATTAAATCTATGATTTTCTTTTTTAATAAAAGTATTATACTGGCTGCAAGGTGAACGAATTCGAGTAAGTGAATTCCTACACAATCAAATTCAAAGCAAACCCAGTATTTAGTAAAGATTCAATACATTGCAATACTTTGGAGTAGACTCTCAAAAAAATACTAAGGCCTGTTCTGTCTTAGGGGTTTTTTGGAATCCAAAGGCAGCACAGTACATGAAGAGATTTAAGTGCCTTTGTATAAACTAGCACTAAACCCCAACTTTAGGCAAGATGCTCATAACCCTGTGATCCTATTCAACTGCCCCTTTTCCTTGTGCCCCAGAGCTCAGGAATTTACTAGAAAATGCTACTCTGCTTCTGGTGTACAGATAGGAAACATTTATACCTAGATACAAGCTAATCTTTGCAGTTGTAGTTGGGGATGATGCTCTCTTACCCTTCTTATTATAACAGTAATTGTAACAATTGTTAAACAAAAAGGTGAAAATTCAGTTAGCCTAATGGAGCTAAAATCTGTCTCCTAGAAGACAATCTTAATCACCAGGCTCCAGATTTGAAGATGCATCTTGAACTTAATGCAGAAAGTGTTTGCTGGCTCTGAGTCAAATGGCATGGCTTTTCTCGTCTACATTCTTAAACTGTCTTGTTGTTCCCAGAATGATGTTTCTGCGATGCAAAGTGACAACTGGGAACAGCTCTTAACACATTCTCTGAGTGGGGTTTGATCTATGCCAGCAAGGTCAAACATTTCTTGGGAATAATCAGGGGAGAGTATTTGCTAACAGATAAGCAGATGTGACCGTTCTAGATTCAGGTGTGAGCTATGGAACTTGTGAGCCTGGAGCCTCTCTTTGCATGCTCAGAAGTGTAGCTTGAAGGACAATGGACTTTTGAAACTGAGCACAGCCAGAGGCTGCTGATATACGCAGGGTTAGGAACACACATATGAATGATTTTCACTGATATGGGCCTAGCAGTTTATAAAATGCCCAGCCAATGCCATTTCCCCGTAAGTTTAGAAGTTATAATTATAATAGCAGAGTCCTTAAATATTTTGTAATATTTACTAATAGATGTGTGCATGCCTTTGTTGCTTGTCTGTCAGTAATAAATTGACAAGGATGACATGCTCTGGCAGGGGTTTAGCACTGAACATTCAACTTTTTATTGATTTCCAGAGATTTTTTTTTAACATACAGTTGAGAAACTCTTCATTATTTATTT
The DNA here is from genome assembly GCA_013397115.1 of Edolisoma coerulescens. Taxonomy (NCBI): domain Eukaryota; kingdom Metazoa; phylum Chordata; class Aves; order Passeriformes; family Campephagidae; genus Edolisoma; species Edolisoma coerulescens. The sequence goes on from VWZW01001649.1 coordinate 472,092, forward strand.
GGATTTTTTACTTTGCTTTCTCTTTTCATTTATGCTGTCGTCAGTGGACAGCTTCAGTCCAGTAACTTGGCATGAGTCTGTCAGGCTTCCTCACTGGATTTATCAAAGGCAACCACACAAATGAAGAAAGTTCAGACTGACGTTCTCTGAGGTTATACAGTTTAAACAAATTCACATTGGCCCCTTTTCAACAGTACCTCTCCTTACACACCTTGCATTGCCCTCCTTTTTTATGTTCCCCTCAGACTAATTACCACCCTTTAACCTGCAGTGACTCTACCATCAAATCTCTGTTCTGCAGCGATCAGTTGTGCACATTGAAGTAGATGGCTTAAAGAATTTGGGACCGTGGTAAAATTGGAAGATGATAAGTAGGGTTTTCTTCCTATGTTTTATTGGCTGACACTGCCACCCTGTGAATTCATATCCCATTCCTAAATAGATATAGACATGACCATTTGGAAATTACACCCTCTGTGTTTCTGTCTCTTGGCACTGAAAATAATGAGCTGAAACTTTAGTGAGTCTTTTGTTTCACATACATTGCTTTATTTCATTTTGTGCTCCCTAGCATGACTTAGAAAAAAATTAAATGCAAGAAATACAAACTATTTAGCATCAGATTTTGCATGTGACAGCCCAACTAATGATTCAGTAATTATAGACTTCCAAGAAGGCTGACTAATATGTCTTGAAATAGATTTGATTTGATCAGCTATTGGAAATTACATCCTTTTCAAGGAGCTAAGTTTAGAAGCTTGTTCTCATATCAATATAATGCATTTGCTCCAGTAAACATTTTTCCATCCTGATATTAGCAGTTCCTCAATCTTAAAGAAGTATTTCTTACATAGAAATAATTTTTAAAGTAAGCTATCTAACTCCATGAAGGTACTCTGCATAGCTCACACCTTGAGCTCATAGCTGCCTGTTATGCAACCAAAGCTGTAAGACACCCTTGGTATGTTGCAGGCTTTTCATAAACACTGGAATAGGATCCATTATCATATCTGTCAAACCGTAGTGTAAGTGAAAAGTGTAAGCTTTGCCTCCTAACTTACTGTAATAAGAGAGTCCTGGAAAGGCCTCTTTGTGGCTGTCAACGCAGCGTGAATGTATCTCTGGTGCACTTAAATTCTTTTATAACTCTTCGGCTTTTTATGTGACGGTATTGCAGGAAAGACTGAGTCCATATTGGATTGGATGTTTTCTGAGGTTCTTGTGGAAATCTGTGTCAGAGGTAGCTTAGTGCGCTAAGGGAGAGTAATTATTCTAAAATATAAAAACAGCTGTGGGAGTCATATGAGGTTTTTCAATATGTTCCAAAGCTTGCAGATCAAATGTCTTCAATTTGTAGGCAGAAGAATATCTAGGGAAGAAGGGATCTGCTGTTCTTTTAGCTTATTTCTTGAGTAATTATTGTTGGGTTTCTTTTTCAAGAGTCTTAAGTCTACAAATGTAATTTGTGGTCTGCTACTCATACTGGGTGTTTTGTGTTTCACACTCATTGATTATAAAGATTCGGTGGCCAAATTCTGTTTCCATGATGTCTGCACAAGTCTTCTTATTCTCCTGGAAGTGGGCAGAAGTCAAAAATGTCCTCTTATAGGCTACAGCAATACTGATGAGGAGTATTAAGGAAGATATGCTTCAACTGCTGCTACTTATTCTTTTTGCATATTGGAAAAAAAGGGCTTTGATCTCTAAACAGTTAAACACGTATTTTTCTCAATAGTTAAATTCACATGAAAATAGGGGCAAAATAATATTTCTCTAGTAGAATGAATGTGTGAGAAATCTAAGGTACTAATTCTAAACCCTTTAATTGTGATCTTGGAAGAATCAGGCGATGTAGTACTGAATACATAGCTGGAAACCTTCTAAAATTTCTTTTTGTTAATGAAGTTAAAATTCCCACAGAAATGTTTCTCTTCTGAGCTCCTGAAATGTAGTAAAAGTTTTGGTGAGTTTTCCCATCTTTTAACCTCTTAAAAACCGTATGGCAATCTATTGTGAGCAGGGCTGTAAGTGAAAGTTCACACTGAAATACACAGAGGGCATTGCAGAGCCACTTACCTGGTGTCAGTTAAGAGAAAGCAGACAAACTGGTAAAAAAGAGAAATTTCCCTTTTCTGCAATGTATTTCTAAAAGTAAAACTTGTCTTAGTCATTTTGGCTTCCTTTAACCTGTAACACACTGTGATAGATGTTAGTAAGATACAGAATATGGCAATTCAGCTTTCTTTATTTCAAATACAGCCTAGAATAGGTGAAATAAGTCGTTAGCTAAAAAAAAATCTGAGCATCTGTGGAATAGCAGGGTCAGTGCTTTTAAAAGCTGGGATGTAAGAGAATTATAGTACTGAAGAAGCCTGTTTTGCCTGCATCATTGTTTTTGAAGTTACTTTGTTAGAAAATAAGAATATCACTATTGTTAGTAGTATCTAACTGCGGAGTAGCTTATATTGCCTAAACAATTCCAGATGTATAGATGATAGAGTGTATGAAGAGGTTAATTATTAAAATGTACACAGATATTTTAATGATTGCAGAGTACTTTATGAATACAGTTTTTTCGGCTTTAGTGAGGACCTAAGATACTACAGGGATTTTACTGAGTCCACCTTCTCAAAAGAAGCGCGTCTTTACAGCCCATGGGTGAAGGAGACAGCAGCTACCTTTCCATGCAACATCCATCCCCACAGTTAGAATAAATCTGTGTTATGAACAAATGGGTTTCAGATCTGTCTTTCTGTACTGAGATAAATTTGATTATAACATTAGACTTCTCAGAAAACCGTGCCAGCAATTGGGTGATGATGGGTTCTTTTCAGTGCTCAGCTGTTTAAGATGAACCATTTTGAGTTAATATGCATCCACTGGTGACATCTTTCCACACTTAATTCAGAGTATTTAATATCTAGAGCCACCTTGAAGGGTGTGTTGATTTGCATGTGCTTCAGAAACACAGGGAAAGGATTAATACATGCTTTGATAACAAAATGCATATATAATATACACCTAAATCATAAAATATTCTGAGTTGGAAGGACCCAGAAGGATAATCAAATGTATGATCAAATCCCTGGCCCTGCACAGGACACCCCCAAGAGTGCCTGAGAGTGATGTCCAAACACTTGAACTCTGTAAGGCTTGGTGCTGTGACCACCTCCCTGGGGACCCCGTTTGAGTGCCCAACCACCCTCACGGAGTAGAGCTTTTTCCTGATATCCAACCTAAACCTCGCCTGACACAACTTCAGGGCATTTCCTTGGGTCCTGTTACTGGTCACCTCACTAATGAGGAAGCTGTAGGCTGCTGTGAGGTCTCCCCTCAGCATCCTCTTCTCCGGGCTGAACAAGTAGAGCGGGACAATCCTCTCCCTCCCTTGCTCCGCTGGTGATGCTGTGCCTGATGCCCCCCAGGACACAGCTGGCACTCCTGGCTGCCCGGGCACTGCTGACTCATATCCAGCTTCCCATAGGCCACTGTCTTGCCATTTTATGAAACAAATACCCTGATTTTCCTCATCCCTGATGACTCTGTTAAATATTAAAATAATGAAAGTCATTTTTCACTTCTCTAATCAGAGTCAAAATGATTAAATTTTTTTCAGTTCCTGTGAATCCCAAGTAAAGATAGCATCTTCTTCTAGAGTCAGTTATGGATTCTCAGTGATTTTGACAGGATAGACCTGGGCATCTCCCAAACCTTAATATTTCCTGAAAAGCTGCTCAGTTTGCTATTTTGTGGGAATGGATATTTTATTTGTTTTATGCCTGATTGTTACTCCTAATTGTTGTGTTGCAATAAATATCCTGCTGCTCCTCTAGACATTCAATGGCTAAATTTTGCATTGTGTTTAAGTTCAAATGGTGATAGCAGTCTTTTGAGTGCAGTTTTCATACTGAATGTCTGTTAGAACACCTCCACTCAGATCTGAATCTTTACATAGTTACATGGATACACATTCTCTAAAAACATCTTATGTGAAAACTTAACTGTTCTGGATATGTACTGAACCATAGTGAGGGGCCAATGCAATGAAATCAAAAAGGTCTGATTGTATGTGGGTATTAGATTTGGGGTTTTTTCAGGTATTTAGGTAGACAGGCATCAAACTGTCTCTAATCTCCAGATGATTTTAGAAATCATAAAAATGCGTGAAGAATCTTTTAAACTGTGGAAAAGTAGTAAAACCCTCCTGGAACAGTTATTGTGTTCCAACTTATTTGACTATAATAGAAAATGCATAAATATATCCAAGGACAAAACCCTACCTTTGAGGTTTGAAAGCTTGATGATGCTGTACTTTTTTGGACACAAAAGGTGTTAAATAGTTTCAGAGACCTGAATGGACCTGTAATGAATCTCAGTAATGAAGAAGTTACTCAGAATGAATGGAGATAATTAACAGATTGAAGTTCTGCAAGCCACAAGTAATTGGATTATTGGTGGATAATTTTTTTCCACAGACATTTTTACTATCTGGTCATATACTATATTTCCTTCTTATCTTTTTATTCAAAAGAAAATTGTCTTCAAATCTAGGATTATCCCGAGTGTGATCTTGGATATTAAGTTACTAGAAGAGAAAGGTACTGTTTAAAAATATTCTTTTTAGCAGTTGTCCACAAGTCTCATTTTAATTTTAAATAGCAATTGTTTCTATTTTGTTATGGCGGTTGTACTGTAAGGATCCCATAGGGGTTGATATAAGGTTTGTCTCTTTATTTTTTGGACACTGCATGTAGTATTGGTAGTGGTCTTAAGTAAGGGACTATGGTAAACCCATCAGAAAGGCCCATGGGGAAACTGTATAGAACTTCATAGGATCAAACAAAGCTGATGGGCAAATGATAGATTTGAAATCTGGAACAGCTCATTGAACCTGCATTTGCACATGTTACTGGACTCTGGTATAAAGTAACCCTGGGCATGGACAATCTGATACAAACCTGCCCTGTATTTCCTTCCTTCACACACAGTACAATTGGGAGTTCTTTCAATCCCATGATCTTGTTCTATTAAATGTCTTTTGTTCCTCTCTGCAGAAGAGTTGAAATTGCTGTTCTTTCCCTTCCGTTAATGTTTGGCACCCATACGGATAGCATTATTATTTCATAGTAGATTTACCTTCTACCAAATTACAAGATATGTTCTTCTGCATTCCATCATTTGCACATATATTTTTGCTTCTAGTCTTCTCTCCTGTCTGGGTGATTTTTAAATAGTCCAAGAGCTATTCATAATGATTTTTAAAAATACATGTAGTCACTGACTCTGGACAAATTAATTTGATGGTTTTTTCTCCAAGATTAATGTTAGTGTCAATTGCATTTTTTTCTCTTTAGGAATTGTTTTAATGACTCTGTCACTTGGTAATCCATGGTCCTTGAAAGCAAACCAAAGTACATTGTTTTTCTGTGCACTAACTCAACAATCCAGTCAACTAGAACAGGCAAAATGGAACACACAACCTAATAACATTTACATCGATTAGATGTGAACTTCAGTTACTGCGATCTAGCTGTCTAGAAGGATTGGGAATTTGGTGGCTATTCATTTGTGTTTTTGCTTAGGAGAGAGAGAAAATAGTGTGAAGAAAGTGTGGTTTTATACTGATGATGGATACTTAGAATAAGCTTCTTTGATTTCTTCTCCAGGGGTGCTTAAAATTCCCTTTCAAAATAAGTACAATTCCATTAGGAATGGGAGAGTAGGAATTTCCTTTTAGTCTGATGAAGACAATTCTCTATTTTTATATTACGAAGAAGTGTGTGATCTCTGACAACATGTCACATAACCTGATTGCCACTTACTGATTGGAAGAGCTTGTTCTATTTCACTTTTTATCATCTCCAAACAAGAGCATTTGACAGAATGATATGAAAAGTAAATATTTTTCACCATTATATGAAATTTCTTTTTAGCCACAGAAATCCAATTAAGTTCACACAATCATGTCCTCCAGCATTAAAAAAAATGTAGTCAGAGATAATGCCAGTTAAACATTGGGTGCGTTTAATCAAAATTTGAAAGGATCTTGTTGGATCAAGGCCTGGCTTGTTAAAGTTTGGCGCTATGCTCGTCACTAACAAGAGCAGGGAATTATATTTTGTGTTTTATGATTAATTTACTACGGGTTATTGCAAATCCCTGTTTCTTTTTGCAGACATCAGGAGATGTACATATCTTCTCTGACAATGATGGTTAGAAGCATCCCATGATCCTGAAGACCATTTTCTATATTGATCTGTACTATTGCAATGTCAGGTTTCAGTGTACATTTTGTCTATACCTTAATATCTATTCAGTAAATTTTCTTTCTTTACAGTTTTGGGGGCCTTTTTCTTTGCCCTTCACAAACTGTTTCCTTAATTTGGTAAAGAATGTTTAAGAGGCAGCATTTTTTATTAAGAGCAGACATTGATTGAAAAATTTCGGTAAAAAAGAAAATAAAAGTTGGTGATTTAATAATCCGATCCCACTTTTCCCAGTAGGTCATGATGTCAAGTCATCCCTTTCAAGTATCCCTGTGGCTACAGAGGATAGAGTGTTAGAACTATATTACCACCAAAGACATTTGATATTTCAAATGGTAATATTGCAGCAGGAGGGTTCTCCATGCCTTAAGCAAGAACAAATCCCATGTAATATTACTTAGCTAAAAGAGGTGATTGAATTCAGCATTGAGCAGTGAGGCAATCAGAAGAGTTTCCATCATCATCCTATGGAAAATGTCTAGTTATAAATTTAACAGGGGCAGCAGATTTGTATTTAACTTAATTTTTATAGAAGTACATTGATAATTATTACACCAAATATAAATGGATAGATAAAAAGAAAAGGACATACTGTGTCATTATTTGAGGCTTTATGATTAAGTTCGTAAGGTAGCTTGGCAAGGTGCATAAAAATGGTCATTTTTCCCCTTTACCATCATAGTGAACGGTTTATCAAATGAATATCCGTGCTCAGGATAATATGATTGGTTGATTGGATTCTCTTCTGCTTTGGTTGAAAGCTGTCACTCTGATTGCACAAGCTTTACAGGATAGAGTGCAACTGCTGAGCAAGTGTCTTTTTGGTTTGATCAATTCAGAAAGGCAAAAATAGGCTGCAGATAGACTGACTTGGCCAGTGAAAATGAATGCATAGGCCATGGTGTGGAAAGGTTAAACTTTAAGCTTCAAAACAAATATGAAAGCAAGGAAAGGTACTTTTGGAGAAAATGAACTGAAGAAAATATGGTTTTAAGAGTCTACTTACATTCCATTAGCACAGTTTCTGATGCTTTTTGCACTTTTAGTATTGCTCTGTGTAGGCATCCTAGCAAAAAAAAAAAAAGCCAACAGGAGCCAAACACAATTAATATAACTGGAAAACTTGAAATGACATTTGGGTTCAGGGCAACAGAGAGAAAGGGGAGTCTGGGCTTAGTGTACTGGGCAAGTCCAGTGAGAAGTCCTTTATCACATGGGAAGACTGCAAAACATTCCTTAAGCTGCATTAAAAAGGAGTGGCACAGTATTACTGCCCAGGGCCTTCTTTTTACCAGCTGTGGTTTTATATCAAAGTGCTTTGTGAAGACAGAGGACATTGAAATAAAGTGCAGAAGTGAAGGATGAAAGATTTAGTTCAAAATTTTGACACAGAGTTTATATGAACTGGAACCATAATTCATTGATGGATTTCTTGGGGTAACTGTAATCCAAAGCCTGAGAAATTACTCATCTATGAGCACATATATGAGAAATCTGACATTAATGAAGCTCGATGGTGTGATTCATATGACTAGAATGATGGCATCAGTGGTAATGTGCAGTGTTAGTGGATGAAAAGAATCAGGATACATTTTATGCAAAAGATCTCTTTCTGTGTGAGGCTGAAAAATGATGACTGGCTCCCTAAAGACATATTTGTTATTTTAGAAAAAAAAAGAAAATTACACACCTCTGTTAGGTGTGTAATATTGCTTGAATTTCTTAAAATTATAGATTACATATTCATCAGTCAAAAGAGTCTGTCCAAGGTGTAGGAAAAGTTTTCATTAGGTATGATTTCATTATGGAAAAGAACTGAGCTAAATAATATAGAGTAAAAGTGCCAGAAAGGAAAATGCAAAAGACTCTGGGATAAGACCATTTTACTACACAAAAGAAAAAAGTTGACAACACTCATATTTTTTAAACTATATATTGGTTAAGAGTAGAAATGGAAGGAAATAGATAACAAACCCAGAAAGAAAGGAAAATTACAGCATTTAATGTAATAGAACTGCTTCATAGAAAATGGCTAAAAGGAAGGAAAAATCCCCCCTCAATGACAGATCTTTGAGAAACTGGTTAAGAGTAAAGAATTTTCACAGTTGTACTAGTATAGTATAATACTACTTTTTAATTTAGAGGGGAAAATAACAAAAAATCGATGTAGCGCACATCAAAGAGCAAGGTAATAAGTCTGAAAAATATACCACCAACTGAGTTGCTGTATTTTCAGAGAGAACACAAAGTAATTGCTCATTGCCTATATGCTATTTAATATCCATGGCTTGGAAGAGGCATGCCAAATCATAGGTGGCAAATCTTGGAAGTGGTACAGAAGTTTGTGAAGTAGTGATAAGAAAGACATGTCCCTGGCACAAAGCCATCTGGATCCTTTCTTTGTTGGCATAACTAAATGAAATATTTTATTGTTACCAAATAGAAAGGAGTTTGTAAACAACAGGAATGTAAGCAGTGTTTTCCAGGCAGGGGACCCTAAACTGAGACTCACAGGCCTTCCTCCAAAACTATATTTGGGAGGACTAATGCATATCAATATGTTTAGATAAAGCAAGTACAAGAATTTTATATTTGTGTATATTGCTGCCATGACTACTATTGGTATACTTTGTCCAGTTCTTGTGCTCTGGCTGGGAATAATAATGAAAATTGGAAAAGGTTCAAATCAAACATACCTGTTATGTAACTGCTGGTTAGAGAATGTTCTCTTGAGGACTGATGCCCTGGATTGTGCTGATTCCAGTCTAGGATGTGCTATTGACTTCCTTCTAATTTGACTTGGTCTGTTTTCTCAGTCATTACAGTCCTGTGTTGGAGACCAGAGATGACTACAGACAGTCGTGGGAACATAGATTGTGTGCTTAAAATCTGGTAGGGGCAATAGGTTGGCATTTGAACAAATCATTGGCTTTGATTGATAATTTTACTTTTTTTATCGTGATTTGCTCTCTGTCTTTGAGCATGACACTTGTCTAAGTAATACCTGTGTGTTTAAGTGTGTGCACTTCTCACTGTTTTACCATGTTTACCAGAAAATTTTCCTTTTTTTGGATTTCTAGCAAGAAAAAAGTGAGAACATGATAAATGCTCTATTAGGTGGGGCTGAAGGTCTATCTAGCCCACTGTTCTTCCTCCAACAGTGACAACAGCAGATTTTACTTTGTCAGGAACTGTGGTAGTAGGAGGAGACAAGAAATATGTTAAAAGAGAGAAAAGCCCTTCCCATATGCTTTCCCCATGTCCTCCCCCTCTTCCCTCACACTTTGCTCACCTCTCTCAGCTCTCCTCCTACTCTGTCTTCACCACAGAATTTTGCAACCCGAAATTTTCAGCTTGTTGGAAAACTAAATTTTGCTCTTGGTGCTCCTAGCATTTTTGAGCTGCCTTTGTTTTATTATGAATATGTAAGAAACTGATGCTCAAAATACTAAACTGTATATTAAAATAACAAATACTTTGATAAATAGAAATGAATCCCCAAAGTGAGCCTAATAAAGGTTGTTTTGATGTAAATCCCAAAAGCGAGCCTCACTGTGTTAGTTTTGATGGCACATTCTGCTGCAATGACACACATAAAAAGGAGAGAAACTTTTTCCAAATGAAGCATTGTTAAGTAAAGGGTAGAAGTGGGGAGCAAAACAAAAGACAACACAAGGCCACCTAGGACATCTGCAAAAGTGTACTTGAAGAGGTTCTTTCTTCTCCAATATTTAAAATACAACAAATTTCTCCAGTTTATGTGACATAATCAAAAACTTCTTTGCAAGCAAACAGAAGAGCAAAACTGCTTAGATAGGATTTGAGTTGAACAGGATAACATTGCATCAAGATGTAATCTACTGCTGAATCAAAATTGGGGAGTAATGAGTAGTGCTGGACAAATATAACAGAGAAGTATTTGGGAACATTCATTTTCAGTTAAAGAATGAATTTACTTTGCAAACCTCTCTTTAATTTTATGGTCATTTCTGTAAGCCAAGTTTATCATTCTGCAAGTATGCATATTGGTTTATATTTGTATTTGAATGATGTAAAGATTCATTTTTCATAAAACTTGCCAGATCACGTTACAATTTCTCATTCAAGGAAAACATAGCTTGAGACATTATGGCCCTCATTAATTGGTTCAACACTTCTTAAAAATCTTTCAGGCACTTGCTAAAATGTTAATTTCTGTGGACTTCTGTGATTCTGTCATGACCTGCTCTTATCTGTGATGAAAACATAGCATCAGTTTTGGTGTGCACATGAGCAGTTACAGAAAGTTTTGAATTCTAGAAAGAGTTAAGAAGCTCTTTTCTATTCATCTAAGATAAAGTCAAAGTGATGGAAAGAATTGTCTAATAATTCATGGCTTTCTGACATACCAAGAAATGGAAAGTCTGGAGAGTGAAGTCTGAACACTCTAAGTTTAGACTGGAAGTGAAGTCTGTATTTTCTGACTGTTGCAGTAAAAGGATGTATACTTGCATTCTTCACTCAAAGCTTTGTATTTCATGCCTCATGCAGGAATTATTGGGTGAGCCTCATTGGCTTTGTGGTATGCATTGTGGCAGTAGATCTAAGCCTTGTGATCATAGAAGCAATAAAAGGGTCACCCAATCCACCAGAACCTCACAAGTCATTCAGACCACTCATATGTGTAAAACCAAGGCTTTAGTGTCCTGCTTTTTTCTTCCTCAGGCTCAGATCTATCATTTCAAGACAGTGCTCTCAGTCTGCTCAATAGAAGTGAGCACTCTTTCGCAAGCTGGCACAGCTTTTGTTCCCTTTTGTGTTTGAATGATAGTGCAAGCCACACGTAACACAGGAGTGGTGAGCCAAAAGAGCATGATGTTGTTTTTAACTGGGGGAGTAATGCTGACATGGTAGGGCAAAAAACCTGAAACACATGGAAGTTGCAGTAAGCACTTATCAAGTAGGTAGTAAAAAGGAAAATTTCCTTTGTTTGTCAATGCTTGCTTGCTCTTCTAGGCTGCTTCGTTTCTGACGTTCAAGAGAATCTGTCTTCAAAGATACTTAAGACAAGAATAAACTTTGCAACACCTAAGGAATGGAAAAAACAGTGAATAATGAGGAAATATTTGTGTTGCTCCTCAAATCAAAGGGAAATTGGAAAGCATTAATAAAAAAGGCACCCTGAGTAGCTAAACCTGTATTAATACCAGAAGGATGACAGGATGATTTAAAACATAGTTACAATTCATTTTAAAGTGTTCAAAGGCGTGATCTCTGTAACTGGAGGTGATCCTTCCCGAACTTTTGCATCCTTTTTATTGGTATTTTTCAGAGTCATAAGAATGTGATTATCTCTCGCAAATTGAAATGAGTATATGCAAATAAAATACTTCTTATACTGAAGGCAGACCTGAAAGACTTGCCTACAGAGAGTGCGGTTTTCATGATGCTACCATGAAGCAAGTGAAAGAGGGATGTTATTGGATCAGTGTAAGATATTGAAACTGATCATTTTTCAGCTGAAGTTTATGGTCAGTAGAACTGAACACCTCTTCTTCAGACCTCTAGAAATTGCCATGGATGATCCTCATATAGACTCCAACCATCTAACTGGGTCAACGGGTGGATTTTTGGATATTCACAGTGGTGACAAATACAAGATGGAGGTCACAAATCCTAATAAACAGGCCCAAGAAACACACATATTTGAGCAACATTAGGATGAATTTACCTTCTTTTTGTGATCTTAGAAAACAGCTGAAAAATTCGAATCACATCACTTGTTTCTTTGAAACAAAGAATAAATTTGGGAAGGGGTATAGGACAGTATTCCTGTTTTTATACTAGATTTGTCAGTCATCATGAAGAGCTTCAGCCTATTGGATTCTAAGTCACGGATGGTAACTTCACTGCAGGAAAACCACAAAGCAGGTAATGTACCTGTTCTGCAAAACTGATGTTGGAATGACTTGTTAACTAAAGGTCCTAGGAGACAGAAGTTTGTTGCACATTAGTATTCACCTTCCACACAGTCAAAAAGCAGTCATCCAGCTATGACTCCCAGATTTTCCAGCCTGTCTCCTCCCTCCTGCCCTCCCTTTTTATCATATATCAATGGGTTTCATGTTTCAGATCTGAATGTTAATGAATTATTAAAAATGTAATTAGGAGTACATATTTACACTTCAAAGTTTAAATGTGAGCTGTTTACTATTCACAAATATGTTCAGTTTAGCAAAGAAACTTAGGTCCATTTTTTCTGCCTCTTTGTAGGAATTTTTTCCTTATGAATCTTTGTAAATCTTATACACAAATGTAAAAATAGATGAAGCTATCCTCTAGATCATGTCAAATTATTAATTGGGAATAGAAATGACAAGAAGTAAGAGAAAAAAAAATGGAAATCATTTCACCCTACTTGGTTTTCTTGGTGTTTCAGAGGTGGCAACTCTGATTCAGCTTCTTTTTCCACTTATGCTTAAAGTGGTCTTTACACTGTAGATTATCTATGCATAGTACACCATTCCAAAATGGCATTTCATTTCCAGAGTGTTTAATTCCCAATTTTGTAAGGGTTTTCATAGTTTTAATGTCTATCTGTATAAAATATATATAAACCTGGAGCTCGGATTTTAGGGAGAATTAAACACTTAACTTCTATATATTCCCTTGATAATCAATCTCTCACACTCTCCCCCTCCCCCCATCCTTTTAAAATCTGTATTACCAACTATATAAACCTTCAATTTTAAATTTTTTCTTAAAGTCTGAATTTTGACCAATCTTTTGGGATTGACTGCTGCAAGTGGACTAGACATTATATACAATCTTTTAATATATTTTTATCTCTTTAAAACACTCAAAACAATACAGATCTTAAAGCTGAATACTTTAATATTCTTTTACAGAATATTTATTCTTCAGAAGCAGAGAAGTGGTTTAATTTTTTAAAAATTTATTTATTTTATATTTTTAATGTATATATATTCTACCAGGAACTGGTAGTTCAGAAACTGTGCACATGTTAAGAAATAATATGAGTCATACACACTGTTCAGTTGAATGCATCTTCCTATCAGGGCTATTTTATACTTCCTCAGCAGGAATATTATTTTATATTCTTGTCACCAGATTTTTTTTTCTGTAAAATCAGTACTCTTGAATGACTCAGATGTCACAAAAACCTGTCAGGGACACAAATAATTAAAATTCCTTGCTCCAGTAATAATTCTTTTCCATATTTTTAGACTATCAGTATCTGAAACCTCAAGACATTTGTCAAGTCATGGTGGCAAAGTCTTTTGTAGAGAGCATCTCCAGGTTTATCTTAGCCAACAGTAATCCTTTTTGGAGTATTTTGCAGAGAAGAACATCTTCAGGTCTCATTTTAGCCAACAGTAATCCTCTTGGGTCTGAAGCACAGAGTGTACCATCTGTATTACTGCTGCTTCAGCCCCCAAAAACATCTCACAGGAAGTCAAGCTATCATGAGTTCCTTCAGAGATGGCAAACATTAAATTTTGAAGGCACTGAATTGTCAGGACAGTTCCTCTTTTCCTCATTTATGAGATATGTCTACACAAGATGCACAAAATTTTCTGCACAAAAGTTTCTGCTTCTTTCAGGTGTTTGTTGATGGATACGTGAAATGACAAACACAAGTATTTGATTTTATAGACATATGAAAAGTTTTGAGAAAGAAAAAGATAATAAAAGAGACGAGGAATATCAACCCCCAAAATTAAAATATATGATAGGAGATTAACAGATACAAATCACAATTTTACATACTTCTTATCTTAATTAGGCACAACCTCACTGATATCAAACCATTGTAACATCAAATCACTTGGTTACAGATGGCTCATTCCATTTTACTTTTATTGTTTTCCAGGAAAAAAAAAGTCTCTCAGCCTCAAATTTTAGTGATGTGTTTTGATTCTGTATTTGTACAAGAAAATGCATTCCTGAATGCATTTAGGAGATTGATTGATCAGATTTCAGAAAGGTGTCCCAGGCCCCCCAAAACGGTGTGTGACCACACAGAGGTAACATTCTTCCATATATTGTTATTTGTTAATATTTCTGGTTTTTATACAGCAGGTGAAAACATGTAGCCAGACTCCTGTCTTTTCTCCTCGTTGGTCACACAAAACCATTTATTTGGTAAAATGGGTGTTCATAGTAAGGAAGAATTGTGTAAAACTTTTTCAAGGATTTATTTCCAGTTGCTAGCTCAACTGGGTTTCTGAAATTAAAATGTGGACTTTTTGTATGTCTGTGTACTCTTCCTTCAGGTCCATTGTAGCTGCATGTGACACAATTTAGAAAACAGATGTACATTAATGATAAATATCTGATTTGGGACTCAGAATGGACCTTTGAATGTTCTGCAGTAGGTTTTTAGTATAGGATTGTGGTCTTCTTAACATTTGGAAAATTATTCTGTAAAAAAAAGCTAAAAAAATTTAGTTTTGTCGTAGAAACACCTTGTTCTGCCTTTATTATCCTGGAAAGCTGCTGAGTAGCACAAGCAATCCTGCTGAATTTTGTGCTTACCAGAAATGATTGGAAAAGGCCTGGGATGGTCCATTTGGGTTGTAAATGAGAAAAAGGAAGTTGCCTAATTCTAATAAAAGTTCAGCTGTGAAAAAAACAATTTGCAAAGAGCACAGGGATTATGTTATACTTAGGTAGATACTCAGTGATGCAGGGAGCAAACTGAAAGTCTTCCAAGTATGCTGTTTCATTGCCTACAGAGTCATTTCCCCATTCTCCTTGGTTCAATGATTATTTAAATATTTTCTAGAAAGTAGAAGAGTTTCAATGGAAGTGACACTTCTCAGTAAGTGTAAAAGCTTATATCTGCTAATGTTCTGACCTAGTTGAGCATTTAGGAAGCAGCAGTATTGCTGTCTTTTTATAGGCTATGTATAGCTTAGGTGTCTAACTCCAGTAAAGACATGGCCATGAGTAATAACTAGCAGGAAGTGTCTCAGTGGTTGAGAAAGTGAGGCAAAGAATTTTTATTTTTCTTGGTATTTTGTGCTAGGGAACTATTCCTGTGACTTCCTGGCTTGTAGAAATCCATTGGGGGGGGGGTGGAGCTGGAGCGAGGCGGGGTTTGTTGGTTTGGTTTGGGTTTTTTTTAGTTAAGTCACTCCATGCATTTTATGGGGACCCTGGGGATTGACCTTGGAAGTGTGAATACCCTGGCAGGGTGGCAGGTGAGAAATAGGAAGTGAAAGTTGTTGATATTCTAGTTTGATGTGACAGAGAGGATGCCCTTCTGAACCTGAAATGTCCTTCCACAAGCACATAGTGCACACATAAGCACATCACAAATTGTACAAGTTTAAGAAAATGTAAACACTGCGAGGAATGGTGACACAGACTCTCATCAGAACCTAATGCAATTAAAGATCTTCCCACAGTATTGTGCACATGGTTAATGAATCAATTATAAACAGTAGGAGCAAATTCTTCTCTCAAGGCACAGTTGTAATTTCTGCTGACTCTGAAGGATTTTTCAAATCATTTATGTGTCTAAAGTTAAGCAGAGATAATGTAAAAAATTAAGCAGAGACAATGTAAAAAATTAAGTAGGACTCTTAAAGGTAGTCCATTCCTTTCCTTTTTCTATTTCTTCTATTCTATTTCCTCATAAAAGTGCTAAGCATCTTCCATCTTACTGTGTATGAATGGTATTTAACAGCAATGGAGATTCATTTGTGTCAGGAAAGATACCTAGTGTTGACTATGTGTGTCATGTTATATATGAGCTTTCTTTTTCCGTTAATGTTTGGGTTGTGTCTCCATGAAGGACTTGTAATAGACAAGAGCAAGTGGTTGACAATGGAAATGGGTCAGACTATTGTATTGTAGACAGGAGATAACTAAATAGTCATAGTGAATATTCAACATGAATTGAGCACTTTTTAAAAAATCTTCTTTGAGAACATGCTTCACTAATTTTTGTTGGTGTAGCAATTTACACTTGTACAAAAAGGAGGACAAATATAAGGTATAAGTTATTTCCATAGTAAGCTGTTTCCTGGCACTTCTATATGTCTAGAAGATCTTCAGACTATAAGTAGGTGGACATTCAGATCATCTGTTATCTGGAACCTAGATGTGTGACATATGTTCTTCTCTAGAAATCCTATTTAAAGATTGTGGGCTCTTTCCTACATCTTCTAAGTCATTGTTATATTATGGTTGCTGACAGTACAATAAGAGTATTTTTAATAAAGAAAAGAATTTTCGTGCCACAGATACTTCTGGTCACCTGTGAATATAAGACCTTATATACTGGACAACCTTTCATCAAAATTTATGAGAATTAAAACTACCCTCCACAAACGTGCATGAATAAGACTTAACAAGAAGTCATATGGTTGAACCATCAATTCAGTATTAAATAAATATACATACACTATGTTTTACAGTGTTCCAAGTTCAGTGTTCAGGGTTATCTGCTGCACTTTCAGGTTCTCTTCATGCTGAACATGCTGCTTGATCTATCTTACTGCACATAACACATAACTTACTGGGTCTAGATTTGTACTTGGTGCTCCCATATCAAAATGAACCATGAAGGAGATGCAAGACGTTTTTTAAAATATTGTAGTCTCTTCAGAAAAACAGATAATAGCTGTCTGATTCATTATTTATGAAAGTGTGCATTCAGGACAGTTGAAGAAATAACAGGCAAATATTCTCTCTTTGTGCTGCTTATGGTTCAGTAGTCCATTAATTGCTGTCTCGCCGTCTGTCTAAGCATATGCTTAAATACCTTTCTGACTGTATGTACTTTGTTGAATGATGGCTTAAATGCATGTCTGTTATAGTTGTGATAATCTGCCTAATTATGTATTTTGTGTAGATTAGACTATATGTGTTTAACCAGTGCACACTAAATTTTCTTGGAAAATGGTCCTTGCATCAGCATGGATACAACGGGGTCAAGACAGAATTTGTCTGGAGAAAGGATATGGTGGTAGCTGAAGTGTAATAATAACTTGGATGGATGTAATAAAGGACAAAAAGGGGTTTTTCTTATTCCTCTTAAAAAGAAAGGGTCAGGATTTTGGCATAGCTTATTCATGAAGCACTGTAGTCAAAGTCAGTGTTCTTTTTATGGACTTGAAAGACAGGCAGATATTGCAGGTGTTCAGAGTTTTCAAGGAAGATGGTGAAAAGAAATGTTTTATGGAAGGGAGGAGTCAGAGAATTACTTTAGCTATGTTCAAATAGACATCATGAGGAAAACTTGTAACTAAAGTCTGGAGATTTTTTCTGGACAGGAAAAAAAAAAGACTGGAACTCTGGGGAGTAACACACATAGAAACAGAAGAAAAATATTTGTCAATAAGTGACACAAATCCAGACTGGATAAACAACAGACCATGTAGTCAGTTGACCTTTGCCAACAGCTAAACTCCCACCCTGCCTTTAGGTCACTCATCTAGCCCAGAAGATGGGAAGGAAAAAAAAATGAAGGAAGGCAAAAGGAATTGTGGGTTGAGACAATGACACTTTAGTAAAGAAAGCAAAAATTATGTGTGCAAGTGAAGCTAAATAAGGAATTGATTCACTACTTGCCATCAGCAGGCAGATCTCCATCTGCTTTCTGGAAATGAGGGCCTCAGCACATATAATGACCAGTTGGGAAGACAAATGCTATAACCATGAATGTCCCTTCCTTTCTCCATCTTTCCCCCAATGATTACTGCTGAGCACAATATCAAATGGTGTGGAATATCCCTTTGGTCAGTAGGGGTCAGCTGTCCTGACTGTTCCCTCCCAACTTCTTGCCCAAACCCTACTCACTTCGGTGAGGCAGAGGTGGTGGAGAGCGAAGCAGGAGGCATCACTGCTGTGCCAACACTGCTCAGAGGTGTTTTATCAACCATGTGTGTCATCAGCCGTGTTTGAGCCATTAATGCAGGGCACAGAACCACACAGGCTGCTATGAAGAAAGTGGACTTCATAACTTCGTCCCAGCATGATGCTCTCTTCTGCACAGGCAGGAAGGAGATGATGAACATTTATGCCTTCCAGCAGAATTAGAGAGAAGGTAAGAGCACACAGCAGCCAGGGCAGAATATCCAGCAGCTGTCAAGAGAAGGGGAAGGGCAGAATTAGGAAAGGAAAAAGAATGGGAACTTACTGGAGGTCAAGACTGCCACAGTGAGTATGCAGAGGCTTCAGTAGAAAGCTTTATGCAGGCAGTTCTATTGGAGTCCAGTTAAAGAAGCCAGCAAATAAAGGACAAAACTGGCACAGGTGGAAATTGTAAAGGATGTATTCAACCATTTTAGTACTAATAGGAATAGGAATAACTACACTGGTGTTCTTATTGTTTCTAAACATAAGAAAAACAAGGAGAGACACAGAGATGGAGACAGACGCACAGGCAAAGGTTAAAACATGCTGCCAGTTTAACTATGTTTGTATTATTGTTTCCTACTAGCCTGAGAAGAGGGTATAGACCCTAAATGTCCAGTTCAGAAGCTTGTATTGGAACAAACATAAAAAACCCTTTTTTGTTACAATGAAAGCAGTCCTCAAATTCTTAATGTTTAATTTTCCAGTTCTGAACTATAATTTCTCTGATGTTTCCTACATGATTCTTTCTTTTGTTTCATATACTCTGTTACTGACTTCAGATAAAATCTGTTTATCCAGCTTGTTTAACTGCTAAAAGAGCCAAAGTTTGATAAAACATGTTAATTACATTGTCTTTCAAAATCATCTCCATTAGCTACTGTCTATTTAATTGTAGCAAATCTAAAATAACTTAGGAAGAGAGTTTTCTTCAGTCTTTAATACTCAAATAGCCACCACAAGTGCACTATGAATGTAAATACTGTATTGGCTTTATGGGATGTTGGATAAAAACTTTAATTTCTTTACAGTGATATGTAATTTCTGTTAAAAGTTTATACGCATACTAAATTTTAGAGCATTTTTTAATGAAATAATTTTGTGATATATGACTACTTGCTAAGGGAATACTGCCAATAGGAATGTAAAATACTAGGTTTCAAGTCTTTACGTATTATACCAATAAATTGTGTGATATATAAAGTTCTTATTAATTTTGAAAGGATATGTCTACAAACAAGTTTATATTTTTCATGCTGAATTCAAAGAAAAAACCCTCATTTATCTTGAACCCTTACATCTAAGATGCAAGTATATACACTTTCAACAAAATCTGAAAATACTTAAATAATACAAGCTTGACTGTGAGCAGTGTAAGATTGTTATTTCTTCCAAAGTTCTCTGTATAATCATAAAGCTTACAGTAGGGCCTAAACTAATTGGATTTTCCCCCTTTTTCAATCATCTTTAAAAAGCCATGCCAAATTCTCATTTCAGGCTACTATAACTTACTAACTTTATAATCTAGTGGGATAAATGAGAAAGGGCATGTGATTCCTGTGATCTATGGTAGTTTAAACTGTTCAGGAGAAAACGAGGTCTCTGGAATCATTAAATTACAACTGATTTGAGCTGCTAGAAGAATCATTTTATATGTCCTTATGAGGTACAGCAGAATTGGGATCTTTCCTAATGAGGAGATGCAAATGTGTGGGTATTTGCAACATACAGAAACTGCAACTTTCCAACTGATAGACGACTCTCAATAAAACTTGTTTGAAATATTGATTAATTATACTTGAAGTTAGTTAAGGAGGAATGGGGATTGGGCAGTGGGGATGATATGAGGATAATATAATAAAAAATGCTGCTTATTAGGTCTTCTGAACAAATGAGAACATCTAAAATATCAGTATTTCCCAAGACAGAGGAATGATTTTTATTGGTAGAAAATATAAATAGCAAATCAAAGTCAAACATTTTCATTATTGAGGACTAGAATAGGAGGAATGTATGGCATAAATGATCTCAATTGGCAGAGCCAGCTTGAACAGTCTTACTATCATATACTTACACGTATAATTACAAAAGTGAAACTAAAATGAGTTTAACACATTGCACAGACTGAGCCAATTTTTATAATGCATCAGAATACAAAATCATGGCAAGCTGATAAGAAACAATACAATCTAGAAACTGGAATATATTTATATGTGGATGAAAGAGTCACTGGATGTATCTCGGTCTCTCTTTTAGCTCCCTGCCTGATGGTATTCTGGTTCATACAGTCTTTATGAGATTTTTAGGTATTGTAATATATATATATATATATGTGTGTCTATGTGTTTATGAATATGGGCATATCAAGATGCATGAAATCTTTTTAGACACATACATAGAAAATTACTGAAATTTTTTCTACAAAAGTTAATCTTAGAGAGTATTTATGTCTGATTGGTCTACTTTGGTGAAGGAGAATTTGTTTTTAAGGAGAATGAATGCTGCACTTTCACTACATCGCTTTGAAAATCCTTTTCAGTTTCATTCAGACGAGAGGAATAAAATTCCTGACAAGGTTTTTAAAGATGGTTCACATAGAGATTTCAATTTCCTTAGATTCTGGTGAAAATTGCAAAAAGGACATATCCAAGTTTTTGCCTTAATCTGGTGTATTGTGCACTTTAAACCTTACAGCATATGGCACATCATACAGTGCAGAGAATTCCATAAGCAGCACCAGGGGGTACAACAAGGGATAAGCCATTAAAACCCGGAGAACTCCCAATGTATTAAATTGTTGATGTTGTGCTGTATGTTTGCTTCATGTTTCTGCTCTGTTCTCCTTATACATGTGGTGTAGCTCAAGGGAATCTACAGCTCCATCAGAAACACTGAGTTACACCGCAACATTTTTTAGTGCGAATTAGGACTTCTGTGTAGGTCTTAAAGAGGAAACATAGTCATAAGCTGTCTTGCATTTTCTGTCACTGGCCTGATTAGTCTTATGTCCCTATATGTATTAACTAAATGTAATTAGTTAATTACATTAATAAATGTAATTAGTTAATTAGGAAAATGTATTAATTAAAGCAGTAGGAGAGCATCTTGCATAGTCTTGTGGTTAGAACATCTGCAAACGAAATATGTGAGCTGGGTGCTGTTTGGCCTAAGAAAAGAATGAAACCCGTTCTTCCGATGAGTATACCACACACAAAGTAAGATAAATTCCAGCACACTCCATCAGCAGTGTAATGAGCAATGTCCTGACAGCCACTGTGCATTCTGTGAATGTATGTTAGTGTTGCATAGAGCAGCAGACTTGCACGCTCCCAGGCTGTCCTGATTTTCACAGCTGTTCTATAGCTCTGAAATACAAGCCTCTACTTTTGTGTTTAGCAAAGATTGAGAATTTCTTCTTTGAGCTACTGTTTATTTCCAAATTATAACTGAGGACTGACATGTATACAATTTTATAGAAATTCACATGCATTGCAAATTTAAATAGATATTTGATCTTTACTAGGCTTCCAGAATGTAGCTTGTCAACAAGTTCATCCTCCCATACATCTTGAGTGGTAGGTTTGTTAGCTAGTAGATATAATTTTTATCCTCTCTTATAAGTAGAGAAACTGACAGGAGAAAATGAAGTCATTGTTGTCTTTATTTTTGGGGATGCCCTGACAACAGAAAGCAGGTTTATGTAAGAATATTGGATGCACAGCTTATGAAAGAATAAGCCTACCTGAAAATTGTCAAGAGCTACCCACTTTCAATCATTCCTTCTTTCTTAAGCATGTAAAAATGACAGATAAAAAATCCTTCCTACGCAGTATTAAAGGGCAATATGGTACTAAAAAAAATAAGACAAAATTTATTCAGTTTTGTCATTTTTGCTTTAACCAGTGTAGCTCCTGAAGGACAGAATAATTATACCCACAAGACTCGCAGAGAATAGAAGTGCTGGAAATGTGCTGTAGTGGAATCAAATCAATAACTCTGAGACTACTTTGAGCTCATTTTAAATATTACTCTCTGCTCTCCCTAGATTTGAGCTATTGATTTAGAAATTTCTGTCAAGCCTTCTTTTCTGCATAATTATATCCTATACTTGTTTCTGTTGTTTGCTTGTTTGTTTTATATAATGAAACTAGAAAATATGACTCTGGGATGAATACATAATTAAATACGAAAAGGCTTAAGTTTGATGCTCAGCTTTCCCACTTTTTCCAGGTAATTCTTGTTTTCATAAACATGAATGTAATTTGGAAAGCTGTATGAGGTATCACAAATTAACTCTAGTCTTTTCAAATAAGAGCAGGTGAGGTACAGATATCTTTGGATAAATGAAGAACTTAATATAAATATTTGCAGTAGACCATCAACCGAATGTTTTCTTAAAGATTTTCTTTCTATTTTATCTAAAGAATTGCATTGAAATGTAAGCAGAAATGGGTGATCAATTGTATTAGCTTGAGGCTCATTCTCTGAGGTGCTGAGTATCCTTCATTTTCATGGAAGGGAGCTGAGACAGCTTAGCATTTCACAGTTATTTGCACTGAGTGGTTAGATAAATACCTTTCTTAAGAAACAGATATATTTGCAGAATTTTATCTCTACCAGAAATTCGCTCAGCCATAGAGATATAGCTTAAAATCTGGAAAAAATTAGTTAAATCTGCTGAAAACATTAAAATGTACATAGAGGTTTACAATCCCCACCCCATTCCCCCCCCTGCCCCTGACTTCCCTTGGAATATGGAACAGCACAATTTTCTTCCATGGTTAAATGTTCCTATTAAATGCCTAAAGTGCATTGAGTGATAGGAAATTTTGTGGTTTGCATTTATTCAGAATAAACTCCAATCTACCAAATGTTAATTCTAAAAAATTAAGAGAAACAAGCATTACAAAAATACTCATATGAACACACTTAGATGGTTTATCTGAATGAAGGAGCAAATCATGGAATCATCTAGGTTGGAAAACAACCTTAAGATGATCAAGTCCAACTGTAAACCTACCGCTATCAAATCCAACAAGTATAAACCTTGTCCTTAAGCACCATGTCTGCTTGTCTTTTAAGTTCCTGCGGGGATGGTGACTCCACCACTTCCCTGGGAAACCTATTCCAATGCTTAACAATCCTTTTGGTGAAGAAGTCTTTCCTAATATCCAGTTTAAACTTTCCCTGGCTCAGCTTGAGGCTGTTTCCTTTTGTTGTATCACTTGTTACTTGGGAAAAGAAACCCACCTCTCTACAACCTCCAAAACACCCACAGCCTTTCCCTCATCCACTAAGCAGGTCACCTTGTTGTAGAAGGAGACCGGGTTGGCCAAGCAGGACCTGCCTTTCCTGAGCCCATGCTGGCTGGGCCTGATCTCCTGGCTGTCCTGCACATGACATGTGATGGCGTTCAGGATGATCTGCTCCATGATCCTTCTCAGCACCAAAGTCAGACTGACAGACCTACAGTTCCCCAGATCTTCCTTCTGGCCCTTCTTGTAGGTAAACATGAATGATGATAATGATCTTCCATATTCTAAAGGCTCTTTTTAAAGCTTTGAATCACAAAATATTCTGCATACTTCACTGACTTACAAACTGTGTACCTGTTCTTTCTGTCCTTGAGAAAGAGCTTTTGTTTTCCACTGCAATAGACCTTCTGTTTTAATTCTTGATGAGTCATATCTACTGAATTTTCATGTTTTAGACAATATGTAACAATGTATATATACATATATATACACATATATATACGCACACACATATATATATGTGTATATATGTATATATATGTGTGTATATATATATGTATAAATAAATAAATACATTACCAGTATCACTGGTTATGTATTTAATGTTTGTAAGGAATCATGGTCATTTGGAACCTAATACATGGCGACAGAGGCAAGAGTTTTTAAAATGCTTTAAAAAAATGGCAGACATATTTAAAGTCGTGTGGAAAATATGCACAAATGTCTGTAGATGTTAAAAAGGTGATTCATCACATAATTGCGGAGTTTGCTATGTTAGTATTACCAACATGCAGGCAGTAGATATATGTTTATATCATAGAAGATGGTAAAGTGTGTTGTTAAATTTAGATAGACAACTGAAATCTAAAAACCAAGTGCTTTAGCACTATGTAAATTTAATTGGTCTGAATTGGACCAAAGGGTCATAGATGTTTATGCAATCCTGTCACTGTTCAGTGCAGAAGATGAGGTCAAGGTTCAAGCAAAACAAGGAGGAAAACAGAATTCCCAATCTTATGGTATGCTAATAATCCTAGATAGGAGGTCTGAACTGCAAAACAGACTAAATTTAGGCTCACTGCTTTTTCTTTTTCTAGAAATGACTGCTGCATGGTCTGTTTAGGTCCTTTTTATTCTTTGGTTGTTCTCCCCTCAGGAAAGGAATTAACTCACAGAGAAAAGGAAACAGACCAGGAGGCAGAGTGGAAAGGACAAGAAGCGGACTAGCCCATGTGTGTCAAATTGCATTTATTATAGGTCATGATTAAACACCAGCTACCCTCACTCTGGTCCAAATAGGCTTCCCCTTACTTAAGATAACCTCCCCCTTATTTAAGATGCATTACTCATTTAATTCATTTGCTGTGTGAATAAAGCGAAGGCTGAATCCACTGAGTGCATCTTAGCAGAGAAATAGCATAACTGCTGAGAATATAACATAACTCTGTAAGGGGTAAGTTTTTCTTTACTGTCAAGTTAAACTTATAGAAACACAGTGCTAAACCAATGTTAATCTCAGAGCTTTGAAAGAGTTAAATCTGCACTCAGTTGTTAAAAATATTATACTGAAATTTAGAATTTTATATATACATATATATATATAAAAGGAACAAAACAGAGAAAGACTGCTTAAAATTATGTTCATTAAACCCAAAGTAATTATCACTTCCTTCAAAATGGAGATAATAGTGGTTTTGGTTGGGGAAAAAATCCCATAAATAAACCAGGGAGTACTTTACAAACAATAATGCAAATCACTTCATTCTGATTTCACCTCAGTGGCTTACCAGAAGCACCTGGAAATCTTTATTGATGGTGAGGAGTTTGTGCAGGGGACTTGGCTATATTGCAGTGCTGATCTGTTCTCAGCTGTCAGTGAGATTTCAGAGTGCAGCCTTGGAACTTCTGGTGGAGTTGGAAAAAGCTGTGAGTTTCTTATTGCCTAGGTGAGGAATTTGGGGAAAGAAACAAACTTTAAAAGTGTTCATATAAAATCTGCGTAAGCATTGCAATCAGATCTTGCCACTGACACAATCCTGGAGAACCACAATTAGTCAAAGAACTGGGAAGAGGTTAAAGAAGTTTTAGAAGCTGTCTTTTGCCTAAAGGCTGAAAATGCAATTATCTTAAAAACATTCTGGTGTAGATTGTAGGAATAGGATTCTTCTATTAAAAATGAGACAATTTAGAAATATAGAATATGTGATGGCCAATACAAAGCAACAAAAAATTATTCCAGTTTCATCAGCCATCATCCATGTAGATCTCTTGTCTTCCATTTTTCTAGCATCTTGGTACTAGGTGTAAATCTGTGAATTTCCAATATAACACAAATGCATCCTTTAGTAAGGAAAACCATTAATGGCTTGCTTGTGGGAGGGGTTGTGTGGTTTTGGGCTGCTTTTTATTTTTAAAATTGTTTCTTATTCTGAAAGGAAATGTATTTTGTCTGCAAGGACTCCTCCTTCAAGTCATGGAAATAGCAAAATGTTTTCAATAGCTGCTTGTTACCAGATATGAAAAAGAAATAACCCATTGTCTGTTCATGTAGTTTCAAGTCAGAAATGAAACTGCATTAAAAACATGAATTGCTGTCAAATGTTTGAAAATTGACAGTGAATCACCATATGAAGGAAAAGGAATGTTTTCACCTTCCTAAATGTCCAGTTCACACATAGTACAACAGAACAAAGCACAGTACACATAATTATGACTCTCATGGCTGCTTAGCTAACGTTCTCAAACACTTTTCATTTGTCTAAAAGTTGTTTCACAATATCCAAAAAAAAGTCTTTTAATGTAGCTTTAACTAAACCAACCTGGTTGTGCATGAGTTACACTTAATGATATACTTGAGCATAAAATGCATTTATTGAAGGCTACTTTTTCAAAAACGGGATATGGCAAATTCTTTCTTATTAAATTAATGTTTAAGATAGTAACACTAAACAAAGTAAACCAGTCTTTTCCAGTGCTAAATGCATGAATTGAATGATGGACTTCTTTTTATGGAATAAAGAAAAAAAGTATTTTTTCAGGAACATTTTGTTTTAATCAGAGATTAAATTTTGATAAAGATTGAATAATGTGAGTTATTTGCATAAAGGACTGTTTAATCAGTTAATATAATATGTGAATCCCTAGAAGTGTTCAGGGACAGACTGGATGGAGCTCTGAGAAATGTGGTCTAGTGAAAGATGTCCCTGCCCATGACAAGAGGGTTGGAACTGAACGATCTTTAAAGGCCCTTACAACACAAACCATTCTACAATTCTGTAATTCTTTGGAAGTTCTGTGCTGTGTTAAGGTCCAATGCTTTATAATCCAATACAGGTTGTTTCAGTTTTTCAGAGTTCATGGAATATATTACATTACTTTCTACCTTAAAACCATGGAAATATTACAAATAAGTGTATTGTCTGTATGTAATCAGACATGGATAAGTTATAGAAAATTAGCACATTTAGTTTTTCACTTACCTGAATTTCATATTAAGTTCACTTAAGTGATAAACAAAAAAAAAAAATTTTAATAAAATTTTCCAATTGACTTGATATATAGTCAGTCATAAGAAATTAAATTGAATTCTGTTTGAATGTTTGAGGATACTTGACAGAATAATCATTGTATGGTTTCAAGAGGTGTTTCTCTACAACAAATCTTAAAGTAAACCGTATCTTGTTTTTCATTAGGTCATTCCCTCTCTGCATTAAAGTGAGGGAGTCTTAATTCTAATGACAGAGCATGGAACCAGAACTGAATCTGCAGTAGAGTAGCAGTTGTCTGCCTTTCTTGGGGCATCTTTGGAAATTATCATCTTCTCTTTTGTGTTAGTCTTTTTATTCTCAAAATTAAGACTGTGAATTAATAGACTGTACCTTTTGATTTGACTTTACAAAATTTCAAAGTCATTTTCGTTCAGTTCTTTTACTGTATCTTCCTGGTTTCTACTGGTTTCCACTGGTTATCCTCCTTGCACTGCCCAAACTGTAGTAAAATACCATTAGTTTTGACTAATTTTGCAATAATTTTCTTAGATTCCTTTCTGTCAGTGTTTGTATCTCCATGTCCACCTCGTAAACTTTATTGAAGTGTGATAAAATATTTGCTCAAGGTTAGGTGGATAAAGAATATTGATCTTATAAATTGTTCTTCCCAAAAAGAAGAATAATATTTGTGGAAAACTTCCCAATTTTTACTTCAAAATGTAAAAGAGGGTTTGATTCAAGATAAACAAAAAGACTATACTGTAAATATTGTAGCCACCTAATTGCAAAAGTGCTCTGTCTCTTTAGTTCTTGGAACAGACTAAGAATCAACATCAGTGTGAGTTAATGTAGTTGTTGACAAGACCAGCAGGTCTTATTCATATTTCAGGTTTCCTGAACAGCCACAGTGTTGTTACTTGATGGAGTGGGGAAGATTTAATGTCACTGTAATGTAGGGGGTCATGTCAGGCTTTTTTATTTGATTTTGCTCTTTGCAACTCCAAACCAGATTTTCTCCAGTTTAGTCTAAAGCATAGTCGAGACAGAATCATCCTGAGGCCTTTACTGATGGCATCTTGAAACGCAGTAGTGGTTTTACTGACTGCTCTGTGCTGCATCTCTAGTCTGTCATCTGTGCTGCTGTGCCCTAATGAAATGCCACTGAGGCTGCAGGGGAGCACAAACACTCCTTTGCTGCCAGAGCACCAGAACAGAATTTTTTTTTTAGCATGCAGGGTCATAGCTGAAAAGTGAGCACTTTTACTTGGTGACTTTTTAATGTTATTGGAGTATTCACAGAAACCTTACAATCATTTTCAGCACCCAGAATATTCTCAGTGCTGCAGCCATATTAATGATTTACAAACAAAATTGAAGATTGTTTGTAACTATCTGCATCCAAGGTGCTGATAAACCTTCAGGCAGAGAGAGGCCTTGCCTTTGTTATGCATGTACAGCTGCTGTGACAAACACATCTTTGATCCTGAGAGGTATTTTTGCCCACTACAGTACTGTATGTAATAAACAGCTAAGGGTTGCATTTGCCAACGTGTAAGTGGTGATCACAGAATGCAGTTCTGTTCTGCTCTGTTCTGTTTCTGTCAGTACAGCATCTAGGAAAAACAAGGAGTATATGAGTCAATTTATAAAACTCATTTTTCTCTTGCAATGATATACCTAAAATATAATGAAAAATCATTATTTTTTACCTCATTCACATATTCTAATAATTTTAATGAGGTTGTTTTTCGTTTTTTTTTTTTATTCATGCAGGGTATAATCTGTGCACTTGAGGATTCCTTAACAATTGGTACTATTTCTACCTCAATGTAAGTAAGTGCTTTACTTTCTGAACAATCAAGCAGTATTTTGCATAGGTAGAAATGCTGGTGCAAGTTCCAAGCAACAAAAAATCAGACCTTAAATCTGCATTTTGAGCCTTCATTTTCTTTGTGCCCCTTAAACATGAGTCACTCTTGGCAGGAACAGCCAGACCTTCACATGCACACAAATGGTATTCTGTTTTGACTGGCTATGCTTCAGTAAATGATTTATATATTAACAAAGAGCCAATGACAGACTGATTTTGGATCTGGAGCCCTGGACTGAATCCACTGCAGACTCTGGCACTGATGATTCCTGATTGCTAGTGTTCACAATGGCAGCATTGGCAGGGTACTAAACAAAAACTTATTTCTGTCTTCTGAATTGCGATCTTCAACAGCTCATGATTTCTTCTTCAGTTGATCCCTAAATGTAGCAGATAATAAGGCAGAAACTGGGGACAAATCTAATCCAAATTATCTGAAAAATCTTTCTGTACACTTACTAAAGAGTTAAAAGTGTGAGACTTACTATTCTTGGAAACAGCACAAGACCAATGCAATGGTTACGTTCCAATTATATTTTAATTTAGGTTCGTAACTGAGTTAAAAGAAGTAGTTCACAGGCCTTTTGCTGCCTGTCTACACAAACATGAATTTCGCTTTGAGATAGATGATTCCCTGGGAAATAAGGACTGTATGTGTTGGGACCACATAAAAACCATTGTAAAGGGGCATTTGTGATTGCATTATGTGTTGCATAATATGCTTCATTTATATTATTGAGAATTAGAACACTTTATTGGCATCTTTGATAGCAGCTGCAATTCATTATTAATGTTTTGCTGGAGTCTGATCTAAATCATGTATAGTCAGTCTTTAAATGTTCTCATTTTCGTTATGAGTTATATAGGCAGTACATTGTACATCTTGATGTTCGAACAGTAAGAATGACAAGAAATATCTGATAGTTCTGAAGACAATAATAATTTCTGATATCTCAAAAATTAGGTCTATGGAAGTGTTTCGAAACATTAAATACTATATCCCATATTTTCAGTACACACTCATCATAATGAATCCACATGTGTTGTGGTACATGTCTAAGCATAAGAATTACAAAAATAGTAGACACTGAAATAAGGAAGTACCAAAAAGAATCTTGTTTCCTAAAAATTTGTATTTCTCTGGAATATAGTATTTAATTTTGGTTTGCAAGTGAGTTGCTAATTCCACTAACGAACTTTTGAGATTGCCTTCTTACTTTTATGGAAGAAAGCAGAAGCTGTGTGGGTGGAATACTTATGCAGAGGCCAAGAAACCCATATTCTGCTCTCTCTCTGAAAGAATTTGGACTTCCAGCTTTCAAGAGTCAGCTGTTGCTACAAGTTTTAAGGAAATCTGAAATAGATTATATTCAAGGTGGTACACTCTGCAGGTGTTGTTTACATATTATTATGACAAGTAGAACCCTTGGATAAGAGGTATAAATTCCCAGACAATTGGTACAAAAGAGCAAGCAATTACATTGAAACTTGGATTTCTCCTTTCAAGAACTCATGAGTCTTGTAAAATATAGAATTGTACTGTGTGAAACACAAAGGGTGGACAAAAAAACCACTGAAAGAGCAGAGTAAATTTGTTTAATTATCTTGCTGGTTGGAGGGTCCCAAAACTGCCTTTGCAGTCATGCAAAATGAAGATGCAGGCACTGTCAAGCTTAGTTCAATCCTAGTCAGGGCAGCAGCTCTTTGCACCCTTTCATCAAAGGCCTGCACGTGAGTAATTTACCACTACGTGTAGAATAGGTATTTAATCCAAAATTTAATTAAAACCCAAAGAAGCTATACAGCTTAGATACAACTTGCTTTCACCACTGAATCCTGATCTATGGTGCACAGGTAAATACTTCTGCCACAGACAGTACTAAAGCCTTTGGAAAGGCGTGTAAGAGCCAGCTCTGGAGAAGAAGAGGAATCATGAAAAGGTTATCAGAAACCAGGTCCAGAAATATTCTGTATCAGCCTAGAATGTCAGTTAAGGAATTTTAATGCTGAGAATGCATGAATGACTGTACTGTGCAGAGGAAGATATTAATATCACCTAGATATTAAAGCAGGATTCCTTCTGTGGAGTTGGCAAAAATAAAATATTATTTCCTTTAAGGAACTCTTTGGGCATTTCAAGGCTGTTCTCTTAGGAGAATTATTCCTATTTATTTTAAAGGGAGAAATGATGCAGCAAAGACAAATTTCTTGCCAAATATTCCATCAGCCAGTGGCAGAGGCTTTAGTAATAGTGGTAAAGCCAAGTGGGTTTTTTGTAAGGTGGATATCTTAATGCTAGAGGCTAAGATGCAACTACTTCTACTCTTCCCTAAACATAAATGCCATAAAATTTAGGTACCAAGATCTAGATTAAATTATCAAATGGAAATAACCAAGATCTCAGGAAAATGTAAAGTCATCCTTCTCATTATTATTCATACCTTCTCTGCATGGAGGTGGTAGAATATTCAAGAAGTGTAGGTGTTTGTAACTACTGTTAATATCTGTGGGTTTTTGTCTCCAGTGTGGACAGCTGTGAAGTTTTATTAAATAGTCTGGCTTTGCTGATTGGCATAGGTTATTTTTAGGGTCACATCAACAATGTGTTACTTAAAACTGGATTCTGCTTTTGAAAATAGAACATTTTACTTATTTTATTTTTTTAAAATTGTTATTCCCTCATTGGAAAAAAAAGTTTTCTTTGTTGCTGTTAGCTTTTTCACTTCATCCTGTTAATATTTCCAGATTCACATATTGTTTTATCACTGGCTCAGAAGACTTAAAACTGAAGCAAGCTTTGAATTAGACTAGTAAATGTAGGTGAAAAGAAAGGAAAAGTGATGACACTGCCTACAACAGAAGTATTTTGTAGTAAATCATTTTTACAACTTTTTATTCCAGTCAACTCAATATTATAGCTGAGCCACCCCTGAAATGACAAAAGCTCAATCATAAATTTGCAAAAGGAGTTCACCGTTTCCAGGGTGAAAACTATTGCAGTGTACCAAGGCAAACAGATGTTTGTCTTGACCTGAGGCTGAAGAAAGTAACAAAACTCTCAGAATAAATAGCAAGAATTCTTGAGGTCTTAATTTTTTTCTTCTCTAACAAGGATAGCAGAAAGAACTAATAAAGTTCTGCAAGTGTCATCCTTAGGAAAAATTTGAAAATTTCAGCTATAGAAAGCAGAAGTCTTCTGGTGGAACAATCAGTCAATTTACATAAGGCTATTCACTCAGAACGCTAAAGTCTGGACTTAGTTGGCATTTGACTGCAACACCCACGAGAAAAATCAAGGAACTGCAGGAAGCAATGCCAATGATTTAGTCCGTGGGTTTGTTGAATAAGAGCCTGAGATAAGGCAAAAAAGTCTTCAGACTTTGTGTTCTACTCTAAATGCAACCAACTGGATCCTTTAAAAAAAAGGAGTTGAGCCACTTGTGTTGCTGTTTATTGTCCTGTAGGAACGAAGCACAACCCTACATTATGCATCTCCTCTTAATGTTAAAGATTTCATAAACAGGCAGCAGAGGAAACAATAAAAGCTTACAATCTTTGCGTCAAATGGGTTTGACAAGCAGAGGAAAAAGACCATTTAAGTATGTTTTTGAAGCAGAAGTAGCAATCTTGGGGTTTTTTTTACCTTGACTGTTGTATTTTTTTTTCTTTGCTTTTCAACTCAGTAGTGAAATGAAGGTGTGAAAGCAAAGGAAGCTTTTCAAAGACTTAGTAATTTTTATGGAGGATTTTTACTGTGCTTTAAAGGTCACTAATGAAAGAATTTTGATGATGCAAGCATCTGAATTGTCCCCCAAAGTTGTTTGTATATTTTTAGAAGGTAACAGATTTAGCCCCAGTGTTATACACGGATAAACTTTATAGCTTTGGTTGGTAATTGTGAGTTTCTCCTTGCTTTTGTTTTTGTTTTTTTTTCTTAAAATATGCTTCAACACAATTAAAGGAATGACTGTTTTTCAGCCTATATTTCCATTGAGGGCAAATTTAAACTTGAATGTTTAGGAATTCTTCAGGTTGGCATGTATCAATGTAAAATACAATGAGACTAAAACTGCCCCATAAGGCCCAACCCCAACAATTTATGAAATTAATAGCAGCAGAAGCCTTCGGGAATTTTTACTGAGCAGCAGATATTCACAACATGAAATCAAGAACAGTTCCTAAAATCAGATGTAGTATTAGTATTTACTTTCCCACCACTCTCAACAGTTACCAGTTCAGTGTAGGTATCTTATACTGTTAATTTAAACTCATGCATTGAGAACTCTAAACCTGCTCTTTTCTTTTTTTTTAATAATATTTAATTTTTTGTTTTATTTCTTTAATTTTAAAAACTAGCAGGAGGGGAGCTGAAATGAGTGTCGTGGAGGTGTTTTAGTGTTATGGAAAAAGAGGTGGATTCTGTGTTTTATGTTTCAGGCTCAGAGGTTATTTTTTCCAGATAATACAAAGCTGGAGCCATGATGTTAGTCAAAACAAAATACACAACATCACTTAAAAATGTCTTCTTTCAAAAGGTCTAGTCTTTAGCTGAGTTGTGAATAGTTTAATAATTTCTTTATACAAACTCTTTTTCACGCAGTTTTTTAACAAGAACATTTCAAGTGTTTGCAACCAGAAAACTTATTTTTGCAAGGCATCTGTGCAGATAGGGAAGATCAAGTTAAACTTGCAAGGACTTCCACGACTTAAAGCTGTGCAAATCTGAAGAAAATTGCTTCACTTACAAGCTTACATTGCTTAACTTACTTTCTTATCTTATTTTCATGTAGCTGGTATCAGAATTGGAGCCGTTTTTTCTTGCTGTATGTAAAGAAGACAAAGAGGATCAACTTTTTGGAAAACAAAAGCCGTCTTTCAAACCAAACAGCAAAAAAGTACAGTTATTAACATTTGGTAGCGCAGGTCAAGTGCCACACAGGAAACTCTGATGGCTTTTATGATGGCTGTGTGGTGCACCATGCAACTCTGCTCAGTTTTACATTCCTCTGCTTGGATTGGCTTTGTCTGGCAGAGTGTATTCCTGTGGTTTGAGTACAAAAGGGAGAGACATACGATTATTGTGTGCTTTTTAAGCAGAAATGCATCCCCAAAAGGAGTTGATCTTGTAATTTCCAAATATGAATGGGCTGGGAAAATGCCTCCTGGCAGCTACAGGTATTTGCAGCTTGGGTTGAAATAGCTCCAATCAATCCCTAGTTTTCTGCAGTTTTGCAAAAAACCAACTTTTTACACGAATGCCTCTGAAAAACACCAAAAGGATTCAGCAATTCATCTCTTAATTAGAAGAACCTTCCCAAGAAATCTGTTTCTCTTAAATTTGGGAACTTCCAGCTTGAATTGAAATATGAAGTCTATTTAAAAATCCTTGGGGCCCTCTTCTTGACTTAAGACTACTTGGTTGTTGGTTTTTTTTAAATGAATGAAAAGATAAATTTACTCCTCAAAGAGAGAGATCACAAGCACCATATTTATAGAATAAATCTTCAGTTATTCTGAATAACATTTTTCTATACATAAGGCCTAGTTCAATCCTAGCCATTAACCCACAGGAAAATGTGAGTAGAGGAAAAAAGGATTAACTATAAATATTGGAACCTGATCATTCTTGAGCCTTAGTTTTTCTTCAAATTTCAGGTACTAAAAGAACAGCAAAATCAAGATATGGATGTATCCAGTTCTAGAAAAGAACATAATAGATCCTGGAAGTGCTTAGACAAAATGTATAGGACCACATAAAGCTATTACACATTTTCTTATTTTCTTCAAGTATGAATGGACTTTATTTATGCTCCATAATTTTTAACTAACACACCTGATTCTACAGGTCCTTGGAGCCCTGAAACCCCTTGAGTTCCAGAGAATACAAGTGGGTTTGATTCAGTAAGGCACTGTACTCCAATTCAGTATAAACATTAAAGCTGAACATTTTAGAATGTTTTCAGGATAGAGTTTAGCATCTAGCTAATTGACTGTCTTAGTGGAATCCCTAAAGATTTTTTTGTTATTCCTTCTTACCAAATACCTCATGAATTAACAAAAATTCATTATTTTACCTCAGTTGTCTCTGAAACAAAAGTAATGTTTGGTATTCAGATTTTAAATAATTTAATTAACCCATTTTTAAATAGACTCACAAAGGTTGTGCTGGAATACCTGCATTTTTCAAATTCACATTTCTGTCCAATCAAAATCAATGGTGCATTGCTAGCATAAAACTAAAGGCAGTGGGCACCAACTGAGAAATTCCTATTACGTGGAGACATTTTCAAGAGAGCTACAGCAAAATTCTCTGGATAAATATGTGCTGAAACACTGAGGTCAACAACAATCGTTGCCTCTTATACTGTAGAAACTGAAGTTAAGGAATCACATAAGGTGTTCAGCAGAGGTCATATTTTTAGACCTTTTTTTTTTCTTTTTTCTTTTGGTCAGGAAATGACCTTTTTGCAAATTTGACCTTGATATTATTTGAATAAAATAAGGCAGTTTTAATCCTATTGGTGCACGAGGATAACAACAAATTCATTTTGTTCATTCCTGTGGACATATATATTCACTTATTTCTTCCTCCACTAGTCAAAATGTTAGGTGTTTGATCAGGAGGAGAATTCTATTTTTCACAAAAAAGAAATGAGTGTTAGAGGATGGCTTTAGATGGTTTCGGTCATGTCAAAAAGATAAAGCAGCCCGTTAATCTAGCATTGTCTGATAGAAGAGAGAAAAGCTTTTAAGGTTTTTGTTTTCTTTATTTATTTGTTAAATAACATGTATTTATTTGGAAGAATTTTTAAAACCGGGGGGGAAGGAGGCAGTACCTTTAGCTGGAATATTTCTTTGCCTGAGTGAACAGAAACAAGTGTCTGCCTTTGATAACTGTGCAGACATTAGACTCTGAATATTAAAGAGGGTTGGCAGCTACAGTATAAACTGGGGCACTTGCCATTTCTGGACAAACTGTGTCATTCTTACTGGAAAGTCAGCTAGTAAGTGCTCCAGCATTTTGTCTGCTGTGGTTCTTTTTTGGCAAACTAGAAAATGAAGAAAGAATTAACTGAACTGGGAATTCTTTAATCTAGTTATTTTCAGGAGATGAGTTTCCAATTTAGCTTTAAATGTGTTGTTATTTAGTGGAACACCAGAGCTCAGAGGGAAGTGGTTTGCTGTACGTATAAAAAAAAAAAAAAAGCTGGATAAAAACACAGATAGTAGATAAGAAAAAGACTGCTCTGGTCATTAAAAAGTTTCCAAGTATTTGGACAAGCAGAAAGGTAAATCAGTCTGCAGTATCTCCCTGGCAATCCATATACATCCAGCCAGTATTCTGTAATGGGATATACTGCAAAACACTGCTTGCATGACTCCTGCTAGGGTAGGCACCACTGTGTTCCTGAAAAAGCTGCGTGTCTGAGGTTGCTGAGGTTACTGCCTGCTCTTCGTTTTGATCCTGTACATTTCAATCCTTTGAGGAGCCAGTGTTGTTTGAAAGCAATGTCTCTCTGCTGTGGATTAAAGTTGGCATGGAGATGGCAAACACTTGTAGCCAGGACCAAAACTTGAGCCTGTTCTCACTGGTGTCAAATACGAAAAATCAGTTGCCTTTGGTGCTTGGAGAACAGAGCTGCTAATCTGGAAATGCTGGTAGCTCTTACCACCAGCCCACTTCAACGAACAAAAGGGACCTGTGCTTGATTTCTCATGCTGCTGGTGTTGTGCACGCCTGCAAAGCAGCAATTTCCGCCAAACCTTTATTGTTTTTAAGTGCAACTTCTCTGTGACCTGATTGTGTGAGGGAGCACTTCACAGTTTTGGTATCATGCTTTCTGTCTGTACTGGCTTAGTTTGATGCCTGTGATATGAGGACACTTTTACTCAGCTCAAGTACCTAGCACAAAGAATTACTGTGGAGTAAGAAATGGCTGGTCTATATGAAATTTCCTGACATGTTCTAGTTAAGTTAGAGCTAATATTTCGCATACGTGAAATCCACATGTGCCATCAACAGTTCTTTGAGACATTTGTTTATTTGATATGGGGAACAATGGATTTAATAACACCTGGTTGATCTTTTTAAATTGCATTGCATTTTTTCACCAGAGTTATTTGTAGAAGTACAATTAAAATCTAATTTTTATATTTATAGTAATTCTGACCATGTTTTCTTTCTCTCCTGCTGAGCCTGATAGGCCAAAATTCTACCCTGTGAACAAACCTTCAAGACTCCTGAAATTATTCTAAGTTACTCATCTTTACTGTCACCTCCCTGCTTTTTTTCAACTTTTCCTGTCTCCTTATTTTGCTATGAGATTGTAATTATCATATTCAGAGCGTTTTTGCACTTCTATAGCTAAGCTCTCAAAGTGCTGATCAAACATTAATAAAGCTTCACAGTGGAGCTGCTCAATATTTTGATCACCTTTTTCAGGGAACACACATATTCATCAAAACCAGGAACGTGTTTTGATAAATTTTCCATTTAGAAAACATTCTGACAGAGTTCTGAAGCAGGCAAAGCCTGCATATTTCAACAAGAGTTTCACATATCTTGGAAATAGTTTTTCATTTGAATGATAATTAATAATTGAAAAAAGTAAAGCCAAATGAAGCATCTTAAAAGCATAAAAATAAAAAAAAAATAGATAAGGAGTGAATTGATCAAATGTTTCGTTTTGAAAAATTTGCAAAATTTCAGTTCAGTGTCCTATTTGAGATCAAGGAAAGAAATGCAAAAAGGAATTGAAGTGCATAAAAAAATCACTGAACTGTGTTGCATTAGATACCAAATTTTGTCCTGACAAAAATGCCAAGAGAAAAGAGAATTTACATAATCTAATGTATGCCTAATGTATAAACAGTAAAATCTCAGTTCACTTACAGATACAATTTTTTTTCTGAATGTACACAGGAACACACTCTGCAGTAAGCAAAAGCAGACACTCCCAACAGCAGCATTCACTTTTCTGTTTTCTTCTTGCTGTTCTAAACTATAGCTGACATTGTCTCACACCAATTAATGCCTTTAATGATTTTTAGGCTAAGAATGTGGGAATCCCTAATTTCCATTGGCAAAATTAAGGTTCAGGTACATTTAGCATTAATGAGTTGACTTACTGGCCCTGTAGATACTGTTTTTCTGTTTGTAACAAATTCATAGGTATTAACACAATTAAGTGCTATTGCACAGTGCATTGCACTATTTCAGGATCAGCATATATGGGCAGGTGAACAAAGGCTGATTTAACCCCTACGTGCATTGGCATCACACTACTATCACACTAAGACAAATGACACACAGGTCTTATATACATGAGACATTTCAGGCAGCAGTCAAAAGAAATCACTTAGAGCTTGTTTTTGTCAGGGTCTTGGTTTGAAACTGATCTGATCTGTTTATAGACAGATGACATCAATGCTAAATACTGAGGAAGGAGACAATACACAATAATTAGTCCCAAAGCTATTTTCTAAGTCCTGGTTAGGAAGCTTCATTCAGTAGGGTCCTGGGGGGCCATGGAAAGATGCTCAGCTCTCTGCTGGAAGATGCACAAAATTCATGCTTCATAGCAGCACTCAGTATCTTCCAGGATGAAGCCCATCAAGATCAGTAAGCACGCTGATCCTAGTGCAGTCTGATCCAAGGTTTTAATTTAATTTCTGCTCTCCAGAATCAGGAAGTTCATCAGTAAGATCCGCTGTCATTTGGCACAATAGGATTATAGGGTCAGCAATTAGATGCTGTCATGAAGACAATATGCTTAGCACTGGAATTTCTTATTCCTTTCTCATTTAGAAATTATCTTCAGCATTTAGTTGATTTTTCTAAGCAATTACATGCATAGGCTTTAAATAATTCTTTCTTAGCTACATCGGTGTTACAATCATTCAACTGATAATCCTGTGTGGGGCAAGATTACAATGAGGAACTTGAGGAAATACACTCTTGTAGTAAGCAGTCTGTGCCTGTAGCTCTCTTTGTTGAATTTTTTGTTTGTTTGATTTCTGAATATTATAGTCAAGTACAACAAGAGGCATATTAATAGGACTTGCCTGTGCCAACAGTCATTCGGTCAGTTCTCTTAATCCCACAGATCTTTCCCAAGTTAGTCAGTGTGAACTTGCTGCTATTCTTCCCTTGTGGAAGTTTGCCACTCTGGACTCTGTGTTGTGCAAATCAGACCAAACTAACATTCAGTCAACCTCTGCTCAGCAATGGCAGGCTGTTATTAAAAGCATGCAAATGTCTCCTCTCTTGCTGAAGCAGTGTCAGTGTTGGGCAAACAATACACGAAATAAAGTTGTTGGACTCCTGTGGCTGACAAATTTACCTAGAATTGGGGAATATTTTGCTCTTAATAACTACTCAGCAAAGTTTTGCATAAAAACAGTTTTATGTGGATGTGAAATACAGAATCAAGTCTAGGAATGAGGTCTAGAAATCGGGACTTGATTTTCTTCTCTCTGCTTTTCTCTCAGCCTATGCTGTATGCTTAAAATATCAAGAATCATTTTCATATATCTTTGAAAGATTTTAGCTTTAGGAGGCAATTGTCTGGGGAGGAATGTCAGATGTGCTTTGTTTTCCAAAGTGGCCATAGCTCATTTTTTACCCTGCTAGTTCTAAATGTGTCTCTTTTCAGTATCCAATTGCCTTTTGATTTTGTTTTGAGATGTCTTGCATAATGCAGGGATAAGTACATGCCTAACATAGCTTTCTGTGCTCCACTTCAGAGAAACTGGAGACTAATGTGGGAGGGAGTGAGAAGTTCTCAAAAAGCTACCAGGATCTACCTTTACCTTTCAAAATTCTTTATGCCTAAGGACAAACGAAAAAAAATCTGTGTCATGCTGAGAACTGAATTTTTTTCAGGTGTTTTTTTTCCTCAAGCGCATGTCTATTCTTTCTAAGTGCTGACCTAGCATAACTTAATTTATGAAAGCTGATGAGAATGCAATTCTTTTTAAAATTCTGACTAATTTACTTTTTATGTTATTGTAAATGTTTCAGGGAATAGTCAGTATGTGATTCTGCAATTTCAAATTTTGCACTGAAACACGAGAGCCCCTACTGGCAGAGGTGTTCCATACAGAAGGTCTAACCCTTCCCTGCAATTAGCTCAGTTGGTCATGGAACTAAGAAAATCCTTGTTATGGCTTGCGTCCCAATACAGGCCATTTACTTAAGAGTTGGACTCAATGATCCTCATGGGCCCCTTCCAACTCAGAATATTATGTGAACCTATGCCTGGGATGTGTGGGCTTCTCTGTGCTGTCCTAGCAACATCAGAATTCTGGCAGGGCTAACCTGGGCCCATCATACCTGTACAACATAAGAAACACCTTTCACTTCCTGTCTTCCGAATACATTCCATTTCATAATAAACTTGCACCCCTGCCATTTTTTAAGTTCTCAAAACCGGCACCAGTAATGCAGCACTCAAAAATCTGCTGCATAGAAATTGAAGGGTAAAAACAATGATCTGCCAAAGTCTATTTATTTTATTTTTCATTTGCTGAACATGAAAATAGTTCAGTACCATGCAAAGTTATTATTGCAGCAGAAGAGATATTCCAGCATCTGGTTATTGGGATATGGAAAGGAGATCTATACTTTTGAGAGTGGAGTTTTTTTATAAAGCATTGCAACTACTGTGTTTATGGGCATTTAAAGATTCTCCAGTGTTCAATGTTTTATATTTACAGTGCTCTAGATTCAAGAGAATTTCAGACCAGTGATGAACAGAAAAATGCTTGATTAAAAATAAACCTCTTAAAATCAAAACAGTTTCTGGCTTTTCTTCCTCTGCAGTTTCCAAGGAGTTCTTACAGCAGTTTTCTAGAAAGTATGGTTTGGTTTTATGACTTTTTTAAAGTCATAGTTTAAAGTTTAAAATAACTCCACTTCAATGCTGGAAGTAGTTTCATACTAGCAGAGGAAAAAATGGTTGGGAGATTTTATGGTCTACAGATGAAATGGAAACTTTGCCCCAAGTTCTGTTTGCAAGGAAGCAGAGAAATTGCAGTCTTTAATGGCTGCAGTCTTTTGAAAGTTTAAAAAGAGAAAGAATTATAGGAAGACCTTCTGTATGCCATAGCTCTGCAGTTCCAAAGGTAATATTTTCTTTTTTTTAGACCCAACTAAAGCTAGCTTAAATTACTAGCTGTCATCCCCCTTAGTTTTTCCTGGGACGTTCTCATACTTTTAAAATACTCAGTTTATGTTACTTTTACATAAATCTCCATGAAAGTAACAAACTGGACTAGCACATCACTCACCAGCTTTTGAGAAGAGAACAATATCAATTTTATGAATCTGGCTTTTCCCTGTGCTGCAAGCTGGAATCTGGTAAGCAGGAAAACATTTATCTACTGGCCTGTGCTTTAGCAATAAGCTGTCACTGCTGTGGCAGCAAACTTTGGCTGTAAGAATGGATCCCAGTCAATAAGACCCTTGAGACAGTGACACTGCA
The DNA here is from genome assembly GCA_013397115.1 of Edolisoma coerulescens. Classification (NCBI taxonomy): domain Eukaryota; kingdom Metazoa; phylum Chordata; class Aves; order Passeriformes; family Campephagidae; genus Edolisoma; species Edolisoma coerulescens. The sequence goes on from VWZW01001649.1 coordinate 513,324, forward strand.
GTGTCGGGATCTGAAAAGATGTTTGTATATAACTTACAACATAACCTGACAGTCAGCTGTCTCTTATTTTGTTTTCATCAGCTGGTCTTGAAAACTTCAGTTCTACCTGCTGATTTGGGCACTCATTTGTGTTCTTCCTGATGTCATCTTGTCTTTATGGAAAAAAGTTTCAGTAAGAAGCCAAAGTTACCTGCTTATATGTGGGAGAAATGCAAAAAAGCAGAAGAGTTTCATGTCAGACACAAATAAAGCTTCCAGAATTAAGTAATTCAGTCTGTAATAAGGTTTAAATTGCTAAAAAAAAAGCAAAGATATTAACAGAATAATGACAATTGTATCACTTCATGAAATTAAGTGAACTGAAAAAAATGAACTATCTCATTCTGCTTTTTTAATATTTGTGGGATAAAAACTCTAGTATTTTTAATTGCCAAGGAGGAAGAATAGGCCAGTTATCAAAATGATACACAGAAGTTCGGAAAACACTGCACTGCCAGAAAGATTCTCCTTTTTAAAATATCACCTTCATAGCTAAGGAGGAAGAAGGCTTGTAGAAATATTTTTCATAATTTTTTGCAACCATTAATCTGGAGGATTCCTAATTTAAATCTAGATTATCATTGAAAGTCTGCAACCGCCATAAGGGTTTAAGGAATTTACTGCCTCGAACTTAAAATTGAAATTAAATTTTTCCAAGCTGACGGAACAGTTTGGATGGAGAATTGAACAATATTACAGTGTATTCACTTAACAAATTGATATCTGTTCCTGTTTATGAAGATATTTCCTTAGCAATTTTGAAATGTTACAAAAGATGAAAAAAGTAGAACAGTCATAGAGCTTGGAGGGAGCTTAATCACGTCAAGTTTTGGTGTCTCCCTGAGGACTGGGTGAATTTTTTTTTAGATTACACTGACTCTGTTAGGTCAGCATTGACTCCAGTGAGAGACTGGACAGATGTTTTGCAGAGAAGGACTTACACTGTTAATAGCAAGATGGGGTGAAGGCATGCTTTAAAATTCAACAGGGGAGGAAAAAGAGTAGAGAGGAGAATACAGTACTCAGTTATACAAGTTGAACTTCCTTGAAGTGTGGGAAGCAATGGAAGATGTTGAAACCAGATTTTTGTCTCTTCATGAAGCCCTAAACAATAATGTTCTGCCTCTGTACAAAGTTGTCTTAGAAAGACAAACATTTTACAACACAGAAAGGAAAGAAAAAACAATAGAAGAGTACACAGGAGAAGAGCAAGAGGAATTATTTTCAGGAATATTTAACTACTAGAAATTGTTCAAGAGGCAGTTTGTGAGTGGAATCAGCCCTCACTGAACTGGACATATGAGCAGGACACCAGGCATGAGACAGCATGATAAATACCTGAGTTAAAGTAATGAGGAGAAAATAGAAATAGAACATAAAAAAAGAGAACAGATTATGTACTGGGCAAATAATATTTTACTATATTACCCAGACTGTGTGTTTAAGTAAAATAACATTTTAAAAGTTTGTTATTGTTTTAGAAAATAAAGGATGCCAGCTAAAGTTCGCATATCAGATAATGTATCCTTTTTGAGAAAAAGATAATAATGAACAACTTAAGCCTAAGAAAATATAAGTTTTAAAATAACTAGAGTACCTAGTGAAACAAAACCAAGAATGTGTGCTTGATCTGTATGATTATCACACTAGACAGAAAAAGCACTATTAAAAAATTAAGTTGCAGGACGTGTCTCAGATATAAGAATTATGGAAAACCAGCTATAGCAATGGTAGACAATCAATCATAGTTCAATTTTTTGCATTTGTATGTTTATTTAGAAAGGTAGAAATCTAAACACAAAACTCTAAACCCAGGGTAACTGCATTCTAATGCTCTCAAAAAAAAAAAAAAGCCATTTAGTGAATAATTGGCACACACATACAAAAAAAAGGTAGCAATTGATTGGCTTTGGGATTGTCACTGGTTAGAGTATTTTTTGACATGACTTTTGAAAGAAGACTACCTGACTATGTAACCACAAAATGATAAAAACAAAGAGACTCTAAAGTCTAATGAATAGTAGGAAAAGGTCAAAGAGAACATATGCTACTGAGATTAGCTCAGTTGGTTAGACAATGGTGCTAATAATGCCAAGGTTGTGTGTTTGATCCCTGTATGGGCCATTCACTTAGGAGTTGTACTCGATGATCCTTGTGGATCTCTTCCAACTCAGAATATTCTGTGACAATAATGTGATAAAACACCATGTGTGACCCTTTGCAGGAGCAAGAAAATGTTGTGTGCAGGATGACTTACAGTGAAAGAGGTTTTGTGTGAAATTATTCTTTGCTTCTCAAAGATGACTGTTAAATGAGAATAAATTTAGGAGCTTAAACTTTCTTCTGCAGTAGAAAGATGGGGGAAAAAAATCATAAATCTCTGAAATGCCTGAACTGAAAAGGATGAGGGAGTAGATTAAACAGCACAATCTAAAATCAAACTAGCAATCCAATGCAAAAATCGAGTAAAACTGAGTGCTAAGTTGAATCAGAGACTCCTTGTGTATTATACATTACAAATATATATTACAAGTATTTTCCTTTAGAAAATAAATTATGCCAGATACTCACCACTGCAAACCTTTGGACACTGAAACGAGCTCTCCGGAGAAGTGGTCACAGGACCAAGCCTGCCAGAGTTCAAGAAGTGTTGGGACAATACTCTCAGGTACTCTTGGGGTTGTCTGGTGCAGGGCCAGAATTGGTGATCCTTTTGCAGCCCTTCCAGTTCAGGATGTTCAGTGATTCTGTGAACTGTTCTGAGTGAGACTAATGTTATGAACACCTTGAGTTCATATGTCCCTAACACAAATTCTTGAAAACATTTGTTATTTATACTAACATCATAAATATACAAGTACATTGAATGCACATTAATCACACCACCTGTGAATACTGTCTGCTGTCTGCTGCTTGTCCTCTGCCCACTCTCTCCTCACTGCCTGTTCCCCTTTGTCTGGAATGTATTTAGTGATTTCTCAAATGCAGTTTCTATAGTTATTATTGAAATTCTTTCAAAGCTTCACTTTTTCTTCAATTCCAACAAATGTAGTCCTAATATCTTCTCTCCCATGGTGTTTTGACAGAAGAGAAAAAGAGGTATGTCAGAGAAGCATAAAACAATTTCAAATATTCACTTTCCTGTTACATCCATCTCTTTATGTCTATTTTTATTTGTAGTATTTTATAAGCAGAAGACTATATTTGCATTTGTACTTCCTTAGCCACAGCTTGTATCATTATTGTTGCCTAAAAAAGAGACAACACTTTAGTCAATGACTTGGAGGCACATTTTATAGTTTGTTGCTGCAAAAGGCCTTATTCTCTCTGTTTATTTACCACATAGAGCAGCAGTGTAATGGTTCCACTGCCAATTGAACTGCAGATTTAAATGGCGTGGATGAGGGAAGAATCTAATAGGGAGAAATTAAAAGAATTAGGAGACTGACGAGCTGTTGGTGAGGATCCTATCTGGCTGTTATCTTAGTTGCTTTCAGGCATCATTAGTGCTGTGTGCTGGCTTGTGCTCAAGGAGCATGGAAGGCAACAACCCACCAACAGGGAGGATCACAGACTATTTAGCATCTCACTTTCCAAGTGGGATGTAGTATTCATTCGCCTGTTTGGATACAATACAAGCCGTGGTTCTTTTGCTGATCCTTAAAATGGTGTAGCTCTGATTGAAATGGCTACACTAAAACTCTAGGAGGTACCAGGGGTGTTCAGCAAATTACTGAGTTTGATCTTACAACAGTGGAACCTATAGGGCCTGTACGGTATTGCTTTCTGTGAATTGGAAGCAGAGGTGGACAAAAAGTAGAAGTGGTACCCAGAAGCATATATACATAATTTGCAATTTTTTAGGTCTATTCTTCCATCTTGTTCTGTGTGACCTTCCTAAATTAGCCCATCAATCCCAGAAATCTCAGCTCTTGAAACATGTTCTCACCTAGGGCAAAAGAAAATTCTTTGACTCTTCTTTAAAAATTGCTGGCCTTCTCTCAGAGGCCATCACAGAGTGGCTACATATCACCATACCATCTTTAAAAAAACAATCAAAAAGCAAAAAACAAAGCAAAAAAAACCCCTATTCTGCAGAATGTGTTATGATGTTGAGCATCAATTAGTAGTACATGTATGAGAAAGTATAAACATACACTACTTCCTAACTTCTTCCTACTTGGGAGAGCAGAAGATGGGTCAAAAGAAGAGAGAATTCACAACAGAGATGCGAATTTTGTGCTAAAGCTTTGTAAATTTCAGGATGAAATAATGCTCTTGTACAGCCTTACTCCTTGTGCAGTCCCCAGCTGCCACCTTTGCTTCTGTAAGTCACTGAAGTTTTAAAGTCAAAGTGCCACTTTCCACTAAAGTGAAAAGCAGTTTTCCACAGCTTTGGGATTTAGTCTTTTCCAAGACTTTTTATTTAATTGGATTTAAAGACTATCGAAATCTCAGGATTCCTTCCTTTCAAATGAAGTAATGACATTTTATTGACTCATGTTTTGGGTGACCAGTTAGAAACATAGTAAAGGAGCATGATTTGAGAAAAATACTGATCATCAACCCTCCTGAAATCCATGACCTGTAAGAAGTTTTCCCAAATATTGAGGAAGGCAAGCCACAAAGAATGGGTTTTTAGTTGTTGAAGTAGTTGTTCTCTGCACTTCTTAGTACCCTGTTCACTTGCAGGTTGTACATTGGTGTGCTTTATGTAACTATTGGCAAATAAATAGTGACATATATATGTGAAAAAATGTGAATCAAACAATTTTTTTGGTAGTTACTGGCTTGACAAAGCAACTAAAACCAGAAAAAAGTTGTACTAAAAATAGGAAAATATTAATTGCTTTCATTCTGTATGGTTATAAGTAACACCAAGAAATGAAAAGGAACTTTTATACGCATGGCACACTAAACCAAACTAGGCAAAGTACCAAAGTGTGTGCTGTGGAGAAAAGTGAGCTGAAAAAATCATGCTGAAAGGATGAGAAAAATTATGCTCAAAATAAACTCCTAAGCTTTTCCAACAGAAAAACTTTGGATCTGAAATGTATGCTTTTTTCCTCCAAAAGCTAAGATTTAGTTTTCTGTACTGATCCCCTACAGAAATAAACATGTCAAAAATAATAATAGGACAAAATCCAAAAATGCAAACAATTGAGGGAGAATAAGCTTTAGAAGGAGAATTTTGGAAATATCTGGAAAGAAGTTATAGATATAATTTTTGGACTAATTTCTCCTCTCCTTTGCTAAGTCAAAAGCGGAAGAAAAAAATAATTGAAAGATCACTATTTATTCCTCCTTTGTTCTGAAAGTGTTCAGTTTTTTTAAGAGGAAGATTTGCTGATTCATATGGCATAGAGAGCAGAAATGTCCTCAATTTCTGCAGAGTGAAAACATCAGCAATTTTTCAGCATGAAGAGACAGAAAGCTTGACTAAAAATACATAAAAGCACATTTGGAATAAGAGGAAAAACAAGCTAAAAATATTACTTGGATGAGCATAACCTATTTAGGTGTTGTACAACCACTGCTAGATTATGTGGTCCCATATTTCCAGTGCTTTTACAAGGTCATCCATTAACCCTGATTTCTTTTCAAAGTGTCTCATTCCAACTGTATTCAGCAGAGCTGTTGTTTAGATGCACACATTTACCTTCAGCTCTTCAGTTCACTTCATCCCTTGATTGCAACCCTCCTCTCAAATGAGTGAATCATCTACCATGATTGAAATTACCAGTCCAGGAATAGAGTAAAACTCAGCATAAACATTTGGGTTAACTTTAGAGAAGTCATGCTGATTTTTAATTTTTTTTTTATCCCTCCCTCACATGTTAAGGAGAGCGTGGACTTAAATGTGTGGGAGCACTGAGAGACTGCCATCAGTTTTCAGTATTGGGGATCCATACTATGCGAATGGATGAATACAGTCATATGGATTTTTCTCCTATTTCTTCTCTCCACCATCTCTAATACCAATAGGCACCTCTTTCACAAACATAGCTGATATAGTGTTGCAGAGGAAAATAACTATATTCTTCATGTTTGATTTTTTCACTAAGAAATAAGCCCCATCACAGCTGGTATCACTTTTAATCCTCTGCTGCATTACAGTGAGCTAAACAAACCTCCTGGGGTGCACAAGTCTTCAGAATGCTTTTAGGATACCCAGAAAAATGAAGAACAAAATAAGGTAACAATTACGGGAATCCAGATCAGGAGGTCGTAGAAAGCAAAGTGAATTTCTATGAGGGAAAGGAATTCTTGAAGCTTTGAGACTGTCTTCCTGAGTTGGAGGAGCAGGACCATCACAAGCCTTAAAAAGCACCTGGTCCGACACTCAGATGCAGAAAAATGCATGTTCTCTTGTCTGTCTCCAAGTAAAAAGGCTCCTATTGTGAACTAGTTCGTGCTCAAGCAGCTGTTAAAAGTCATCTAGTCCCTGGTAACCCTCTTAATGTTACTGTCCCAAAAGATGGCAGAATCCCATGCTTCCTAGAAGTCCAGGCCTGAAAGCATAAAGATTTAAACTAGTTTTCAGAGGCAGATCATCAAATAGGAAATATTTGGTATCAAAAAGTGGTTGTATATTAAAATAATTTCTGATCTTAAAAAATATTATTTCCTTGCAAAATTGCAACAGCTACCCTCTTGTCAGCTGATGCATTCACTGGGTGAAGTGTTACAAGCAGTCTAGGAAGCAGGAGTGTCAATGAATCATGAAACACAGAGGCAAAACTCCATTATTTGTGGTAGATCTACTAGGTTTTCTCCTCAATAATTTATCTCTGTTTATAAGGATGAGACAGCATTTTTTTGGAAAAAAGAAAAAGGAACAAATCAGATTGTGTCCAAGAGAAGGAGTGGATTCTAGATAGTGAAAGATAAGTGATCATTGTCATTAAGAATAGTGAAATTTTATAGTTGATTAACCCCACATTGTTGTAGTCTGGCTCTAAACTGAGAGAAAACAAATGCAGGCTGAAAAAGAGTGAAAGCTGCTTCTTTCTCCCAGGCCCTTGTTGTTTTGGTTTTGGGTTGTTTTTTTTTTGGGGGGGGGAAGGGGGGGGGGAGGGTGTGGTGTGGTTTTTTGGTTTGTTTCTTTGGTTTTGGTTTTTGTTTGGTTTTGTTTGTTTGTTTCTGTTTTGGTTTTTGGTTTTTTTTGGTGGGTATGAAAATGCAGCATTTTCTTATCTAGGAAGGGCAAATTATGAAAGATGTCAAAAGCACAGCAGATATATGTATTTCATCCCTTCTAGCACTTAATAGATCCTGTCTTACTGTGATAGGACCAATCATAGAGACACGCTTTCAATCTTCGTACAGTGCCAAGAAACAAGCAGCTTGAGATTTTTGCTGGGAGATTGGCAGCCCCTCAGGGAAAGGATTGTTTTGCAGAATAGATGAAACTAGCCACCTTCATGGTGGTGAGGTAACCTATTCAGAAAGCAAGAGAAACTATGAGAACTTACAAAGGCTTGAAACAAGTGGTATTGTGGAGTTTGTTGGTTTGTTTGTTTTTCCAAAATGTTCAGCCAGAAACTACTGTACAACTTCCACTGAGCCTATTTCACTGAGCATCCCAAACCACTTCAACTTGAGAGTATAGCAAATAGCCTCTTCATAAAACGTTGGGTCCTTGTTCCATCTCAAGGGAGTAAGTTTTCCCACTACAAAGTCAGAATGGATTTAGTTTTGCATAGAATATGATCTGGAGATAAAGGTCTTCCATGGAGTCTAAACTATATAAATCCAAAGCACTTATCCTTCTTTCTGATTAATTGTGGAAGTAACAGTATCTTATAAAAGGCAGAGACCAGTCTCCTTCCTTTATCGCTCTTAGGCAACAGAGGAGAAGAAGGAGGATGGCATTAAAAAAAACCAAAACCAAATCAAAACAAAAACAAATAAACCAAACCAAAACAAACAAACCAACAAAACCAATAAAACAAACGGCTTTAGGCATTTGCCTCTAGCAAACAAGTATTGGATGCCAAAGTGGCAATAATGACTAGCTGTGGTGAATTTCAGAAAGTTAAATGAAACCCGAACTCACAAAACCTGAGCTATTCTCTGAGCAGTCCAGTCCCAAGGGAATATCTATTAGCCTACTGTGAGATCTAAGTTTCTACACATTCAGGAGTAAAGAAGGGGAAAAGGCTGAATTAAGATATGAAGCAATAGAGCTGGTGCACACTGACCCCTTGGAAGGGTCTGTTACAAACACAGTAATACCCAGGACATGCATCCCCAGAGGCTTTTGAGACCATGGCATCAAATAAGGTACCTCTGAGAGGTTTCTGGGTTGCCAGGGTTGTTTGCTAAGGATATGTGCTCAAAGTTTTAAGCCTGAGTCTCCTGACACAAACAGAAAAAATGAAAGGAAGCAAATACAATGGAAGCAAGAGACTGCTGAGAAATTTTCAGTGGAGATGTTATCTTCATGATGAAATCCTGGCTTACAGGAGTTGGACAGTAATGTTAAGTGGCAAACCATGATGGCTGAATCCACTTCTGATTGTCAGTTGCTGACAGATTTTTGGGTGACAAGAGGAATTCAATCTGACACTTTCAGAAGCATGACTGCCAATTTTGTGAGAAGTATGTTTTGCCTCCTAATCCTCAACTTTATCCACTGTCCTTCCCAGACAGGCCAGTTTCCATACAAAGCTGGGAGGATCTCCTTCAGTGCCCCAGTGATATTCATCTGTAATCACCAGCAGGTTTTTCTGGCTTGCTGGGTACATATCTATAAACATCAAACAGATTGCACTTTTTTTTTTCTCTCAGAAGTATTAGGACTCTTGGAGTAGTTTGTAGAATATTCTCTTGCAACTACTAGGTAAAATTGGTAGAGCAGTTAAAGAGGTTAGTCTCTGTATTTTTAATCCGAAAGCTGAAGGGAGGTATTCCAAAGCACATGTACAAAAATACAGTGATAAACAACAATATATAAACAGCTATAGTTTGGATTTTGATTGTTAATAATACACACTCCTGGCATACACTTTTCCCCAAATCATATGTTGTCTTCAGGTCACTTATACTCCGTTGAAAACCTGAAAGTAGAAGATGGATAGGTGAAAATACATCCACAGATTAACATTTTGGAGCCTGCTTAGCTGATACTCAGCTGCCACAGACAAAAGAAATTCTATAACATTTTGAGCCAAACCATTGACATAAGGGATTCTTACCATTGGCAAATTTCCTGATATCTCATTTTAATTGTAGCATCCATTAAGGTTTTTCTTTTTAAAAAAATCAGAGCCTCTCTGGATATTATTGCATAGATATTTTTAAGATTCAGCTGGTATGAATATTTACTGGAAATGCCAATCACCTCCATGGAGGAGTAATGAAAACATAGGAACACATCTTTCTTAATTTTTAACTCAAAATATTATCTTCTTACACATTCACAGATTGAAAATTATCAAATGGTCAATAAAAAACCCACATTTTATTTATCATTACTCTAAAACCAAATTAAAACTCTTTCCCTTCTTCAGATTGTCATATGTAGATTTCATCTATGTATTTTAGATGCTTAAATCTGTAGAATGACTAGCAGAAAGAAAAAAGCATATGAGATTGCCAAAAATTATGATGCCTTGATATTTTAAAACAATTATGTCTGCAAAAAATAACACATAGGACCATGTGTAGGTCTTTTCGTGGGCAAAAGCTGAAAACTATCATGAGCCAAAATTTTTTGTGAGGTTTTATGGGGATAGAGGGCTTGGAGGGAGATAAGAAAGAGAGTGTTGTGGAGAAAGTATGTTATTTGAAAATATGAAAGTATACCTAGAATGTTTTAAAATATGACATCACTTTTTCCCAACTTGAACTTTAGGCAGCATATTGACATGAAATCAATATGGTAATATGAAAGGACTTCACTTAAGAAAGGAACAGAGAAATCTAAACTGAGATTGAAGTCTCTCTAGGCCCCATCTTGCTTTATTCTCAATAGCCACAATGTCAGAAAAGACTATCAAGATCAAAATCCCAGAAAGGAGTAGGTTTTTTTTTTTCCTTTGAAAATTTCTGTATTTATGAACACGTTGTCTGGGTTTCAGCCTTTAGAATATTAACTAAGCTTTGTTTGGGAGGAAGGCACAGAGTGTTCCAGGAAACAGGAACGCGTCTCTTTAGTCATGGAATTTATTCCAAGTTGTAGTGATGTGTGAACTTGAAGCAACTTATCAGCTATGGTCAAACTGAGAGAGAGGTGAAGTACTGCATTCTCAGCCTCATAGCAAACGTCTGACAAGTAGAAATAGTTTATGAATAACAGCTAATACAGTATGCTCAGCTTTCTTATTTCATCTCCCTCCTTGTGTTATAAATCCACACTGTCATGAATATAATTTTTACTGGCTAAGCCTGCTGGGGAAGGGAAATAATTAAAAATTAGCATTTGAACAAAAGAATCGATTTGAGATCTGCATTAGATGCTTTGTATTCACTGTGTGATGGATGTACTGCCTCTTTCTCGCTGCTTAGAAGTTATTTAAAGGTCCAGTTGAAATGAGTTTCATAAAGAAGGAATACATGAAAACAAATACTGCAAAGAGCCGTTGTGCTGTCCCTCTATCTGACTTACAGGAGTAAATGCAGTAAAGGGAAGTATAAGCAGGAGAATGCTACTGAAACACTGACAGGAGAAGTAATAAGAAAAGCAAGACTGTCAATAGATTATTAAGAAAACAATGACAGCAGGATAAACAGAAGCACAAGCCCTTCACATTGGCTTTTGGTTTTTTTTTTTCCTTTTTTTTTTTCCCCAGCTGGAGCTTTATGTACTTGGAGGGTCTTGAGCATCTTGAAATGCTGATCATTCATGCCTTATAGAAACAAGTCCAAATATGAGTCATGTTCAATGCATTAAAAACAAGAAAATGGCTGTTAGAAGTTTTTTTATATTTTCCTAAAGTAGCTGCAGGTTTATTTTTTCCAGGGCATTTCTAACTTTGGTAGCTAAGGTCCAGTTCTATATGATCTTCATCTATGTTATTGGAGTTACTAGCTGAGAGAGCTCAAAAAGGAGAAAGAAATTAAAATCAGAAAACATCTAGAGGGAAAAACAATCTAATTGCAAATAAGACAAATTAATTCTTCGCTCATGTTTCCTATAGGAAAAATGTGAAATTCCCTAGAAAGTATCCCAGAAAATGCAAGTAGTCTAAAAAGTATGTTTCAAACCAATTACTCAGTCTCCTAATCAAAAAATAATGGTAAAATACAAAGTGAAGAATTAAAATGTATGAAATAATCAAAGAAATGAATAATTTTAATCTTTCTTCCCCTTCATTAAGAGAAGCTTTTGGATAGAAATAATGATGAAAGTATGACTAACTACCCTGAACTTCAGTGATAAAAATAAAGTTTATTCAGAATAAAATTGTGTAAATTGATATTAGAGATTAATGGATAGATCTATTCCCACTCAGATGCACTAAACCTACCTCTGCAAAAGATAGTGAATGGACAAGCACTAGAGAAAGATATCATTTCCATCAGTAATGGTGAGAAAATCAGGAAGACTAGCCAAACAGGCAAGTGGAGAAGGGAAGGAGTTACTGTTGTTAGGAAGGCAGGGGGCAGACCCAGCGGGGATTGCATTCCCAGAGTACATCCCCACCCTGCACTCTAATGCTGCTGAGCGTCCCTGTCGTGTCACTTGGGGAGGAAGGAGGCTTAGTCCTGACTTGTGTGAAAGGAAGAAGTGTTTGAAGTCCTTCCATGGTGAAAGGAAGAACAGAAACTAAACCAAATACAGATTATTAAAATAAGCGGAAAGTGATAATGGAACAGAAAGTGGAAGAGGAAAATCAGATATCATGTTCCACTACTATTTGTTTCATTTGGAAACAGTTTGACTAAGAAGAGTCTTTTAAGATTTTGTGATGCACCTTTAAAAAGGTTTCTGTTTCCTTTTGGGTGCTGGTGGTGTGATCAGTTCATACCCTTTCACCAGGCACTCAAAACAGAGGGCAAAAATCAAGATCCCATTATTCTGAGAGGGTCATTGTAATTCTTTCCAGCACATTAAGCACAAATATATTTGTAGATAATTCCATAATTGCAGAACACCACTGAGGATTTCACTGATTAATGTAAAACCAAAACTGTGCTTTATTAATACCATGCAAGCAGTAACGTTCCTCTTTAACCAAACATGGGAAAAGACTGGTAATTTTTGATTTATACCCATGATAAAATTTTTCAGTGTAAGGTTTTTCTGGCCTACATATGATCTATATGGATGTAAAAAACCCCCAAACAATACCAAATCAGAGAATGAAGTAATTTGTCATTCCTGTTAGAGAGTTTCCTGCTAGAGGCAAATATTGACACAGTGGTGGCCAGGGACCAAATATGATAAAACTTGTCCTGGTGAGTTTTCAGTAACACCCCCACCCCAGTTCCATGAGAATCTTCATCTCCCATTTTAACTTCCATATCCAAGACCATGTTTAGACATTGCCATGGTTTATCTGGTATAACCTGCCTTAGCAAATCTGTGCCAGGCATAAATTATGAATCAATTATTTCCTAACACAGAACCTTGAAAGGCTTCACCAGGAATAATATATTAGAATCACTATTGTTTAGGTATAAAAATAATCTCTTAGCTTGATACAAATTTCACTGATACAAATACTTGCAGGTTGTTTTCCAAATAAGGTACATAAAATTACAGTTTGTTTATGGATATCAATTTACAATTGCTATTAAAAGTCATTAATTTAAAAAATCACATTAAAGTGCACCCTACCAGTGCAGAAGCCCTAGCAAACAGAAATGCATATTAAATGAGGAAAATTAAAGCTTTATTTTAAAAAAAGACACAGTGCTCCGTTGCTCTTGTGGTATCAGAGTAGTGATGTTGATAAGTGAGTTTTGATATTTGCCTCATCTGCCCACACCATATACACTATGGGATGTGATGCTTATGGAATAATACATGACAGTTCTACAAGCTCCAAAATGCATTTGTTTCTCCTTCACATGATTCCATCAAAGGAATTAATAATGATTTATCACTTATTATAAGGATTTATGTCTACAATAAAACTGAAAAGAGACAACTTGAATATGGATCATACATATTCCTCATCTGTAACTTTGACACTATTTCCATTGCTTTTCATTCCGCTGAGTTAGGCACTTTTTTTATTCAGTTCTTTCCCTCCTGCTGGTTTCATTTGGCTGATGCTAATGTGTCTCTTGTCTGAGTACTGTATACCTGTACTGAAATTATAACTTTGGTTATTTTTCTTTCATTGTTTCATGGATGTGAAAAACTGGGGGTTGGCAAATACTTCAGTGAAGCTGATCAGGCATTACAAGGTCCTCTCCTTTCCTCTAGCACCCTGAATGGAGGTGTGACTTCTGTGTTTCTTTGACACTTTTAATATTTTTCTTTCAAAGTTTCCAAGCTCTAAGTTTATCATGGTATACAATATACTCAGATCAGTTCTTTGATATTACATTAGTTTTGCAACTAAAAGTAAAGCAGATTCCAACTATTTTGCAGAAAAACATGGCAATGAAAGTGGATATATAGAAACTGTTAATCCTTTTGGAGTTCAAATAAAGACAGGATCCTAAACCAAAAACTTTAAGTAGGTTAAAATCTGCAGTTTTCTTTAGTGGGAAGCTTTCAACTGCCAGCAAACCTGTCTGTGCATTTGAGGTATTCTGATTTGTGGTAAGAGCTGTGAAGCCACAGGCTCTACAGACAGAAGACATATTTAAAGGTTAGGTCAAGTCTGTCTTCACAATGATGCACTACTCTAATGACTGTAGCATGGTTTTTGAATGATTCTTATCCTGACTTGCTGAACTGTGCCACAAAACCTTGTAGAGACTTATCCTGGAATTGGAGTTGTAGCTAAACCACATTACAGCTGTATCTTCAGCTGTACATCTATAATATTTCCCTTCAGTTCTCATCTAGGTCTTGGTATTCATCTTCTGTCTTTGAATTTATGCTTTAATTTTAAGGCCTGTGGAACGGCAACAACATTTATTATATGTTTATATGCAAGAAATTAAATCAGATCTTATGATGTGGTCTTGTATCCAAGACTACATTTTAGAAATACGAAAAAAAAAATAGTAGTAATCGCAATAAATAATCAGACTGATTAAAATGTAATTCTACTCTATGACTGCATGTTGAAAATTTTGTAAGTTAATTGTGGCATTTCTGGAAGAAACAACGGATGCCACATGTATACCATGATATGTGTATTTGAGTTGTATAGACCGAAGAGAGAAAAATTGTTCCCAAAAGCTTAACCAAAGAAACATCATTCACACAAGTGCTCATTGGTCAGTAAAGACAGAAACAATAGGCAAGGAGATTTCAGAGCATGAATTCGTGATCCTTAAATTTTTACATAGGTTCAGCACTTCTGTGTGATATTTGAAAACCTGTCTCTTATACCTGTCACATGGTGCTTGAACATCAAGAAGAATAGTCTGCACTTACATAGTACATTTTTCTCAGACATCTTTAAATGCTCTACAGACATTAAAGTACTGAATCTCTAAGGTGCTGTCTGAGGCTGAGAATCATTGTTATTTCAATGATTCCACTTACTTATTTTATAATTGTACAGTTTTCACAGAAAACCTCTAACATAATAACACTGGAATCTAACGATGTAAACTGTTAGTCCTAAACTTCTCTTCAATAAAATGTAAGTTCTATATTATTAGTATCAATAATATTGCATCTGTTTTTACTATACTTTTAATCATAATTTATGTAATGAAGAATGTGAAGCAAATTAATGCATAAATATTAACTGCCTTTTGGAAAGAGAGATGTCCTAGTCACTGCCCTGCGTTGATTTTTAACAGTTCCTATGGTTGCATGTTTCTGTAGAGCTTCAATTTTATTTGATTTCCCTTTTTTTTTACTGTTAATGAATATCAAGAAGGCTTTTAAAATACAGATTCTGTCACATGATATTTTCATTTAAAGACAGTAGTAGAAAGCTTAGAGTGGTATTGAGAAAAAAAGCCCTTGAATTTGATTACTGTATTAGAAAATCAATATTGTTATCTTGTCTTTTATGTCTAAGATGGAAAACAGAATCACTTCCAACCATTAAAATAGTTTCAGTGAAAGAATACGAAATAGCACCTGCTTATCATAGGACTCTTCTTCTGACTTTTCATTTCTTTTTGTTTGTGTTTTATACACTTAAAATATTGTGCTTTTCTTACTCAGTTTAATCCTACCTGCATAGCTGCCAGGAAGCAATACATCTCCTAAAGGAGATAGTTACATATCAGAAAGTTTTTTTCAGGACTGGGACCTGTTTTGAAAACAGTGAGATCTTCCATAATATGTGGTTCAGCCCCCTGGCCCCAAATGATGCCATAAGCTTCCATGGAGAGCAATCAAATAGTCTCCTCTATTTCCTAAAATTGCAGGTCTTATGTTGATAGTTTGTTATCTTGTCTCAAAATAATGATTCTTTTCCCCATTCTGCTGAAACTGAATGTGTAAAAGACTTGAAGTGGCCTCAATGCATGCTATGAGAATAAAAAGCCCTGATACTTGGTGAATGCAACACGTGCCTGCTAATGACAGCTAAATTTAAATACTCTCTCCCTGTTTGAATACCAGCCTTAACTCCCTTACTCAGCTTGAAATCAATTAAATTAATTAACTTCAGAACATTAATTCCTAATTTACTGCAGCCTTCCTGTGATATGAGTGAAGCCTGGATTCCTCCTCAGTAGATAATATCTTTGTGTTAACAGTCTTGGGCTTCTGGGACACCTTGTGCCCTGACTGATTTACTACACTTTTGGGTTTGTTGATGTTTCATTCATTTTCACTTTCAAGCTCAAATGCTCAAAGGTCCAGATCTTGCAATACCTACATCCTTGGCTTTTAGGGAGTTTAAAGGACTGGTAGCTTAAGTAAGGTTTGGAAATCTTTGGAACATGCAGATGAAGCAGAGCTGTGCTGCAGCAGGGAATGCACCTTGGCCTGGAGCTGATGCCTGCGCTTCTCCATCCATCTGCACAGGTGCATAACAAGTGCAAAGTCTTGTCAGGGCAGCATGACCTTTCCTGGCTATTAAGTCCAAGTAGCAACATATGCAGTAGCTGGTAAAAATATGGACTTTGAGAACCTTTGTAATAAAAAAGTCGTGTTGCGTAACCATGAATGGGCATCTTGGGACTGTTTGCGGTCCGATTTTACTCTTTCCAGAGCTGTTGGGTTTCCTTCCTGCTATTCGCCACCAAGTTTTCTTTCCTTTGTTTGACTCCTGAGGCAGGCATTGACAGTGGAATACATATCATGTTAAAGAAAAAAAGTCATTGGGAAAACTGGTGAATCCATTTCTTTGTGTCTCATTTTTGCATTGTCCTAGAACATAATTCATGCATATGTAAAAAATAGAGGGACACAAATTTGGGTATTAGTGTAATAAAATTTCAGATCATTCTGAAAAGTCTGCATATTGGTTTCTCTGCTATAAGCAGATAGATGTACACATGACATCTGTCAAAATGGTGTTACAGGGCTTAAAGTGTTAACATTTTTGTAGACTTTGGAAGCAGAGTTATATTTTATAACAATCTTATGAAGAAAGTGAGTGCGATCATTGTTTTTGATGCTTTAATCTCAGATAAAATAGCAGTTTCCAAACTCGAGATTTTTTTAAAACAACGTCTTGCTTTCTTTCTGTAACTATTACATTAACAGCCTAAGGACTAGAGGCTGGGATAACCTCTGTGTCTCTTCTTTCCATGGCTGTTGCAGAGGTTTAGTCAGCATTGTTTGTGCCAGTGTGCTAGGACTGCTTTGTGATGGCTGTTGAAGCATCATCAGAGGGTGCCAGATATACTTCTCAAAACACACTTACATGGATCATTCTTAATTTGGTAGGTCAACACATGTTTACTGCAACTGTTGTCTTTTGTATGTAGAGGATCAGACAGGTATATAAACATCCATTCCTGTTTTACTGGTGGGAGATTTGAACAAGCTCAGACTCTTGACTCTATCCAAAATGTTCTTCGATATGAAAAATTGCACTGATTTAAACTTTAAACGTCTTCAAGCTTTAAACTTCTTCAAGCAGTCCCATTCTGAAGCTTTACTGGTTCCCACCTAGCCTTGATTCAGTTTCTATCTGAATCCCAGGCTGCCTAAAATTTCCATAGTACAGCCAAAATTTTTATAGTTACAAGTGTCTTTAGGATCATCAGTATGCAGGGTCTTCCTGTTTGTACCTTCTTTTGTCTGACAACTGTCCATAATGCCATCTTGAAGGAGATGCCATCACACCCACTATTGTGATCCTGTGGCATCTATTGATTCCCTGTTGCCAGTTAAAGGAGCCTTGAATTGTCTTTGAGTGCTACAGCTCTGCAGCCCTGCGTTCTGCAACAAAGGCTCTCACCTTCAGGTTATAAACCAGATAGGATTACAGACAGTGAATAAAAATTTAAGCAAATGTTAAGAAAGTGGGAAAAACATTTTGTTAAAACATTTGTAAATCCGGAGAAGAAATTCCAGTATTGTTTATGTCCTTGTAATTGTGAGACACCATAATTAAGAGAAGTATAATTTTGGCTAATTTCTATAAAATATTTTAATGGTTTGGGTACTGCCTCCATTTTGTATTAAAACATTGCTCTATGATGTAGTAACAGGAACAATACATTTTTTGAAATGTGGTAATTATTATCCAAATCCAACAACTGTTATTCACTTCAGCAATTATTTGCATGAAAATTATTTGTTAAAGGCAGTAAAATATTTTTTTTGCATTTATTTTAAGGAGATATTTGATGGAAAAAAGCTTGTAGCTATAAGTCCAAATGTACAACTAGAAGAGCAATACCTTCATTAAAATATTTGGTCATTTGAATGCAGATGTTCAGAGCAGCCATGTGACACTTTATGCAAATTCATGTATGCTGTTCTGGAAATTCTTCAGAATAGTCATACTTCAAAGGGTCTTTGTGGAAAAAAGTTCATTTCAAATGATTGCTGTATTTTTCGTACATGTCTAAGGCTAGCACAATGTCAGGATATGGACATATTTTATATATATGTAAAATGTAAATGAAACTAGGGCACAGTACTAGCAAGCTATTTAGTATTTATTAGAGTGTATCTACTATTTATTAGAGCCTTCTCTATTTAGCTTTGCTCTGTGTGATATGGTTCTGTTCAAGGCAGTACCTTTGTATGGCTGAGAGCATTCTGAGCAGGCAGTATGAACAGGACTACTGCAAGTTTTGCTCACTTTGTTATTAATCTGCTTACATTTTATTCAATATTATTGGAAATTTTCCCCCCAGCTAACATTGTAAGCCTTCACACCACAACCAGTGGCAAGCAGCACTTACCCTTAGGCTCATGCTATTAAAAAACATGTTAATGCACAGTGGCAGTGCCCTTATATCGCTACATCTACAGGACTAAAAGAGTAAAATGAGACTAACAATAACTTGAAGCTGCAGCAGACGCAGGGATAACTTCTGTCATGGACAGATACAGCCTGTGCCACTTGGACTTTGGGAAACATTGCCTGGCCCTGTTTTATTTGTCACTGTAGATATATTCTCACATTTACACTATTAATCCCACACTTACAGGCTTGTGGTTACTTGTGGATTAAAGTTTTGCTGCTTTACGTAGTGGAGAAATAGGAAACAGACTCTTGAAATGAGTATACAGTTGCTATCTCAGGGACAAAGTATGCATGCTCCATCTGTTTTCTAGTATGGTTGTTAAAGAAATCACTTGCTCGGTTATGAAAAATATAGAAAACTAATCTATTAGGGGAAAGAAATATATACAGTCAATTTAACATCTGAGCCAAATAGTGTACTTCCAGGTAACTTGAGGTACATGCTACATGGAGTCATTATAAAAAAATTGTAATTGATTTTTAAAATTTTATTTTCTATGTATTTATTTTTATTACATAATTTATGTCCAAATATTCTACTGAAGGTAAGTGCTGTTTTCCAAGCAGACATGTAGGCTGAAGAAATAATTCAGTCTCTTTCTCATCTGGGGTTTCATTACACCTAGGGGGTGACCTAGTTCAACCCTACTTAATTTTTAATATCTCATGAAAACGCTGCCCAGGGTGTATGGTTGAATGCACAGTGAACAGATGAGTTGGCCCATGATTTGTGATTAAAATTATATTTAATGAAAACAAACAAGTACAGATGAACCTGATCAGAAAAAGAAGAATGAATAAATCAGTCTTTAGTCAGTCTCTGAAGTGAGAGAATGCTTGCAGCTGCTTATCATGCTCTCTGGAATTAATTGAGTTTCTGCCCAATTTTCTTCTGCCTTTAATTGCAGCACAATGTCATATTCCAAAATCCTTATTTGTTCCCTTATTCTGAAAATAGTGCTACTGGTTTCCATGAGACTGTACCTATGGCAGGGAATCATGTATCAGAACTGTTAGAACTGTTATGGTACATATATCAGAAACTATTGCATAATTTTTGAGATAGCCTTCCTGTTATTCACTAGTCAGAAATTTTACTTTAACTCCCTTGTCTTTCCTTTTCATAGAAATATTTTTAATGTAATGTCTTAACATTACCACCTGTTGGAGTTGGACTTTGATGATGCTTACGTGTTCCTCAGGACATTTTATAATTCCATAATGTCATGTGTTACTACACATTTATGGTCCAGAATATATAACTACAGTTTGGTCCACAATGACATTATGATGCAGGTAGTGGCTGTGTTGGAAGGGGATTCAGAAAGCCTTTGGGGAGAGGGTTGCATGGAAATCCAGGTTTGGTTTGCACAGGTATTTTAATGTCCCAGTGCATGTCCACTGCCATGATCTAAGTGCAGGCAATGACCTCTTATTGCACTACCCCACCACCCACCCTTCCCTCCCCTGCCAGAAACCCCAACCTTATTTCTCAAAAATAAATTAGAAAGATGAGTAAATTATTATCTTATACCATCCTGGCTTTACATGGCTTAGCAAAGTCTTCCGTATCAACAACTTCCTTTCACTTTATTGGGAGAGAGGTGAAAGAAAAGCAAACAAGCAAAAGGGCTCCACACCAGCCTGAGGCTGAAGTAAATGTATTTTAAAACTATGCCCAACCACTGTGACAAGAGCAATGTGCTGTAAAGAGGTTGGCAGCATCCAGCTGGAGGAATTAAATCTTGCTTGTCTGGCAAACACTTAATAACCTTTTGCAGTGATGATGGAAATGATTAATCCAGCTCTGCCTGTAGGATGTCTGTTAACAAGAAAGGCATATTTAGGAAGTGTCTTTTTATCTCCAAACCAGTTATCCTGGCTGCAAAGAAACAGAACTTCAAAGCACAGTTAAATAAAAGTTCTCCAGTTTTGGCATAGAATTGGTGTTTGCCAACCCTGAGATACTACACAGTGCTTAAACTGAGAATCTTTCACTGAATAGAGCACTCAGGGATCAGCGTTTACTGTAATTTAAGCACTATCTTAATTATATTACAAAATTAAATTATTTCTACACCCCTTACTGTTATGTGATTTCTCTTCCTGTATGAATCTTGGGTAATTCTAACAAAAATGCTCACTCACACATTATGAACCCAGAAGGTGAAAAGTAACTCCTCACCTTGTGTGGATAAGACTTTCATTTTAGAGCAGGTGACTTTCTTATTACACCATCATTGCTAAAGTCATATTCTAAACATTGAGGAGACAAAAAAGTGTTAAAACCCCCAAAATATCTGTAAAGTATTTCTGATGCTTTTATCACAATGCTACTGTGCTGCAGGTACTTAATTTTAAAATAGGTGCCTTTGATTTTCTTTATATTAGAGCTCTGGGCATTTGGGAATGCAAGCCTGGTGGGTTGGTTATCTTTTGTTATATAAATAAATTCCTTAATTAATTTAATTAAATGAAGCTCATAAGATGTAGCAGCAGCTTAATTAGAAGCAATGGAGAAAAAAATATTTAAAATGAGGCCAATGAGAAAATAAATCAGAAGAAAGGCACTACGGAAAATAGAAACAAGCATCCCTACAATAATCCAAATTTTAGGCTGAGTGTAGCTAGTGCCAATCAGAACATGCGAGTGGTGACATCACATTTACACTTTCTGTGAGCTTGAAGTTTGGAGCTCTTAATGGTAATGTGGACCAGCTATACAGCCGGGAGCAATGTTTGTGCTGAGCTTTGGGATACATATTTAAACAAATATAAATATGGATTTTACTTTCTTGATACATTCCTTGCAAGGGAAATTATTGTGACAAGGATTTATTATAGACTTTATTTAGTACAGATAGTATCACGTGAGGTGTACTTAAATTCAGATTTAGATCCTCGGGGTAGAAAGGAGAGCTCAGTTTTCCATACTGATGCAAAACCCTTTAGCAAATATTTTGTGGCCCTTCTTTTCAGAGGTATTATTTAGTTAGATAGGAAAGTGGAACTTTGGACTCCGGAGTTTCATTGGTAGATCTGCCAGTGGGAGGCCAACTTATTTTCTGTGAGTCTTAGCACATGAAATTTAATTGCCTGCTTTTAAAAAGTGCTTTGGGACCTGAAGTTCTCATGCTTGGTTGATTATTTCTGGTTCTGCAGCACAGTTTGCAGTCTGTGCACTTGTATCAGCATAACTGTTTGTGGGACTGTGTGGAAAAGCAGGTTCACAAAATGATACAGGTTTAAAAGAAGCCCCCAGAAGTGTTTGTTTCTTTAATTCTGATCATGATTTGAATCATCTGGTTTATATTAAGGCTCTTAAAACTGTTATATTGAAACAGCTGAAGAGGCAATAAAGTGATACTGGGATAGGATTGAACAGTTGGGGGTGAGATTACTGGGAATTTGTAAAGCTGACTTTGCTACCAGAAATGTTTGAATAAATATACAGAAGCATTTTTCGTAGTTGCTGGAAGGGATTTAACTGTCTTGCACCCATGTTCCATCAGGTGACAGGCTGCCAGTTGTAATATTAAATTTTGTGTATTGTTACTGAATGCATCACTTTCAGGGAAAGAAAAAAAAAAACAACAAAACAAAACAAGTAAATGCAAACCTATAGTATTTCATTTTCCCTAACTACAGATACCTTTTGAGCTGATTGATGCCATTTCTTAAAATCAAAGACTTGATTTGAACTTTCAGTATCTCTGAAATGCAAGCAGTTCTAAAACTTTTGGCTCTTAAAAATGAATAAATGAATGGATAAGTAAATTGTTACTCTTGAATGTGCATTTTTGTAGCAGTGTTTTTCTCCCAGACAGACCCATGGGAAAGTAGAACTGCCAAACTATTACATTGCATGAGAATATCATCAGTCAAAAATAAAATTAAAAAAAAATGCTATTTCAGAAGTCATGGAAATACCTTAAACTTTGCTACGAGATTTGTGCTTCTTTCTCTTCTCTTCTCTTCTCTTCTCTTCTCTTCTCTTCTCTTCTCTTCTCTTCTCTTCTCTTCTCTTCTCTTCCCTTCCCTTCCCTTCCCTTCCCTTCTCCTTTCTCTGGATTCTTGAAAGTACTAAGGCTTAGAAAAAAGAGGGATTGTCAGAGATCATTGTTAGATAAAGCTTTGTGTCCCCTAGGGCAAGGGAGTGGGAAAAGAAAATAAAGAAACACAACCTAGATGTGGAATGAAGGAACAAGAGGCACATTGGTGAAGCTGGCAGAGGACAACCAATAAAAATGTCATCTTTTGGCACCAGCGCCCCAAAGGGTTTTTTTAGATTGCTCTGGAGGACCAAATTGCTGAGCCATGATACAGTATTTATTCAATTAAAACTAATAATAAGATGCGTCTGTGATGATATAAAAGCGCATTGAGGTCTGATGACATTGGTGCCAGAAGAGACATATGGATACTAATGGTAGAGGTTTTGTTTTCCCAAGTTAGTGTTTTACATGGCCACCAGGAGAGTCTTAAGCATCTTTCCCACTAGGCAGCATGGAAGACACTCTGATAATACTCATGGCAGAAATTAGTTCAGCACGCAAAACAATTCAAGTAAGTAGGGTTGGAGGTTTTTTTGTTTCTATCTTTTTTGTACTGCTAACTTGAGTTTCAAGTTTTAATTAGAGCAAGAGCTCCATCAGAATTCATCTGAAACTGCTGTGCTGCAAAGCAGAAACCAAAAAATTGTGTAGCTTTCACTTGGGCTGATAAATTATGTTGTCCAAAATTCAAGTGATTTGGCATACAATATCTGTGTATTTCTAGTGTGTTTTTTCAGACCAGGGTTGAGATTGGGTTTGTGCCTGAGTTTACTCCCTGTTTGCATAGCCAATGCATTAATCGTGTCTCACTGTCCTTACTTCTGTAGTGCTTGGGTCAGTGAAAGGCTGGGATGTGGGTGCAGGCATAATAATCCTGGTCTCTGCAGGAGTGAAGTGATACTGTGCTGGTGCATCCTTATTGGCAGTGTTTGCAGGCATTTGCTCTTTTCCATTCTGCTCCAGAAGAAAGACAAACAGTTCAGGTTAAACTATGGGTAAAGAGAAGTGTGAAAGTGTTCACATTCAAGTATGTTGCTCTGGCTGGCAGATTTTGATATCAAAGAACTTTTTATTCTCCGTTTCCCTTTGGAATCAAGAATTTTAAACTAACCATCTGTGATTTACATTGATCTGGCTGACTGTTCTGGAACAGAAAGGAGGACAAGGCCTCCCACAGGGAGACCGGCTTAGTGCCCTTCACCTCTCCTCCTAATTCGTGCCCTAATGCCAACAAAGTAAGGCTAGGACTACAGGATCAAAGTGCAAGGGTCACACCCAAATTACGTATGTCAGCAAGACCTCTGTTTCAGATGCTGCTTGTTACAGGGACATATATATATATCTATCTGTTCTTCGAAGTCCAACTTTGTCCCATTTATCTGTCATTTCATGTGATAGAATCTCAGGCGTTGAACTCCGGCTTTCTGATGCAAAAGAAACCAAAAACAGGCTCTGGCTATGTTTAAGGGTTCACATGCATGGAATTGTTTTTAATCTAACACCTATGCACTAACCCTAACCCCTGTAATACATAACTACAGTATTACTGTAGTTAAAAATGCAAATGAATTAAGTTTAAAGATGATCCTAATGGGGAATTACACTGCTATAATGATACCAATCTAATTATAACGGTGTATTTCCCCATATAAGCCCTAACTATTACTTTTTTTTTTAAATCTAAGTAAGAAACAAGTTCTGGAATAGACTTAAAACCAACACTTGCACAACATGCCTTTCCGGGAGTTTCATACCACATGTACAAATGCCCAGTTTCCAGATTAGTTCATTTTATGTTCAAATTGCCTCTAAACGTGAAGAATGAAAGCCAAATTTCAGTTCTATATGTAGCATGGCTTCTTTGTCAGAGCTATCACTAGTAAAACCTGACAATAATGCACTTTTTTCTTCAAAGGTTTGGAGCACAATCATCTCACCTTAAAATCAATACAAATTTTAACATTGAATTGTAGTGAGGAAAACTCTCTTAAACCTCTAAATTCTAAGGTCTTTCATCTGTGTCTAATAGTGTTCATGGTATTATCTAACTAATGAATTCTTTCTCCAGAAGGGTGAATCCTTAAGGTCTAAAGTGTGTCTTGAGAGCTATAGCAGTTCAAAAAAATTCAGGGTTTTTGGAAGTTAATAGTGAAGTAAACAGCTCTGTAATTTAAAATTTCTGTATATTCCTATATTTTCTGATGTTAAATCACAAAAAAGAATACCAGAAATGAGGGTGGAGGGATGGATGTGGACTGACAGATCAAACTGACCATAAATTTTTTAAGTAAAAAAAAAAAGGAGAGATAACTTTTAGTCACATACTGATTGTGGCTCAGTCTAATCAGAAATCAGTGGGGTTTTGTTTTTGTTTTTTGGGGTGGGGGGTGAGCTGTTTTGTTTTGGGTTTTTTTTGTGAGACTTGGAAAATAAGAAAAGGCTTATAATGGATCCCATATTTCTTTATATTTGTTTACAGCCAGCAAAGTGATGCTATCAACATAATATCTTTGGACTTTGAATGTACTCAACCACTATGTAAATGGATTTGACATGTGCATAGTCTGCTGCTAAGATTTATGGTGAACATTTATTAAAGTATTAAGGAGCAATGAAGCTGTTCAGGGTTGTGCTACTATATATTTTGCTGCATATTTACCAAAAAGGAATGCATAAACATAGTAAGGATTTCAGCAACTAAAATTAAAAATACTTTTCCCTAATGCTTGCTTTGCTTTGGAAATTCTTACATGACCAGATTGGGGGTAGGTGGTAGAGGAGGAGGGGGTAAGAGGCACATTCTACTACGATAGAACTTAAATTGAATTTAAGTGGATTAAAATATTTGCTTTGATATGGATACCTTCAGTATTCAAGGCATTTAATGTCTTAAAATAATACATGAATTAAATATTCTGAGCTATGCCCACAAAAAGATTTAGGCTCCTAAATCTGGGATATCGGTCAGTTCCCAGTTTAGCTGCTATGTGGCCCTGGCAAATGCCTATATTCCAATATTCCAACAGCATCTCCTTTTCCTCTTAATAAAGTTCCTTGAGCACCTAAAAATCTGCTTCTGAGTGCTCCCAAGGGTAACTCAGTCTGTACCATGCTAGCCATCTAAGGATGAATTCATGCTTAAACACCTTCTTGGGTAGGAAAAGAATTCTTCTGCCTTACATGGGAATCACCCACTCTGTCTTCAGCTCTGACTGCTCGTGGGTGCCTAGGAGAGCCTCTAAGCATTAGAGAAGTGGGCATTGCCGCCTACTTTCCTGCAGCACTCACCAGTTCTTCAGCAATTTGAGGTTCAGAGACTTCCTGTATTTAATTTTGTTTCGTATTAAATAGCTCTTGATGCACATGTTTTTCCTCCAGACTTTTTAAAAAAGCCTTTAAAGAGTTTCAGCACTCAAAATATTACTGCTAAACTATTGCACAGATTAAAAAGCTGTTGTATCAAGGAGTATTCGCATTCATTCATTTTGAACCTTCTAGGATGAGCTTTTTTCCTTTTATTTCTTTAGGAGATAACTCCTATTTATTTTTTACATGCCACTTCCAATTTTACAGACCTTCATCATGTTCCCTGCTCATCCTTCTCTTCCAGGCTGAGAGCTAAAAATTATCTATTTTTTCGTCATACAAAAGCTATACCATACCTTTGAACATCACTTCCAGACTTCTCTGCATCTTTTCCATTTTAGCATATTCTTTTGAAATGGAAAGACTAGAACTGAATAGGTGTTCAAGATTCAGATGTACCATGGATTTAACTGTGGCATACCAAGGCTTCCACTTTTGATTTCTTTTCCTTTTGAAATAGTTCCTGGCCTTCTATTTGCTTTCTCAATAATTATTCATGGCTTAATACTTTCTGGAATTCATGATTATGAATCCATATCACAATCATGAATAGTAATAATTTGTTTAGATCCCACTTATATACAAGTAAACTAAGAATATAGTTTTCTCTATCTGCATTGCTTAATATTTATTAATATTTAATTTTGTCTGCCCTTTTATTATGAAGTTACTCCATATTATGAAGTCCTACTTTGCTGCAGGCTGACATATTTATTTCCTTTAGTAATTTATTTTTTACCATAACTTGGCCACCTCCCTCATTTCATCTCTTTTTCTGATTAAGTTGTGGTTATGTGAAACAACACAGATATGAATGCAGAGCCACACGTGAGATGTTCCTCAGCTTTAAAAGCTGACTACTTTCACCATGTTTCCTATATGTTACAGAATTTTTATCCATGTGAAAACATTTATTTTTATTCTGACAGCCTAATTTCTTTAAGAGGCTTTGATGAAAGACTTTGCAAAATGTTATTTGAAAATCAAAGCAGACTACACCAGATAAATGTCTCTTGCCAGTATGCTTATCAACTTGTTCAATGAATTTCACTGGATTTTTGTGGCGTGAATCATGCTCGTTCCTCACCAATATATAATTTTTAATCCATGTGGCTCCTAAATTTCATTTTTAGAAAGCATTCTATCAATTTACGTGGTAAAAATATCAGATTTATGCATCTGCAGATAAGTTAAGGAGCCCAGGAGGCCAGGGAAGGACAGAGCTTAAAAGCATGGTGTCGTGATGCTGAAGCCCTTTGTGAAATTAAGCCATATTTGCAGGAAATAAAATTCATACAAAGTATACAGATATTTTTAACATGAAACAAAATTTTGATTCCCATCTCTCAGGGTAATTCATGATGCAGACTTTTCATACTAGGGCTTTGACTGGTTATTAATATTCTAACTGCCTAAATTTGCTTTCTCTTTCATTCCCTGTATGAAAGTTATGTATTATCTTGTCTTCTTGGCTGCTAAGCAACCATAATAATGCTTCTCACAGTCAGCCTAACAGATAGCCCTGACTGCTGTTTGCTTTGTCTACTGGTGGTAATAGTACATGAATGTAAATAGGAGATGTTAGGAATGGCAATAACAGAACAAATATCACTGGAAACTATGAGAAATCTGAAGTTAAAGAAAGCTTAGGCTGTATAGGTAGTTGAGAGAGTTTCATGACAGGGTCTGAAACTGAAGGGAGCAAAGCAGTCGCTATTGTGAGAGTGAGCTGGCAACTCATTATTGTAGATTAATTTCTGTATTTAACAGCTTATGAGCAGTGTTAATCATATTAGTGTCTGAGTTCTCATAATCGGCAGTGGATTTATTCTCAGATCATCTGAGTTACGTTAGAAGCATTATTTCCTTTGATTTACTGAGGCACAAAAAGACATGTAGATCTTGCTTAATTTAGCACCCATGTAAACATCTCTGAGTGAAGAACTAAGATTTTAAAATCCATCCCTACCAAAAATATAATATTTAAAATATTAAATATTAGTATTTTGGATAAAGATGTTTCTTTGGGTGGGACCAAATGGTGAGCATTTTGTTTTTCATTGATTTCAGATGATTAACCTTCAATCTCGTGACACTGATTTTGGAGTATCTATCTGAAACACTAATCACATTTTTTTCTTATTAATAATTTCCTTATTTTGATGGCCAAGGTTTTGATGGATTTCCATCAGTGTGAGGCAAAGTTGACAAAACTTCTGGATTACCTTTTGCTTTTTTAAAACACAAAACTCCATTCATACACAAAAATTCCAGCAAATTTCACTCTTGTAGAAATTATTAAGCTCTCAGAGCTGTAAACGACATTCTTTACAGTGTCTCTTCAAAAGGAAAACTGAGTGTGTCCACACTGAATTTGTGCCAGGTAGCCTGCAATCCACATCAGAAGATCAATACCAAAGAGCAAGAGTTGTACTCAAGTGTGCAATGCTTGCTCAGCTGCTGACACCACTGTCAGGACTGCCGTGATAGTTCTTGTTACCTTACCTATTTCTTACCTCTGAAATGAACCCACTGGTTTATAAACAACAGAAGCCCTATTAGATGGTAGCAGATTTTGTCTAATAATACAGTACTTAGCATGCTATCATAACAGTGATCCTCTTCTGAGTGTTTTGCTAACTTTACCGGAAGAAGCTAGAATTTGAAACAATGACCTCAAGGTCAAATGTTCTTTTCACTGAAATGAAATTCTCAAAAAGAAAGTCAAAGAGCACTAAAATCAATTAAGAAAGTACAAGGTGCTAATGGAACAAAGGTAAGATTTCTTTCTATAGAATAGAAACTAAACCTGGCAAAAGAGATCAAAAGCAAGAAGTGCTTAAAGGTGAGAACACGCTATTGAAATACCCTGCATGTTACTTGTGGTTCATTTGCTGCCTTATTGTCTGATTTTAAACAGTAGGTTTATCCAATTTCTGTCTCATACTTCTTTCTACCTGTCTTTTGACAAAAAGATCTTGCAATCTTCCAATCTTCCCATTTGCAGTAGGAACAGAGTATGTCTGTCTATACACTTACAGTGATACAAGGATTTGTTTTTTGAATAGGTCATGTTAAAATTTGGTATCAGTGCTCCAAAGAAGAATAACAGGGTAGGAAAAATCATCATGTTTCAAAAGGTTGTATCTGACTAATACTGCCGATGTGTGACATTAAAAATGTGACATTATTCTTATATACAGTAATTTTATTACAATAAGTACACCAAAACATTTTAAAAAATACAGTGCAGGTGCATAATTTTAAAATTTGGGACTTTGAACTAAAAATGCAATATCAATTTCAGTAAAACTCCTTGGCAGCTCAGTTTGTTATATTCTTCAAGTGTCATAACACCTGACATGCTGTTTACACGTTTTAGAAAGCGGAAATTTCTAGACACAGATTATTGGAGAACAATTTGAAAGTAATCAATCATCTTTGAAAGTAATTAGGAAGTCCATGCAACATGACAAACTCCCAGGTACACAACTTGAAAGAAGTATATCGAATCTTTCTAACAGGTACTGCTAATATTCAACAGAGTTGTTAAGGAAGTCCACTAGACAGAATAAAGAGGAATGCTTGGGAATACATAAGGAGGGAAATTTGGAACGTTTTTCATATAAAGTGTTGTTTTCAGTAATGAAGGCTGGGATAGTGAAAAACTTCATTGATACTTACAGGAAATTGAATATATGTACGTTAATGATTTTAAATAAGACAGATGATTATAATTATCCTAAAAATAATGGTCCACTTTTTATATAAATGACATTGGAAAAAATAGAAGGCATTCCAGCAAAGCCAACAAGAATAAATCAATAGTTGACAAAATCACCTTATGGAGAAAGTGCTAGGGAGAACAAAGAAGATATAAACCTCAATTTCTGCAAGGTGCTGGACTGGTCGGGAGCAAAATTAAATACAGTAAGGTCAACAGAATCTGAGGTGCTGAGAAGCTGGAGAGATAAAATCTATCCATCTTCATCTGACAGCAATTAAGAGTATCCAGTATATTCTGGACGCTGCATAGCCCTACTACGCAGATCAAGTCCTCTTATTCCAATTACAGATTAAAAAGGTAGATGCCTCAGCATTGATCCTTAATACTGCTACAAGATTCAATTTATTTTCTATCCATGAAAAGGATGAAAGGTGGGGTTTTCTTTCCCTAAACTACTCAGGCATCTTTCTAAGACTCAGTGACTAATGCAAAAATATACTAGACAGACCTTACTGGAAATTTTTCTTCAGAATATTTTTTCTAGGAAAAGAATAGGTTCAGCAAAGGAACCAAAGTCTTCATGAGAATATTTTCTAGAACTGAGCTGGAAACAAGATCTGCTTCAGAATGGATTGGTGATTATAGCAGTCAATTGAATTTAAAGCTATCCTTTGCCTCACCCCACTTCTTCCTGACTCAGCTAATAGTCACAGCCTGTGTTTCAAATCATCCTTGGCAGACGCCCTAAACCCTCCCTGCTTCTAGCCCAGGTTATCAGCAATTCTAAGATGCTTATTCCTTTTGTAAGATAAACAGTTTCTTAAACCCAAGGTTTGCACAAATTAAACTTCTGCCTTAACTTTTTGCAGGCTAGTCACAGTATCAAGTGAAGAAAGGTGTATCTGGGTTTACTCAGTTTCCGTGTCTTTCACTGGAACCCTCAGTGCTTGCCTGCAACATTTTCTTCTGTTGCTCTGTTTGTCTATAGAAGTGAGAGAAAACTTCTTCAGAACTCATTTAGGGGTATTTATTTTTAGACAGCTATTGACAGACAAAAGTGCCCACATGAAATAGCAGGCTTCATACAAAATGGTGAAAAATAACACTTGGAATAACTAAATTACAAAAGGAAAAAACCAAAATGCTCACACACTATAGGAAAGAAATGAAAACAAGAATTTTTTTTTTCCCATTTTTCAAAAAGCAAAGCTGATGCAACAGATCATGCTCTAGTGCACTTTTCTCAGTGCCAGAGCTATGAAAAGTAAAAATGGATTAATGTAAATTTTCAGCCTCCAGGTTCCCACTCCTGGGGTACTACACTCACCAATGATTAGTTCAGAAGCTTGGCAGACAGCAGCACTTTGCCTGCAACTGTGCCAATGGGAATTACTCAAGCATAGAGACTAATCTCAGATAAAGCAGCTGTGAGGAAAAGTCACAGACAGAAGGCCTTTTAGGGACATACAGCTGAATTCTTAGTTCTTGTCACTTAGCTAGCACATCACAACATGAGTAAAGAACATACATATATGTATGTATACAGAGCATGATAATGGTGTTGGGGTTTTTAATCCTTGAAAAAAAAGCGTAAGTTGTATTTCTAAGCAACATACTGTCATCACAGAAGACTATTTTTAGGTTATACTCTCAGTAGTGGAAATCTGTATTTTCTATAGAACTATGATGATAATTTCTGTTCATAATCTGGCCTCTTTCTTTTAAAGGTTATACTCAAATAGCCAAAATAATATAAGCATTACACATGAGGTGTTTCCTAGCAGAGAGTAAACAGAGTTCAAACTGATTTTGGTGAATTCACTCCCATCTGGAAAATGTTTCCTCTAGCAGTTCCTATGAACAAGAGATTGACAGAGTCAGAACTCAGCATGAGACAGAAATTTTTGAATTCTGCTGCATTCTGGAGAGTATGTAGGTTAATCATCACCTTAAGATGTTGTGCAGGTAGCACAGCTAGACTGTGAAGCACAAAGATCAGAGGTGACTTCACCCCGTGTGAGCTGAATGTAAAGGACAGCAATAACATCTGAACATTTAGGTTAAAGTGCCCGGTCATAGTATGCACTGCTACAATTTTAAGGAGGAAGGGAAGTTAGAGAAATGGATAGAGCTATTAACTTTTGTCTCTTCATGTGTTTTCAAAGACCATGTGCTCTCATGCAGTTAAAAACAGCTTCCTAACAGTGTTCCTATCAAGGTGACTTTGATTCCAGTTGCCCCATTCCTCTGTGGTTGCTTTCTGTGGTACTTTAAACCAATAGGGATCTGTGACATTATTTGTTAGAGAAACTGCCATTCTTTGGATTCTTTAGATCTTTGGGAAGAGAGTTCAAAGCCGTCAATCCCTTTAAGGGAGAAATTTAGAAAGGTAAAAAGCAAAAACCACATACCCAGGGAGTGATAGGAAGAAAGTAGATGTCAGGACTCTTCCTTGAATCATACAAGGCATGGATAATTTAGCAGACCTGCTATTTTCCTGCAGAATAAGACAAGTAATTAGGTACATATCCAAGTGTAATTTTGAGATGTAGGAATCCACTCACTGCTTCTTTGTGACTTCTAAAAACATCATGGAAGCTTCTCGTGCTTGTTGACAGTACTTCTTCCCCAGTTCAGAGGCCATTGCACTATCTATGCCTCTAGATTATGCCATTCAATCAATAAAGAAGCCTTTGCATGCAGTTTCCTTAACTCTGGCACCTGTTAAGTAGGGCTGCAGTGTTCACTGGAATATTTTGTTCCCATAATTGCCTATGCTCACTTAACTCATTTCATGTGATTCCTTTAACTTTTAGCAAATATCTTCACCAAGGCATAATGAAACAGGGTATTTTCACAAAGTTCGGAAGAACAGTGTGAGATGTCTAGATACAGTAATCAGTAAATATGTCTTTTCTACACCGTAATATTTAGCACTTGAGGAGATGGATGGAATGTTTTACCATAAAAATAGAAACTGGTTTTTTTCAAAGCACAACTTTTTGCTTTTGCTTGCTGTCCAAATACTTCTCACTGAAAAGTGGCAGGGACCTAAGCACTCCACCTCATAACTTTTTAATACTTTCCTTGGTATCACACAACATCTAATAACCGGGAGTAATTTTTAAAGAGTGGCTTTATAAACAGTTTCATTTGATGAAAGGAAAGAGGGATAGCATTCCTTGTTTCTACCTGAAGTGATTAGGATCAAAACTAATTTTCAGCATTCATAATGCTCATAATTCAATATATACAGACTATTTTTGGATTTATAAAGTTTAAAAATGCTAATAGGAGATAACTGTGGCTTTGCCAGAATATTATTATGCCTAAGATGCTCCAGTTCTGTTTCTCCGTAACACGCTGAGAACCTACTGGCATGCCTTGCTCTTTTGCATATAAGCATAAAGCTTAGCCTACAGCATTTTCTTTCCTTTTACCATTATCAACAAGAGTGTAGCTATAAATATTAGCTTTCATGAATTACATTTGTTGCAGAAACATAACCGGAAAACTTCCCTGTCATCTCGTTTTAAATTATTACTTGCTCTCTACAACAGATGTTCTTCTGCCTGTGAGAAGGTTCTTTGGAGACACACTTAGGACCTCATGGAGTGTGGTAGAAAGGTGATCAGAGATAAGAGGGGACTGCGTATTAAAGAGTTTCAAGATAGTCAGAGGCCAAGACCCAAATACTTTCTCTCTTTTTAGAAACAGGCTTATTTTATTCTACGTATGCAATGAAGCTACTGTGGTAAGTGCAGGGATGATGAATGTTAAATTACAGATAGCAGCTTCAAGCTATCTATTAAATATCGCTCAGTGTGTATAAACCTCGTCAAAGGTTTCAAAAGAACATAGCTATAGGATCTTCAATTATCTTGCTCAGGAAGACTTTCTGTCTCTTCCATACAAAGTGCCTGGTTAAGCGCATTTAAGGCAACAGTGACAAGTTAAATATCATATAATGTGTCACAGCTGTGTTGTCTTATACGAGCTCATCAAGGAGTGAATCACTTCAGTGTCTCTGGCAGACCAAGGTGTATCTTCAGAGCATTGTGAGTGCACAGGCTCAATGCAGCAGAGCAAAGACAGCAGTGTTTTGGCAGCACTTCCTGTGCCAAATCAGTCGGGTGCTTGCCAGCTTGTGCACTTGCATGCAAACAGCATCTTCCTGTTGCATTTTAGGGGTAGCATGGCGTGGCAGAGCAGAGCACAGCATAGCCCCAGCCCAGGACCTCAAAAGCAGCAAAAATCCTGATTGGAAGCATTGCTGAACCTGAAGGCTTCAGCAAGAGAAGCCAGGGACCGTAATCCTCTCGAGGGCAGAAGTTAGACAGAAAGGCAGACTTTTGGCACCAGGTTTTAAACCTAAAGCTTGGTTTAAAAAAGCCCTTCAGCCCCACCCACCCTGGCCAAAGTAGCTCTCAAGGAAATGGGTGAGTGCATAGCACCCAGGAATTGACAGGTTTTTGGCAGGCAGGATTTATTCAGAGCCTTCTCAACTTTCTGTCACGACTTTGGTAATGTTGAAGTGTGGTTTGTTAAATATTTGATTTTGAGGAATCTGCATTCTCCAACAGATGATTTTTCAGCTGAAGAATTTCTGTCAGGTTCTGACAAACTTTCCTGTACTTGGCATATTTGACCTTTCAGCAGCTCTCCTACTAGTTCTGACACATATGGCTCAACTCAGTGCCATGACATGCTTCACTTTTACTAGCAAGAAATTTGTTCCTTTATAGTGAGAGATGGTAACATAGCATTTAGAATCACAGTCTGCTCTAGCTCAGAGCGTACCTCTGTTCAGTTTAAGTGTACATCATTTAATTTTCACCATTACTCACCAGGAGTGGATTGGGACATCAATCCCAATTATTGAATTTTCTCTGATGGCAAAATCCAGGCAGACATATTTTCTTGCAAAATATAAATATTATCTGCAAATATTCATCTTGTTTTTTAATGTGGTTTGAAAAAACAGCAGTGACAACTTGGCATTGAAATAAATTTAATTTTGTTTCTAATTAAGCAGAAATGAGTACACAAATTCAATAAAAGCAAGCAATAACTGGGGGATTGAGTCTGTTACCTTTTTCTATTATACTATAATCATGTTATATAGAGAGGCTTTCATGACCTTTAGAGCCACTTGAGAATCTAACAAACAGCATCAGGTCCCACTCTGTCAACAGCAAAGATTTTTATCAATGTAGTACTGTTAGTGCCAGTAAGATTTTGTGCTTTTATATGTCATTTTGGTTTAATATAGAATTTTAAAATGTTCTAACATTGATTTTTATACCATACATTAAGCTGTTGCTTAGTGAAGTAGCTGCAACATTCAATATATATATAGTGCATGGACTTATGCCACTAACCTCATCTTGTTTCCATGGTTTTCTCTTGTTCTCCACACATCTAGTCTGTTTTTAAATCGGGTGTTATACATATCTTTGGGAGGAGGAATTATCAGGCAATCGCAAACAGAAACTGAGAGAGCTGGGGCCTTCACATGATATTGCTACCTGTTAAACCTGGAATAATCAGCTAAAAGACTGGGAATCTGGATGATAGGAGTCTATTTATGCTTCTGTCACCAAGGCATTTTATAAACTGAGGCAAATCATTCTACGTCATTAAAAAATGGCAGAGTAAAATTTATCTCAAAAGGCTTTTGCAGAGCCACCAGAAAAACCCTATTTCTTCATGCATATTTCTGGTGAATTATTTTCTTTTCTTATGGAAATTTTTCTTTGAAAATAGTTGTTTTTCATTTGTTTGGTAAAAGCAAAATCAAAATGCCTTTTACTGCCAAGAAGTTGGCTTGAAACTGAAAAAAATCCTTATTTCCCAGTAAAAAAGGACTTCTAGGGGAAAAAAGGTATTGGATAAACCATTTTCTGCTAGGGAAAAGATGCTTTGAAGGAAATTTTTTTATCAGTTCTGGTACCGTATTTCTGAGATATCTTACCAAAATAGGCAGCCTAAAATGAAATGTGGGCAGGTGGGAGATGGGATAAATTATGCTAGAGGTAAATTAGAGTGCTTTTGTGCTGTTGTTCATTGCTTAGGGAAAGAAAAATTTTAGTGGTCCAATTGCTCTCTAAGATTCTCTCTACTCACTTGCAAATCTGTCATAATATTTACATGTGGCTTACAGAAGCATGAAAACCACCAATGAACGTTTGTAGACATTGTGTAATAAAAATTCAGATAGTCAATTTACACTTGGGCAAACAATTTTCAAATATCAGAAATGCAGAAAATATGACCAAAAATTCTGCTAAAATAAACAGTCAATTGATCAGGAGTTGTCATGTTTCTCATATTTTAAATTACAACAAAAAGTGAAAAAGGCTTAAGGGGAAGAATTTTCCTACATCTCTGTGTCTGTGCCTGTAATCCCGGCCTCCGCTGTTGGGACAGATATCAGTGCATGACATCTAGTGGTAGATAAAAGAGATCCATCCATGTGTGCTATCAAGGAAAGGTTCTTAAATTACTGCAGCCACATGTACCTAGCAAAAAGGAAAATTATTCCTATCTAAAACTGGATGATCATATAAGAAAAATTTGTTATTTAAGCATCCCTGGACAATACATTCATACTGCAGTGGAGAATCCATCTCAAGATGTTGGTCGGTTTTCTCAGCTGAAGGAAATATTTTAGCTTTCTGAATTCCCTTCACCGTTTTTTTGTTTCTCCCTCCCTTTCACTTTCCTTTTCCCTCCTGGCTAACAAACACAGTTCCTAAAAATGTTTTGATATGTCTTTTCAGAACTACTTTTTCTGAGAAATTGATGCTTTACTAAGAAATATTTTTCCAGAGATTTTTGTAATTTTTCTAAAAATAAGACTTCCCTAATTGAGAAAAAAACCCAAACCAACAACAGTAAGAAAATCCCAGCCATAACTACAACAAGAAAAGCTAAAAAAACTTCCAACCCCAAAGTGAAACTTTTTTCTCAAGCCTGCAGCAAGACACTACAGGTTCAAAGTGGGGAAGATGTGATAGTGTTTTATCTGGACAAAACAAATATGTGCTCATGAAGCACGAGATTATCTTATTTCAAATGAGGTTCCAGATCAGTTGGCCTGACAACAGAATGTTAAATGGAAAATATTAAAATCAGCAATAGTCTTGACAACTGAAAACAGGATTTTTGCCAAATAAATTCCTGAGCAGCTATACTGAATAGTGCCAGTTGTGCCATTCTAAGTCAGCAAGCGCACCTGTCTCCCACATATTTCTCTAATATAAAATGCGTCTAAGTTCTTTCAAAGTTAGAATATTTGACGAACAGTATATAAACCACTGGGTGGGAATGATGTGGTTTTTGTTCATTTGGACATTTTCATGCTGATCCTGATTTAATCTGACATATTAAACAACCATAAAATGGAAAATATTTGTGATCAAATGTCCATCCTCGGAGATGTACTGGCTGCTTTCCACCAAGAGCAGTGAAGCCCAGAGCATGGAAGGTTTAGCAGGTACAAAAGCCTTGTGGCATTGCAGCCCTGTGTATGAACAAGCAGGGAAAAATCAGGGCTGAGCTGGGCTGATAGAGGGAGGCAGTTGAGACTCAGCTGTTATTCAGACAAACGTCTACATAAATAGGCATGGGCATGAATCTGAATTATCATTCTGAACTCTACCTCCTGGACCATATAGCAGTAATAACCATTAACCTTTTCTAAGGTCTGAATACAAAGATCATCCATTTAACATAATGGCAAAGACATCACAGGGACAGAATACAGCACATAAAGAACAGAAATGAACTGTGAAAGGACAGTGCAGAGAGGAATTTCTACTCAGCCTCCTTCAGTAACAATGACCTTTGCAGAGTCCTTAGTTTTACTGAGAGTTCATACAGCTGCTAAAGAAATGTTCAGGAGTATTTATATAATAAGTATATAATGTGAAACAATAATACAGCCTGAGTTGCTTTTGGTAAATAGTAATGTCAAATTAAGCTGCAATTAGTGAGTCTTTTGAATCACACTTTTTCTAGTACCTCTGCAAGACAGCACTAAAAACTTACGATGATCTGTTTAGAAAGGGGCAAACAATAAAAATAGTAAAAAGGTGATCTTTTGTACAGAGCCACTGTTGGAATTGTTGCCATTACCCATTTGAAGGATGGGGAATTGCAGCAAGACTGGGTAAAGAACAAACTGGTAACTCTAGATGTAAAACGGGCCAGAAAATGCTTGTTCCTGTAGTTCCTCCCAATTTTCCTTCCTTGGCCCACCCCCTCACACACAAAGACACACACACACACGCACACACACACATATTTGCATGCTCTCTCTCTCGCTCTCTCTCTCTCTCTCTGACTGTCTCCACGGTAACAGCAGCTCTAGGATATTGCTGCTGCTACTGCATTTTTGGATGCTTCCTTTGCCCAGGGAGCCCCTCACCCAGCCCTCCTGGGGCTGGGATGCTGCAGCATCACCCACCAGCAACTCTCCCTGTGTCCGAAGAGCCAACCGCTGTTAGGCAGCCTGGGCTGCAGTGCTGCAGGCGCGCTGCTGTTTCTTTCAGCCGTGGGTAGCTCATGGTGACAGGTGCTGAGGACAAGGACAGGTGCGTTTTTACCATTTGTACGTTAGGCAGAGGGATTAAATGCATCGGGTTCATTTGTGCAGGGAGCAACCAGCTCAAGACAAACAGTGCACCATGTAATGAGTCTCTAGAAGCAGGAGTGTCCTCTTTTTGAAACTGGGAGGAGAGGTACATTGATGCTGAAGATGCTGTGGTTTGCAGTGTCTCCAGGCAGTAGTCATACTACTCAGTGCAACAATCTACAAATCCCCAAAGATACACAAGTCAGCTCTGATGCACTGTGAAAGTCAAGTGTACAGAGACAGAATCTTTCCCACTTTAGGCTTTTGATGGAAGAAAGAGCTAAACGTGCAGAGGAAATAAAAGTC
Source organism: Edolisoma coerulescens (assembly GCA_013397115.1). NCBI lineage: Eukaryota > Metazoa > Chordata > Aves > Passeriformes > Campephagidae > Edolisoma > Edolisoma coerulescens. Next base: position 551,925 of record VWZW01001649.1, read on the forward strand.
CTCCGTTTCACCAAATCTCATGGAAACTGATGAGAACTCTTTTGACTACCTTCTGGTAAACACCTTTCTGAGCTGGGAAGTAAAAGCCTGGTGATAAGTATTTATTAAAGATCATGGTTAAAGACCATCACAGAAGATATATGGAGAAAGAAACCCATTGCATTCCATATTTTTTGATAACACTTAGCACAAGTGTGTACCTGATGCAGGTCAATAATTTTTGTGCCAGGAATTTCTCTCACAAAGTGAGATTTTGCTCAATGGTGGTGTATTACCAATTATGTTATATTGTCCAAACAAGTTTGTGTAATTAGCATTGGTCCAATGCAGTTCTATTACCAATAATTAAAAATTCCTTTTTTTCTTTTTAATATTCTACCTTCTAATAAGGAGAGAAATCAGAACTATTGCACAGTGGAAAGGTGGCCACGCATCTGGAAATAGGAAAGCTTTGATTCTGTTTACTAAAAGGACTTTAGGATTCTGTTTACTAAAAGTAACTTTAGGAAGCAGAACAAGAGCACTACATCTCAAACACTGGATCTAAGAACTTAAGTAATGCTAGCTGGAATTCCAAATTCTGTGTTTATGACATAATAATAGCAATAATAATAATAACATTTTTCATTCATAACTTCTGTATAACATTTTGTCCGACAGCTGTGTATCCACAGTCATCACTGAAATAAATTTAGCTCTGCGATAGATGTTGGCAAACAAACAGATCAGGGAAAATCAGCATGCAGCCCAGCAAGAGAAACAAAGACAAATTTTGGTCAAGGACTCAGGGACAAATCCTGCTGACAGTGAAATTGCCATAGGCTATTTAATGTCCATGCAGCGTAGAAAGACCAACGCGTAGTAAATGCCATGGCATTCCATTTATTTGCTCCTTATACACTGTTTAAATGCTTATCATGAAACACAATCTTTCCAACAGGGCTCTTTTTCATTCACCATTCTAGTGCAGAGATTTTTTTTTTTTTCGTTTGCATGCCAATTGTCCACATCATTCTTTTACCTATTTCTTTCACATACAGCTTTAGATCTTTTTAGCTGTTTTCTTATAAAAGTGTCCAGCCAGTCAGCAAAGGTCACTAACTAGCCTATCCACTACCTCTACACCCCTATTTCTACTCTGACACCTATTACTGAAAACAAGTTAGGAAGCATTTGTCTTGTGCCTAAAGAGCTAGGTTAATATTTCGTACACGTGCTCAAAATAAGATTTGTCTCAAAATCTTCAAATGAGAGCTGTTCATTTAATCATATGTTTCTGTTAGTGTTACATTTCTCTTGCATGTTTTGTCCCCTTATTCTCTTTACACTCTTGAGTTGCATGTTATAATTAGTGTTAAATAATCTTCCTGAGTGAAGTGATATCCTTTGATAAGTTTATAATTCTATTAAGCCTCAATCCTAATGAAAACATTAGCGTGTAAATATGTTTTTAAAGTCATCATCAGAGTTAATTCAATGTATGGATAGTGATGGATTTTTTTTCCACTTTTTTTCTTTAACTATTTTTTTTAAACCAATAGAGAAGTATCTCTCTCAAGCTTAAATGCCATATAACAAAAGAAGCTGAGATTTGAATAAGTAAATTCAAACAATAACTAGAGAACAAGAGAGACTGACTGCACTGATGTGTGTGTGCCCACTGGGGAGTGGTTGGACTGTGAACAGGAATGTAGTGAGCCTGGGTTGTGGCATGAAATAAAGAAGTAAAATCTAAAAGGAAAAAAAAAAAAAAGGAAAGAAAAAAAAAAGGCAGGAACCCCTGCAGCCATTGCATTTGACTTTCTAATAATGTCAGTCTCAGAAGAGAGATGGAAATGAGAAAGGCTGCACTTGCAATGCAGTCATTCTTGCTGTCATTGCCTTTATGGCTTTTCAGCAGGCCACAAAAGGCCAATCCACTAGAATATGAATGAGATACAGTCATGGCCCCACCAAGTAAGTACGAGGCATGAAACCTCCCTGTTTGGGTCCTAATAGCTTTTTCTGGCTCAGTAATCTTTTACTGTAAAGGGAAAACAAGACAAGACAAACAAAAAATTATCCTCACTCCCCATATCCTGTCTGTGCTTGCTTTTCTTTGATTGTTGTTCTGAAGGGCTTCAGAGAACTGGAAGATTTAACAGCCAACAGGGATTTGGTGAAGGAAACCCCTCTGAGAGGGAGTTTTATTCCCATCAACTACTCCTCTGTATTAAATATGCAATATTCTTATTATTGTTATGTGTGGAAAGATCTGACAGATAGGCATGGGGAACAAAAACTTTAAAAGAACAAACAATTTAAACAATTGATATTTTCCAATAATTATGTATCTGAAATTTCTTACGAAAAAAAGAGGTACACTAGCAGGAGGTATTTTAGTTGACACCACCCTCATATTGAAAGCAATATCCACTCTCCCTTTCTTATCAATTAAAGACAGATTGCACTGAATTCAGATGTGATCTTTGATCTAATGCGACACATTACCAAACCCATATTTAAGATTTTTCTGTCTCTCTCAGGAGCTACATAGGGTTCAGAAACAGTGAAGTACAACAGGAAATTTCATCTGGCAGAGGAGAGCTTTGTGTTACTTGGCAGCCCACTGTTCAGAGTACCTCAAGCAAACTCACCCTGGAACCAGCAGAGCAGCCACATGCTGGAATAGTCTTACTTATGAAGACTATGCTTTTTTGGTGGAGTTAGAGAAAGATCTTCCTGTTCGAATGTGTATTGTACCGTATAGACGTGCCTGTTCAGTTGAAGGTAGCCCAGGGATACATATGGGATCCATGGTGTGGCGTGCTATGGAGGCACACTGTATAGTCTGGGATCCTCTGCAGGCAGTGCTAACTCAGGAAGCATGGAAGCAAGTTTTGCTCCAGCCCACATGCTCCTGTTGACAATAAAATCAATTGTATACTAATTGTAACTTTTGCTAATTCATTCTCTCATATAAGAACCCAAATATTATTAGTCCCGTTAAGGTCAAGGGAAAATGTGGACAGCAAGGTTGGGTAATTTGGACCAAGGCCATTTCAGAATGTTAGAGCAATGCTTATGACACAAAATACTTTACTAGATCATGTTAGCTTTTAGTCTCTGCTGCTGACAGCCTTATGAGCTAACAGGAAGCAGAAGTGGCAGAGCTGCAGACTTGACTGAATTGTGCATACTAAAAACAACCACTGTTTGAGATATGTGTGTTTTAAACATTGCATATACTTCAATGATATTTACTTCATTACACAAAAATCTTTGTGCCTGTGAAAGGCAGAAATATTCCTTGATATAGGACTTCAGCGAATATTACTGTCAGAAAATCAGTTAGGATTTTTTTTCTTACTACAGTTTATTTTGCGTCTCTAAATTATTTGAGAGAAAATAGTTGAATAAAATATTTTGGGGGATTTGTTTACCTTGATTAATCAAGAAGATAGCAGTGTTAGAAAAAATGAATCTTTGGCAATGTAAACTACCCTTGGGTTTTTGGATTATACATTTGGACAAGGAGGATTAAGTTGTTTGACAAAATGTTTTCTTGGACAATGTGAATTCAATTAAGGTGATTCCTGAAGTATGAGAGTCAAATCAGTTTGACTTAGTTCTAGAGAAATTAAAGTGAGAAGATTCATCTATACTTTAATAAAAAGCATTCTGAAGTGCTGTTGTGTTCACTAGCTGAAACTTAGAGGCCTTACTACTATCTACATGGTATAACCACAGGCTAAAAAAATATGACTTTTGCATTTAAAATATGGGTCTTTAGTTCAGCCTAAACCTTGCACAGTATCTATTAGTTGTTTTAAGTATGAAAATAAAATCTTTGTCGTCTAATTCTGACTGATCCAGTTTTTAGCAGGAAAAGAAGCAGCACAGTAATTTTTCCCAATGCACTCAGTGCAAGGCAAAGCTGGGAACAGAAGCTACTTATCCTCTCTTTCAGCAATAATTGTCTCACCAACAGCACTGAAAACCATAATCTGATTCTTAAGTCATCTTTAATGAGGTTGTATATATGTATCACTGTGTTCTAGGAAAATATGCTTTGAACCACTGACTTTGCCTGTCATTACTACCATCTGCTTATACTTGATTTTTTGTTTTTCTTCTTGTTTCATCTCCTCATTTCTGATATAAATTAGATTACTATAGCCAGCCTTCCTTCCTTCCTTCCTCTCTCTCTCCCTCCTCCTAGATAAAGCTATCCATATCATAGGAAAGAATTACAAGAGTATTTTTTTGTCCAGAGTTTAGTTTCTCCAATGCATCACTTTAATCTCTTATCGCCTTTACTCATATTTCAAGGAACTAAACATGTAAAGGCTGAAAAAGAAGCAATAAAATTGTAAATTATTCTTATTCTAAGTTCATATCTCCCACCCACACCTGTTCTACTTCAACATCTGCCCTCCAGCACCATTAGGGCAAGACTGAGTCATGGAAAAACTGTAGTAGTATGACAACTACAGATAGAAACTTTTAAGTTACTTGATTTAACCCCTAGCAATCTTTCCAAGATGAAAAGAAGTGACTTCCTCTGTTGCATGATGCCATCAAAATGTTTCACATACAACTTCAATCAACAGGATGCCCATTTTGCATCACTAATGTCTCACACCTGAACCTTTTTAATTTTCTCTTCTTGAGTTGCCATGGAGAACTTTTTGTCTTGCTGAATTGTGCAATTTGCAAGATAGTCATAATGTCCCTTCATGCTCCTCCGGTATATAGAAGTTCAGGCAACTTAAAGGCACATACATAGCTGTTCTAGTTTCAGCCAGGACAGGGTTCATTTTTACAGTAGCTGGGAAGGCAGCCTGGCCAGACCCTAATGTTATTCAAAACTTTTTCTGAACCAGGAAAGAGAAAACAATTACTTTGAAGCAAAGTAATCTGGATTTATAGCATCTTCACATGGTTCAAATACAGAAGTCATAATACATGAACATACCCTTTATGTGTGTGTACATGTATGAACACAATATGAGGAATGTATGAACAGAGTACATTTTATGATGAGTTGGAGAAAAATATTTGAAATATTGTGTTCATAAAAGAAGCTGAATTCCAACATAGAAAAGTTCAACTCTTCAGTTTGATAGAAATACTAAATATGGACAAGTTTAAGATAAACCTACACTTTATACCTAATCAGTTTTAGTTTGACATTAGAGGTACATATCCTGAGTTGCAATGAAGGGAAAGAACTGCTGAGTGAATATTTCTTAGGAAAACTACTAAATTAAGTAATATTTGTTTCCATTTTATAATAATAATTTGTTACTGAGAAGTGTTTGGATAAGGTCTAGAAAAATACATATAATGAAACTAAGAGCTTTGAGTTTTTGATGACTCCTTCATCTGGGAATTTCTCTCTGTAATGTAATTCTTAAAATTCATCATCCAGTATTCACTCATTCCAAGTATCCAAAATAAAGATGCATAACCCAAGTAACCAAGCACATCTGAAGTGCTGAATGCTACGTTACTTAATGTGCATTCAGCAAAGTATTTCACAGCTTTTGATTAACAATTCTCAATCAACTTATTGATTACATAAAAATATATAAGAAATAGATGCTAAACAAGGCTGCTTTTCAAACAATTTATTTATCAAAACAGGGGGAGTTACAGTCATAAGATTATTCATTAAGAGTAGCTTGAATAATTGACCTGAAATGCATTATTTAACAGGAATAAATATTTAAAACCAATATATCTAATCAAAGGTGATTTAACCACGGCTTGTCACCAAAGAATCCATTGACAATTGTCCTTTCCTGCTGAATGAATCGACATAATGAACAACTGCTGAAGCAAAAGGAACCATCATTTATCATTAGAAGAATATACTGCATGTGTGAGAATGTTAAATTCATCCTAGAGACATCTCAGTTTAATAAAACCAGTGCATTAAATGCAATGGAGAAATGATTGTAGCAATAGAAAGAACAATCACTTAAATGTTATTAAAACAATGATTAGTCATGGAAAAATTACTAGATTGACAAATCTCTACTCACATCAGACACCTTTTACCTCCTTTTCTTTTAGGCAATGATGACAGTGGAGAAACTAGAGAAATAAAACAGAGAAGATGAAAAATTGTTTAAAAAACCAGTAAGTAGCAAAGGATAGAAACCCAAGATTTAAGTGTGTCTTTAAGTACATTTTAGTTAGTCTCTAGCCAGTTTTATATGCTCTAAGGAAGATAAATATCTGAATCCCACAAATTTATAGATTTTGGGTCAAACAAATTGACCTTCAAGTTTGAGCACTGTTAAAAAAAAAAAAAAAAGATGAAATTTATTTTGGGTATTTCTATTATATAACCTATACATATGTAAGGTTAATGCAATACAGGTCACAACGGACCTATGTATAGTCCCTACAGACATCTGTGTTTGTGTGGGTGTGGTGTATGTGAAGGACATGATGTATGTTTATCAAAACCCAGTCCAGCAGGGGTAAAGGCATGCAGTGGCATTTCTGTGGAGTTTAAAATTACAGTACCAAATAAGGTGTTTGTTTGTGGGACTTTTGCAGGGTTTTTTTCTTTCTTGATAGGTTGTCTTGGTTTGCTATAAAGATAGAATGGAAGTAAAGAAAGCAAGTAAAATTCCACAAAGTTTTGGTGTTCAAGGATATCTTTTTTAATCTTTTTCCTTTTTTTTTTGACCAAACCTGAATGAGCATAGCAAATATTTATTGTATTGGTGATTTTCCTCAGAGAGCCATGAGTGGTGTCTGTGAGCTATGAGATAACAACTAGGATAAAATAAATGAAGTTGTATTGATAATATTGTTGTATCACGGTGTGAAGCATTAGCCCGTTCTTTACTCAGCAAGTCAGAGGAGGAAATACAATGTTATGGTAGCTGAGTTTTTAGATATTATATGAAAATCTCTCTAGAGTGTCTGATTCATTTGCCTTGCTTAGATGCTCAGGATTATATTGTTCATTTAATTTAGAGTCAGACAGGAACTTCCTTCTTGATTAGACTGATAAATTTCTGATGCTGGTTTTGCTTTCACTTTCCAACATTTCTGTAAAATATCCAGCACACTTATGATCTTTTGCATATCATCTCTTGAGAACACCTTAGGCTTTTTTTCTGCTGATTTTCCCTCAAAACCTACTAAGCATACAAAAGTACAAGCCTCTGAGTCATAAGAAATATAACCAACATTGTAGTAAATGAAAGAAATAACCTGTTGGTGTGATTTTTTTGGTAAATAAGTATGTGTGTTTCTTAACATAACACCAACCAAATATAGGTAATAATGTCACAGGTGTTCCAGATGTTTACTTCAAATTTTGTCTAGTGCAAACCTAGCTTGATTAAAAATTTTAGACTCAATAAATTGGACTGCATACACTAAGTGGTCATTCATGGTGAAACTAAGTGATATAATGTTTCCTTCTGGACCAAAGTGCATCAGAATCCAGAAGTTCATATGCTGCTTGAATGAGGGAAGAACAGATAATTTCTTTTTCACACAGAAGCAGGGTCTGGCTTATAAATAAATATCAGACATGAGACCTATTCTTTAAGCATCTAAGGTATTTGGCTTTTTGCTATCTAAATTTGGAATAACTTGTCTACTTATATCATCAAGATGTTTACATCTTTATTTGTTTATCAAAACTTTCAGCTCCATTTCCTTCCCTTTTTCAAAGCTTATTCTGCTAAAAGTGCATCTCATTCCATGCAGGCAAATTTAGAAACCTGTCCTCAAGAGAAAGCTTTTTTTCTGTATGAACCAAGAGTTACCTTCTTCTGGTAGGTTTTATTACACTAAACTGTCTTGAAGGATCATCATGGAGAAATACTCAGCCAATCCAGCTTTACAAGCCTAACTTAGTGGGCTGCAGTGGTTGACTTGAGTCAGCCCATGTTGACAGAGAACACATGACACAGAACACTTGCTTGCATTGCTTCTAGCTGAGGATGTACAATGCAGCACCTGACAACTGCTGAGTTCTCAGCGGTAGACATTTCATTGTTGCAAAAACGATGTGTGTGGTATGGATATACAGAATTACAGGAATACATAAAAGAAGGAAAGAATCTGTTTGCTTTTAATAATCTAGATGCTAAAACCTTCTCTTTTGAATTTCCTGGCAGAAATCAGCTAAGTCGCCAACAAGCTGTCTAGTCCCACTCTAGTAAGTGTAAAAAGGACATTATTTTAAAATAAGAGTGTACTTCAATGTTGCTTTCATATATTTCACAAGTCAAATAGGCATCAAAAGTGCTGTGATCCTTTTATCCTTGGCAATTCTCAGAGCATTTGTCTGCAAGATTTGATTATTTTTATTATTTCTGCACAAATTTGGCTATATGACTGAATTCTGTGTGGGTGAGACTTCCTTATGGGATACATGAAAGACACTGATCTACAATAGACCCCCTCAGCACTGTGCCAGTATAGCATTTACCATAAATACTTGTAAACAAGGTGTAGGAGCCATCTTGGAGAATCAATAGATCTCTGTTTTCACTCCCTTTCTGTTATGTAATTTTGTTCATTAAGATAGGGTTTGAAAAGGAGTAAAACTGAACATTTCAGAGGTTAGAGAAGGAGGGTTCCCATAACACCATGATGACCATGTTCTTTCCTCTCTCTGATCTTCAACCTCTGCACGCTGAAGTCCCTTTCTGCAAATCACTGTATGGAAAAGAAAGCCCTTTTATTCATTTCATCTGCTTTATAAAGGCATCTATTTTATAAAGGTGATTTAATGTTGCCATACATGACTGAAATAATTCATTTTTTCAAAAGTGATTCTACATACGAAAATAACATTTCTGTAATGTATAAGTATTAGATAATTTACACTGAAGAGCATTGCAATGTAAATTGTATCAGTGATAAATTTAATTACAGAATGACTGATCTCAGTCTAATTCTTTCTGACTCCTGGTCTTCACTTTCAATAACCTGAAGCATAATTTCAATACAAACTTGACTCTGTTTTTGATCTGGAGATTAGTTAGAACCCCTCCCTCCCCCAGTCTACATTTCTGTATTTGTAGTTGTATTTCTGGCAGGTATCACTAACTAAAATGAATGAACAATTGACTTGTTCAAAATCACATAGTTCCACATGTTTCTAGCATTTAAAAGTATTTTAAGATATCATTACAAAAAAATTTAGTTTTCCTTGATATCCAGTGTATAGAACCTCACAGGCTTTTGATTTCAGGTCAGCTCATAATGGAAACCCAGTTCTAGTCTACGTCTGTTAGCAGCAACTTAAATTTTTCATTTCTGGTGTTCCTAGTCCATTGTGAGGTTTCTGTTGGGGTGGGTAGTTGGTCTTGGGGCAGACTTAGAACAACTTCATCAATATAATTTTTTTTTTTAATAGAAAGGATCACAAATTAATTTGCTGACCAAAGAAAATAGATGATTAAAGATTTTAGGCACTTTCTCTTATTTGTATGGGCATATAAGTATAATGAGCATTGCCACTTATTCAACTGAATAATTAGAGATTCCCCAGAGAAACTTAATAGTCTTGATGGCTTTGTTCTTCAAAGATAAGCCACAAAGTAAGGGAATAAATTGTTGTCATGCCCTTTGTGTGAGGAGCACAAGGAGTTGTAAAAAGCCAAGAGAACATGTATACATTTTTTAAGTCATTAGGTGGAATTTTCTGTCTCTAGTCAAAAGAAAAACATCTTTCTTCATATAGCCTTTGGAAACAAAATTTCAGCCCGAATATTCCTGGTCATAAGTATTTATAATCAGTATCTTCTAAATCAACATACTGTATTTCCTTTTACACAAACACTGAAATAACAAACTTCTTTTGACATGAAAATCAAAGCTTTACCTGGGATAGAAAAGGTGTAAACAGGAAAGGAGTAAAGAGTGTGTTTACAGTCCTTACAAACTGAAAGAACGATTTATAAACTAAAACTTATGTATTTTTTTTAAACTTTTAAATTAATCGGCCATAAATGGGAAAGAAATTTTGTCAAGAGTGTACTTATTCTCAAAAACAGTGACAAATGTAGGTGCTGCTTTTCTGTTAATTGGAAGACACATTTTAGGACATAATTTGGGAAGCTGAAGTCTATAATCTTTGTCTCTTTTATTATTAATTATTCTCTATCAGTTTGGTGTATTGAGAAGTACTCCAAGGGAAGCAAATGTCAGTGATGCAGAAGCATTTCACATGACTCATAGCTATGGTTTGATAGGCTAATAAATTTAGACAACAAAACTGTGAAAAGGTTCACCTGTTTATAGCTAGATGATGACATATAATTAGGCTTAATATAGACAGAATTAATTCCTATAGTGGATTTTTTTTTCTTAAATTTAAAAGATTTTAGTAAAACAGTCTCAGTTCTGCTGAGGAGCAAAGCACGTTGGTTCTTGCAGAGGTGACATCTTCTGTGACAGAAATGTCTGTCCACTGATGCTTTGGACTGCAGTAAATCTTAAGATGAAAGATTTTGTCTGAAATGGAGTGCTGATGCATGCTTGATGCATGCCTGTTTTAAAAATGTATACACAAGTGCACAGGTTTGAAATTATGATTTTTTTTCCTTCAGTATTGAAAGATTTAAGTCATTACCATGGAAACTGTTTGCATCAGATTACTACTTTTCTCTCCAGCTATTTCAGTATCATTAAATCCCTGCTAATACTTTATTTCACTACCTTTTAAACCCACATGAATTTCAGTATCTAATTTACTTAACAAATTGTGTCTGACAAAAGAGAAAAACTTATAGTACAATAAACAACGCTATTAATTACTCTGTGGAGCAGTGAGCCACTTTGTTTGTCAGCAACGTTACGCCTTCAAAATAATGGCACCCAGTAATTAAGTATGAACATAGTCTATTATTAGAGCATATATCCTTTTTCTTTCATTTATTTGTAATAGAGAATAATGAAGTTGAATTTATTATATCTCTAGCCTTTGTTCTCCTAAAACAAAGCACAAGGAAAAGAAAAAGGCATTCAGCCTGGGAACATATAAAAAAAATTATGTCGCTATAGCAACCAAAATGTCATTTGTTATACTTTATTCATTAAAGCCTTGGAGATTATTAAAAGATAAAAAAAGTCCTCTAAATTTAGAAGGTCATCAGTTACAAAGAATTTCTTTCTGAGAGACCAGGTGGTTACACTTTGAGAACTGTATCTTAAACCTCTTATTTACATGATCAACTCCTTTGTGTAGAATTTTCATTCATATTATGAAATCTTCCTGCTTAAGCAATTCCTATGGAGAAGATACTAGGATCAAATTTCTATCTTGGAAATACCAATTTTAGTAAACTCTAGCCTAACTCTAATTGTCTTCAGCATCACACCAAAGTAATCAAGATACAAGGTTGACCTCTACTCAGAGAAATCTGAAATCTGCTTTAAGTTTGCTACTTAAGTTTACTTCTTTTACTAGTGAAAATTACATATAATAAGAGTGAACTGTTCCTTAACTAGTTTCTAAAGACTGTGGAATACACCTCTTTGAAAATAGAACATTTACTTTGGAACCAAGTTGGATTGTGCATTCTGGAATCTTGTCTGCACAGCTAAAGGAATTGGAAGGAGAAATCCTTGGCAAGAAAAAGAGAAAAATCACCACACTGTTCAAATTTGCTTTTGAGAGCCGTGAGTTGTTTTGCTTTTTGAGACCTTATGAGATAAATGTACCAGTTCCATTCTGCTAGAGCATTGGTCTGGCTTACATAATTCATAGCCATGTTATTCAGGATTGTGATCAGTAACAGTTCCCTTAATGCCTTTGCTATACTGCATATACACTTACGCAATTATTGCTAACATATTGCTTTTCCAGCTTCTTTGTTCTCTATCAATATGATAATTTCTATCTCGTAAACTAGATGCTAGATATGTTGTGATGCTTTTTGTTCCCTTTAGAAAAAGATCATTTTAGCCTTTTTCAAGAATAAAAAGTAAATGATTGTTTAGGTTTGCATCGTGACCCCTGGCATTGCTGAGAGCAATTGTGCTGGCAGAGTTATTCAGGCCTTATGAGAGACCCTCCTACCTTTAGTGAGCTGCCTTTAAGAAAGCCACTTAAGTTGGCTCTAACGCAAATGCCTTTCCCTGGCTTTTATTGATAGTGCCACTGTTCAGTGTATATCCCAAACCCCTTAAGAAAATAAAAAATACCTTAAGTGTGCTGGTTTTGTTGTGATCTTGCAACACAACTGTCTGGGAGATATGAATAATTTAATGCAGAATTTTCTCAAGACTCTTGTTTGCTCTTTCTTTATACCTGTTTGGTAAAGTCCTCATGTTCATTGCCACCTGGTCACCAGTAACCTCAAGGAGCAGGGGTTGTGATTAAATGTATTCATGCAGTTTGTCTTGTGCTCTGACAACACAGAATGAAAAAGGTGATGAGGAGGAAGCTGTCACAAGTTAATTTTCATAAGGTGTTATGTTCTTTAGTGCTTAGTCACAGCTCATGACAGTCCTAATCACCTAAATACTAAAATATACATAATATTCCAGAAAGACGAGCCCAAAGCTCAGAAGCTATGCTGATGCCTCTGTGAAAGACCAGTCTAGAACACTGTAATCTAATTGTTGCTTTTTTTCTCCTTTGAAAAATAATGTGAATTGTGAAAGCACATTCTCACAGGAAAATGCCTTCTTACAGATCCTAAAGGTTTATCTTAAGCACTGTCAATTTTTCCATCTCTATTGCTGTAGTATTTTCTGACAGAAAAGGGATCAAACTGCTCAGGCAGTTTGTTGAATACTTTTAAAGAAAACCATCTAATTCCTCTACTGTGTTTCAATGCCAAAAACACTGAGTTGGCCTTGAAGTTGCTCTGTCTGGTCTGGGTGATTGTCCAAGCTGAACACCACGTTTTGGTAGCTGCTATTAGTTACAACAACTACAAAGTACAGAGAAAATTGCATGAATACCATGTGGTCATCTGCACCATCATTTGTATTGCTGCTGATCCCTTCATGCTTTGCTTCCAGACTTTGCAATCCTTTTTTGAAGGCAGAGGTAGATGCCACTGAAAAAACAGTAATGTCAACCGTTTCCGTCTTTCCTGTGCAGGCAGAGAATAGGGCTTTATAGTTGAAAGCTGATTTTACTTTCTTGCTTTTTTCCTGGGCATCCCTATATTATCAGCCTTGCAGGAGACTCCGTATTAGAGAAATTAGGGATCTAGGGCAAGCTGTATCTGGTCTGTTGGGTATTATACTTGGAGCTTGTAAAGCCCTTATGGTGAAAGTATTGCCACCCTAGCAATCTGTGCATAAATCCCCCTGGTCCAATTACTGTTATAGGTAGAAATAGACTTTCAAATAACAATTTAGTTTTTTGATAGCTCAAAATAGCCATAGATGGACTGTTGCCACCAGCACTACTTTTCTCCAAATGTTTTTGAAGATGAATATAAGAGCCTAGATTTTCAAAAGCACATAGCTCACATACTTGTGAGCAGTGCTGGTTAAAATTGTGTTGAAAATTCAGCACTATACCAGACACACATGTTGTTTGTTCCAAATACCATCTTTGTTTCTTCAGTAGTCTGCCACATATATATAAATACTTGGGCTCTATTATGTAAATGGTCATGAGGATAATGATGTATGAGCAAATAGAATCCTTTTTTGAAAGAATCAATCAATCAGCTATATCAAAATGAGCACCTGCAAGAGGACAGCAATTATAGTACGCAATAGAGTTGGATAAAATTTTCCTCTGATCCACATAAAATATGAATTCAGGGTTTGGTTTTGGTTTTGGTTTTTTTTATCAAATCAGTTTGGCCAAAATATAAAGATGGTTTTCAACTTAAACAATATTTTATTTATAAATTTAGATTATGTCCACACCCTTTAAGGCAGGTATTTAAAATGGGATTTACTGCATTTAACTTTGGCCAAATAAATAATAATGTTTAGATATCTAGTCTATCTGCATCTCTAGGAGCACATCTTTTTTATTTCTAGCCCTGAAGCAACTGAAAAGAAAAGAGAAATGAGAGACTTGTTTCTAAATATTTTTCATCTTTATATAGCTGTTCACAGAAGTAGGATGAATCATCTTCTGAATAAACCTGTTTCCAGTGATTGTACATGGAGCACATGTTGCTCAGTCTAAGCATTTGAGTCTCAGGTTGCATTGTTTTACCTAAAACATCCCTCATTTCCCTTCCACCCCTTCACTTTCTTTGTTTGGTTTGTTCAGTCAGCAATCCAGAAACAAACAAACAAAAAAACCCCAACTAAACAAACACACAAAACCAAACAAAAAATCCCTCAAAACTGACTTTTTCTATAGCTCTACAAATCTTAAATATGCTAAATATTCCCGTCACAGTAATAGTAGTGGTCACAATCAATTCTAGGCCTATTGTGTAGAGCTATGTACAAACTGGTTGAGAACAATCGTCCATTCCTAAACTGCTTCTTGGCTGTTAACTAGGACATAACTCGTGGATAAAATAAAACAAGGAATAGGAAGGAGTCAATGTCAGTCATAACAACTGAGTCTTTTAGTATCAGCAGTAACAGTAATCACAAAAGAAATAAAAGCAAATTGGCTGATCAGCTCTTTGTTCAACAGAATGCAGAGGGGAACAAGAGAAAAATAAGAAAAGCAAATAATTTAATACATATGTAAGTTGAATGATTGCATCATTTGTAATCAAAAAATATGAGATGCTCATACTGCAGGCATGTAAAACTTTTGCAACATCAACCTAATCTGAATTCAGTGAATCTATCATTCCACCTAGCCTAGTCTAATATCTCACCAACACTCATGATTGTAGCAGGCTAGCAATCTTGAAATACATAGTTCTGACTTTAAAAATTGCCATATTTCTTGGGACTGGAGTATTAGAGCTATAAAGGTAATTTCAGATTAATCTGAATATGAATTTTTGATAACATGGAGACTGAGAAAAAAGAATCAAATGTCCTGTAAAAAGCCCCTTAAATCAAAACTCTTTATTTGGGTTCAGCTTTGGGCACAGGAGGACAATGAAGATAATGTCGTGGGTTGGTTCCAGCAATGAACCAACTTTGGTAGAAATCAGATAAACCAAATTTCAGCAGCACAACAAATAAGAAAATTCTCATCCACTTATCATAAATGTGTTGAATTTTCTCCTTCTGACAGTTTGAAAGGATGATGCTGTCACCCATTTTCACCTCAGGGAATTTTCAAAAACACCACAGCAATAGATGCCATCTGTGAGAAAAACGTGAAAGATACCATGTGAAATTGCCCTTGGGATATTAAGGCTATACTACATATACTAAGGATATCCTCTGGTGGTATGTTTTTCCCTGGCAACCCTGAAATGGTGCAACATGTAATGAGTGAAGAAGTCAAACTATAATTTCAACAAGAAAATTTGTGTGGAAAAGGTTTAGTTTTTTTTCCCATCCCAGACTGCTTTCCTACACAGAGGTGTATCCCTGGCATGGCTGTGGTCATGGGCACCCGACATGGTTGTGGGATAGAGCGTACTGCTGTGGGGCACTTGGAATGGTTGTGGGGCAGCCAGTGTGGCCATGGGGCACCTGACTTTGTCATTAGGGTTTAGGGTTAGGGTGGTGGGGTCTTTTTTGCGGACAATTACTTCAGGGACTCACCAGAAAGACTATGTATGAGAAACTATCAGTTTTGTATGGGGTTTGTACCTAGTGGTCCAGCTGTTTTCATGTTTGATTGCCAGAAACAGATCCTACCATCATGCAGACATAATCCTCATAACTTCCTTCTATGCTTGTGCCTTCCACTTTCTATGGACTTCTAGAAGTAGGAACTAGCAGGCTGCACTGTCCTCTGTGTTCTGAGTCTGCTCTGATAGTCCAGACTTTCTAGTCTGATGCTAACCTGGTCAGGTACAAACTGAGTCTAATACATAAATGCCTTGGCAAAGTATGTAAACTTCTACATTACTTGTAATGACTGAAATCAACCAAATTGCTATGCCACAAAGGACTGGCGGCAGAATA
This sequence comes from Edolisoma coerulescens, assembly GCA_013397115.1. Taxonomy (NCBI): domain Eukaryota; kingdom Metazoa; phylum Chordata; class Aves; order Passeriformes; family Campephagidae; genus Edolisoma; species Edolisoma coerulescens. The sequence goes on from VWZW01001649.1 coordinate 567,927, forward strand.
CACACAAAACTTCAGTTTAGTCTTGGTTTCATCATTACTAATGAGGTAATTTGTGTTTGCAGCTCAGTAGTGTAAGTACTGCTACAGATCACTGAACCATTTCAAGTTACTGAGTAAGTGCTACAAGAGAAAAAGCCACCTGGTGATTCCGATGATGGATTGGTACTTAAGATCTTCTGGAAAGGATGAAGAATAAGTAACTAAAGTGACTTAGCATTTCTTTTACTGTTTATTGGTGTTTTGTATTATGATGCACATTTTCCAACATCAAGAATGGAGAAATAGAGGTTACTGTCTCTGCAGAAAAGAAGGGTAGTACTTGTTCTGCCATTTCTGACTTGTGACCAGCTAAACAGCACACAAATGAACAAAAATAAATGCTTAGCTTTGTTCAGCTTATAAAAAGACACTGTTGACATATATAATTGATACTTCCTGTTGAATCCTAACCCAATTTCATCCTGACTTTCCCACTCCCCTATAATCTTGGTACGTTTATGAGCGACAGTTGCACTAATTTTATAAAAGCTACCACTCACAGCCTAGAGCTACCAGTGTAAAGCCTTTTTGACACACTGTTACCAGAATGGAATGTCTGTATATTCAGTGGGATCTGGTTTAAAAGAGATGTGAAAATATGTTAGCTGCCAAGTTTATTAATAAAGAAAGCAATTCTGGTGGAAAATCAGAAGATTTTAATATTAAACTCCTTACTTAGTGAGTCTGTTTTAGCCTGGTAATGCTATATGTTCCCTCTGCAGCAAAGAGAAAGTTAGATCCCTCCAGAAACTTATTTATTTACTCTGAATTTGAGCTCTCCCATTTATTCACAACAGAAATTGCATGTATAGATTAATCTCCTAATCTGGGTTTAACATAAGAATACTCCCCAGCATGAGATTTTTACCTATAGCCACACTACTAAACCAAGATCAGTTATACAGTTGGGACCAACCTGTAGATCCAGAGGCAAAAGTAATACCCCACTGCATCACATACACGTGGAAGGGGCACTGGAGTCCAAAACTGTGTTTCAGTCCTGACTGAAGTACTGCATTGCTAATGAAAATATTGTAATGCTTTCGTGGCTTCTCTTTTCAGCCTTGGTCTGTCTTCTGGGAATACAAATTGAAAATTTCTGGAAAATTCAGTGTCAGGGTTTTGGGGGTTTTTTTGGGGAAGTGGACACCTGTCGGTTAACATCTAGGTTGAGATGCAAGTAATTTTACACCATCCATCTGGTGGTCATTTTGTAACACCTACTCTTAGTCACCAGTAGCTGCTGCCTTACATTAGAACTGATGACCTAAGTGTGTGACCATTCTACATTCCACCCATCCAGTCTCTCGTGGGCATATTTTCCCACATTAAAATACAACGTAGTGTTCTCTGCTTTCAAAACAGTGTTTCACCACTGGTCACCACGAAGAATGAGTCAATAATGTGAAAGAACTGCTCAGCCTCAGTTAAAAAGCCAGGCACACCAGTTGCTACATTAATAAAATGCAGAAAAAATTGTCTTTGACATTTTGGTAAAAAGACCTCATTCTTCAGGTATGGAAATTTAACTTCCAATTGGTACATATGTGCTCTCAAGTATGTATTACATTTTACACAAAAAAATTTCAGCCTAAAAGATAAAAATAAATAAAATGTGAACATGCTGAGACATTTTTCAACTTGGAGTTGAAATTTAATAGTACTCATATTTTTACTATAAAATATCTGCATGTAGAAAAATTCTCTTTGACAGAGTTTGGGTCTCTGTGCAAAGTCTGAATTTTATTGATTGTTTTCTATACATGGAAATGCATGATAGAAAGCCTGAAAATAAGGAGGATTGGCATCAGTAGCTACAGCAGCACAAACAAAATGAAGAGGGATATACTGAGATCTGAGATATAAGGTCACGTAATATTCTGCAGAACCTTTGGAGGTGAGAATGAGAATTTTAATATAATGGCAAAGAAGGAAATTAAGAAAGGAATTACAATAATGAATTTATAGGTAATGATTGATAGGAGAAGAAAATTATTATAAATACCAAGAAGTTTTATTTTCAAATATTTCCCTCCTGTTCTGAGCATACAGGTTTTTTATTGCAAATGTGTGTAGTAACTTTTCATTATTTTTCACATGCATATTAGAATGATGCCCAATATAGAAAAAGTTCATATGAAATATGCTCAGGCTTGTGCATTCAAAGTGTTTCTTAACTTTGCTTGCAGATATGACAGAAAACAATAGCTATCCAACACTTGCAAAGGAAGTGGCTTGGAAAAAAAAAAAAAAAAAGACGTGAACATCTACATTCTTCATGAATGAAAGACTGTCTGGTTTGTACTGTAATCGTTTGTTTTGGACCTTTCTAATGATGTGTAGCTTGTTTAGCACAAATCACCTGTCATGTACCTTGGCAGGAACTGTGAACAGTCCTGTAGGTGGTCTGACATGGTGTTTCTGCTCCTGCCCCATTTTACTTCACTAATGCTAAGTTCCAGGAACAGCCAAGTTCTGGACTATGCGTCCTGGTCTCACTCAAGTTAATTTCTGTTGCATCATGTTCCACATGATTTTTGTCCTTAAAAACACAACACATTTCTTTAATTGCACCAGATCTCTTTCAGTTTACCTGGGCAAGAAAAAACAGCCACTGTGTCCAAGCATGTCTAATTTCTGTGACTTTGAAAAACTGCAGTTTTATTTCAATTTCATCTTTTAATATTTTCTCTGTGCAGTGGAACACAAGCAGCTAAAATTCACTGAAAGGCTTACTCACATTGGTGTGATTTCCATACACACATAGACACAAAGCAATCAGAAGTTATTACATATACTCCTTAAAGTAACAGTAGCATCTTTGTCTGTGTCTAGCACATTATATGCAACAGTGAATTCTCCAAATACCATTATTTAACCATATGGTTTTCATTTTTATCCCACCCAAGCCTACACAGTCATTCTGACTCAAACATCTACATCTATTGCAATGAATATGGTTTAAAAATGAGGACAATACAAAATACTGATGTGAAAAGGTTAGCACAAAAACTTCATCAGCACCGGGGCCCAGTGGCTGAGAACTGCTAGTGGCCTGATCCCAGTTAGAGGTTAGCAAAAATCTTCTGCTTTGAAACAGAGAAAAAAACGCAACTTGAAAACTTTGATGAAGCTGTTAGGCTCTGAAAGTCAGAGACTACCCTGGGGACAAAGATAATATTACTGGGTAGAACAAGCCCTTTTGGTAAAGAAAGATTCATTCTCTTAGAGGTGTGGGTGGAGGATAAAAAAATTTTTAAGCTATTTTCTGATGGAATTATGCTGTCAGAGGTTTTATCTTTCTAGCTTTTAAAATATACACGGAACAAAGACATCATGAGTATGACAATTTCATAACGAACTTTTCAGCTGTGTCTTGTTCTCAGCTGAAGAAGGGCAAACCCCGTTGCCTAACTTACATTCAAATACACTTTTAATTGAATGGGTGGTAACTTCTTGTTTGTATAGACTATATTTTTTCGTTTGGAACATCCAAGGGAATAAGAAACAAGGTGTGTAGAACACTTACAGGGGAATGTTAGATGAACAGATCAGAAAAAAAATTTTAAAGTAAACCCATCAGAGAAAATAAGTTTAGAAGAAACTTTAGTAGATCATCTAGTTCTCTTCATATTTTTACCTCTAAACTTGACAGATTGGCAGTCTAAATATGAAGGACAGCATTACCTCTGCTTTGATGTTGCAAGGCAGTATTTCCTTCTTTCTTTCTTTCCCTTTTACTTAAATGCACAAGCTGGTGTGCAAGTAAAGCCTCATCTGTGATACCTATCATTTTATGAATGTTCCAAATCTTAGCATTTAGTGTGCATATCTGAAATTCATTTGTATTGTACATATTTGTTGTAAGAACTAAACCAAAATCAGAATCTTCTTCTCAGTGTCCCAAACTGGCTGAGATAAACTGTGGAAACATATCAAATTTTCCTGGACTGAAAATATTTGTGTGACGTTAGAGTTGCTCAGCCTGATAGGAAAGATCTGTTATGAGAGAAATGCTGAAGAACAGGATTTGGCGAAGTCTTGGAAAAAGTTTTGGTAAAAACAAATGAAATGTCAGGCTTATTAAAATATGCTTTTTAAGTACTATCCCATGGCACTATATGGATTTTAGAAACAATGATTCAGAAATGTAATACATATCAGTGGTTTGGGGATGGAATGAGGCCTAGATTTCCAACACCTATCTAGTAGCATGCCAATTCTTATTTTTATAGGAAGTTGCTGGGTTATTTTAAAACCATTTACTAGGTAAGATAGCCAACATTTTATGTGAGGTTCTGACAAGGCAGCTTGTTTTCTTCCTTTTTTTTTTTTTTTTTTTAAATTTATATAGTATGCTCAGTTTTTCAGTATACCCTAGTGGTAAATCTCAGTTTATTACTCTTGTAGTACTGGAGAGAGAATAATATCTTTATATTAAAATTGATATGTAAAGAGCCTTGGCCAGAGTTAAAAATTATATATTTTAAAGATTCTAACAGACTCCTATGGTTTGAGCAACTTTTGTTGCCATGGTAACTGCATGTAATATTTTCATAAAGTTTTTTTCTCTTTGTTTTTTTTACATGAGAGAGTGATAAAAGTAGGAACATTTACTTAATAAATAAAACGAGAATTTTTTACTCTATGTTTTGAACTGTTCAGATGTCAAAATTTTAAAATAAGATTAAAGTCTTCGGTCATCTGAAACATTGGGAGAAAAGACAAAGAAGGAGCCACAATGTGGATCATGCTCTGGTCAGAAAAAAACTTTTGTCATTTTTGCTTCTCATACTTCTTTCATGAGATCTTTTACACTCTTTCATGAGTGTAAAAATCAGCTTAAAAACTTGACACATACCTAGTTATCTTCTTTTGTAATTTGAATTTGTCCACTCTATTGTCTGTAGGTCAACCTCTTCTCAATCCCTCCATGGTATCCTTTTTCATGGAATATCTTCCTACTCAAATAGGAACCTAGAAACTCTGCATTAAATTCCTGAGCTTTGAGGAAGGTGTTCTCAGCATCTACAAGGCAAGTAGGTGGCAGGGAGAGATAGCTGATCTCTCTGGTTTAATTCAGACCCATCTGACCCAGCTGCATACTGACCCGGTTATACTCCTGCAGTGCCTTCCAAGTATTGTTTATATACACTGTTACAAATCTTCTGCAGCCTCAATAAAGCAGGAATCTGGATTGGAATCAACAGGTTCAATAAGAGTAGGTTTACAGCCTAATACAAAACTAAACTACTTGACTTGTCCACTTCTGCTACACAATACTATTATTTCTCAACAATGGACACTAGCCTTGTTTTGTAAATAGAATGAATATTCATGTGAGTATCAAGCAGGTCATTAGAAATTTGGCACTTGGCACTTCAGGCACTGAATTCAAATGAAACAGGGTTAATACACTTCAAACCACCACGTTCATTCTACCAAATGCTTTTGCCCTGAACAAAAAGACAAGGCTGAATCTGCACTTGTCAGCTCCCTGCGCATTGTGTTCCTGTTGCTTGTTCTTTTCAGTGGAGATAAAAAGGCAGCTTTTACTGCATGCATTACAGTGGCAATAAGAAATTGTGAAAAACTGTAATGCAGTTACATTACTTTAAAACTGCTTTCAGGACTTTCAATTTGGTCACATATTTAAACCACAGAATTTGAGACAGTTTGGGTAATCATACAGACCCAAGATATATAATTTGGTCATTATTAATTCCTGAAAAGTCATAGGCAATATAGCTAATAATACTGATAGAAAAAGAAGATTAGTTTTATTTCATATTTAAATTTGATTTTAAATTTGCTTGTCTGGGATTGGTGAAAGCCTTATCTGACTATAAACAATTCATACAGAAGGAAAAATAAAAATTTCACCCAAAAAAATAAAAATAATAAAAAGAATTCCAAAATCTTTATGAGACTTTCAGAGAGAAGACTCTTAGGTGGAAGAAACAAAATGCACAGTAGAGGCTGCCCCTTTTTTTGGGTTTGCCTCCTGTTCTTTAGATCTCTGTGTCCTCAGAAGCTGCCTATGCATACCCTGCGCTCCTACTACCCAGCTGGCCTGGGCGCCAGCAAAGCCTTCTGCCATGCATCCTTGTGCTTTTACACCCTGCTATTCCAATTTGTTCTCTGTTCATACTGTCCTCAGTGATTATACTACAAATCTCTACGCCAATATGAGCTAAAAGGATAAAATTCATATCAAAGTCAAGAATAAACACCTCCTAAAGAGGATTTTATCACCAGGTAGGGAAGTCACCACACTTGATCATCAAACACCTGCTAAGTTCTGTGCAATTCACAAAACAGATTCAATGGAGACTCTCATGCACTGAAGATTTGTCACCAGAAAAAGTAAAACAGAACGGAAACTAAAAAAACATCAAGCTGTTGTGAAGAACTGAAGAATCCTCTCCTGTTTGAAAGCACAATGTGGAAATGGCAGCTTGCAATAATTTCACAAGAGTAGGACCAAAAAATCTTCGCTTGGTCTCACCTGGAAAAGCATTCATGTTGTAATCTGAAAGGACTGTAGTCAGGGAGTGCAAAGAGAATCTGGATAACTGAAGTTTTGCCATCATCCCCAAAGATGAAAGAAGATGCTTGCTTTTCTTTCTGATACGGTATGCTGATGGCTGAATACAATATGAAATGTGCAGAATTCAGGTTTTATAACGCAGTAGCTGAACTGCAGAACTGCATGATGGGATAATAGAACCTGCAAATTTTTCTTATTCATGTTTTAAAAGACAGTAATAGCATAAATGCTTTCATCCTGATACAGCATGAATAATCTGTCCTAGGCTACTTTTGACACAAATTAATATATTCCTTTTCTGTCACCCCTATGCAATGTTAGCAAGACTTCATGATAATCATTAAGTGAAAAATATGCCCTGTGAAAACTTTTCTAAATATTTTAGATTATCAAAGATACCAGTATCTGTAGCAACAGTGGTACTGGCAAGACAGCAAATGAATCAAACTTCTTCGATCTCTGCATTAGTGTGAAATTTGAACCAGTTTAATAGTAATTCCCTTTTTACCTAACAAGTTGTCTGTACCTTCTGTAAGGGTTAATTATGGATCCATTTTGTAGGCCCTGAAAAGCGGCGTCATTCATCTGCTTCTTGCAATAGCATAGCAGTTAATTTATTCAGTGCAAAAATGAAAATTGAGCATTAGCATACATTGAATGATAGAGAATGATATAACCAAAGTCTAATTTTATAGTTTTTATGGTTTGCATGGGAAAGGGTAGAAACCTTACAATTCCCTTTTACGGATAGCTATGTCTTTTTTTTTTTTAAATCAAATTTAGATTTAATTTTTTACAGCTGAAGTTCTAGTTACTTGTGATGAAGCCCACCTACTTGAAACATCTATTTTAGGAAGAGATGAATCACTTCTTGTTGTGCCTCTCTTTGCCTTGACTATGGATGAAGCATAAGGGAATATTCATCTAAAAATAAGACATTTAATCCAAGCTAAAGTTAGGCCAGAGGAATCCTAGGATAACTACCTAAATGTGTAGTATCATTTAATGCTTAAAAAAAAAGAAGTCATGTTGGAAAAACTGAGCACAAGAGACATGCTTTTAAAATACATCTCCTGGCAGATATTAGGCATCTTAACAGCTTTTGAAGTGAAATGGCTTCAGGAATGCATCCAAAGCTGACTTGTGACACCTATAAATTTGAAGTGCATTAGGTAGGGTGATATTGGTATTACTGAGCTTTGAACACAAAGATAAATACAGATTGCAAATAAGTCTATAGAGATATTTTACAACACCGTGATGGCATAGCCATGCAGAACCTATTAGCATTTTGCATAACTATGAGCATGTGACCAATAAATGGGCAAAGAAAGACAGGTGTATTTGTACACAGAAGGAGTGCAAGTGACAAAAGTTGCCAAACAAAGGAAAAGGTAATGACAATGGATTGCAAATTGGTGGGACTTCTAGCTGAAGAAACAAAAAGAGTGATAAGTTGTATGAGGTGAAAAAGAGAACCCATGTTTTGGGAGCAGAGAGCAAATAACATAAAAATGCAAGGCCTTTCTAACTAAGGAAAATCACAGGAGAAAGAATCAATTGCCTGGAACTCTTCCTCTTTTTTTCTCCTTCTTCTATTTTTTTTTTTATTATCATTGGGTACTTGGAAAGTGACATTTCTAAAACATAGATTACTGGATTACTGCATATTGCAAAATAACAAACTTAAACCACAGAGTCTGGGCTTAATAACCTGTGGTCATAAGGAAGCATGTGGTAAAATGATACCATTGATAGGATGGCCATGCTGCTCAGTAGCTGGTAATGAGATACACAAAGACATACACATATTTTGAAGAAGACAAAGAGGCACAAAAATAGCATATTCTTGTTTTATACAGCCTTCCAACAACTTTTCTAATGCAACTGATGTCTTAGGAAGCTGAACATATAGCTCAGTGGTCTGGACCTTGCTGTTGAATTGTGTCTTAAAAAAACTAGTCAGTTTAAAAATGTGTGAGGCTTTATTAAACATATTTTTCAAACAATTGCAGCTCTAGAGGGAGAGCATTGCACATCCCTAGTGTTTACAAAATAGCCACTTTCCTATTTGTTTGCCTTCATGCTTTGTGATCATTCATAGCTGCTAACACAGAGATGCAAGAAACAGTCATCCCCCTCACGATGCACAGGAATAAAAGCGGGTCCTTTACTCAAAGGTAGCCTTTCTAAGAGAAATCTGACAGCAACACTATCCTGACCCAGATGGCCTGTGACTGAAGCATTACTAATTAACAGTTTTTTCTATCTTATTATCATCACATTGCAGGATAGATAAGAGACCACAATTTTTGCTGCACTCCTCTGCCTTTGGTAAAGCCTATTATTTTAGTTAACTGCATTACTGAAAGGGACAGAAACATCCATTTACCATAAAGAAATGGGAAGGCCAGGCCAAAAGGGCACAACTCTAAGTTCTGTTCACATTAGTGGCCCAGTGTGAAAATAAGGATAACTGATTCATGTATTAAGTGTTTTAAACAGGAAGCATGGAACAAAATGTCTCATGACATTCTTGTTGCAAGCAAATATGTTTGGTAATGGATGCATCGGGGAATTAGATATCACCGTGGTGGAAGTGTAGATGTAATGTACATCACATTAATATCATATTTTAAAATAAAATTTACCAAGTTCATTCATTAGAAAACATTTATATGCTAAAGTAGTTGTGAGTAGAGAATGCTACATGACCGGATGTGTGGTCCTTGATGATTCATGCTTGCCGGTGTTTACACTGCTCATATGCTCACTTAAAACATTTATCCATTGTGTCTGGTTATATTATGACAGTTTTATGAAGTACTTGTATATAGTTGTTAGTTAAAACTACTTTAGAATGCTTATATTTAGGTTCAAAGCACATTAATAGTAATTTTTTCCTACTTAGTGGAAATTCTTACAGTTGCCACAGGTCTCCTTGGCTGCACTGCAATTCAAACACTGCAAATAAAAACTCCAAGTTTTTGAGGTACAACATCAGCTGACTCCTCAAAATTCTATTTTCTGGTAGGAAGCAAGGACTTGGTTTTCTGGTCACTGTGCTAAATTATGAAGATTTAATGCTGATAATAACTTTGTCCTGAAAATTTTTTTGTCACTAGATGCTGCCTGGATATGGTAAATGCAAAAGTGTCATTTCATTGCCTTGAACTAGCAATCCTACATTTTTGATCAGTGCCATAATTCCCTCCCCCCACCAAAAAAAGGTACCAATTTAAATCATAAAGCACCAGAAACATTCTTATGTTAATTTTTTATTACTATATGTATGTAGGAATTATAGTCTGCAGAGAAAGCAAGGCTGCTCTGTAATTAATTTTTTTGTACAGATCCTGCTTCACTGTTCTTTGCTCAGCTCCCTGAGTCCTATGGAAAAGCAGTTTCCTGAACCACAGTTTGGAGTCTACTGCAAATTCTGAGGTTGTTGGGTCCTTTTCAGCAGATGGTATGAACAAGAATTTGCTCATGTGTTAAATCTTTCTATTTGGTATCACAGCTCAGTCATTCCTCTTAGGGTTTTCCTTATGTCGTGCTTTAACCCCAGACAGCAACCAAGTACCAGGCAGCTGCTCACTCAGTCCACCTCGCCCTGGTGGGGAGGAGAATTGGAAAGAAAGGGTAAAGCTCATGGTTTGAGAGAGGAGCAATTTCATAATTGAAACAAAATACATTAACATTAATAACATTAATAACAACAACAACAACAAAACAACAACAATAATAATCTGATCACACCAATAATGACAATAATAATTGTAATGCTGAGAAGAGAGACAGTAGCAGAACCCAAGAGAAACTAGCGATGCACAATACAATTACTCACCACTCCCTGACTGACACTCAGCCCACCACCCAGCAGCAATTATCCCCTTTTTTGGGTAACTCCCCCCAGTATGTACACAGGGCATGACATTCTGTGTTACAAAATATCCCTTTGGCCTGTTTGTGCCACCTGTCATGTCTGTGCTCCCTCCCAGCTTTTTGTGCAACTCCTCACTGTCAGAGCATGAGACACTGAGAAGTCCTTGACTTAGGATAAGCACTACTTAGCAGCAACCAGAACACCAGAGTGTAATCAGCATTACTTTCATACTAAGTCCAAAAACCACATTATACCAGCTCCTAAGAATAAAATAAACTCTGTCCCATCCGAAATCAGGACATCCTGGGATTTATGTGGATGATATTGGCTACAGAATACTGCTTAGAAGTGTGTGTCTCTATGCCCAGGACAAACACATTTTTTTCCTCTCTGATTGCTTTTTTGTTAGAGAATATATCTGGATATGACTAGAGCATAGAACTTCAGCCTTTCTAACAATCAGTTGCCCCTGTGCAAAAAAGCAAGTCCTGGATGAATAAACCAATAAACCTGCCTAAGAAAGAAGCCCATCCTGTCACATACTGTTTCTCATCTTTGACTGAGTACAAGAGGTATTTATTAGACATACACCAGCAAGCATTCAGGAAGACAAAATAAAAAAAAAAATAGATTGAGAAAAAGCTGTAAAACAATTCTGTTCAGATCTCTACAAATCCATTAATGTTGATTTTGATCTTCCAGTGCTGGGGCTGCCTCTACATTTTGATTTTATTTTCAAGCTTTGCTGCCCTCAGGGTTCTCCTATAGGAGTAGCATTTTGTGACATAATTTATAAAGGTATCTACATGCCTTGACAAGGTAGCAGTCGGCCTGGGAGGCGAGTGTGCCTGGAGCAGTTCTGCAGCTAGATAATAGACACATATGGGGTGTTCCAGACTAGGAGTTTCAACAACTTGCCAAGTGCTTCCACTCTGTCTGAAGTATACTCTGAGTTTTTTTCATGAAGGGCTGGGCACCTAGACGACTTTCCCCTTACACTTATCACCACTCACTTTACATCAAACATATGCACATACCATACACACTTTTCACTGGTATGACTATGCGTGGTTATAAAAGCCAACTCTGCTTCTGAAAACTTACATTGATATTTTAATAAACAATAATCATTAAAATCAATCTTACAGTAGAAATGGGTTGAGCGCCTTACAATTTGCTCAAGCTCATTTTGGCTCTGCCAGTGTCCAAAAAATACACTGATCCAGAAACAGGACTGAGTTCAGAGTTTTTCCACAGTATTCAGGAGTTATAATTACAGGACTCAGGGTCTGAAATATTAAATTTGTTAGGCAACACATCCTTGCCATAATACAGTAAACAAAAAACTCCCCCAACCCAAAATTTCATTCAAAACACATTCAAAAATTAAATTGATTTACATTCATAGTACTGGAAAATATTATACTTTTCTTCCTACAGTCAATAATTCTTCTTATCCCAATATATCCAGCTAAGTTGAAACGGGACACTTGATTACCCCAGCACAATATGGCAACTTTAAAGAATGAGTGTGCCAAGAAATTATTTATAAAACCTTCTTCTGTGTAGTCCAGATAGGAAACATCTCTTCATCAGAGAAGAGAGAGTGCCAGAAGCTCATAAGGTCAGTGCTGCTTTTTTTTTTTTTTTTTTTTTTAAACATTCTCTTGTGTATAAAGCTAGCTGGTTTGGCATTGATACAACATGTGCTCTTATGATATAGAGAGGAAATCTGTCTGCTTGTCTCAGTGTTTATATTTATATAGTCACTGCTCAGCCCTAAAGCTGTTCTTCAGATCTCTAGCTAAAATAAATGTCACACCCTGCTGAATTATTATAAAAATAATTCTGTTTATTTACAAATATGACAACAAGCTGGTAACTTACTGAGATTCTTGAAAGGATTTTCAGTCTTTACAGAGATATGTTCCAGCTAGCCTATTTCCACTCTCCCTGAGTATCATGTTCTAAATCCAGCTATTAGCCACTTGCCAATAGATGTGTCCAGTCTTAGAAGCTATGTATTATGGTGGATATAAAGGACATTATTAAGCATTGGGAAAATACTCGTAATGAGAGATAAAATTGCTCAATCCCTTCTCACTTTTTATGACTGTACTCGGCAGCAACTTTCATCTTGTCTTCCAGGGTGCAGTAGATTAAAACATGGTGAGAAAATAAGAATAAAAATTAGGAATGAGATTTAAAATTAAATAGTGTGTGTTGATAATGTAATGTGATAAAAATGAAATGCAAGAAATTTTTACTTAGTGCCAGTATTTTACTATGCAATATCTACTTTTTGCATACCTAACAAAGAGGATCCATTTCCCAATGCACACATTTTCCCTTTCAAAATCTGCAAAACCAGCAGAATGTTTATCAATACACAAATAAATACAAAAGCAATCTATTCTGTTCAAAACAAAGGTATTTGTTCTGTATTTCTCTTGGGTAATCAACATCAGCAAGAAGGAATTGCCACAAGAGAGAGTAAGAGAGAAAGCACATGAGATTGGAAAAAAATATCTAGTGATTGAATTATTGTTTACTTAATTTTTTTTGAATATTCAGTATGACTTTGACTACATGTATGACTACAAGTATGACTTGTTCCAAAATATTTCAGGCAGTGAAATAATTTCATTAAATATTTCCTCGTGGTGATCCCAACCAGTATATAGATAAAAATAGACTAAATAATTTTAATGTATATCAGCCAATATTGATCTCTTCTGCAGTAATTGGCATGTAATACTCACATTTATAAACAGGTGAAGTAAGGGGCTGAGAGGGTAAGGCAAGTTAAAAAGAAGAGAAGGAACATACTTCTGGCAGCTTTCTTTCCTGTTTTTTTCTAACCAGCTTTTATAAATTATCAGCACGTGTGCGTTGTCTGAAAAATATATGAAGTGTTATTAACAGTTATGAACCTAAAGGAAGGATAGTAATAAATCTACATATAGAATCTCTATGTTGAGTAAAGGCACATTTCTAAAAGCTTTTTCCAATGCTCTTCAAAAGATAGAATTTTTCAAGGGATTATAAAATCTATTTAGTATAAAAGCCCTTCAGGAGTTCAAAACATTTGGCCTTAAAGAAAGTGCAGGTAGCTCATTATGGAGTATATGTATTCAAAAAGAGACACAGAAATGTATGAAAGTTTACTTTCTCCCTATAGCAAGATGGCAAAAGGCATAAGGTATGTTCTCAATTTATAATGAAGGCATTTCAGTGGGTATCAAGGAGGGCCTTTTCCTCCAAAAATTATTATTAGCATGCAGAATTCACACAGTAGCAATGATTACATTGCATTGGGTATTCTTACTTAGAACAAGTAACCAGACAATTTAAAAAAGTGAGGAGTACATGTGTAACATCAGTCCCACATTGAGCTCTTTCTGGTGTTATAAATAAGGATTTTGTACTGCACTGTCCAATAATATTAGTAAAGCTGTTTGATGAAAAGTAGAGACTTCTATCTAATGTCAAGGGATTTTAGTAGATAGGATAATTCATCCTCTCCTTCTCTCTTTAATGAACTCATCCTCATGATACCTGACAGCCGTATTAAAAACCACAGAAGCCAAAAAAAGCAAAAATCCTGAACTGAGTAGCCCTTCAGTTTCTGCCTCCAGCACTGGTTGATGCCTTGAATGTAAAAATGTAAAAATGTTGATTGATTGTAAGATTGATTTAGATTTTCTGCTTAGATTTTCCCACCCAGCTCCCCACTTTGCACAAACTGAAAGTACAAATAGAAGTATCTTGCCTTGGGGTGTGACTTGGTGCTGCACACCGGGAGCCCACAGCTGGGACAACATCAACACCTGCAGAGGTTTTGGTAGCTTCTGCAGGGGCATTTGATGCATTCCCTTTTCCAAACTTACTGGATTGCTGCAGCTCTCAACTCTGTAAAATAACAAGCAGCTCTTTTCACAATTCAATGCTATCAGTGAAAGTGTGAAATTGTTGAGATAGAGTGTTAATATTCTAATGCTGAAACACAATATAAGAAATAATTCCCCATGGAATTCAGGTAAGAATAGATGAATTACTGTAAGATGTACTTCGGAAAAAACTAAAGAATAATGCTAGATACTAAACTGAACTCTGGAATGGAGGTGGTGGGGAAACAGATACCATATGCATTTTTAAATTAGTTTCTATATTATCAAATAATTAAACAGTCCAACAATACAATTGCACTCATCTGACAAAACAAAACAAAAGCTTTTTACTCTGCAGGCAGAATTTTCTCTTTTAAGTGATGTTCAACAGCCTAATTGGATATCTTTGGCCTCATTTAGATCAACGCTTTAGCTGTCATTCTAAGGAGCTTTGGATGCTTTGCCCAGATTTCAGTCTTCTAGCAAATGTGTGTCTAAAATGTGTGATGACCACTGATAAATTGTACTTCATTAAAAGTGAAAAAAGATAATGTGTCATAAATATGTTTTTCTCTCCGGGAAAAGGAATCTGAGGGCAGTAATAATTTAGATTTGCTCTTTCTTATACAAAACAGTTCTAGTTTTTCATAGCTTGGCAAATAATAACATCTAAAATAAAATATGAGAAGGCACAATGTGTTTAAGTTGTTCCAACATTTTTCAGAGAATGAAGAGATAACAGTAGCTCTTGTGTGGAGAAAGTGGAAAGAAAAAAGCCTTTTGACTACACTAGAGTACAGAAAAACCATATACAGTTTAAAATCAGGAAAACAGTATTTCCTGGATGCCAGAGATACTAGTGGAAAACAGATGCCCTGGGATCTGCCAACACATCAGCAAAAACATCAGGCTTTCAGCCACAATAAATTACTGGTGTTAGATTAGCTTGAAGAAAAAAAACAACTAAAACCAAATAATATCTCTTATCTGTACTTCTAAGTTTCAAATTGGATTTTCCAAAGTGGCAGAAAAAGTCATCAGCACAATGAGTCAGTCAGAAAGTTCAAGGAAAAGGGCCTGTCCCAAGGTCTCATTAAAAGAAGTTTACACCCATCTTCCCCTAATTAGGCCAGCTTTTCAGTTCTGAGGTTGAAATTATTGATGGTATAAAAGACATCAGATTATATAACTGTTTCTTTGGTTATAAACATATGAACTATAATCTCTAGAAGTGTTCAGAACTATATTAAGAAGGAAGACAAAAAATATAAAATATGATAAAGGTGTTATTTTTACAATAACTTAAATCAATTGACACCTTAGTTGCATTAAACAAAAAAAACCCAGATTCAACTAGTATGGCACTTCAATTTTTCTTCGGATGGGATTATAAAATGTGAAACCATTTAAAACAATTCTGTGACACAGTTATTATGTGAAAGAGGTACATGGGGAAAGTTACTAGTTCATGTGATTTCTGTGTCTGAACCTGCCATTTCTCAACTAAATTTAGAACACAAACAGTAGAAGATCGTTATGGACAAGTTTTAATCTGAGATTTAAATAAAGAAATACGTGGATAGAATTCAGATACAGATTATTGATAGAGAAATATTAATTAATGTCAAAGCTGCAAAAAATGTTGAGGTTTTTTTTTTATTTGATGTTCTAAACCATCAAACTTTTTACAACTCAGGACTTCTTTTATGTCTTTACGGATAAACCCAATTGGAATTTGCAAAGAAGTATGAGAGTTTCAAAGCCAAAATTAAAAATTCCATTTGAGAGCCCATAGATACAGAAGTCTGTAGGCTTGTATGTAATCTCTGTCATTTTCTTATATAACTCATGGTTAAGAATCCAGTGCAGCAGATTTTGATTCTATAAACCATGGAACTGGCTTTGGTCTTACAGTTATTATACATTGATATTCCTACAAATTGGTACAATAGTTCCTTTTAATTGAATGAGAGCCTGCTGAAAAGAGAGAGACAGTACAGGTTGGAGATATGCAAAGTAAACAGAAGCTTGCAGAAATACAGTCTTTTTGAAAAGATTCACTGTTATTGCCTCAACTACTTTAAAAATAGACAAGTGTACAAAGAATTAACATATGTAAAATCTTACATTAAAGTGAGATTGACTCGTTTAGAGGCAGTAATACAGCAGGGAAGCAGCCTGCAGCCAGCAAAAGTGCTGCTCAGTGGGAGGCTTATCCCAGCAAACAACAATTCACACCTGTTAATTACTCTGAATAGGCTTGCACACAATGTTAGGCATGGCATTTATGCATTGTTTAGAAGCAATACTAATGTAATCTCCTACGCTATTGTTATAAGTGAAATGAAAGCTTAACATGAGTCATTTCCTTGCAAATCATCAATTAACTCATCATAGCATTTGCCAGAGGATCCTTAAAGATCCAGAATGATAAAGCTATATGTTATATAAATAATATGTATTTCAGGTTTCCTGACAATTATGGTAAAGTTGTGGATGGTGAGATTGCATAAACAGTATATTTCAGGTAAATTTCTATTTAAGCCATTATTTGTTACCTAAAGTCTAAAATACATGTTTGTACCAATAATAATAAAAAAAAACCCTCACAGAAGTTTCACTTACAATTCCAACACTTTCTAATTAGCATGTCAATTAAATTTGAAAGTTTTAAAACAATATTTAAGTAATTTGAACACTAGTCAAAATCTAACCGTTTAACATGACACACTTGAACAACTTAAGACTTTTATAACTTCATTCTAGTTTTTCATGTTAATGCTAGGATAAACTCAAACTGAATGCATGAAATATTTGGGAATTCTTGCTTCATCAAAATTATTCAACTAAAAATACTTTTTCTACCTGTATCTACTTGTGTACCTAAACCACGTTTTGAACACCATTAGAAGTCCTGTCCCTAATATTAAACACTAGCACACTCACTCTCCCAGAAACTCTGAAGGTGGTTTTCAGAGCTGAAGGATTATAAAAATATTGTCCCTGTTAATTCAAAGAATTCAGGCTGAATATACTCCCAGACATTCTGCACATTAAAAATACTAGACTTTATAATCATACTGAGAAACTCTTTAAGACAAATAGAAGTCTTAAAGGAGAAAACACACTCATAGGGTTTTGATAAAAAAATTATATTTATACAGGCCCTGAATATGAACAGGACTGTTCTGATTTTTTAATAGTTAAAAGGCAGTAAAAATCCAGACAACAAAAAAACCCCAGCAACACCCAGGAGTTTTGGAGGGGGTCAGTAGGGAGAAAATTTAGACATACCATCTGTCATCTAAAAGCATTAAAATTTCAAGATGATATATTTTATGCTGGTCTTTCCTCTTTCCACAGAAAACAGAGATCAGCAGACCTGGAGACTAATTTACCTTTATCCCTATTTCCAATCCCATCTATTTTGGCATTAATTTCACTTTAAAAGCATTCCCTACTGATTTCAGAGGGTCTTAATGACCTAAATTACCTACGATCCTTAGCTTTTAGTGCTCAAGGAACATGAATCCTTTCTGAAATGCTTGTACTTATTCATGTGTTTCAGATATCTACAAAATTGAAGGGATCCTGGGCAATATAGTCAGCATTGATTTGGTTTTGCCCTTCATTTGAACAAGGAGTTCTAAGGAGTAAGCTTGGTAGTCAAAGTTCACAGCCAATATGATTTCTTTTGCCATATACCTCTTTGCTTGTGCAACTAACAATGAAAAGGCCATTATTTGTTACTAAACACAGAATCATTGAGGTTGGAAGGGACACCTTGAATTCATCTTTTCCAGACCCCTACTAAGGCAGGGTCAGTTACAGCATGTTGCCAAAGACTGTCCCATCAAGTTTAGCATACCTCTAGGGGTGTAAATTCCAAAACCTCCCTGGACCTTTTCCAGTGCTCAACCCTCGTACAGTAAAATTGTTTTAGCTCCCATTCAGGTGTATTTTCCTGTGGTTTTATTTGTGCTAATGTTGGTTGTCAGCAACAGGTGAGCAAGTTTGTCCAAGGACGAAATATATTCAGAAAACTTCAGGTGATTATTATTCTAAGTGTTTTTCTGCAATGTTGATGAATTGGGCTTGTACTTGGCCACATTTATAAAATGTTCAATTATACTCACTGAAATTCCCAATGCTAATAACTTTTCATTGTGCAACCCACATTCATTAAGTAGATTTTTCTGTACTAATGCGTTATTGATAAACCAATGCATAAACAGATAAATTGGTCAGTGGTATGGCTAATGGTGGGTTTTGCCTGTGGCGCTGATGTCAGAAGACCATAAAAAGTTTCACAGCAATTATGGGTCATGAAGTCATGATAATAGGGTGCTAGAGCAATGGAGCAGTGAAGAGTTCCCAGGAGAAAAAATAACCATGAAGCTTTTATTTTGTTGACAATTAATTCCTCAAAAATATTCAAGCAGAAACTCTAATTATAAGGTTAGATAATAACTTGGTGGTGGCTGATAGGGTGAAAACACCACCTTGGGTTACCTTAGATCATTATAGTGTTAAAAAACATACTCCCAAGGGAAATTTGTGCGTGTAAATTATATTATAATATGCTGGACCAAGACCACCAGGGGCTCAGGGTGCTGACTGACTCTTGCACATCATGTGAAAGAACCCTGCTTTAGGGACAACAGTTTTGGTGACCCAGATTGTACAGCTATAAAGCCTTGCCCAGATCGTCTTGCTGCCCCCAGCAATGGAGAATCGCATCAGACAGGATTCCAGTGCACACCAAGCAGTTTATCAAGTGCTCCACCTCATTCTCTCCAGTGTCCAGGTGGCAAGTGACTCAAAAGTGCAACGTTCCAGAAATATGAGCAAGGAAAAAAGACCTGTGGATTCCTTGACTGGTAAGTATCATATTTAATTTCTTCCGTGGGAAATAATCAATGGTGTGCACAAGGAAAAGTGGTATAAGGAAATTTTTTCTTGCAGGTAGATGCTTGATATCAGGGGAAAAGGTATCTTTGTTGAGGCATCAGAGCAGAGTGTGAGAAAGTGGTAATAAGTGGAAGCCCTTTTTCCCATGTAGATGTTCAGTCCTGAGGGAACGTGCACCTTTGCTGATGAATTTGGAGCTGAGTGCAAGTGATATAAGGTGCATATATATATATATATATATACAGAAAAAATACAGGTGCCTTTAAGTCAAGCAATGAGGTCAGACGGTTGACCACTTTTTGTACATGTTCCATTTACCACTGCAGACTTGTTGAATTGGAAATGACGTGTTGGTTTACATGGAGAGAATCCTGGAGGAAAGTATCAAGTTTTGGAAACTATTATGCTGCCTCATAATGTTAATTGAGGGGAAATGCAGGCTATATTGAATGCCTTTTTACTCAGAAGAAAAAAGAATGGTACTAGATAAGGTGAAAGGATAGACATACTTTCACCTTAGAAGATAGAGGTTTTGGGGTCTGAAAGGCACCTCCTTTTGACCTGAATCAATGTGTTGTTTGTCGGCAGCAAGGACATTTAAAAATTAATGCTCTAGTAGGACGGGAAGGACCAATCAGAGGAAATTAATGTTATGGTGCTGGAGGATTCTGACAATGACTGAGGGAGACCAAGGGAAAATATGGAGGCATCCCCAGTGGATCCTCTAATTCCAATAAACCTGGAGAATGAAACAATAGATCTATTTTTTTTTTTTTATAGGTAGCAGAGTCAGTAATAACTAGTTGTAAGGGTGCACTAAGTAAATACCCCACAATACCAATTGTTGCAGTGATGGGAATAAGAACTTTGTAGCCATTCTTACAACCTATAGAATGTACCATTAGAGATATTAAACTGATTTATGAGTTTCTACATTCTATATATGCCAGAATGTCCTCTTCCACTGTTAAGATGAAATTTATTCTGCAAGTGAAAATCTCAAATATCTTGTGAAAACTCTGTACAGCTACACATCCCAAAAGAAATGCAATGGAAGGTTCAAATCTACTGACTAATGCGCCAGATCTTGGAAGAACCTGAGAATTATATCCCTGATGTGGTATTGAATGTGGTAATTCCCTGGTATGGGCTTCAAAGAAACCAGGTAAAGCAAAGAATGTGACTTCACTTAAAAGAAAACTCAAACTACTAGCAAAGCCAGTGAGGGTAAATTAATATCCTATTAGACTGGAAGCATGTGAAGGATTGGAGTCCTTGATAAATACTTTTGAGAAGTATGGATTGCTTAGAGAGTGTCAATCTGAATTTAATACTGAATTTAATACTCCTACTTCACCAGCGAAGAAACCTCATTTTCAGGAGCACAGACTGGTACAGGACTTAAGAGTAATAAAACAAATAAATATAGACATATACTCCATCATACCAAACTCCAGATCAGGTCTCACAAGCATGGAGTAGATGAGGAGAATCATGTCCCTCGACCTGCTGGTCCTGCTTGCTTTGATGCAGCCCAGGCTGTGGTTGGCTTCTTGGACTCTAGCACAGATTCCCAGGTCATGTCAAGCTTCTCCTCCACCAAAACCCCAAATTGTTGTCTTCAGGGCTCCTATTAATCTATTCTTGGCCCAGCCTTTATTTGTGCATGCAATTACGCCAATCCATTGTTGGAAGCATTTTGTTAAATAATTCTGAGTTAAAATTTGATACACCTAAACTCATTAATATTACTGGATTTTCTTTCAGTCATCCCTTGGTCTTCCACTTCCATCTCTTCTGCTAAGATGCCTAGGCCAATGGCCCGATAACTTTCAGGGTTTGGTTCCACATACGGGGCCTCAGAAGGTACCAGTACTGTGCCATCTCAAAACAATGTGTTTGGTGGATGCCCTTGAATGGGCGCATTCTCAAACTGCACGGTACTCAGCATCACTTGCATGGCACTGACTGTACGCCCTTGCAGGTTTTTTGTAGCAATTTGCTGTCTTTGTGCTTGGGCCATAATAGGCTGCATCTGTGTGAGGAGCTCTGAGATCTTTGTCGAAGAACACTGCATCAAAAAGCACAAAATCTGCCTACACATCACCAAAGAAACCTAGGAGGCTCTTGGGTTTCCTGAGGTTAAACCAGTTTACATTAGTTCTGAGTGTTTTGCAGATTGTCACTTATTCATCTCAATAGGGTGCAGATAGTGCTGGATGGCCATCTGTCCCTTGTTTCAGCTGCCAGCAATCAGCCACTTGGCAGGGCTAAACAAAGAGTTTCTCCATGATATTTAAAGACATACTGGACATTTTACCATGAGATTCCTGCCAGCAGTTCTATATTTAGGATGCATTTTAGTTGAAAGAAGATTGAAAGTAAATGGAGTGCTTGAGAGTCAACTGAGTCTGAAGAATTTGTTGAAATAAACATTGAAGCCTTTCAAGGATTTTAAAAGTTTAGTAAATTTATTTACAATGTATTTTTGTTCTTGCATTTTACAAATCAAGCCAAATATATAATTAGATTACTATTAAATGACTGTAATCTCCGACCTCATTTTCAAAATAAATCGAACTGGAGTGACATATATCTTCAGGTATCTTCTGACTCAGCAGATCTCCTTTCCAGAATAAAATGCGGGTAAATCTGAACTAGATCAAACACTAACCAAACAGTACAATTGATACGAATTTTTGTTTCTAAACATACAAATAAAATAAACAAGCAACTTTCTACACACAAACTAAAAAAAAATCTTCAAAATGCTATTGAACACTGCTGAAATTTCAGTATCTACTTGACCATCATCATATAATCCTAAAGAGCAATGTTTGCTTGTTGGAATTACAGAGAAATGTATTCCTCAATGCCCCTCTGAGTTTCAAACCCAAACAAATTTGGATAATGCTATGTTAAACCAACACAACCATGCATTAATGAAAGACACAAAACTTTCTGGTAGCTGGCAATAAACACAAAGCAAATGCATACGAGACTCACCATTCAGTGAACATTCATCAGCAGAGGTTTAAGGGACCCCTGTGTTGGATTTAGGCATTTCAGTCACTCTGGTATTGAATAAACTTCAGCAACATTTTCCATGGCATATCCAAAGCATTTCTTAAACAAAATCTGCCTATGACTCATTAAAAAAAAAAAAAAGCCCGTCCAAGAGTTGGTCTTTCTGCAATTTTACAAGTATTCAAACACATTTTCCCTTAAGTTCCAATATAGTTTAACTTTCTTTCCCCAGGCACATGTGGCAGCTGATAAGCATAACACACTGTGCTATACTACTGCAAAAATTATTTATCTTGTAATGGAAACACATCTATGATGTAGTTTAAATTTCCTTACTATTGCTATACATTTCTGAGAATTTTGTTAAATTCTGATGTAAATCTCTTTGCTCCTGAAAGTTGCTGCTTTTATCGCCTACTATATCAAGACTGCAGAAAAAAAGGTAATTATTTCTTTGTTTTCTTTCCTTTTTTTCTTTTTTTTTCTTTAATCTAGTCTTAAAAGGATTGTGTAAAATTATCCCTGCTTTTAATCTTTTTAAGTTGCAGCAAACTATGTTAGAGCTTTTACAGGTATATGATTATGTGATCAAAGTTACCAAGGAAATGAACCACTGCATAGTAGCTAAAAGCATTAATGCAAAGGAAGCAAAATTCCTGTGCATCAGTTCAGCTCATGTACAAAAATCCCTAAACAAAAAAAAATATATTGAAATAATTTAAACTCTAAAACTGTTCAACAGATTACCCTTATACTCTAACAGCATCAAAATGATTATGCTGGTTGATGGCCCAGAGAACATAAATTGAAGTTTTATGCAAGACTAATGAGCAGTAAGTTTCAAGCCAGTTTTGATAAAGTGATGCATCATTAATGTATATTTGCTGAATATAATCCTGTGAGAAGATTTAAATTTTCGATGAGAAAATCTGAAATCCTCAGCCAATTTTAAACTTATGAGAGATTAAATTAGCATTAGAATGAGGCTGATTTCAGATTCTTTTAATTGATGACTATACCAATTAAAACCAACACTAATAATCATGTAATCTTATTTTAAAAACTCAACAATTTTTTCTATATGAAAAAAATATGTTGAACCTTAAGTTAAGAGACAGCATTAGAAACTTAATTTACTGTGACCCACAGCTTTAGCTAAATTAAAAGACCTCTATTTCTCATTTGGATTAATTTTTTTCTTACATCATTGTAGATTTGCTTCAAACAGTAAATTATAAGGTATGCTTTGCTACCAGCATAAAATGGGCTTTATTAGAATTATAGTCCATTTAAAATAGGGTGGTTCAGAAATTTAAGTTTTTCAAAACACCTTTAATAGTAAATACAAGCAATAAATCTTATACTGTGAAATCTAATAGAGCAATGCAACTAGCCATATGCAATCCACATTTGCATTGTATCAGATTGATTTTATTTATTTAAAAGTAACGTCAAGAGATTTAAAAAAAAGACATCAGATTCTCCTCTGTACTGATATCCATTCTTATGACATTTTCACTAGCTGATTATTGTTTTCTAGGATTTTCCAGCTAATCTATACAAGTCACAGGAGACTGCCTATAAACCGTGCTATATCAGAGGTTCTTGGCCTTCAGTCACCCCTGTTGCACCAGCTGCTCAGTAATCTTTGCACTGAGAATGGAGGGCACGTGAATACTGGGTTTGATTTGATGGGTGAACAGTCACAGCATTTACTGCATGAATAAATAACGCAGGCCAAATTCATGCTTTGTCTAATTCCATTAGATTGAATGTGCTTACTCCAGGGATCAAAGTAGTTGGTGGGTAAGTGTGCACAAGGCCAGTAATATATGGTGGTATCTTCCTTCCCGGAAGATGTAAAATGTGAAATACAAAGATATTTCATGGCCAGGGGATGGGCGGAAAGTTTGATCTATAAAGAATTAACTAGACATTCAGTAATTGAAAAGTGTTCTCTTTGACACTGTTTAGGACAAATATAGGTATTTATGTTTCGTTTTGACCTTTTTTTCTTCAAAAATACAACGTCAATTTCATTCTTGAAACAACAAAGGAACAATAAACCCATAATCACAGGAACGATCACCATCAAAAAAGTGTTTTCCTTGAATGCACTTCATTGGGTTTACTTGTTATCAGCCAATTTTGGTATTAAACTCAGGCATCCTAGCCAAACTATAACAAATAAACTTGAAAAAAAAAAAAAACAAGCAAGCTTGAAAAAAGCAAGCAACTTTCCCTGAAACTTCGGTGTCATTAACTCAGTTAATCATTCTATAAATCCATGTAGCTTTTGAGGCAGTTCCCATTCCAGGAACTTGCTGTCATTTTTGTATAAATATATATATGTATGTATATGTAGGACATACTGTTGGAGCATTTTACCAACAGTGCAGTGAAGGTAAGGCAAGACCTTAAAGGAGAAGACAGTGATTTTATTTAAAATTAAAACTGAAGTAAACCAGGGTTCCCTAACTCGCACTCTGCCTCACTGTTTCATACTCATAAACACCAGAAGCGTGTGTGGTATCCAAGAAGTCTGTCCTACTGCCAGGTGCCATGGCGGGGGTGTTCAGCATTTCCAGCCACAGTCAGGCAGAATGATGACAGTGTTCACATGTGGGATCCAGGATCCATTGAAATGACAGCAAGGACAAAGGATGCCAGCTTTTTTGTGCTCACATGCCCTATGTACTTGAGGTTTGGTGACTATGCACAAGTGTGGGACATGTCTTTTTGTGCCATTTTTGGAGCTGATGGTGATTGGTGTGTTTGTCCTGTCTCAACTTACTGATACATCAGCAGTCCATACTGTTCTTGCCTCCACATTTGGATGTTTTGTGAAGCTCCAGTAGTATGTGCTACAGTCTTGACAGTGCTCTGTGGCCCTCTCTGACCTTGCAGCTGCAGTCTGACCTCTGCTTGCTTCTGTATTAGCTTCATCCAAAATGTGTTGGACTCGCGGGAGAACTCTCATATAATGGAAGACTGGATCAGATCCAAACTTA
The DNA here is from genome assembly GCA_013397115.1 of Edolisoma coerulescens. NCBI lineage: Eukaryota > Metazoa > Chordata > Aves > Passeriformes > Campephagidae > Edolisoma > Edolisoma coerulescens. The sequence goes on from VWZW01001649.1 coordinate 593,241, forward strand.
GTTACGAAAAACTACTCATCCCAACTGGGATTAATTAGACAACTGATAAGTGTCATAGAGTAGAAATGTTCCATAAACCTTTAAACAGGCTCTTAAGAGTTGTTATTATTAAGCCCCATTTAGGCTTTGACACTTGCATTTCATGCAACCTTAATTTAATTAAAAACAAACAAAACCCCCTTTGGCTTCTTTCTCACCTGAGCTGCTAATCTACTACAGCTTAAAGTGATCTGTCCTTCTGTCCTTTTACCTCTATCAGTCATTACCAGCTTAGAATCATTACCTATTTTTCCACTGGTTGACTATTCTGAGGATTATGTACCAGAAGGCAGAGAGAAGGATACTGGCTGACTTTCACAAGAGAAAACATCAAAAATTGGAAAGAAATGGTTTTGTTCCTGTATTAAAGTTATGGTAAATTGACATGGGAGAAACAAAGTAAATGAAACTTCAGAGCTTACTCTTCAGAATTCATTTATGAAGAGGAAAAGGGAAAGGAGAGAAAGAGCAGAGATTTAGTTTGATGTTAAAAGTTTGAAAGGGCGAAATATTTTATTGGTATAACTCAACTAAGTTTCAGTAAAGCTCTCTGTATCCATTAATAGTAGCTACATTTCAGACACACTAAATGTTTTGTTTATTCTGCTTTAGTTTCGTTAGACTAGATGTAGTACGCAGCCTACACCAGGCACACTTCATAATGATAAAGCTTGAAGAGATACAAAGGTTACACAGCAGCAAAGGACCATAAACCCTCTTTATATTAGAGGGTGGGAAGGAGAACAGAACTGCTACTGTGCCCGTGACACATGAAAAATGGATTATTGTCAGTTGGAATGAAACGAGATTATGGTATCCACTAATTCAAAGTTCTTTTCCATCTTTTTTCCTCTGTCTAATCTGCCAGTTTAAAGTTTTCTATTACTTTCAGTCCTCTGGATTTTGTTTAGCAAGTTTTTAGAACAACACAGCTTTGGATCATATGAACATTAAATATTTCTACTTTATGCTAATATGTCTATTAGAGATAGTTGAAAATTTTTACTGAAACAATTTTGGCTTGAAAATTATTTTTTGACAAAAAAATAACTATGCATTCAGATCTAGATATATATTATTATGATTAAATTTGACTCAAATTATATGAAAGCATAACACTCCCTTGCTCTACTCTTTTAACATATACTTCTAAGATAGGGAAAAATACAAAGAGGAACTTCCTCATCATTTTTTATCTCATCTTTCTCCCTTTTTAGGTTTGTTTTTCCCACTGTTTATTATCTTTAATAAATTACAAATTTACCAAATATAAAGCCCCTGTTTTTAGACTGAAACAAGGCTGACATCTTAAATGGTTAGTGATCACCTTTTCTGTTTCACCATTTGGGATAGTAATTGAAAGTTATAGTAGGTAACCTAAAAAAACAATCTTTTTTCATCTTTTGGGGACAACGGATCTTAATGTACTCACCCTTTTTTTAGAAAGCACAAGGCGTCTGACAGACAGCTTTCAGATTAGGTGTGGTCAGCACCTGGTTGGCAATTAAAAGATCTTATAGTTGGTGAGTTCAGGGAGCTCTGTCATGCAGGACATGCATTTGTATCCAGAGGAAATTCTTGCTTAATATACATTTCAGATGTTCCTGCTTTTCAAAACTTTTATGGAGAGGCATCCAGCCTTACTGTGTCTTTTAGCTCAGTCTCATTCTTCCTCTTCAATTTATTAGAGTTATATGGAAATTAAAAATGAGCTATGGGAAGAAAGGGAGAAGAGATTTTTTTGGAATGCTTTAATATCCTGTCAGCAAGCTCTCCAGACTGAGTTAAGAAATTTTGATAGGATGGATATTCTTTTTTTCCTTCCTTCCATCCTCTTGCTCACTAAAAATAAAACATATGAAGATACACAGTTTCATAGAAAATCACTATGCAATAAAAAGTGCCTATTATAGAGTGTCAATGGATGTGATAACATGCATAATTTACCTAGGGGGAGTATGCAATTAGAAAATTAACCTTTTACATTTCTCTCTCTAATCAGATGCGACAAATGACTGGAGAATAACACATTAGCAGCTGTATTTACTGTATTTGCATGCTGTTAACAAGAAATTGATTATGCTTCAAAAGATGAGAATTGAGTCTGTGTCTATGAAAAGCACATTTTGAGATGGCATGGTGGGTCTTCGCATTCTTTATTCTCTTTCCTTTCATTCTGATGCATTACCAGTTCCAGGTATCCTAAGGACACAATAAAACACCTCAACTTTTCCTGTTTTCAGGAAAAAATGTATTTGTCATATCTTTCTACCATGGTGATTCCAGCTTTGAAAAGATTTAATGAAAAAGGGCTATTTAATGCCAATTGAAATTACTTTTTTTTCCAAATGAGATTAATATTTTTCTATTAAGAAATAGATAGACACCAATTTCATTATGAAAGAGCAGTCTACAAGTAATAATGTATTTTAATCACTATGAACTTTATCTGAAATTATTAATGTAACAAAATTAAAGTCTCCGTATCTGACTACCAATATCGAGAATATTTCTATTCTTGTATTGTCAGCCATACAAAACATCATGTCTGTGGTGGTCTCAGAGGAATTTAGGATGACAGCAGGAGATACAAAGGCCAATAGTGCAATCTTCTCTTTCAGCATGTTATACTTTGTGTTATCATCTATCAGAAATGACAAGGGCTATGAGAGGACCATCTCCCTTTTCCAAGTACTGAAACAATGTGATTTCTGTCATTCTGAAGATTATTGCCCTTCAACAATAAATATACATATAAACTTCTGAGGAAATTTGATAGAGTTTCACTAGTAAGTGGATAAAAGTCAGTTTGACAAGCAGCAGTCAGGTTCTGGGAGAAAAAATAACTGTTTTGGAAGATGGAGGGATACCAGTATTACCATAACTGAGATTGACCCACTATAGGGAAAAATGAATAATTAGGAAAAAAGCTTTGACTGTCACTCTTCAGAATATCTAATGTTTCACCTGTGATTTTTTCTTTATCAGGAAAATTTAGAAGATGGTAAAAAGCCAAACTCAAGATCTGAGCCTCTCTGACAGGGTTATGTAATCTTGAACAAAACATTTGTCCTCCCTGAGCTCCAACTTCTTTGTCTATCAACTTAGGATAGCAATAGTCCCTTACCTCACAGGGGTGTTGATTGACTTAATGCAAAAATATTTAAAGTTTGTGCAATTATAATGGAGATCTGCATCATAGGCATCTTGAAAAACTGAAATTTCAGTTCTATAGGCAATAGTTTTATTCCGATTTTTTTTCTCTCCCCTGTTACTCCTGGATAATACTCCACAGAACTTCCTCTTCATACAGTTATCTGGGACACCTTATTCTGATTTTGTACTTCACTCATGCTTATTCAGAGTTTCATTCTTGGGAAAAAAAGCCGAATCTGACTAGCTGGGCTTGATGAAGAGAAAGACTGAAATGTACATGTTGAAACTAGTTTTAGATTGTGCTCTTGAACATGTTCCACTGTGACAGGGAAGAGAGTTCAAGTGGCCCCTTTTCACGGTTTAAGTTTCCTTGAAGGGAGGAGTCCCAGCCCACAATTTTAGAATTTTAGCAACTTGTTAATCAGTGAGGCTTGACATATGGTAAATGAACTGAAGTGACAGACTGGACTGATTGCTAGAATCCCTAGGGAAGCACAGCAGTGAAGCACAACCACCTTTTCCTTCTCCTGTGACTCAATTTCAAATATCAAGCAGCTACATTTGTGCTTTTCAAGGTTGCGTATCCAGCCAGTGCATCTGTATGCTTCATGATGAGAACTAGATAAAGACTCCTCAGGCAGCTTCATGTGAAGGAAGTGAAACTTTGTCCACTTTCCACCACAATGGAGAAGATCTCTCCAGAGTGCAGCTGTACAGAAAGGCTGAGGCGGGTCTTAAGCAGAGTGTTTTCTGGTGCACAGACTTTTATTACAATTCTGCAATAATCTTGGAACATATTCACCTGAGGACTGTGCAAATAGACTATAAAGTACTCTACAAGTATGCATAAGAGTGTGCAACATCACAGAGTGTCGCACTTGGACACTAAAGAACACACGAACTCCGGTCTCAGAGAGAAGGCAGGAGAAGAGGGGGGCCAAATTGGCCCGCTCTTTATTATATAACTTCTTAGAAATCACCATGGATTGGAGGGAGAAATTACCACCTCTCAATCACACTGGTCAACGGAAAGATCCATCAAAGGTCTCCTCCTAAGCAGAATGGAATGCAAACGATAAGGACGGTTAGCAAAACATGGCTATGTTTACAGAAAGTGTGTGAGAACTTTGTTACAGAAATGAAAACATCAAAGAGCTGCAAAATTCAGGGCGACAACAGAGTGCCTTAGGTATATGTTGCGTGGCATCATGCACATATGTGTGTGATGTTATGTACATATACGTCTGTATATGTGCGCTGTTATCTCCATATACTCAATGCTTAAAACCAACAATCTCCCTGTGCAAACATGAGATATTTTCTACCTCATGACAGCAGGTAAAAATGGATCAGGATGCTGATTTCAGCTACTCGACAGGCCATACCCCAAATATAGTATGACAGGCCTAAAATAAATCTGTTGGTTCAGTTGCAGAATGTTTTTTTCCCCTGGGATATCAAGAAAGAGCTGTCAGAATTGTGTTCAATAATGCTCAAGTTATTTCCCTGTAGAGGATAGAAATAGAAAAATAATGCTTAAAAGGTGATCTTCTGGACTCTATTTTATAATCTTTGTGGGTTATGATGAATTTTCACATTTTTCATCCCTAGGACTATGGATGAGTCACCTCATTGCTTTGGGTGAAGACAGAACTTGTACAATTTGATTTAGTATGTTATACTGATATGTATTTTTAAACTTAAACTAGTGCTTCAAATGTAATTATTAAAGCATTTGAGCAGATGCTGACCTGTTTTTTGTTTTACAGTTGCATAACAGAGAATATTACCTGCTCATATTGCTTTTGAAATGGCAATGGGTGCAATCTCTTTCATCAAATAACTTAAAGGTCAGTCCTGATAAACTGCTGTTTGCAAGGTTCTGAGGAAAATATAATAGTAACCTCTATCCCTCTGTGCCCAAAAAAAAGAAGAATGCAGTCAGAGAATTGGATTGCAGATTTGATTTTATATAATTAACCAAATCAAAGTAACAATATGCTTTATTGAGACATTACACTGAATGGTTGTCAGAGTTGATAACTTATTTAGTTGCTTGTTAACAAATGAGCTATTCTGAATGCCATTACTACCCTTCCATTAGTTGAAGTATGCAATAAGTGTACAATTCATATACAAGAACACTATTTTTAATCTTCTAATACTGCATGCATCAAGTTTCCCATCATTATATCAAAGTGCTATGCCTTTTTACAAGCAGTAAAATCAATAACCTTGATAATAATTGGTGAATATTTAACATTTCAGAAGTTCATATAAGGCCTTCAGCTTGTGATACCTACATTTAGGTTATTTTGGCTTATTTTCTTTTCAGAGAAAGGTGACGAATTGATGAAAACAAAACATATCATAGGTTATTCATTTCAGTCCTATCAGACCAGAGAACAGAAATACCAATGTAAAAAATGACACAAGAGTACTACCTAGAGTTGAAAAGGCTCCTAAAACTTCTAAATACTTCAAAAGGTTCACGTGGTCCCAGCTCTCAAGCCTGTCTTGGTCCCTCAGGATGGCATTTCTTCCTTCCAGCATGTCGACCACACCACACAGCTTGGTGTCAGCAGACTTGCTGGGGATGCAGTCAGTCCCACTGTCCATGTCAATGACACAGATGCTAAACAGTGCCGGTCCCAATGCTGATCCCTGAGGAATGCCACTCGTCACTCATCTCCACTTGGACACTGAGATATTGACCCTACTCTTCGAGTGCAACCTTCCAGGCAGTTCCTTATCTACTGAGTGGTCCATCTTTCAAATCCATGTCTCTCCAGGTTAGAGGCAAGGATATGTGGGACAGTGTCAAACGCTCTGCACAAATCCAGGTAGATGATGTCAGTCATTCTTCCCTCATTCACTATCACTGTAACCTTGTCATAGACAACCACCAAATTTGTCAGGCAGGATTTGCCCTTAGTGAAGCCTTGTTGACTATCACCAATCACCTTGTTTGCCATGTGTTTTAGCATGGTTTCCAGGGCAATCTGCTCCGTGATTTTGGCAGGCATTGAGGTGAGGCTGACTGCCCTATACCTTTCTCCAGGTCTTCTTTATTTCTTTTTAAAATGGGAGTTATATTTCCCCTTCTCCAGTCAGTGAGAACTTCCCTGGACCCCATGACTTCTCAGATAGGATGGATAGCTTAGCCACTTCTTCTAAAGTTGCACTAATGTAAACATAGGCTGATATGAATCCTGTTAAAATAAAAACAACCAGTCAAGAGGCTGGAGTTTGTTTTGGTTTAGTTTGTTTGCATTTGACCTTTTTCTGTAGTATTTTTATTTGTTTGTTTGGTTTGGTTTTGTTTTGTTTTTTAACAACACTTGAAATTCAAGTTCAGCAGCCCTTTGCAACAGGTCTGTGAGTTCTGTCAGTTTCCAGCATTTCCTGTATACATCCTGAAGTGTGTGTTCTGCCAGAGACCCCTGTAAGCCTTCCTGAAATGGCCTCATGCCAACACTGGATGTGCACTCCATTATTGTCCATGAGGATATTATCTCAATTATAAGAACTTACAGGATAAATATTTAAACCTTGTAACATTGACAAAAAATAATTAATTTTTGGTTAATGGCTACTTCTATGGATTTATATTATATCCCAGAATTTTCACAAGAAAGATGGGGTGTGAACTTTAAAAGCTGTATATAACAAGGTGATTCGTAGGTGACTGATGGCTGAGATTAAGTGTGAGTTGGTGGCAAATAATAAATCAGTAAAGCAGTTTTGATCTATTCAGTATTACCATAACCCTGAGCCAAAAGGGGACTATCATCAAGAAAGTATTCTTATAATATAGGACAGTGTTCTTATCATATTTTCATTTTTTTCTATTTACACAACTTATTTCTCTTCAATATGGCTCAAGAACACTGAATCCAAACTCTTATGCAAAATTCTACTTTTGTGCCAAGCTATAAATAGTCATTTTGTGGTTTGGTTTTTTTTATAATTCTAAAAATCAGTTTTGAAGGAATGCAGGGGGAGGTTGGTCTGTCTCAGGAAATGTAGACTATTTTTGTTGGAAATCTGGTATTCTAAGAAGTAATACTCCAGTGCCTCATAAACCAGAATGCTTCAGGGCACTTTGTGTTGGATCTGTCTCAGTAAACATCAGACAACTAAAAGTTGTCATCTAAACTAGTCATCTAGTCTTCCTGTTTAGTCAGTGGAGAGAATAAACACCTTTAGGGAGTGATTCATCTCATTGAAGATGAGCATCTGAGACAGCTTAGACAAATTGTCTGCCTACATTGTCTAGTTCTCTCAGTAACGAGAGCTTATACAACTAGCTGAGATTGAGACAATCCTCAAGACATTTGAAACTAGACAAGACAAATCCCATGTTTCGTGCCTGTTTGGAATCAAGGAAGAGAGAAGAAGAGAAAAATAGCAGTAGTTAAACATTAAATTGTTCCAGGAATAAGTTAACCAAATACTTAACAAATACTTTCAAACTATTATTTTCAGCTGTTTACTTTTAAGTACTTGACTAGTAAAAGGAAAAGGTGTTCAGAAATACACTATTCAGCTGTTCTCAGGCAACATTTGTTGAAAGATCTTGTGATGTTTACATTTCAAAGTGTAAATTCAATTTTGTTTACCGGAATTGCAATAATGTTTTTACATTTTTAAAGGGGGAAAGTACAGATTAGAGTGTGCATTTTGAAAAGCAGAATAGTTAGAGGAAAGGAATAAGGGTATTCTAGCAGGGTTTTTGAAACATAAATCATCAAATCATAAAACCAAAGGGAAAATATTAAAAAATTCTATCTCCTTATGAAACCATATGCTTATAGAGTAGCAAAAGATAATCACAATGACCTAAGATTTGCAGTCATAATAAACATAGAATAAATCTTAGAAGATACATTTAAAAAGTAAAATTTCAATACAATGCAAATTACTTTGGCAGGAAAGCTGAATTAATTAAGAAAAGAAATTTGGACTTGCTAGAGCTTATGCAGTTGAACAGTGGAGATTGATTTGTAAAGCATCTTTGTCAGTGGTAAATTCAGGTGGTATTTCCTGTTTTCATCTAAGGGTTCTCACAGTAGTCTTTCACTATACAGATGATAGAGTGAAAGTGATAAGCTATTTTGCTCAGTTTAAGTTCTTTGAATTCATACTTTTTGATACCCATTCATACAATATATAGATGATACAATCTGTACTGCAATGATGTCTAAATATTACTTGAACATAGAACGCATAGCTGAGTTTATTATTTCATATGGCCTTGGTTTGCCAATTGAATCTCTGTAGTTTGCTAATTCAAAAAGTGAATAGTACCTTGAGGTCAGTAAGACAATGCATGCAAATTTTAAAGGACATTTGGAAAAATTTGCAAAGAAACAGAATGCCGTGTCAACAATAGGCAAATTGCTTGCTAGGAATGCAGAACAAAACTACAGCTTAAGTTACAGCAGTATCCAGGATTTAATAAACACTTTATACCTGTGCCACAGGATGTTCATGTAAATACTATCATTCAGAAGTACACAAGAACCCATGCCCTTCACCCCCTGTTCCATAACCTCTCATATTTTATTCACTTCTGAATCTTGGTAAGTGCTTCACATAATATTTAGAGTATTACTGCTCTAGGATACGTGGAAAATCATAGCAAATCTGCAAGAACTGTGTGCCCTCTGGGATGCTCACATCTGTCAAAGATGCAAGGTTGAATGTAGAGGGAAAGAATATAAACACACTCCGTCGTGTCTTACCACCACTATCAAATGGAAGGAGGCTGAGTCTGTTCTGCAATGTTCTCACTTGTAAAATATGACTATTGAGTACACCAGAAGGTGACAACTCTGCAATTTAGCATTCATACTATTTTAAAAAGTAGGAGTGATAAGGACAGAACACACTTTTTTCTCTTTCTTCTTTTTTTTTTTTTTTGTGTTGTTTGTGTGTTTGACAAAGAATTTTTTTTAATCCAATATGCTGATTAAATCTCAGGGTGAATTAATTAAAAAAAAAATATTTATTTACATTCTTCTGTAGATTCAATTAAGCAGTTGCTTTCATTTGTTGTATGAATTGCATAACTAATGGTGGGTAAGGCTTCATTTTAGATATGCTTAAAGTTTTCTCTTTAAGATTGATTTATTCTGCCAAAGAATGTAAGGAACAGCTATTCACAATCCCTTCAGCCTAGTATCTTGTTTCTGAAAATAGTCAATTGTGAACGCTTAGGAAAAAAAAAATGTATCAGAACTGAGAAATTCATACTGTAAGACCTCCAACAACTTGAAATTTAATATCTTATGTCAAACTCTGTCTTCATCTTTGTGTTTAATAGCTCTTGATAGACATTTCTTTCATTTGCTGATTTTTAAATACAAAACAATAATCATAAACCAATTCATTTTTATTTTTTTATTTTATTTTTGATTGTGTAAATTTTAATTTCCTTAATAATTTGGACATTACTGAAGTGTCCAGTATCTACATTCAATGAATATTAATACTGTAGAGTATGTTTTGTCAGTGCAGTAATGCCCACAACCAGTTAGGTTTTATAGATCACTTCAGTAAAATTAACAAGAACTCTGATTTTCTGTCCTTGAACTATAAACAGTTATTACCTCATCAGAATAAACTCTAAAATAGAGCAGAAAGAGGTATTGGAGCTTAGGAAATATAATCTGGAACATAATTTGGATTCAGACATGGCAGAGGACACTTGGGTTTTGTTTTGACTCTAAGTCTGTAAAAAGCAGCTGCACAATGTGTGTCACTGAGGGCATTCCTTGAAAATACGAAATGCTTTTAAATCCTAACACTGCAAATCACTGTGTAAATATAGAGAAATAAGGAGCCTTCTACTACACACATGCAAAAAAATCTCAGTAGTGTTAGAGAAATGTCTGGAGGACTGTGTCCTCTGCCTGTGAACTCTGTGGTGCCTGGCTCCAGGCCTTCCCCTGCTGCGGAGAGCTGGCCTCTGGCAGCAGTCTGTGTGTGCCTTGCTAGCAGACTGCACGACTGCAGTGAACAGCTGCAGGGAATGAGGTGATAAATTAGAGAATTATGGTCCAATGATTAGGTCGTTAGGTCTTCCTGACAAATGGTTAGCATATTAATTGGTGGTTAAAATTAATACCTCTATTTTGGCTTCTGATAAAAAAGCTAAAGAAAACCATCTGATTATCATTAGAGAAGACCATCTTTTGATTTAGGTGTACACACACAATTTTGGAAGGTAATCTACAAAGCATATAAAATCCTTAATTTCTTGTGGTGACTTTTAACAGGCTGTAGTATTGTCTTTTGGTCAATCAATGGAAACCTCACTGGTTGAAATTTGTGAGGGACATCTGAAAAAGATTTTCGAATGAAACTTTATGTAGACTGACTTCTATCTCTAGCATTCTCATTCTGACATATATAGCTCTGTTGAAAAAAAAAGCAAATTAAGATTTCAATTCTGCTGTGTCGGTACAGAGGAGGTCTGTGTGCAAGAAGACATCTACATATAGTCAAATGCAGAATGGGATGCTTTCCACAGAAGCTAAAGAAAACTGAAATGGCAAAAAGGTAATCACTGTAAATGATACTGTTCCTTGAAAAATCAGAATCAGCATAAATAATAGTAGATAGAACAGGGTAAGGTATAGTATGGAACTCAATCACACCAAACTGAATTGAAGCAAATAACATATTTCTATATTTTTCATATAGATCTATTTCAGTTGTAAGGGACCTACAACTATCATCTAGTTCAACTGCCTGATGGCTTCATGGCTGAGCAAAAGAGCGTTGTTCAAGTGCCTTTTAAACCCTGTCAGGCAACTCTTTTTCATTTACAGATAGCATTTATGAAAATATTGTAGCTGACAAATTATTCCCCATTTGCCATTTCCTTAATTATATAATATTAACTTTTCTAGGAAACAATGTCTTCCTTTAATGACTTCTCTTCTACTTCTGTGAGATACTCCAAACTGCCAATGAAAACTAAAACCTCTCCCATCTTCTATCATGAGAGACTAATTTTAAAAAACATGTGGACAACCCAGTCTTCCAGATTTGTTGGATGGAAGAGCATTCAGGACCATTTCCTGTTCTAGCCCAATGTGCTCTAAGCCAGACACACTGGAATAGCCACGGCCAGTTCACTTCCTTGAAAATGGCAGAATATTTACTAAGCACCTCGTCAACACTTCTTTTTGTTGCTACTTTGATTGTTATGATTATTTCAAACTAGTAACTTATATTTGTGGTGATTAACTTTTTTTTGTATTAAGATTTACATTCAAAAGAAATTTTAAAACAACCTTTTATCATACTATCCATTTAAATCTCTTAGTTGAAGGAAATTCAGATAGAAAAAATAATTTTCAAAGTAGGACAGTGGGACTTTCAAACATGGTTATCATGAAAAGCCTACCTTCTGTTATCAGCAAGCACACTGCCAGCTCTGTATCTATTTAAAGGACAAATTCTGACCTTGACACCTCTATTCATGTACATGAGAATTCTAGGGGTCTTCATAGCAGAGGCAGTGTAATAGCTTGTGCTGGTTTCATCTAGGGTAGAGTTAATTTTCTTCACAGTGGCTGGTACGGGGCTGTGTTTTGGATTTGTGCTGAACACAGGGTTTATAATATCGAGATTTTTTGTTATTGCTGAGCAGGGCTCACACAGAGCCAAGGCCTTTTCTGCTTTCCATGCTGCCACGGTGGTGAGGGGAGCTGGGGATGCATGGGAGGTTTGGAGGCAACACAGCCGGGACAGGTGACCCCAACTGACCAAAGGGAAATTCCAGACCACATGATATCATGCTCAGTATGTAAAGAGGGGAGACAAGGGAGAAAGGAGAGGATGTTTGGAGTGATGTCGTTTGTCTTCCCAAGTAATCATTCTGTGTGAATACAAATTTAAGGTTTATTTAGTGTATACTGATTACATCTTCTATACTTTATTACTGCTGGTGATCAACCTGACTGTCTATTTAGGCCTTACAGATGTTATTGGAGCAGAAAACAAGTCAAGTTATTACATTAATTTTAGACTCGCCAAAAGTATGTAAAAATTTTTCTCATCAGCATTGTTCAGAAAAAAAACACACCAAGAGAGAAAATAAATGACTCAAAATAACATAGATGAAAAAACTCTTCTCTTATTAAAAGAGCCCACACAGTTTAGTTCAGATTTTTGAACTCTGGATAAGTTAAGAGTAATTCTTTAAGGTCAGACACTTGGTTTCTGAATTCTGTAGAGATTCCAAGACTCTGGTTTGGGCTTTTTATGAGATATAATCTCCATCAATAAATTACATTTACCAAGAACTATAGTTTTTTTATTGTGAAACCAAGATTTCTATAATTATATTCTGTTAGTGAATTCTATTTTAGTTTCATTAAGAAAAAATTCTAAATAAAACTTTCTGGTTTTCTCCAGGAAGCTTGTGAGTATAGCAACCTTTTTTTTCCTTTATCATTGTGAATTGCCCTTTTTTTCATGAAAAAAATCCCATATCAAATACTGCACTAATATATCAGGGGGAAAATGGGGTGAAGCTATTTGACACTTTATCTGCTGTGGAAATGTTATCCATAAAATTTCTGGCATAAAAAAATTCCATGCACTGATCCATCATACATTTATTAATGTCTCTATCCCATTTTTACATAGTCTTTTTACAAAAATATGTCTTTTACTCTTACATGTCCTTCTTGAAATAAATAAGCCCCCACTTTTCTTAGTGCTTTTCTTTATGAAGGAAAGAAGTCAGACTTATGTCAGCACTTACCTGGCTTGCTAAGGATCAGGGACGCCTCAGATGAGCACAGAGCTGAGTGAGTCAGTGACTCTGTCCTTCTGATTGGCACATCTCCGTGACCCAAAGAGTTGATTTGTTGTTTTCAAGACATAACCCTTGGATAAAGATAACGGTGGGGAAATTATCAGCATTAAAAAGTGTGTATGAATTTAAAAACTGAAAATATTAATTAATTCCAACTGTTACAAAGCCAAAGAGGCAGCAGTTTCAGGCCTTCGTGAATTGTGGTGCTGCTACATACTCGTGGTCATATTACCTAGTTTTTTTTTTCAGTTTTATTTTGTCTTTCAGAGCCTTGTTCAGCTGCAAAAAAAGTCAAATATTCTGGTTGAGTGGATGTGCCTTCAGTGGAGGTTGAACATTTAGTTCAAATTGAGAGAAATAGCCTTCATTTCGGCTTTGAATGTTTTCCTATGTTCATAAGCCCTAAGGTCTGACATGCAAGAGAAACATAAACTGTAAATACATGCAATAATAAATAGTATTTTATAGGTTATCAGTTGAGAGTTTATTCTTCAAGTTCTTTTGCTTAACTCAAATCTTTTATAAATCTCTGAATTTAAGTGAAATATTTGTAATTTTGTCTATGAACATTGTGAATATTTAAAGTAGTAAATTACCTGCTTTTAAACAGACAGTAGGAGGTCTCTTGTCTCTTTAAGGAATGAATTGCATAATTAAATGTAAAATAGTCATAATATCTTTCTCAGAATGTTTAAAGAAACCCTTCCTTCCTTCCTTCCTTCCTTCCTTCCTTCCTTCCCTTGTGTCTGTCTTCCTTTTAGCAAGTAGTGACTTGGCAAACAAATTATCTAATTGACATATGCATTAACTGAGGTTGACTGAGTCAACACTGATTTCAATTATATGTTATTTTTTAAACTATATCTTCATAACACCTGGTGTTATTTTAATGCTGTATCAAAGGGAGGCTGTTTTTAAATAAATGCATGCAAACAAGAGATGGCATTATTAAGCAAAATGCTATGCAACAAATTTTAGGGCTGATTAGTCATTTCATAGCCCCCAGTAAGAGATAACACCATTTTTTTTTTTTATTTTAAACAGGTGAGGTTGTTTTCCTCCTTCTCTAGAACATCTTTCTCAGAACCATTTTTATTGAGCAAGAGTAACTTGGCAATTCTTTTCCTCTTGTTTACTCCAGGGATGAAAATTGTGATTCTGAGAAGGTTGTTTTGAATTACCTTCATGTTCCCTTAGCTTTCTCACTCTTTTTTCAAAGTTCTCTACCAAAAAAATGCAAATGTTTAATTTAATTAGAAATTCTCGTGCCTCATAAGTGTGGTCCAACATTTGATTCTAGATCAGAGGAATAAAATAAGTATTTATCTAAAAATTTTCTTCGTATTTTCTTTCTATTGTTTATTTTCATGGGTTTTTTTCGCTACATTTTACAGTGCATTTTACAACATTATAATGTGAATACAAAAGTTTTGTGGAACAAAAGCTGAATAACAACCTTTTATATGTCCTTTGCACCTTTCTAAATGCTGACAGCAGGTGAATGCAACAGCGGTAGTTTAAACATTTGATTCTGTGAATTAGATTTTGTCTCAAACTTAAAAAAACATATCCAAGGGAGCTCTGAGATCTATTGTATTTCCACAGTCTTACATTCAAAAAATGTACAATATGCATAAAAGTACAAAATTGATACTTTTGTCTTCTGTTCCAGTAGAGGAAGGGGAAAAAAATCCGAGCTAACAGTCTTTTCACCATCAAGACGTGAGCCACTTCTTCAAGAAAGTACTTTAAAAAATAGATAAGTGTTTTGCTATCTTGTAAAGGTCAAAAGACAGCCTCTGCAAAGCCATACAGGAAATACTAGTTCCATTATGTGTGGTTAGGGAATCCTCACTATATTTGCACAGTTTCTCTGTATTTAATTTTCATTATTTGCATTAACATGTATGATCTACAGAGAAGCCACATTTAATGAAAAAACCTTTGGGGTTTTTTATGTGGGTTTTTTTTTTTAATGGTTTGTTTGTGGGTGTTGGTTTTGGTTTTTTATTGTGGGGGTTTTTTTGTATGTTTGAGGTTTTTTTTGTTTGGGGTTTTTATTTTTTTTTACTTCCACATTTTGCAATAATTTATTTTTAGGAAGAACTTTCTTCCCATCAGATTTTTATTTTTCAGGGACTGAAAATATAGTTGATAAAAATCTATTCATGTCCGTATTTCCACAACCTCTTGCTTACTTTGGGAAAGGGTTTGATATTAGCTTAACCCAAGACTTTCACAGACTCTCATATGAAGACTCTTAGACTGAATAATTTACATGAATCACATATTTAAACATGGAAAGCATAGAAAATGCAGAGAAAACAGTTGTGAGCTCCAGAATTCACAAGACTGAAAATTTGCAAGCTCAGATAAATTTTAAGGTAAATTTGTCTCATGAGAAGATCAAGGGAGTGGTGACAGTTTAACTTCAAAGTCTTGAAGTACTGGTTGGAAATACAAGCACTAAACACAAATAGAGATCTCATCTATCTCTAGATAAATTTTAAAATTATATAAATAGCATAAAAATCATAAATGGCTAAGGCTTTCTAAATAAATAAATCTAATAAAACAAACCCCAAACCAGAGGAAAGCACATCAGAAGCTTCAACAAGCAAGAGAGAAATACATTAAAGCAAGGCACTGAAACCACTCACTGATACATATTTTTAACTTTAAAGTCATTGAAATGCCCTTCACTGAAATACTAAATTGAATACCAAGGAAAGTTTGCTTCACCATCTTTCTATTTTAAAAGATCAACCGAGATACATACAGAAAGAGAAAGCTGTCAAATAAGGGTGTAGCAAGTCATTAGCTCTGCCTCGCCTGCTAGCCTAGATCTTTAATACAATTGCTTGCAGATGGAAAGAGGAAAACACTAGTTTTGAACATTCCTTATTACAGAATATATTGATTATTATTGGTTTCTTGAATCCATTTGTTCCCTGCTGAGTTTTTTACTTGTTTTGGAAGGTCAAATGAATATTTTAATGCCTACAAAAAGATCACTGTTCACAGAGCCAGTCTCCAGGTATGCCACCTGATTTCTATTGATCCTCTAGTTTAAATCACACAGATCACAATCTTATGGGAATGTATAATGCTTCATAAAAAACGTGGTACGGAATAAAAGGTGTTGGCTGCATTGTTTCCTTCCCCATAGCAGCCCGCAGTGCTGTGGTTTGTGTTGGCAGTTAGAAGGCGTTGATAACAAGCCCGTGTTTGGGCTGCTGCTGAGCAGTGCTCATAGAGCATCTCTTTGCTGACTCTTCAACTTCTGCTTCCCCACCCCACCTCGATTCCAAAGGCCAGGAGACTGGGGGTGGACAAGAGGCTGGGAAGGGACATAGCCGGAACATCTGGTCCAAACTGACCAAAGTAATACTCGGTGCCATATAACGTGCTCAGTAATAAAAGCTGAGAGGAAGGATGAGGAGAGGGGGCATCTGTTATTAAGACATTTGTCTTGCAGAGCAACAGTTACGTGTACTGAGGCTCTACCTCCCATGACCATGCTGGACATTGCCTGCTGATGGGAAGTTGAGAATAAATCTTTTTTTTTTCCCCTTTGCTTTCATGTGCAGCCTTGCCTTTTCTTTATTAAATTGACTTTGTCTTGACCTGTGAGTTCATTTTCATCTCATTTTCTTCTCTCCTGCCCTGCTGAGGGGGAAGTAATAGAGTGGATTGGTGGGCATGTGACAGCCGCTGAAGGTCAACCCCCCACAAAAACACATTACATGTTTTGTAGGAAGAGCTTCCTATTAAAACTTCATCCAGTTTAACAGGTTTTGAAACTATAAGGAAAATTAATCACTAATGTAAATCATTAAATTTGAGTTTTACTAGTGGTGGATTTAGTTCACTCAGTATAATACTTGTCTGATGGAGATAACGAACTTTCTTCATTGAAGTTTACAGAGTTTATGTTTCCTATTTGTCACTGACAAATGCATGGCTATAACCAAGTGAAGAAAATCTAATATTCACAGTTTGGAAAACCTAGTTGTAGAAAGTCCAAGACAATAGTTTGGAAAAAACTAAAGTGTTCTCCTCTCTCTCCACTACCACTTTTGGATCTTTTTCATTAAATGACTTGCCTGCATCTAATACACAACATACAAAATAATATTGTTTAATATCCTGTGTCCCATATTGATTTCCTGTGCAAAACTAACTTAAATTCTGTGATGTTTTTCTATTCACTCAGGTTGTAATGATCATCTTATAAGTTGTACACATCTGATACTTCTGTCAGATACTTTATTTGTATTTATATGTTTATGAGTTGCCATTGTATCTCTGATTTCTAAAAACAATAAAAATTTAGCAATAAGTACTTCAAATGAAATGTGTGTAGTAATTATATTCAACTTATTTTCCATGATATTTAAACTAAGACTTGGTAGTTTTTTAATGACCTTTTTGACATTCATTATTTCAAGCTGTTGCAGAGCTGATTATAAGAATCAAAGCATAACCTGAGCAGGTGGACTGTGGGTTACACTCCAGTTTCTCCATTTCAGAAACAAATGGTTTTGTCTTACTAGCAGAAGTGTATGGAATATGTGTATATATGTATCTGAACACAAGTGTATGCAAAATACATTTTCGCGAGCACATATATAATATCTATTTCAACGTGAACGTATAATTCTGAGGAATAAAGCCAAACTGAATGTAACACTTTTCAGTTTTATCACAAGCAAACTAGAAAGGTTTGGTGACCTCTGTCTTCATCAAGGTTCTATCTGGAGGAGGTGTTTCATCTGTGTTAATTAGCTTAAGATTAAAAGGTGATTTTTGTTTTTTAAAGCTCCCAAAACAGGCTCATCACCATGTATTACCAAGCATCAGTAAGCTAAAGAAGTTTCTACACCTAAGATAATGATTTGAAATTTAAAAGATGCTTTCTGAGAACTAATAGGGACATAACAAGTTTAGGGTTAGACTCTCACTTCTGTAGTTCCAGGTTGATTCTATAAATGTAAAATTTTAATGCATCTTCTTTTTAAGATTTATTTAGAAACAAACAAAAAAACCTTCTGCAACAAACAAGGAAATGAATAAGTAAAATCAGAATTCAGAACAGGTGCAAAACAGAGAATTTTAGACAGACATATTTTTTTATCTCCAGAAAACTTTTGTCAAGAATATTTCAAAAGTAGCTTTGTTGAGCTTTGCAAGAGGTATTCAAGTCTTTGATAAACTTGTGTTCACTGAGCTTTGATAACAATAATGGTGGCATTTTTGTGGTGTACATAATTAAGTGTATTTCAGAATATTTTCCTTCATTCACAGAGATATTACTCTTCAACACTTCTTTTGACACAGACAGCTATAATGATTTTTGAGATTTTTTTTTTGCCAGAAGATTGCATTAATCCAGTTTAAAGCTAATTAAGCACAAAACACTGGAAAAATTTCATATGATGATGGGTCTGTCATTAAAGGCTTTCGAAAGCTTTAAAATTTGACCTTAAATGGAGGTTTAGCTCATTACTGGTCTTCAGAGCTGGATATTTTTCAAAAACCAAGGCTGAACATGGCTTCCTTCAGTCTCTTAAAATGAATAATCCATGGCATTTTCATAGAAAGCTAGAAGTGCGCTGATTAGATCTTTAAACCACCAGGTGATGTCAGCCATTAAAGGTTACTTCCAACAGTAGGCAATTCAAGTACTCATTTCAGCTCGAGGGGTGAGACACCACGTCTAGCTATTCTAATCAAAATCAGAAAATCCGTAAGAATATTACACAGAAGCAAAGCAAACCTGTGGTTTGTGTTGTCAAGTGAATTGTCGACTGAGACTGTTCTGAGTGCTTGTTATCCCTACCGGTTCAAATGTGTGCAATATACATTCAAAGTTAGTATCAAGTTTATTCTTCTTACAATGACCTTGAAGCAGTGTCTCTCTCATTTCAGTAGTTCTCCATTACATTGCAAAAGCAGAAAAAAAAAAAAAAAAAGCCACAGTCAGCCTCTCAGAAGTAGCCTCTGGTAACAGTAAATCCCATTCTACTTATTTTTGACACTGGATTTAGACAGCTCCCCCTTATCACAGAATACAAAAAAAATTTGCCCTTTTATTACCACTAGATAAGTAAAGAATAGTCATTACCCACTTGCAGTATAACATTTATGAATGCTGATATGCATTATTATTTATATTAGTGTGAACAACAAATATTTCTGTTTCAGAGCCTCATGCAGCTTCTGTAGGGAAAATAAATAAATAATTAAACAAACAAAAAACCAAATCCAAGCCTCCTAATGATATTCAAAACCTAGGGCCAGAGGTCCTGCCATCAAGAACAGAGACATAGATGTTTCACGACTAGTCCCTAAGGACTTTGTCTGCCAAAGGGAATTCTACACATCTAACATCATTGTAGCCATTCATTTGCCATCGTTTCTCACCTCAGCCTTGGAGGTAGTTGCTGCCAGAAACAGCCATACAGAAATGCCTTTCTGGAGCTGAGTGCTGAGGCCAGAGGCAGCCAGATACCCTTGGGTTTCATTCAGCCCCTGGATGGTCCCTGGGTCAGCTGGCAAGGGAGGAGAACCTCGACGCATCCCTCTCCTACTGGAGAGGAGTACCATCACCCACAGGTGATGCCCAGAGCCTGGGGAGAGATTGTAGGTACGCAGGAGATCATCTGAAGAGCACAACAAAGGAATTCCAGTCACTCCAGCCAGTAAGTTTGCTTCATTGGGATCCAACTTAAATGCCTCTATGCAAATGTACATAGCATTGAGAATTGGAGGAGTTGGAGATGTGTGTGCCTACAGGGCTGTGATCTTATTGACATCATGTGGTGGAATGGCTTCTATGTCTGGACAACACAGAATTAAATCAGACCAAGAGCAACATAAAAAACTTCCGTAGGTACATCAGTGATAAAAGAAAGGGTAGGGAAAATGTGGGCCCTCTACAGAAGGAAACAGGACACCTGGTTACCCAGGACATCAGGAAAGCTTTCACAGAATCAATTAGGTTGGAAAAGACCTCAGATCTTCAAGTCCAACCTGTGACCAAGCACCACCTTGTCAACCAGACCATGACACTGAGTGCCCAGTCTTTTCTTAAACACCTCTAAAGACGGTGATTCCGGTGATTCCAATGATTCCACCACCTCTTTCCGCAGTCCATTGCACTGTCTAATCACACTTTCTGTGAAGAAATTTCTCCTAATGTCCAACCTAAGTCTCTCCTGGTGCAGCTTGAGACTATATCCTCTCATCCTGTTGCTGGTTGCTTGGGAGAAGAGGGTGCCCTCCGCTTGGCTACTGCCTCCTGTCAGGCGGCTGAAGAGAGTGTTGAGGTCACACCTGAGCCTTCTCTGGTGCAGGCTTTGAGCAACCTGGTCTAGGGGAAGGTGTACCTGTCTATGGCAATGGGGTTGGAACCAGATGATCCTTAATGTTTCTTCCAACAAAGCCATTCTATAGTTTTGTGATTCAGTGTGAGGTGCAAGTGACACAGCCAGGCACAAAAAACCCACCATGATGCTCAGGGATGAACTAAATGTTGCTCTGGAGGAGAGGGACCTGGCAGCAGCCCCCAACAAGTCTCCTCACAGCTTTCCCTCAACCAGCTCATCACAGAGGTCTGCTGCTTACTGAGCTGTGACAACTTAGAGCTGGGGTAGCACATGCAGTTCTGTCCCTAGAAGGGGCAGGGGGAGGTGTTGCAGGGACTGATGGTGTCCCTGGGGCCCTAATGAATGCATTCAGCCACCTGGAAAACCCACCTTAGTCTGCACCCAGCTCTGCAGCTTAGGCTTTCTGTGAGCAGTGTGATGGCAATGTCTTTTTGTTCCTTTCCTTTTCATTAAAGCTTGAAGGGGAGAACAATCCAAAAGGGATTGTTAAGGACTTATTTAAAACTAATAAAGATGACTTCCCTGTATTGAAAACGGGTCATATGTCTCTGATGTTACAAATAATAGGCAGAAACAGCTACAGTAAGTGGAATAAATTTCATAGCACTTTAAGTAGATTAGCCAGAGAAGAACATATTGTGTGCTTGCAAGAATGGGAATAAGAAGGCAGAGAGAGAGGAGAGAGAAAGGAGAGTCTCAAAAGCAGTTTTATGCTCAGAGCACCGGAGGCTGAACAGTAGCACTTGGAAAAATATTCACATTTGTCCTTTTCAACACATTTATCTTACGTTTTCAATTATATCACACATCATGAAATTAACCTGGCTTTTTTAATATTCAGTTAATATCTGATATTATAAGAGAAGAAAGAGAAGTGGGAAACATGAAAGAAAAATGCCTTGTCCCAATGTCCCTGGTCAAGGAGGCAGCAGCATCCTGTCACTATTGCCTAACATCTAATGCATGAAAACTATTGTAAAGGCATAGTAGGTGCTCTCTTTGTCAATATACTAACGGCAGTGCCACGAGATGGAAAAATTCTTATTTATCTTTTTTTTTTTTGATCACTGGAATAAAACAGTCTCTACGGGAAATGATAATTCTGTACTTTTCTGCATGTTTCTGACATATGGATAAATAATTAAGAAAGTGTTTCCTTTTATCAATGTCAAAAAGTTAGGAATGTTGCAGGACTGCGGCTTTGAAAGATTTTTACATGAGAGTTTGTAAAAGTGCCAGATTGAAAAGTTTCTCTCCGCAAGGAAGAAGTAGAAAATGACAAGTCAGTTTCTTCCAAGTGTCTCCAAAGTTCTTTAAGTCTACCTTGAAAATAAACTCAGCAAGTTAAAGCACAGCTCATCTGTCATTAATCATTCAGGTTTTTACCTCTTTACAGTCTGCCAGCCCAGTTGCTAGTCATTTAATATTGTATTTTCCATTACTAGCTGAATTTAGAATACCAACTAATTTTATCGTCCATCTATGATAGGGAAGCAACATTTGGTACTTCTAGAATTTATTCATTATATGAATCATCAACCCTGTGCTCTTCCGTTCCATAATCTGAAATAAAGGCCATTTAAAGCACAGGTATATGTCAACTTGTATAACCAAGTTGCCATGCAGGTTTTCCCGCTCTGTAAATACCATCACTGGTAGTCAAAGTAGCTTTCTGTTTCTGCTGGTTGCTTTCTGACCCCTGTCCCTTAACTTTGCATGCTGAAAATGTCATCTTAGCAAGGCTCCCCAAGTTGTTGATACTGATATAGCTGTCTTGCCAACAGCAACAGTATTGTTGCATTGAAAAGTCACTGCGGGTGAGATTGGAGTAGTCTCTTTCCAAAGATTTGCTTTTGAAAGCTGTGTTTGCTATATGCAGTTAAACCTCTTCAGTATGCCTAAAATGAAATAGAAATCCATTCAGACTCAGTGTCCAGTTTTATCCTTTCCCCCAGTGTTGGCAAAGCCTTCCCACCTGTCAGACAGATGCTGCAAGTCTTTAACTCTGCAGTGGGCAATGTTAACATGGCATGCTCTGTCCAGTATAGCCAAGCCAGTGACGATACCATTGAAACATTCTGCTTATCTTATGGAGGCCAGAACAGTGGACATTCCTCTTAATGTTTGAGAAGGGGAAAGGAAGGATAATTCTAAGACGGGACAAAGTAATGGACCCCTTCATGCTTGCCTGCTATCAAAAATTTTAGCAGTTGCCTATATCAGTTGAAATTTATCAAGAAAAATTTTTGTTTCTACCTTCTTTGTATCAGACCAATTTGAATGCTTGCAACTGTTCACATTAGAAAAGACAACATATAACCCCCCAAACACTTTAACACATTATTTAACCACTTCAAAGCATTAAAATTAACCACACAGCTGCTTCCTGGTCTTTCTGCCTAGCACTAACTACTTTCCCAGCTACTTCAGCAAGACAGGTCATCCATTTTAGCTAACATAACACTTCAAATTAATGAAATTAAATTAAATGAAGAAGATGCATCTGTATGCCTCTCTTTTTTACTCCAAAATGCTCTCCATCTCTGAAACTTTAGCAGGCAGTTCTGCAGCACCAGTAGCATGTTCATGTGGAGTTGCTTATGCTCATCAATTCCTACAGCTACATTAGACTTCAAGTTAAGCAGAGAAGGATATGATTTTTACAGCTTTTAATTTCTAAGAGTTGCTTTTTGTCTCCTTGTTTTCAGTTGGATTGCTTGTTCTCCCGATGAAGAGCTGATTTAACAAGCTCAGTAGGTGTCAGATAATATCGGAGAACTGCTTCACAACAGTGAATATGTTGTTCAGATGTACCCTGGAAAACAGTTGCTTGCCCCAAAGGTTGCAAAGTTGGAAAACTATTTCCTTTGCCTTAATGCTAAGGGCTTTGAGTGCCAAATCAAGGTGATAGCCCTGCAGCAATTTCTGAAAGAGTGGCACACATTGGGAAATGAGTCACTATTTAGCAAAGACATTTGGCTCAATAAACTGTGGGATCCTCTAAATCCCAGGAACTTCCTTAGACAGAAGAAAAGGATCAAATTACAAAACAGCCAGGAAGACCAGACTATTTTGTTTTCTTTTTAAAAGCTGTTATGTCTTGAAACTTCAACGTGCACAACTGATTAAACAAAATATTATTTTTCACTATATTACATGTCCATTGGTGTGACACTTTAAAACCTCCTTTCATGTGACAGTGAAGATGAAATGGGCACAAGGACACACACACCCCCCTCACTCAAACAAATATTGTATGGTAACTGGGGATATTTTTCTCGCCTTTTCCAACAAATTAAATGTTTGTATTTGAAGAGCTTTGTCTTTTCCAGATGACCCATTTCCTGTTCGTTTATTCTGCAGTAATAGTATCTATTTTTAATTCAAAGAAGAGGATTATCAATAATGTCAAATCTAGCTTTTCTTAAGATAACTAAGGTTTCTGGTCTGTTGCTGTTAAATCCCAAATTGACACAGAATATTTTGTTTTTAAATGTCAACAGATGATAGTGGCAGCTTCACCACATTTCCCAAAGTTCATACAGAGAGTCCAAAGTCTTAAAGGAACTCTCCACAAAATTTTAAGGTAACTGAACTATTGGGGCTTGGCTGTAACATCCATAAGTGGTGTCCCATTTGATTACTTTTTAATGTATGTCCATAAATAATAATATCCCACAGACTGCAGAGCTCATAGGAAAATACTAGAGGCACTTTTTCTGAGTGTTATATACCTATCTCCATTCTGAAATAACTCTTATTTATTTTGTTCTTTTCTTCATCCTTTCTCTGCCCAAAAATACTTTCTCTCTCCTTAAAATCTATATTTCCCTATGTTTGTATCTTTGATCTCTTACAATACTGTATATACTGCCTTGGAAAGTCTGTGCTGTTCCTGGACATACCTCCTGCTTTTAGTGTTTCCCTCTCCTAGATCTGTGATTTCACCTGACCATGCAGTGCTTTCTCGATACCCAGTTTGAAAACCTGATTGGTTAAACAAAAAAACAAAAACAAAAACTAAACCCCAAAAAACCAAAAAACCAACAACAACAACAAACAACAAAAAATCCAATTTTGGTTTACAGCTGACAAGAAATTATAAGTGTTTGGTTTAGACTGGTTTTTTAAGCTTCATCATTAAACAACGTGCCTCTGTGAGTTGACAGGCTGTTCATTCTTTACTGAAGATGATTTCATAGTTTGCTTTCCAACTGCCACAGAAATCCAACCAAATATCAGAATCCCCTTAGAGGTTTGCAACAGTACGGACCTGAAAGAATTTGCTATTTGTAGGTCTTCCAAATTTTTATTTCTGTACCAGAGTATGTGAAAGTCCTTTAAGGTCTGGGTTTCCTAATTCTAAGCCACACCATATGAGTAGTTCAAATCCCAATGCTTCGGGACAGCCTAAAGCATGAGCTCAGCACTCTCTGGCCTTTTACCTCTCTGGAGCTGCAGATTAAGAGAGAGCTGGGGATTATGTTCAGCAGTTTTGTCAGGCTGACATACGTGGCAAAGAAGCCAGGGGAATTTCCAAAAGTAGCTTTTTATCGCTGTCAAAAAACTAAACCAAACCAACCAAATGAAAACAAAACCAAAAACCAAACCAACCAAATCTAAACCCCTGGAAAAAAACCAAAACAAAAACCCAAAAACATCAACACACTCTCGAAATTATTTTGGTTTGAGGGGATTTTTTTGTAATCAGAATTTTTCGGTACAAACTCTCTTCCATATGAAAACTCTGTTAAGTCAACTAAACAACAAACAAGGGCTATAGATTCAGTTCCATCATCAAAACAGATTTCTTTTGACAAATGTAATACAGCAAGACATTTCTTTTTCAACTTCCTTGGTATTCCATTCTGTTGGGCATTCGATGTAATAAAATGCTCAGCCTTGTGATGAAATCATAGATTACAGCACTCAGAAAACACATGGATCAAACAAACACTGGTGCTCCAGAACAGCTTTATAAATGAAATGAAGTGTGCTGACAATTTGGGTTGTTGACAGATATTGATAGATGTTAGAGATCTGGGAGCTCATCTGAAATTTATCTAGACTATGCAAACAACCACATCTAAACCAGCAGAAATGGTGTGTTGAAACTTCCATTAATTTTCCAAATGTCAGAGGAGCTGAAGCTTAAATGCTTTCCTGTTCAGCTGGCACCATTAAGTTAATAGGTGCTTCTCTATTTAGCAGAAAAATCCAAACATTCAAACAAACAAGGTAGAACTCAGCAGACTTTTTAAAACCCCAACAAAATTTGTCTGTATGATGACTGTTGCTTCCCCATTTCACACTCTCAGGTTATTTACTTTCTGTAAAACTCGAGGCTTACCTTGAGTTTTACAAAATTGCGTTATTTTAAGTCAATAAGTTCCTGAACTTCAGAATTGTTTTCACAAGGTCAAAAAATCGTTGAAGGCAACAAGAAAAATGGATATAAACTGGACTTTGTACAGCTTTACTGAAATGAGCATTTCATTATAGTCTTTCCAATCAAACTGAAAAAAATTTTCATATAGTAGTGTTTAAACAATGGTTATGTTCTGTGAAAATTATTCCTGCAGAAATCAGTTTTCTGTCACATATAAATTAAACTTGTAATTTTCTTGTAATTTGCCCTGCAGCACCTCAATACTTCCTTGGTGAATAAAACTGACCTGGTGAACTCTAAAATTCCTTATCAGGACAGAATATCTTACCGTGCCACAGGAGGCCTAGTGTTCCCTTTCCAAACCAAAATCAGAGAAGGAGAGTTACTTGTAATTATGTGTCCTCTTCTGAGACACTAAAAGAAATTAAGAAATGCATAAAGGTGATCTTAAGGAAAAGAGAAGAACATTTTGAGCTTATCAAGCTAGGGCTCAGTAACAGTGTCTCTGTATATCGCATCTACTTAAACAGTTGCCATGCACTTTTTAGATTTTTGTCAAGCAGAGGCCAAATTAGTATATGAAAACAGACAGAGATATCACATAATTTTTGTGTTGCTTATTATAAACAGTTTTACTGCCATTTTTCACTCCATTCTCATTTCAGGGAAAATTAATATTTATTAATATTGGAAATTAGTCTGACCAATAACAGATTTAGGTGTTGGAATAATTTTTTCTTAACAGTGTCAACACAAGAAAAGTGAAGCATATGGCAAACATGGAGTGTGGCAGCTCTCTTGTTTTAACTTGCCTTACTTCTCAGTGAGTTTGCACAACGTGCATCAGTGACAGAGCTAAGGGTTGGATAATAAACAGGTTTACACAGAATGTCAGCTGAAGCATTATGAAGCACGTGAGGTGGGCAAGCATAAAAATGTAACTGTAGCTGTCCATCAAAAATGACCATGAAAATAAATAGAAAATTGTGCACATGTGGAAAGAACTATTTACTTTTCATATATCTATAAACAGGCTCTATCTCATTCAGTGATAATTCCTAGAGAAAGATAATGCCGAATTTGAAACTGTAACTTGTTAGAATTTTAAGATTTCAGTTATACTAATAATAAATTCTTGGTTATAATTCTACATCACTTTTACTATCCATTGATTGAGAAAAGGGAATTCAATGCCTTGTTGAAATAGCTGGAGAAAAATTTTGTGCCTTTCTTTTCTTTCCTTTTTTTTTTCTTCTTTAATATTTTTAACATCAACTTTGCTTTCTTGATTGCTATGTCTTCAATAGGGGCAAAGAATTTTATTTCATTATTTCTGCAGTCAGTTACTGGCACCTTATTGCTTTGATTTAAATGAGAAATTCCTTTGGCTGAGCTGAGCCAAAGCCAGGGCAAAACATTGTTTTCTGATTTCACAGAGGGCAGGGGAGTGGAATCCTGTGACTCACAGAGTAGCACTGACACTTGTGCACCTTTTGCTTCTGAGGGCCAGGTTCTCTTAAGAAGGTGTCGGTCTGAAGGTGTCTGTCTGGCTTGTTCTTTCTGTGGGCAGTGCTGCAAAGTGATCGCTTCTGTCCCCTCGCATGGCACTGCTGGAGTGTTTGTGCAGCCACTGTCCCCATCCCTCAGGAGGAGGTGGCTGCACAGCCATGGGAGCAATCACAGCCTGGCCGGGCTGCTCAGTCTTGGAGCCAAATTTGCTGTCACCAAAACAGAGGAATGATTACAAGTCCAATCTCTACAGCTTCTCGAGAGTCTCCCAATGGCTTATGACAGACAACTGCTTCTGAGCTCCTGTCAGGAGATATGCTGTAAATAACTTGACAGCTAAATGGTGCCTGAAGAAGAGGAGAAATGGGTTAGGAGTATTTTAAAGATTTGGAATTACCTCAGAGATCCAAGAAAGGTCCTGATTTTTGAGAATTCTATGTAGATTTTTTTAAGATTCCAAGGAATAAAAATAATGGAGAGAAGACCCTTTTCTGCTCGGCTGACTAGAGCCAAGCAATTCCAAAAAGTGAGGTGTTATTGCAATGACAATCTTGAAAAGAGAAAGAAGTAGATACTGAATATCTTGAATTTAGATTATGGTGTAAGCCACTTTACAAAAAGAAAAGAGAATACAAACAAGCAAAAAAATCTAGGAAATATTCTTGTAAGAATGTTACTAAAAACTACATTTACTTAATAAATACATTAATATGGTTATACATATAATATTATAATAGTCTTGTTTTCATTCAGTTTCAGCCAACATTACCAGATCCTCAGGTGTCAATGGATATTGAAATTTCCAGACATAACCAAGAGGCCTATGGGCATTGCTGTTCAAAAGGAGTCAGAACTTATTAGTCTACGTCCTGTTTCACATCAAATACTGATGCTTGAAATGTTTCGTCTCTTACAAACTCTGGGCTTGATTTATTTAGAAATAAATAATATATATAACAATTCTGGTAGGAAATTAAATTCTGGTCATGCTATTTATTAAAATTTTAGTGACTACAAGGTCAGCAAGTTTGTAGACTTATTTTCCTTGAGAATCTCTCATTCCTCCTGAGCTGGTGATGTCGGGAACAAAAGTGAATTTAGAATAGCAGTAGGATTTTAAGTAGCAATATAGCAAATCTTTAACAATTTTTATTCCAGGAACATGGCAACTTCAGCTTTAGGAACACTAGAGTGTTGCCAGAATTTCACCAACAATTCCATTTAGGCTCTGAAATGGGGCAATGAAAACTTCATGGGATAAAGCACAGGACACATTTTCTGCCAAAAAAAGCTGGAAGAAATTCTTGAATCACCTGCTGCGGACTTTTCTACTACACAGACCAACACATTTCCACTTAACTGTCCCTGATACTGAAACTTTCAGAAAAGTATCAGGGCTTGAAAAGACCTGAAAAGGTGCTGAATCCACTACTTCTCTTAGTAGATATTCCAAAATTTAATAGCTATTGTTGTGAGAAGTGCATGTACTAATTTGGAATGTGTGTGTCTCAACAATTGGAAGTGTTGGTTCCTGTAGTGCCTTTCTTTTCCAAACAAACACTGATTCATGTCAGCATAGAGACAGCATGAAGAAATGAATGAGCATATCCCAAGGGAAAGAAGATTATTATTCATCAGTACTCAGAACTCCTGGTTAATATTTCATGGGTATCACTCAGACTACAGATGTGAAGAAAGTCATAACCCGTGTCAGATATACTGGTAAAAAAAACCCAGGCCAATTATTATTATTATTATTATTTTAAACATAACATTTTTCTCATGCTGCTTAGGACTGCTCAGAGAGATATATAATTTCTTTGATTTTATAGCCACAATCAAATAAAAATATGGCTGTCACATTTTTACAGGCAGCAGAGAGTGAATCAAAGCAATCCATGAAGATAAGTAATAATTTAAAAAAATAACAGAAAGATTTTGCAGCAGATTTCCACCTCTAATTGTGACCCAGACAAATTAAAATGTGAAATAGCTTTAGTGTGAAAATTAGATGACTTTTATGCAATGAATTTAGTAGCATTCTATTTATTAGTGTCAAAATTTATACAAGTTTTCTCAAATTAACACATGCAAAATTTCTTGTGCAAATTGATTTGAAAAAGAAATTCATGGCCATTTTTTTTTGACATGCCATGGATTGTTTGTTCTATTTCTCAAGTATTTGATAAAAAAAACCCCTAGAAAACAGGTGAGATGGTGCCTTTTTTACCAGGCATTGTCTTTCAGAAAATTGAATATCCTCGACTTTTAAAAGTGAGATAAGGCTGAAGAAGGCCAAGAATACGGAGCATCATAGGAGAGAGCCTTGGAATTTTTTTTTAATTTATGCTCACCTGCCTAATAAGCACTTCTTTCCCAAGATGCTGCATTTCAAGAAAAATAAACAGTTATATCAAGATTAGATGGCTGGGTTTGTTATTTTCAAAAGGCTGGGTCCATTTATCTGTAGTTTTAGCCACAATCTATTGAGAGCAAGGCAGAGTTCACTTAAAAAAATGTTGACTGGGCTTAACAAATTCTTTCTTGCCTTTTTCTAAACAGCAATATTCAGGAGTTAACTGGATTGGTTCTGTCCTTTGAAGGCATCTTAGTGCTGACCAAAAAGCTAAAAGATTTTAAAAATTTGGTTACTTTAATTTTGACATGTCACTGTAAGACTTGACAGAGTTGCACTTCTTGTATCTCAGATTCCTAATTGTCTCTGTAGTCCTGGCACCTTTGTTTATCTTCACTGAAAATTGGTTTTTTATATATATATATATATATATATACACACCAGATTCTCTTTTTGTAAGTCTCATGGTCAACTGCCACAGAGTTCTGCTGAACCATGGCAGCTTAAATCTGGAAGGGGGTCTGATCCCTCCAGACTGAATGGAAAGTCTTAATATGAAGAGGTAAACAGAAATAGATTGGCTAGTGTACATGCACAGACAATACATTTTTTCACCTTCCAAAGAGAAAACTTTGAATCCCTAACACTTGTGGGAGTTTCGCAATTTTTAGAAAAAAGTTGCACAGAAAGTGACCTTTCAGGAGCACAAATGCACATCATTCAATTAAAAATCAGATTTTTTTTGTCTTGGGGGTTGTTTCTGGTTTTGTTTGTTTGTTTGTTTTCAAAAATATGTTAAAAATATTTCCAGTTTTATAATTAAATTTTGCTTTGATTGTCTAAGGAGCTACAACTACTTGAGTTGCAATGAGAAGCAAACATCTGGGACTAAAGAATGGCTGGGTTTTATGCTGCTTAAAATTTGAACTACTACTGGCAGGAAATGTATTTGAATATTAGCCTAATTCTATCAAAGACATATTACAGACAAATCTCAGCAGGAACACTTGGACACAGCCATCCAAGCTTTGGGAGAAATAGCATCCCAAAGCAGCTAAATTTGGGATCACACATGAACCACCTACTTCCAAAAAACATTCTAATGTAAAACTTGCCTTGCTTCTCTTCTGGTTCTTTATTTGTTTTATTTGAGTTGGGTTACTAAAGCTTTGATTTCAGGAGCATAAAAGACAATGGTGTGTGACTTGTTTTAGAAACAAACCACATATCTTTAGAGATTTTCCTGCAAGAGATTTTGTTCTTGATTAATTGAAGAAATCTACAAATGAACCTTTTAGTCCAGGCCCTGAGCAAATTTTCAAAGCCTTGAGGACACTGTACCTTAATTACCATTGAGAATAATTGTTTTCAAAGTGCAAAAATTTTGCAGAAATGTGTAAAGATTTTTTTTTCCACAAAGACACTCTGAGGAACTGGAGCCAAATTCTTAAAGTGTATGAACAGAAGGAGCAGAACAGACAAATGTCCAGTTCTGTTCAATTTTTTATTATATGGTCAAAGTAAGTCCTGAATTAAAGTTAACACTAAAAGACAGAAAGCTAAATAAACAAAAAAATTAAGCTATATTACAGATGTAGGCTTTCATACTTACACAAAATATTTATGACAATAATTGAAGCTTTCTGGGAAGCTGTTGTTCTGCAGAAAGTTGTCATATTTTGTGGAAGACAAAGGCTGACATCCAAAGAATATGCAAAATATTACCATATTTTAAAGTGGCAGATTGTCATTGATAAAAAATCAAAATTCTAGCAAAACCAGATGTCATGGGTAAAGTTTCCTTTGCCTTCGGTTATTTACTTTTGCTTTTGTTTGGAAAAAAAAAAGTCAAATTCTTCTAGTTAATAACAGAATAGTTGAGGTTGGAAGGGACCTAAAAGACCATCAAATTCCGACCTTTGGAAGGCAGGGACACCTTCCACTAGACCACGTTACTCAAAGCTCCATCCAACCTTCAACACTTCCAAGGATGGTGCATCCACAATTTCTCCAGGCATTCTGTCCCAGTGACTCACTACCTAAGTAATATTATAAAAAGAAATTACTTCCAAATGAAATAATGTTTTGAGATTTGGGGTTGGGTTTTTTGGTTTATTTTGGTTTTGGGGTTGTTGGTTGGTTGGTTTGTTTGTGGGCTGCTTTTTCTTTATTATTCTAAGGTAGAAGCATACAATGTATTAGATTAGGAGTTGAGAAGCAACTATCAACTTAAGGAAATTTTAGGGAGTATATTTCTAGACAACCAAAAACCAACATCAAAAGAATTATTTTCTGGTTTATACATGAAAGACAGAACAGGAAGAACAGAAGGAAATTGTGCAGCTCGCTTTCTTGCTCCTTCTGTGCAGAACAGCATAATACATTTTATTTTATATAAAGAAAAACCTAGAAAAACATTAGCTCTAGGATAAGCTTTCACAAGTTATTAAATGTATTAGTTCATTCTAGACAATTTACAAATTCACAGCCTCCCTTCTTCCCATAAGTGCTCTTCCTTCCTTGACTCTCAACTTCATGCTATTCTGCTAAATTTACAGCTGAAACTCCAGGCAATGTGGAAGTCTCCAAGGCAGCTGTAGTTGTTTCCATAATTCACAACACAAGAACCACCGGAGGTAGAAGTTGCTTTGATCTTCTTGATTCCAAGGAAACACTGTGTCACCTGAGAAGAGGGAAGAAATGACAGCAACAGTACACAAAACTGTCAGGGGACTGTTCAGTTTCAACTATGAGGGTTTTTAATGGACTATTTGTGGTATTTTTTTATGCAGATTTCAAACAAAAGTTCATTTTATGAACATTAAAAATGTCCCTGAAACTATAAGTGTGTTTCTTTGATATTGTAAATGGGTTTTAGGGAAAAAAACCCAAATGTTCTCTGTGAGGTAGGAGGTAAGGAGGGAGAAACAACCCACAAACTGTAATTTTGGGAGAATTTTGTATCCCTGAAAATGTGAGATGTACAAAAATTCTTATTATTATTACTCCAGTTTTCTCCCATCACATAGGCATCTACAGAAGCCAAAATAATCCTGAGAATCTGACAGCAATGATGGGGGAATCAGTCCTGTGTAAGGATGGGGAAAGTCATCTTCTTCCCATACATTCTTATCCATTCAAATGGTGAAATGAGCATGGACTTAGAACAGAGTTAACCATCTCAGGATCGCTATCCCTAAACATATTCACTTTAAACCTGCAGGTAGCCTGAAAGTCTAATTCAGAGGGATGCCAAACTCTTCCCCTGTTGTGGGGGAGATTTTATTTTTTATATCCTGACATTAGAAGTGTTCTCTCTTTTCTGGGTAGGCTCGTAGTAGGAAAACACTTACTTGATGCATCAGGGGTTAACTAACAGAATCTTCAATTTTTC
Organism: Edolisoma coerulescens; assembly: GCA_013397115.1. NCBI lineage: Eukaryota > Metazoa > Chordata > Aves > Passeriformes > Campephagidae > Edolisoma > Edolisoma coerulescens. The sequence continues at coordinate 626,313 of VWZW01001649.1, forward strand.
TACTGCAAGCCCTTGCTGAGCCCAGTACCCCTAATTGATTTATTGATTTATTCATAATGAGAAAACAGTGCGCATAAAGCAGATGCTAAACATAACGAGCCATAACTTTAAATCCAAATGGGATCAGTAACATGGCTAACAGAAAATTATTGCTGTAATTTATTAAGATTTTAAAGGTGCCATGGTGGTAGGAATTGGTTCTTCGTTAATAAACTCTGCAGTGCATGAAAATAACAGGGGGATCTTCTTTCCCTAAAGTATTCTGTGATGGCAGAAGAAAGGAGGGGTTGGGTTTTGGTTTTTTGGGGTTTTTTTTTTTTGTAAGGGAATGAGAGTGATGAAACCCGTGCAGGGCTTACTATATTTTCAAAGGAAACCACTAAGCCTTTTGACAATACACACTGTGGCACAACAGAAATTCAGTTCAGAGGGACTGCCCTACTGAGCATATCCTATTTCAGGATCTCTCCTGGCTGTACTTACAGCACATGAAACTGGATTTCTTTAGTAGTCACAGCAGCCTATTCTGTACCATAAAAAAGTTCTGTCAAGCATGATATTTTTTACTCAAGGAGATTATATTTTTTCCTTCTGTGTATTAAAGAAGCAAACAAACAAACAAAAAAAGAAAAGGTGGTTTTATTAAAGAGGGGTCTAAACTCCCAAGAGTGAAGTTCAGAAGGGCTTGGATGCAGACGTTCATTTGACCTTAATAAAGGGACTAGGTATAGAGTAGGACACAGCTGATTTCCACTTAATAATAGGAGTTAAAGCTTTGGGGTTTCTTTTGGCTCATTTTTAATTCTACTGCCTTTTAATCGAAATAAATAAATAAATAAAATTGACTCCTTTTCCTCCTCAGTCAGTGCACAAAAGAGAATGAAAGCAGGCTACACTGTAGCAAAAGTCAGCTGAAAAATACCACATATAGAGATGTGGAAAACTCACGGACTGCTAGCAGATGGAAGCATTGAACTGAGCTGGGGCTGGCAGCCTGGGCACAGGCTGTAAAAGCTGAAATGCTCCTACAGTGCTGAACCAAGGTTAGAGAGGGCGAAAAAAGAATCGTTTCAGCTTCACTCTTGAGTAAGCTGCTCACTTTCATTCTTTCTTTCTGTCCATCCGATTTTCTCTGTATTTATTAATTTATTTTATTTCAGCACAAAGAAGTAAAGTCAGTGCTCTACTTCTCCCCCCATCTTCTCCAGGAAATTTTAATGACAGATACAGAGATCCTGGTTCTTTCTCCTCCCTTCACTCATTCATTGACTGCTGTAGAAATGCAGCTGTGCCTTTGAAACCCAGAGCTAGTATAATTTTAAGATGAAATTTAAACAGATCTGGGTTTTGCTGGATGTGTTCCATCTCTTGATACTTTCAGAAAAAGACAGATATAGAAAAGAGCACTCTTACAATACTTGGAATTCAGCATCAATTTGTCTAATTTTAACTGTATGTTAAAATGTTCAACTGTATGTATGAACATTATGATTTGGAATATCTGTAGCACTTGTCTTATACTAAGTCCTTGGTAAGTGTTTAGACTTTCGGCAGCATTTGACCTGTTTTTTAAAACCATATGTATAGACAACATTATGAACAGTAGGCATATTCAGCAAAGAAAGAAAGAAGAAAATGAAAGCAGAACAAAGAACAAAAGGGAGAGAAAGTGACAAGGGGAAAAAAAAGGTATTCTAAATTAAGGGAGTTACAGTGATTGTAGTCTACATATTATGTAACATAGACCTGTATTGAATAAATGTGTTCTAAAATTTATCTGTAGAGATGTTTGCACCAATAAGAGAAATAATTATTTAAAAACAAGAAAAAAAAAAGAGGTTTTCATCTCTTTTTAAAAGAATAATTCCCATTTTCTTAGCCTAGAAATTTTTTTTGATTCTAGAGGTGAGAGGCATGTCTGTCCATGGTTATGAAATGAACTGTGAAGTGCATTTTCAAAATAAAATTTTCAAATGGGCATTTAGCCATCAGCTGGCTGTGGCTACCATCTCTCTTTAAATGCTGCTTTAGCTGAGACACTGAGATCCTGAGAAGTTTTGGTAGTCTTTATATACCACTGTGTATTTGAGGAAAACCTCTTCAAGCATTGATAAAAGATTTTTAAAAAGTACTTTCAAATTGAATATTTACACAACACTCTTGTGTACTTTTTACTGTATCATATATTTCCATATGTATCATCTTTCAGTAGAGAATTAAAATAATAATCTTCATTTTCTTCACCTCCCCATGCATAAACTCAGTGTTGCTGCAGTGATGGTTCAACTCTAAGAGTGTCATATATCAAAGAGAAAAAAAGCTATAATTCACTCTGGATTTTGGAAAGCATATAGCTGTGGTCAGATACACAGGCTGTTAAGTGGAAAAGGTAAAACAAGGTAACAAATGCTTAATTCTGAAGACAGCTCAACATGTCCAGAAATTTTGAGGGTTGGGATTACAAACAACAGGCAGCACTGGTTTCAGTTTGGGTGCCACCCTCCCACCGCCCAAGGCTGTTTAAACTTCTCTACAACATACAAATTTTGATTTTAACAGATAAGATGTTCTATAGCTTCAACCAGTGCTGTCTGAACAGCATGAGTCCATGGAAGTTTGAATCATCTGAGATTTAGGAGTAGCAATCATTCTCTACCATACAAATGTAAAAAAATTGGACATGGTCTGAGGACAGGGTTAGAAAGAGTGCTTTGAAAAGCTAGAAATTAACTCAGATTTCCTCAATGTAACCCCAGAACCTTAATTGCAATGACATTAGAAGTCTTGGAGCACTGCCTTCTAATTAGAGCAGTAAGACCTACAGAAACTACAGAAACTGGAGCATTCCTTTTTTTTTTTTCTTTCAGTAGAAGAGTTTTACAGTACTATGCAAAGAGACTAAAGATACTTTAGGATACTCTGACCACTCAGGTTTTATCTTTTCAAAGGAGGATGCCACTGAAAGATCTCAGGGAATATTGTATAGGAAGAAATGTAATTATAAGAATGGGAACACATCATATGTTCATGGAGTAATGAGACAGACTGACTTTAATGTTATTATCTGTTATTTGCAACTGACTCAAGGCTTTATGCTACCTCAGCTGACTGACATAATTGGGATCCTGTGTTCTCTATATGAAAATACATTTCTTCACATCACTGAAGCTGCAAGAAGTGGGGGAGTAACATATAACACCTTTGGGCTCAAACGAAGAAACAACAGGCTGGGATTTGAGTTGGTACTCTAAGTTGGTTGCTTCCTCCAACACTGCATTAATTTGAACAGAAAACACAGATGAATTGAGATCATTAAATTCTCTTTTACTGATAACATTCCACCAAATACTGCTAGAATATGATAATCTGAGGAGAAGTCAGATTTCCTACCATTATTGCAAAAGACAGACACTCATTTTTCCTGTACATAAGGGAAGATAATGTAGTTGAAAGGCAATATGACTTTTAAGTAATTAAAATATTTAAAATAGAATCAAATGTCAGAAACTATGCTTTTATGTTTTATTTGCACTCCATTAAGCTTTTGCCTAATCAAACTTGTCATTTTATTTATACCTTCACCTTTTTTCTTCCAGTGCTAACACAATATACGCCACAATACCTTGACAACTAACTTCATACCTGAAACAATTCCTCCACAATCTTAAGCCAATACCTAATACATAAAGAGGGAAATACTCATCCCTCCATCTACCCCTCACCCCTAATTTTATCAAAATAAAATGGGGCACCAGTACTGTGATAGACACTAAGGTATCTATCATGAGAGGAGAGAGAGGTATGTACATTTTTCAGCTCTTACACTGGTCTGCCTATACCCAGAAGCACAAAATTTGATTATCTTTATCTGATCATGCATAAAATACATTTTGTATAAGACCTGAAATTACCCAATGCTATTAAAATTATTTTCTGAGAAAAATATGAGTGTCAATTACTGAATCCTTGTAGCAAAAAATTTCACAGCTTATGATTAGATGCTGCAAACTTTTCCTTGCTTCCTAGTTATAAAAAAATATGCCTACTATTATTTACCAGTCTACTTGCATTGATAGAAAATTTTTTTCTTACCTCAGAAAACACAACCACAAATGCAAGAGGGCACATCCACCAGCAAACTGCATGCTGACTGACTCTAGATGGCATGTATGCTAAGGTAGGTGTCCCTGAGCTTTCTCAGTCTTACCAATCATAATAATTCTGTTTGTACTTAAGGTAAAATAAACAGAAGCATTTCAAAGTTAATCACATGTAAAAAAAAAAGGAGCATACTTTGCTTTTGTTCATAGAGACTTTTTGCTGATTTAAGTTTCAGTTCTGACTTCTTTTAGAATATTCAATTTTAATGGAAGTGCAACACCATCAAATATGAGAAAAATCATGACTTATCAAATTATGAAAATTTAAAAATTCCAGCCAGGACACAAATGGGCTATAGACAGCAGAATACAAGTATTATGTTAATAATACTAGAACTTAATCTGGCTACTGTCCTAAAAGACAACAAAAAAAATGTTTCCGTAAATATGTTGGCAAATAAAGGAAGGCTAAGGAGACTCTCCATCCTTTCTTGGAAGGGGCAGGCAGGAAATAGTGACAAAGAATAAGGAAAAGGATGAGATGCTTAATGCCTTCTTTCCAAACCTTTGCTCATTTCCTTCTACACAATGCCTTTTATTGTCCTGTCTTTTAGTGTAAGTCCTGCTTTTAGTTTGAGACAGGAAAAATTGAGGAAAATTTTCTCTGGAGGGGGTTGTGCCTGAGACATATCAGGTCGTATTTAGAGTTAACTTAGAATCATAGAATCACAGAATGGTTTGGATTGGAAGGGACCTTAAAAATCATCCAGTTCCAACCCCTCTGCCATGGGCAGGGACACCTTCCACTAGACCAGGCTGCTCAAAGCCTTGAGTACTGGCCTTGCCCACTCCCAAGGAAGGAGCATCCCCAGCTTCCTCTGGGCAACCTGTGCCATTGTCTCACCACCCTCATAGTAAAAAAATTCTTTCTATTATCTAGTATAAACCTGCTCTCAGTTTAAAGCCATTCCCCTTGTCCTGTCACTTCAGATACTTGTAAAAAGTCCCATTCCAGATTCCTCGTAGGCCTCCTTTGGATACTGGAAAGCTGCTCTAGTGTTTTATGGGGACTTCCCTTTTCTGGGCTGAACCACCCCAGCTCTCTCAACCTGTCTGTATAGGAGATATGCTCCAGCCCTTGGATCGTATTTGACACCCTCCCCTGGACTCTCTTTAGCAGGTCCATGTTTTTCTTAAGTTGGGGACACAGCATTCCAGGTGAGGTCTCACAAGAGCAGAGTTGAGAGGTAGAGTCACCTTCCTTGACCTCTTGTCCACACTTCTTTTGATGTAGCCTGGGATCTGGTTGGTTCTCTGGCCTGTAAGCAGACATTACCAGATTATGTTGAGCTTCTTGTCAACCAGTAACTGCCAGTCTTTCTCCTCAGGGCTGGTCTCAATCCACTAAAATTGTTTTAAGTAATTTTTTTTCTTTTTAAGTGTGATAGCCTTTCTATATTACATATTTTCTTCCAAGATGGAGGTCACAATATCAGTTGCTTAGCTGATATTTCTTAGCTGATGCTGAACTCTTGTTTACCCAATGATATTAATTAGTTTATGCTTTTCAGCAGATAGAGTTAGTAATTGCAGGTTTGAAACACAGGGTAATTGAGGGCCAGTTCAGTCAGTGTCCATAAAATAAAATATGAAATAATTCTTAGGTTAGCATGGAAGTAGTTTCTTCTTTGCCTAAACAATAATTATGTTGACAATATTGGAAGATGCAGCAAAATGTATCAGAAAACAGATGTCATCAGAAAGGGCACTTCAGTGCACTCTGTAATTATGCCTTTGGACAAGACATGCTTCTCTTGAAAGCCTACCTTATTTATCTCAGAGGTTATGCTAATGGATACCAGATATTACTGTAGATTTTCTACTTTCTATGGTGTACATTATCATGAGAAAAATACTTCTGGACAGGGGACTGCATGCTACATCTGCCCTTCCATCTGTGGTGTTTTCCACAGGACTTCTGACTACGGTAGGCAGCCTGAAGTGCTGTTCCAAACAACAAGAGAGGCACTGCCATAGTCTTTAGACCCTATTGCCTGGGTCTTGGGAACATGAAGAACAAATTTAAAAGTTTGCTTAAGTGATAATAATAATTAAAAATAAATAAAAAAGGTCTTGAAACTGCTACCTTGTCATATGTCTTTATTACTGAATAAATAAATCCAGGACCGGTGAATGAATAATTCTCAGATCTTCAGTAACTTGAGAATACTTGGAAGGTGGCACTCCTCAACAAAGGAAAAAGACATACTACTGGTAGAATCTTTGTAGTTCATGAGGAAATGCCACTAAAAGTGCTGGGAAATGGAACCACGGGTTCAAGAAAAGATTTCCATCAGTAACACAGTCTCAAAGCACAAGACCCTGATTGTTTTGCTCAGTATTTGTAAATTATGGCTTTAAAAATTTGCAAGAGAAAAAGTTATTAAGATCTATTTTTAACAACCAAGTCTTCTCCAGACCAATCAAAGGCCATCCCAAATTATTCTTGCTTCTTGCATAATCCCATGAAATGCCTTGTTTTACAGGAATTTCAGCCGTTAATTGCATTCTCCTTTGGATTCATGAACAATGGTATCTTGGAGCTTTTACCAAGATTCTCTGAGAAACAGTAGGATTTCATACACTGTGTTTCCCAAAGGAACATACCTTCCCCAAAGATGAATTGTATTACTGGCTTTTATATGGCAGCATGAATTAATTGATTCCAGCTGAAAAAAAATAAATTCCAGTCTTTGGTGACTGTAGACAATTTGTAAGGAACATGGAAACTATCCCTGCAATGGTTATTAATTCTAACCACGTTTCAAATGGCATCTGATGCCATAAAGAATCTGTAGAGTCAGTGCAAGTGACCACAGAGAGCTGAGCTCAGCACAACATATCAGTGGTTTAAGAAACTCTCAGTAAATTTTTTTTATGCGTATATTTTCCTGAATGCCTTATAAGACCGCACCTTAGAAACAGTCAGAAATGACACCTTAGTGACCTTCCTCCCCCAATAAGAAGATAGCACTTGCGAGATTTGCTCAATATTGCAGATAATTTTACTTATTTTTTTAAATGTAGTTGTAGAAAGTAAATGTGCTTCTTATAAATCAAAGGAAGCCTTTGTCACGGTGCTCTCACAGAGCTTAAAGCAAGTTATTTTGGTTACAAACAATTTGATGAATATATTACAACTACAACATCTAAATATAGCTGTTGAAATTATGTGGGTTTTATTTTTGACTGTATCACTGAGGATAAAGGGAGGATTCCCATTCACATATGAAAGTGGATTAACCTTATAGCCTTTGTCTGTCCACTGAGATTTCTATGTCAGACAGGAGGACTGCTAAATTGAAGTAATTTTGTGAGTCACTTCACAGTTGAATAGTTAAAGTACAAACAAGTATAAAGTTGCAAACCAATTAATTTTCTCTTATGAGACACAGGGCACGTTAGTGGTATTACAGGATTCTCAGTCACTCTGTGGCAAGAAAAGAAAATGACATAAGCTACTTTTATAAAATGCCATGTCTACTGGACTACAATTCATTTAATACTACCCAACTTCATAAAATATAGCCAGGTTATTTCCAAAGACTGGAATAAGTGCTAAGAAAGAATTTTATTTGGTTGTATTTTAACAATATTGCCAGAAAACATAGATTATTCATAAATAAATAAAAGCAGTATCATAGAAATGCAAAAAATATGCATAAACAAAAATTACTCTTAGCTACTGAAAGTCTCCATTATACTCATCATGAGAGTAAATTTTTGAAGGTGAAGTTAGGCACAATATTCTCTCTCAGTTTATTGCCTAGTCTAACTGGAGGGTGTTTTGCACACCATCATTTCTTCTCAATAAATGTACTTGCATTAAATTTTCCGAAAATGAATGCAAATTTTTTTTTAAGTTTTTAGCTGTAGCCCTCCTGTTTCCCTAAATCATATTAGAAATTCATATTAAAAAGGTTACATCTTAGCTAAACCAACCATTTTCCTGCTAATGATTGTTTGAACTGTTTTTCAGTGACTTGTGGAAACTAATGTACATTATTGAAACACTATAAGGAAGCTGAAACAATATTGCATTTCAACAACAAACAGTAAATGAGCAATATATTTTGTACTACTAAAAGCAGAGTCTTGCAAACATCATGTACTTAGAACAACTGTTGTGTAGAACATTGGTATGATACTATAGTCACATGACACAATGGAAACATTTTCTTACAAGATGAATAACTTACCTGTATGCCCAAACACAGTCTCACCTCATGAAATGTTCCATTATCCATGGATCCCATAATGGATCATTTTCCCCATATCAAAGGCTGTGCAGTACTTTTTCTTCCTATGAATAATTCACCAAGGTCCATCTTTTCACATCTGTGCACAAGATACCTCTACCTACATTTCTCATTCTGCATGGTTCTTCCTTCCTTTGTGTCATAATATTCTTCTGGTTATTCTCTGTGGCTCAGCCCTGCTGACTTCTTTCTGTAACTAAGACTATTTTCACTCCCCATCTACTCCATAGCTAATCAGCTTTAAGTGAATAAACTGATACATAGCCTCTGAGAAAGCTGTCCTTCCTTTGCCAGTCTCTGTCTGGATACCGTACGCAACTTTCAGCCCTCCTGTCATTGTTCTAGAAACTGTCTTCCCAGCTTCTGATTTATCTGAATAATTCTAATAACTCTCAAAATTTTTTCAACCCTTATGGTGAGGAGTGTTTCAGTATGGTTCTCCTGAAGCTTTAGTGATTCTATGCCCAGCTTTTTAAAGAACATCCAGAAATGCAATCATAGAATCACAAAATCACAGAATATTCTGAGTTGCAGTCATTGAGGGTAAAATCCTCCAATGATGTTCTTATCTCTGGATCAAAACCCAGTTCTTGATTGAATCTGAACAACTGTATTGAAATATAAATAAGAGAAAGAAAATTTTCTTTAAAATGTGAAATCTGTGATTAATCCAAGCTAAACATGCAGTTAGCAATGTGGTAAGAAAGTGTTAAGAGAGGTGTTTGTCCTTCTGTGCATGAATAAAAGTTAGACCTCTATGCTAGAGAAGAAGGTGTATCCACACCTGTAACAGTAAGAAAAAGGATATGAAGTTTCACTTTTTTATGAAGAATTCCAGATTTGCACCATTTCAGATAAAATAGGCTTTTAATATTCTATGTTTCTATAAAGGGTCCATGGTGCACATATAAAAATGAGAGCTCTGAATGATGATTTTACTGCCCAGACTCATTCAACCTGAGATCCTAATTAAATTTTGAAAGAGACTCACTCCACAGATTTAAATTCTCAGCAACTCTTAATACAAGTATACAACTAAAATTTGGTGCCATGATGGATCCCTTTGTAGCTTTCAGATACAGTTTCCTCCTATTATGTGTTCTTTGCATTTCTTCCTTTTGAACTTTGGCATTTTCCTGTTTGTATGCAATCACACCACATTTGCATATAGCCTAATCTGCATTGATGAACTAATACATTTCTTAAGTTTTTTATAGGAGTAGCAGGGACTTTGCAAAACATAGTCTTTGTGCAATGAAAGACCCCAAGAAGAATGTCTCTGACAAATGCAGGGAGCCAAATGCAATCAAATCCAGGACTTGATTATAAAGACTAAGCACAACCTCTTCATCATGTTATCGCAGCATAAATTTTACAGATTTCTTTTTATTTAGCCCACTGTTATGACTAGTAAGGATTAGACTTGTAGAATCAGTGTCTCCATTTCTCTTTCATGTGGCAGAAAGAACTTGGCTTACGATCATGAATAGCCACAGTGTAAACCATTCAAGCTCATAAGTTCTGAATGTTATGTATTAGCTCCTTTTACCATGCTTTGTTTCATACTTCTCTTCTGCAAATTTCTAGCTTCATGTAATGAAAAAGATCTGTAATTTGTTATTTTTTCAGTTCTTGTATTTAATTGATATTCCCAAACCATAATAACATATGACTGATGAATTGGAATGAGGCACCACAATAGCAGGTTTTCTTCTGGAAACACTTGTTGCCAGCAAATATCAATGTCTTGCTAACTACAGGAATAGTGTAAATAGAGTCTGCCTGGCACAACTGTTATGTATAAAATTAGCATAGTTTAAAATTCTCATACAAATACAGAAGCAGACTTCAGTGTATTTATTCTGCTGTACTTCTTGAGGGAGCATGTTTCCCTCAAACCTGAGCAACAACTAATGGGTGATGGCCTGGCAGCATTTTACTCACCTTTTGCCTTTACAAACAACTGTTTGTAAAGCATTTTACTCATCTTTTGCCTTTACGAACAACTTTTTGGTGTGCAAAAGAAATCAGAACCTTCAATATGTAAGACCAACAGGAGCATACGCAGGTCTCTCTACTGTCAGTCATAACTGCAGTTTTAGTAGATGAGCTTTTCAGATGGAAAAATTTAGAAGATGAGGAAGAAAACACACATGCAAAATCCATCCTCTACAAAAGAGGTATATGCAAATTCCCTTTCTCTCAAAAGGTGAAAAAAGCAGAAGATACCGGCTACAGATTTTTCCAGATGATAGATGCAATGAACAGCCTAGCTGTTTACAAGGAAACGTTGAAACACCAACAAACCCTACAAGCAAAGTCCTCTTAGTTTTTTCTTATTCATTACTGGATGTCCCCAGTGCTGAAGAAGTTATAGACAAGGACTGTTCTTCACAGAAAAAGACTCTTCAAATTCTTTGTTCAGAAAATGATCTGGCCACCTTTTTTTTCATTAGGAAAGGCTCTTGGTGTTCTTCACTTTCAGTATGGGTTTACTTTATACCCCGCAGATCTCTTAGAATCTCTACAAAGTACTATCAGCGTCTGCTGTAAGAAACCAGTGATGTAAGAAAACTTCCTCTCTGGTGTGATGGCTACAAGAGATCTTCTGAATATACTGATTCCCAGCTAAGAGTCTGAGAAGAGAATGAAAAGAAACACTGCCTCCATACTTAGTTACTGTCTGTACAGTGCCCAGGAATTTCAGTTCTCATTGAATAAATGAATCCTTAGATATTTGAAGCATACACTACTAGTTTAAAAGAAAAGATTTGAATGAATCACAGGCATGGACAACTGTTATTCTCATAAGCAGTGGATTTATATTCAGGGAATTTCCCACATACTCATGAGGCATGGTCATGTCTCAAGAAAATATAGTAGAAGGCACATGAAGTTTAGAACTTATACTCTTAGTCAAATAAAATTTCATTACAGACTACTCTCCTATTCTGGAACCTTACGCCAATGAAGACAAAATAGCTAAAGAGATAAAAACCCCAAAACACAGGAAGTATCATATTTACTAGGGTAGACTCTTCCATAAACCCCTGATTAGAAATTCCTTGACTGAGATTGCATCTATCTTGTTCTGCTTTGTACTGATCAACATTTGTGTCTTTTGTAGCCTTGCCTAAGACTTCCTCATGTCTGCTTGCACTTGGGACTCCAAAGAGTCCATAGCAAGGAGTTTCTAAGGCAGAAATGAAGAAAAGAACTGATTTTTTTTTTTTTTAACCATGTGGCATTACTGAGTAACTTCAATTTCTTACAATACAAAAGTAAAACCTGCTTTTACCCTCTTCATATTATTCACTGTAAGGATTTCTATCATATTCCCCCTATTTTATGTCTTTTTTGAGAAGAAGAAACCTAGTCTGCTTTCCTCTCCTCCCTTCCACTCTTTTTCACATTTCTTAGTTCCACTGTACCTTCCTAGGAAAATACCCAGGATTTTATTCTGTAGGTGTTTATGTGCTAGGGGGAGTCTTGTCAATCTGTTCTAGGAATTTCTATAATTTCAAATTTTCTTCAGTGTCCATGCTTAACCAGGGCAAAAAGAAAACCTCCATTCTTTTTATTTTTACCATACCCTTTATGGTTTTTTTTGTTTGTTTTTTTTGTTTGTTTGTTTGTTTGGGTTTTTTTCTGTTGTTTGGTTTGGTTTGGTTTTTTTCAGTACAAAGCTCTTCATAGAGACCAGCACAGAGGTCTTCAAAATTGCAACCAGAGATGAATTGATTCTGAAACTGCCTAGTATATTACTTTCTTGCTGAAACAGAGAAAATTCCAAGTTTCCCTCTCTAAAAAATGAGTATAATTTCAAGCTGTTTGTGTTTATGATAGAGCAAACTATTAAGGACATACTTGATAAAACATTCTAAAAAGTGATGTTTTCAATCCATGACAAACCAAGTTAGATTTCTTTCACTTTGCATACTTATGATTATTTTTAAAATTACTTATGAAAAGCAAGATGATTCTATTTTGAAACTCATTTTTCTTAGATTAACAGCAAAATATTGCTCTCTCAAATTTAAAACAAATAAAATAGGTTAAATTTAATATTTCTTTTCACTTAATCTAACAGAGTAACACTAGAGTTAATTTTCTTTATTCCTTTGTAATGCATTAAAAATGAAAATAAGAATGAAAGAGGTTTACAGGATGGCTTTCTGGGTGGCAGACTGGTTATAATTTATTTTAACATGGAGCCTGTATAGATCTTTCAAGAAATGAGTTAATGGTGTGGAAGTGCACTGAACACAACAGGCAGACAGAGCAGATAATAAATCACTAAGTTTATCTTTAAAAATTAGTTATGTTGCCTCAGAAACCATTGTAAATATGGTTTCCCTATTCTTCTAGACAGTTTGTAATATATCAGTATGGAATAGTTTATGTGTTATTCAGACAGCAAACAGGGAGACAAGAAAACTATGCCATTCTATTTTTTACATATATGGGACTATGAAAACATGTAAAATAGCACATGATTTTATTCGTTTTATCGATTTTTTTTTATTATAGCATTACAAAGCACAAGAGATCTAAAAAAGCTACACCCCTATCACCAGGAGCTCATCATTAAGTACACAGCACTATCTTACATTTCATTTCCTCAGATAAGTCAAACCACTCCAGAAACCATGTTGTAACAAATTATTATTTCATACCCAGAAGGAGTTCCCAAGCCTTTTCATGATACAAAATCATAAGCAATGGAAACAGTGACGCAATTCTCCAAGCAGTCTGGCCATATAATTTCCTGCTTTGTTTACTTGTGTTTCAATGTTTGCTCCTCTGCAGAATTATTCAACCTTTGCCCACTTAAAAAATATGATACCAAGGCAGCCTTTATGATCCCACACATAGTTTTATCATCAGTTGCGGCTTCTATAAGGAATGCAATGCAAAAGCAGCCCAAAAAAAACAAGCTCGTTTTATATAGACTGCACACAGGCAATGTGCGTGAAAGTATAGCTAGATATGTAGGGAATCAATCAGCAGGATCAGTTTCTATTTTCCTTGTGAATCATTCCCAGTATGCTATATAGGAGACTGCTTTTCTACCAGAACTAGTTTTATGTTTTATTTTGTTGGTTTGTTTGGGGTTTTTTTTTTTGTTTTTCCCTCCAGAACCAGCTTATTGTCTTCTCTACTGTCTCCCAGTCCCCAAATTGTGCTGACATGGATCTCCAAAAGGAGAACTGTCCCAATTAACTTTTATAGAGATAATCCTGGAACAGTCATCACTCTTCAAGGATAGATAGCCCAGGCTATATGAAATCTTCCTACTCCACACAAAGGTATGTGGGAACCTCAATATCAGTTGGAATCTAAGATCCCTGCAAATCCATTTCCTCAGATGGACTGGGCAGATGGGCTACCACTGTTTGTAACAATAAAAGGGAGTTTCTTACATATGAGGACTTGTGCCTAAAAGTGAGCTCATCACTCACGAAAAGTCTACCTTGAATGAAACTGTCTCCTACTATTTATCTGCTATTTCAGGTCTTGCTTTGTCTTTAATATTTGTGATATTCCTCTACAAGACACCCTACAAATACTTCTCTAATATTTGTAGGACATCTTGTCTTCATCAGTGACAGCTCTTTTTACAAGTTAATGACTACTTTTAAAAGTGAAAACAAGGATTCTTTGGAGGGAAAAGTGTTGTCTTTTCCAGCTCGTGAATAAAGCACCAGGAGATATCAATCAGTCAGTCCCTAGATGAAGAATATTTTGCTTCCTCAAAGTGAAAAATTTCCTTTTGGGAACATTAACAAATTTTACCATAAATTTGCACAGTACTTTAGCAGTGAAAAGCTAAGTATTAAAACGAAAATGGCAGAGGCTGCTCTGAAATTTTACTTCAAATAGAAAGCATCAGCATTTGCAATGAATAGAAAAAAAAGCAGTCTCTGAATGTATTCTCTTTCTATTCACTGTGACACTGTATTAGAGTAAAAATTGAGATTGAGAGAAAGCTGGTAGAGTTAGAACCTCTTATTACATTAGTTTATCAACAGCTTTATTCTAAACCAAATTATTATTATTAGCTGCATTCACCACTACAAGAAAACAGCTTTTCTACCAAGTAGCTTTTCTGTGGACATATTTGTACATCCATTTACAGTTTACATTCATTTTCTTATGCAAAACATGTAAAGTTGTTTTTCAAGACTGAAAGTCCTCTGGACAAAACAAAGCTCTTTACAGTATTCAGCTCTTACTCATTTACTTTGCTGGGCAGCGACAATGTGTAGATCAGAATATTTTCCCCTGCGACCTCTGATGAATCCATGTGCTCCCAAGTCACATGCTCTCCACTCTTCTCCAGAGGGGCAGAATAAAAAAAATCGCAGAAGAGCTAGAGGAACTAATTTTGAAAAAAACCCAATTAAATAAAAATTAAATAATGAAAGAATAATTAATAAGAATTTTTTTCCTACAGTAAATTGTGAATATTTTATAATTATACTTGCATAATCAGCACACAAAAAAATACAGATGAACTCCTGTTCCCATTTTACAGCCTACCACTTCCCTTCCTTCAAAGCTCCAGAACTCATCCTCACTTTCCCATGGCCCACAGCATGTTTCACACAAGTACTGCTGTTAGTTTTCAAACCACCACCACAGGCTTAAAGAAGTGCAAGATAAATGTGTGTTGGAAGCATATGTTTATTCTTATATGACCCTTAATTATAATTCATTTTTCACAATCATGAATGCTAACTATGTATTTTTACATACTTTTAAAAGGTCCATTTTATTTGCTCTAAGTGAAAAAGTCGCTGCTGCTGCTATCATCTCTGATTACTTTATTATGTTACACTAATAAAACTAAATTGCTCGAGGAATTTTTGCA
This sequence comes from Edolisoma coerulescens, assembly GCA_013397115.1. Classification (NCBI taxonomy): domain Eukaryota; kingdom Metazoa; phylum Chordata; class Aves; order Passeriformes; family Campephagidae; genus Edolisoma; species Edolisoma coerulescens. Next base: position 641,606 of record VWZW01001649.1, read on the forward strand.
TAAATCCTTTTTTAATGCAATAATTACATAGGCCAAAATAATTACCTAAGTGATTGGTTGGATAACTCTGTAGATTTTAATAGGATTTCAAATTGTGACGCAAGATCTCTAAATGGTTAATTGTTTTTGTAAGTGTATTTATATTTCACCATTAAGTGAATTTATTATAGCCAAATAAATTAGTTGGGTTTTTTTTAAGAATATGTACTCTTGGCTTGGAAATGAAAAAATCCTGTTACTGTCGGATGACTTTTGGAGCTGTTTTTGGAGGAAAAAATTCTTTGAAACTCTGATTAATCCTTACAAAGTTTAGACTTTGTCCTACCACAGCAGATTATGGACAGAGCAATCATTGGATACTTCTTTGGCATGGAAGTTTTGGACCTGGGGTTCTGCTCAATTCTACATTGCTACCAACTATATTGTTCCACTGCAAATCACTGGTTTTAATAGTAAAGAACAAACTGTTCTTGGCTATTATATACATAAATATGTTGTCTGCTGTGGTTTATATTGAAAAATAAACTCTGGTGACCTGGTTTTGGTTCCTAGTAGAGCCTTGTGTTGTTATCAGCCCCTTGTCTCCATCCTACCTGCTGTAGTCCTTTTGAATTTCCTTGTATGGTCCTGTTTTACGCTCGCCCCTCCCCATACCTTTCCGATTGGTTTGTTCATATTATGCTTCAGACCCCGGCTACCCTGCCTATAAAGTCCCGTGCCTCCATTGTGTGAGGTCTTTTGGCCTCTGGAGTTCTTCCCCTGAATAAACCTATGAACCCCAAGCCGAGACCCCTCTCGCTTCTTTATCTCCTCGATGCCGTTCAGCTGTGAGCTGCCTCTGACTGCCTCTCCGGGGCAGTCAGGGAGCGTCCGGTGCCCGAAGTCAGAGCCTGCTAGCAAGGGGAGAGAAAAGAAACGCCAACAATAAACCAACAATTTGCTAGTTTGAAACTCAGGGGAGCACATATTCAGTTAACACTATGCTGTCTCCAGAGTCAAAATATCCAGATCTTGGATTTCAGAAAAATGTATTAATATAGATGGCCTGAGAGGCAAGTAAGCAATATGGGTGGAATAGTCTCCATATCAGTAAAGAAAAACATTTAAGGGCAAGGATAATGTTCCACTAACATAAAATAAAAAATTAAGATTGTTTAAAGTATTTTATCCTGCATGTTTCATTAAGCTATTTCATTAACTCATTTGTATATTCATAAACCCACAAAATTTATCCTAAACAATTATGAAATCTAATAATTAAGAAAGTGTTCTCAGTTATCTTTCTTTCTTGTCCTCCATCTCTGCTTTCTCGTTTCATGAAGCTTTAAGCTGCATAATCTTTCTTCCTGTATAATTTTCTTATTAAAGACCAGTAAGGGAGCAGAGCAAATAATTCAGCTGCCTTATTTTTAGAGAATTATGATGGAAGCTTGAACTTCTGTTAGGGATGTGGCCTCTGTATTTAAAGACACAAATCAATTTCTAAGGCTGTCAACACTTTTCCTGAGTGTTAAATTCATTTTTAGAGTACTGTTAAATTATGAAATACTCATTTAAAAAGTAAATATGCTTCTTGTGTTTTGGATAATGATTGTAACTGTCTATTTCACATAGACTAGTGTGATTAAATGTGACTATAAACAATTGATAGGGAGTGAAGTTCCTGGAGAGACTTTTATTTTTCATGACTAATTAAGCAGTTTATCTAGTACTATTATTTGCAAAGTGAGGACACAGTGTCAGTACCAAGGCCAAATTACAAACCAAGTTTTGTGACTGTTGTTTCTTCTTTCATCATAGAGGGAATGATTGTTCAACTTGGGAGAAAACAAGAAGGGGCGATGAAGGACTAGGTATTTACAATAAGTGTAGTCTGTAGATATGGAAGGCATGATGACAAGGCAGAGCTAGAACTTACCTGCTTACCTGAAGGAGGTTCTGGCTCTCCTCACACCTGGAATTCAGCAAAAACTATTGGAAGCTAGTTTCAAACACATATAACACTGAAGAGATTTAGCTAGATTCCTTCGGGGGTTCCAGTGACTGCCAGGTATCCTTGCTCTCCTGAAGATCTGGCTGCTGACAGAGGGTCCAGCTGTGAGAGTGCAGCTTGGGGTCCTGAGATGGCAGCTCTGCAGTAGTCTCTGCCAGCACAGACCTGCCTTCCCAAGGAGATCCTCAGCCTGCCCTTGCCCTTGCCCTTGCCCTTGCCCTTGCCCTTGCCATTGCCCTTGCCCTTGCCCTGTGATGGATCTCACTGGCACAGATCCCGACATAGATCTGCAGCCAAATCATTATTACGTAAAGAAAACAGAGAAAAATGTTTTGTCAGAAGAAATGATTTTTTCTGAAACAAAGGCACAGGTTTTCAAAAAGGTATTACAGAAAAGCAAATAAGTAAATAGCATATGCGCTTAATCAAAACCCAGGGACAGTTCAGAGCAGCAGTTTAGGCACTGAACTCGTAATCCTGAGCCACAAAGCAGCATAGATATCTGTCTTCTTCCTTCAATGTCTCTCTTTTCTTGAGCTCACTCTGGTATTAATTAATGATCAACATGGAACGAGGTAAATGATTATGTGGACCTTCTGGTAAAGGAAGAAGAAGATGGAACACTTGTGGGTTTTCCTGAAATCTCTGGATAATGCAAAGGAGAGAAAGAATGGAATATCCAAGGATTTCCTCACAAAAAAACAACCAACCAACGAAAACCAACCAAAACCAAAACCAACCAACCAAACAAACCAAAAACAAAACTAACAAACAAAAAAGTTCTTCCTTATATCAAATCTAAATTCACACAATTTCCATTTAGTCCAAATTAATTTAAATTAATTTAAAATATCTGTCAGAGTTGTTGCAGCCATCTTAGAAACAACACTTACAGTTTGGAACACAAGTGTTCATGACACTGAAAAGTACTGAAAAAAAGTTATTAACTTTTCTGTAGAAAGAAACAAGCAACCATACAGAATATTTATCAGAAAAAGAAAGCTATCAGAATTTCAATATAAGTCCCAAAAAGCAGCACGACCTCTCTCAGCAGTCTTCTGAGGCTATGCTTTTTCAGTTCCTTAGGATTTTATGCTTTTTGATATAGGTGTTTATTTATTCCTTTGGAATTTTCAGTCAGCCCAGCTCTAGTTGAAAAAATGCAGTTTGAACGACTTTGGTATTTATTTTTTATTCTCCTAAATACAAATAGGGAAATTCTTCACCCCTTATTTTTGCATTATGATACAAATGCTAATACACTACTGAAAACAGAGTTGAGAAATCCATACAAGCTTCCATCATTATTTAGAACTTATATAGCTGTAGAGCTTCTTCCTTTTCTATTCCTGACCCTATTATGGCACATACAGATAAGAATACAGGGGCTCAAGACTTTCTTAAATTGGAAGCTTAAAATTCACTATATTGAAATGCCATTTTATCAAACAGAGGTTTCTGAATGGAGAAAAGGTTTCCTCTATAGCCTCTATAGTTTTCTTGTTGCTAATTGCTGGCCTTTCTATGTGTCTATTCTATGTGAAGTAATTGATCGATGTTACAGCTACCTTTAGGGATTCCATTTGTACAATTAAATTCATTAATATTTTTTGCCATTGGCTGTTCTGGTATTGACTAGACCTGACAGGCTAACCTAACCTGACAGGCTTATTTACAGCATAATTTTTTTTCCCCCCTTGACTTTAGATGATAGAAGCTTTCCCAGAAGTGACAGAAGAAACAAATAACTCCTGAAAATACTGGATGCAGACACTGCTTACGCTGCTTAAGAGTTTGCTTATGAGGAAGTCTATAGAGTGGATGTTTAGGCAATGAAGTATAAACATAACAGATAATTAAAAAAAAAATTAATGAGCTCTAACTGCATTATTGTTAAGATGTAGAAGTGCCAGAGTATGACAGATAGATTTGCTGGCATAATTTGCTGAAAGCAATAGAAAGAAGACCAAGAACATAGTTTTTTTCTTAAAAAATTGAATAATTGAACAGTTTCAAAGCCATAATGAAAGTGATTTATAAAGCTCCTAAGCTGTTGTTATATAACAACTGAGAAGGTTAAAATCAAGTAGCATGATTCATGTAATTGCTAATATTACAGCTGAGCAATTTAAGAACATGTGAGAGAGAAAGGAAAAATAACCATACATTATGCATTGTTCTCCTCCTAGTACACATACACATTTCCTTCGCCTCAGTTCCTACACAGCTCCTATTTGTAAAAACTATACATGGAGAGCTTACACTTATTCATAAAATGACCATTTTGTGATTCACTTAACCATTCAATACCCTGGCCGCACTGTGGCCATGAGGAGTAATTTTAATGAAAGATGAGTTAGGCATTCTGCACTGAACCAGGTCTCGCCCGTGCAAAGGTCAGTTCCTCGGGGCAGCAGTGCAGGGACATTAATCATCCTTCCTCTTAAACAGTGGCCTTATTCTCATACGACAGACTGTGGTTCTGTGGACTCTAGGACTTAAAGGCTGGCAGAAAGTCAAAAGACAGAATTCAGCTGCCTTAATCCCAGTGCTTCATGTATGAATATATTTCCCAGAAGGCTGCAAGATGAAAAACAAAGGGAAAAAGTCCACACAATAAGGGTTCTTATCACCAATATTGAAGTGATACAAACATGCCAGCTTTTCTCTATGAAAGGGCAAAATTAGAGCCATACAACTTGCTAATTAAAAAAAGTGTTGCTATTGTCATGAGGATATAAGTACTGTAAGAGAGGAGAGATTTGCAGAAAGCAGTAAATTTTTATTAATTTTGTCTCTGAATATTTTTCCCCAAGTTCTCTTCTTCATAGTAGAATCCTCTGCATTCCTTTCCTAAACTTTTCTCTGGAACATTTATATCCATATGATAATGTATTTTCAAATGAAGTCTGACATATATGAATCAGAAAGACAAAGTGCCTCTGTCAGGAAAAGGTGTGTATCTGTTTGCTGTTTGCTGTGCCAAAAAGTGCAAGATCATTGAAATGGGTAGTAGCAAAAACAGGTTTTGCAATCTCTGAAATGCAGTAATTACAATCAATAGCCTGCTCAATAGGAATGTAGAAAAAATTCTCCTTTTTCTTTCCTTATAATTTCTGTGGCATTATAATGTACATCTTCAGCTTGCCTTCAATAGAAGAATTTTTAATGTGATCAAAAACCTGATGATCACTGACAATTTCCTCCTGCTGGAAAATTCAGGAGAGGATTTTAACCGGTGCCTAGTGCAGAAAGAACCTCTAATGTATACTTACAGGTTCTATTACTCCCCAGCCCCAAATTCCCAAACCCTGAAAAGGTGTTACAGCTCTAGAATCTGTGCTTCTTTGTAACTAGTCTTTATAAATGTTATTTAAAATAAAAAGTAGCTCTTATCTATGCAAAAGAATTAATTAACTCTGGGCTAATTTAATTTTAAATTATAGGGTCAAGATTTTTTTCTTTGGCAGAGAGAAAAATGCAGAAATGTAGTTGCCAGTGACAAAGTCATTGCAACTGTTTGTGAAGGATCATCATGAAAAAATAATTGGTAAGAGCACCAACGAAATCAAATTTATGTGACTAGAACACTGATTGTAAACGCCAAACATAACCAATCTTAAATTATAAAACATGAATCACATTGCTCACTGTGGCTTGTTTCCTTCCTGCATGAATGAAAATCTTAAACATTGCATTTTGGACTGAATATAATATTGGACTTGGAAAAAAAAAATACCTAGAAATATTTAGGCAAGAGTGCACAGAAAAGACTCACTATTTAGTTCTTAAGGCAAGGAATGAACTAACATCTAACACAATCTTTTGCTTTTGCTACAGTAAACTGCCTTATCTCAACCTACAAGCTGTTTTCCATCTCATTTTCTCTACCCTGTCCAGCTGAGGAGGGGGAATGATAGAGCAGCTTGGTGGGCACCTGGCATCCAGCCAAGGCCAGCCCACCACACAAGGACAGATCCACGGCTCAGCTGTGCTAGCGAAGCCTTTACTTACATATTAGAAAGCTGCACCCTTACACATGTTGAAAAGAAAAAGGACCTTGCTATTGGGGGAAGGCATCCTACTGTGTAGGTGCCACAAAATTTGACTTTGATTAGAATTGTGTGAAGACATGTAAAAACTACCCAAAAATAATAGCATAGGCCAGACTGTCTTTAGAGATATAGAAATCTGCAAAAAAAAATCTATTAGTTGTGCAATCATGTTCATTCAAAACTGGACATACACTGTTATCACATACAGGTGTAATAATGAGCTTGTAATTGAAAAAGGGAAATATTCCTGCATTGTTTGGATCTGGCCTAGCCATCTACTGCTTGTGGTTGTTGTGGTATCCTGCTCATGGTGTGTGGTTGCAGCCTTGACACAGGAAGGCAAAAAGAGCAGCTGTACAAGTATGACAAACCAAATTCCACTGATGCTGAGAAAGAGCAGAGTTGGACCAAAAGCACATTTATTCAGTGTGAGCATCTTATCCCTGCATGTTAGAGTGATTACATTTCTTAGCTAACTTCTGAAACCTGATGGATATCTTAAGCACTATATACATTTTTATATTGGAGAATACCACCTCCGTAGAAGGATTACTTGCAAACTCCTCTAGGGAGATCCAGTAAATATTTCTTCAGTCTTCAGACATTTTTATTGAGCATTCAAAATCTGTTGAATAAAGATCGTTACATTCTATTCATCTTTGTAATTTGTGATATAATCGCTCATTTATTTGTCTTTTGAGAGAAATGACCTGAAACAAAAGGATAGCAAATAACTAATTTTGCAACACGCTAATTTTTTCTATGTTGCTTTTATAGTTATCATTTTTGTTTAGACTGAAATTTGAAAAGTTCCACTTAACTCTTTACCTGTACTTCAAAATTCTGTTTTTATGCTGAATAAAGTGCTTCAAAATGCTTTAAAGCCAAGAGTTTATACAAATTCAAATTCTGGATCACATCATTGATGATCTGGTCCAGAAGGAAAACTCTACAAAAAGATTATGGCACTCTATATCTAGGCTCCAGATCTCTTTTCACTTCTTCTTTAGGACCTTTTTTCCCCTAAATATTTTTATTTTAATATGTTAAATATTAATGAGCAAACAAAATTTCAGGATTTCAGTAACATTTAGTTTATGTGGAATTCTTGCTTGGGATGCACATCTGAAAAATTAATAATCCTGAAAAGAGAGGCAAAACCAGTGATTTTAATGTGTCTAAACTGAAAACACCAACCTCTGAGTTAAACAAGGAAAAGAAATATTAGTACTCACACACCCAATAAACATATTATTGATGTTGCAGTTGCCAGAGACATAGCCAAAGGAAATTATGCACGTATAACTTCTCCACAGTTACTTCATTCAGCTCACAGGAACAGCTTCATACAAAATGTTTGTTAATAGTTGTGTACAAGAGGAGACAAAATAATGAAGTCTTTCCCACATGTTACAAGAAAAGAAAAAATCTAAATGTACTAAATTAGTTGTCTGCAGATTTATGCTTTGACTGTTTTTCACTCAAAGCAGGAATCTTTTGTCTCAAATTTCCCTGACCAAACCTGTCTTGTATATTTTTGTTAGCCATAATGAAAATTATATTATACCTATGCTTCACCCAGGAAATTTCATTGCATTGTTATCCACATGGCTTAAGTACTTGTATTGCCCAGGGATGTACTATAATGTAATTTGAATAGCAATAAAAGCAAAATTATACATTATTATCTCATTTGCCCTTTTATTTGTAAGAAGAAAGTGTACTAGATAAAAAACCCTAAACCCGAAACCTGTGTGAAACATGTTGGAAGTCATCAACATAGCAAGAGAAAACTCCAGGCATGAGGAAGGCTCTAGAAGGATTATACTCTGCCTCTAGTGAAATGTGCATGACCAGAACATAGGAAACAAAATTAGTCTTCCCTATTGTTAAGTTTGCTGTCACAGCCAGGAGTCTTTAAGATGCATAAACAAGAGCTGTGTTACAATTAGTGATATGGTTACTGATAAGCAGGGAAAAAAAGGTATATTTCAGATACCCACTCTCTATTATATTGCTCTCATATATGATCTCATATGCCATGGAAGAGAGAGAGGAGCATTTCTAATGTTAATGATTTTATGGATAATCATATATTAGTTCCTAAGCTCACAAAACTACCTTTTGAATAAAAGGAATCTTTATATTAGTTCAGGCCTCAATGGAGCAACAGTAATTTACAAAGAATCTTGCAAAACTTTTCTAGTCCAAGTTTCCTGCCTTTGGAGAACCTTATTTTAAGATCTTATTGCATGTCAAGTTTCACAAGTTTCACCAGTTCCTTTAGGACTGGTCTAATCTTGACAAGTTTGATACTAATTATTTTTACTTACTCAGCTACTTATGATTATTTCTCATCTTATGAAACAAACAATCTACTTTTCTATCTTGCCAGATAATTTCTTTAAGTAATTTTCACTGTAGGCTGCTTGCAGAAAATATTCAATAATCGTATTTTCAAAATTATTCTGTTTCAGTCGAAGTAACAGATAACAGTCTCCACAGTGCAGAGAAGTGTTCTTTTCATACGATGACTGGAATAACACAATGCAAATTCCATCAGTGAAAACTACTATAAGAACTTGAAAATAATATTTTGTGAACTGTGTATCAAGTTAACATATACATTATTATCTCAAATTTTGCCCCATTAATGAATTAAAATAGTTAGATAGATGAACTTCAAAAGATACATTTTAACCATCAGAATAAGCACTTTGTTAAGTCCCTCTTTGGGAATATATAAAGGGTTATGTGGTGCTCAACCCTGGTAGCTGAACTGTAACTAAAGAGTGCAAACTGGGAAATTTGGAAAAAATTTTCAAAACATTATTTTGTGCAACTTACTGAATCTAAATATAGAAAACTTTATAAAATCTCAAGCATATTAAGCCAAGTGGGATTCTCTTTGTATGTAAATATAAACATAAATTTTTAAATCTTTTATCTCTATTATTAGCATTGACAGTAAACCATAACTTCAAAATTCTGCAAGTGTGAATCTTTTTTTTGTAATTCTTAATTTATTCAGTCCAATGCTACCATCTTCACTGCAGCTGAGAACAGAGTTAAATTCAGGTGCTATTAAGATAACGAAGAACATTCTTTTCAATAGTCTGGAGAAATATAAATGACAGATGAACTGTAGATTAATCATTTAATTTGTTACCCAGGATATTCAATCTTTTACTCATGTTTGAGAAGAAGTGGAGAAAAAGAAACATCAACAACAAATAAAATTTAAAAAAAATTCCAAAGGAAATGCCTCACAGTACTTAAACATTTGGTTTTTACTTTGGGGAGACTTTGAACAGAAGACAAAGACATAGAAGTATGTCATGTTTAAAGCTAAAATGAAATGGAAAGATGTAGTCACAGAAAATAGAGATATGAAATGCAAAATGTCTCTCCAAATTTAAATTCCATGACTCACAATACTCCAGTTGCAATAAGTTTTACTTGTTTGTTGAGGTGTGACAGGTGAGCAAGGGAAAGAGATTCAAACAAAACTAAGCTACAGTTCTTTGAAACAGCACATTCTCTTTGCCTCAGGTCTGGGCAACCAGCTAAGCCGAGAAGGATAACAAGAAACCTGTGTCCAAACAAGGAGTGAGTGGAATGCTTGGGAGGATGCGGTGTACAAACCAGCACTTGTTTCTCCTCCTCCTCCTCCCTGAGCCCAAAGGTGCTGCTAGCTCATCAAACCCTGCCTTGCCCTTAGTCATCCAGCAGAACTTCCAGCCCCCGGCATCCCTGTGATAAATGGGAAGCAGGTGGTGTCTCAAGGATGGCTATTAATCTCTTCACAAGATGAAGGCAAGTGGAGGAGCTGAGCAATGCTTTGTAATTACTGATTCATGCACACCCTTCCAGAGGATAAAAAAAGTATCAGATCTGCCTACTTTGATGATGGATTAGTTTGAATTGATACATTATCACTCAGAAATTAATAAACCTGTTGTAGAAAAGTTTCATCAAGCCTGCTTGTTCAAACCTGCTTGTTTAGAAACCCTTGGAAATATGAATCCAACTACTTTCTGCTAGGCTGTGCTTGTAGATTGATGGACTGGATAGCAAAACACCAGCTTGGGGATCCTGGCTGTACTAACTTTAGTGTCTTTTAATTATTTATTTATTTACCGTCTTTTTTTTCTTCTGCCTGATTTTCATTTCAGGAAGTTATAGCATTCTGAAGACAATAAGAACCACTTTAAGCTGCCTGTGTTCTTAAAGCAGTCCAAGTACGGTTTTGCGCTTTAAAGCATATGCTAAAAGCATTATAATAAAAGTTGTAAGATCCTACCTGTAGTTGCCACAGCTCACCATTTATGGATACTGAAAGAATGAGAGAAATAATGAGATTCCATGATGTACAAGCTAACAGAAAAGAAATTTGTTTTTCCTTACTGTGTAGTTTTATAGCCTATTTTTACCACACACTAAATATTACAATCTCTTTCTAAGAGGTTCAGGTGGACCCTGAGAAGACAGACTGACAAATCAAATTTGGGAAGAGATACCTCATAGAAGGTTTTGTCACTTTCATGATTTTTGTTTGTCATGATGGGTATAAACTCAAAGCTTTCCAAATTTGGAAGAAAATAAAAACCATCACAGCTGCAATCACTTTATAACAACTGGATAATAAACCAGTGATTTAAGCACTAGGAAGTTGAACTTCTGCTTCATATATCCCACATGTGAAAACTATAGTGAAAAATCATGCAGCTGGGGAGTGTTATAGTAGCATGTATAAAATTACAGTGGGCTCCAATGTCTAGTAGTTCTCTGTTTGCAGTGATCACTTTTTCCTCAGGTCTACACATGACATGAAAGGAGAAAGAAGGGAGAGTGTAGGTATTCAAGCTCAATTGCTCTGGTGTAGCAAAAATGGTTTCATGTTCTAAATTATGTAGGGATGCTCAATTTTAAAATCCATATAGATACCAAAATCAAAGGGTTTGGACCTTTACTCCTATATTCCTAATGAAATTAGAAGCAATTGGTACCTTAATTGCTATGGTTTAGAGTAGAGGAATACTTTGACAAATATACTTTTCACAGCTTAATCTACTCTCTTCTGCAATTTATAAAGGGCTAAGGGCACAAACTGGTTCCAGATTTAGTACCTGGTGCGTCTCATATGCAGACAGCACTGCAGAGCTGACCTGTACATCTGTCCGGCAGATATTTCATGGGCAACAGTCTTATCCTTACTATATAAATATGGAGAAGCAATGGTAATATTATCAGTAAGGGAAGCCTATCACGGTGGTCTTTAAAAACTCTGATTTAGTGAAAGCACAACTACTACAAGACCCTTTAGCATCCTTTATATTTTACATCTCTTGTCCATTGTTTACTGGCAGAGATTTTCTGCTTTCTTAACATATCCTTCCTTCATTCTGTGCTTCTAAATTTATCTCGCCAAGAAGTCTTTCTAGAGGTTTGTTCAGTGAGTGTTATGTGAGACTCTATTACATGCTATGAGCTAAGTTCTTTTTCTTTAGAAGCATGTTAATTTACTCTTTATTCCTTTATGACTCTTTCTTTCATTTTGTTATACTCAAAGCAAAGTATAGACATTAAATATTTTAAGCACTGTTAAATCAAGGCAAGCACCCACATTCAAGATCAATAATGTTACAAGGTGACAGTAAATGTAAAACACTCAAAGCCTTGTAAATATTTTAAATCTGTTCCTGAAGATTTGAAAATGTTTGATGCAAATTCTGGAAGTAGTGAAAGGCCATCAGAAAGAAAACTGGGACTGTCATCATTAAGTAAGAAGACTGTTTGCAGTCTTTGTGAAAGAGCTGAAATAGTTCTGAGTGTCTCAGATATGAATTTCTTTGTGTTCTTCTTCCTTTGGAACTTCAGGCTCTTGATAAAGCAAAAAGGAACCAACGTCTTGGGCTTAGACAAAACAAAGGAGCAAGGGAAAGCAGTGATAGGACTGATGGAAAACTTGAGAGATGGTAACATAGAATGAAGAGTTCTGCTCTTATTAAAGGCTGACTAAAGGTGTCTTACAGTGGATGAAATGACCCCTATGCTAAAGAAAAGCATGCTGGGATTAGATAAGAGAAGGGAAAAAACACTTTCTAAGCAGGAGAAATTCAGCAAGGGTATTTCCAGGAAGGGACATCAGCACTGGGGATGCTTACAAAGACAAAATATTGAGGGGGAAAAGCACAAAGAAAACTGTGTGCAATCCTAGTGCTCCAGACAGTAAAGCAATTGAAAAGAAATCCTCAAGATTAGGGCAAGACAAGTTCTTTCCCAGGGATCAGCATGAAAGTACAGACCAGACTACTACCAGCTTTGTAAAAATGGTGAGGCTTTCCTGATTGACCCATATCATCTTAGATCCAGTATCCTCCATTGCTTTCATAAGATAACACTCTGCATTCTTATAGAATGAAATACAGGACAAGAGTGAACATCTTGCAGCAGGTACAGAGTCACTGATTTTATTCCCACTTGCCTTTATTTGCTTTGCTTGCTGTAGCCAGAGGTTTCATGTTAACTTTGTAAACCTTGAGAAATTATTCCTCTAAAATTGCAGCTCTAGATATGTCCCTAGGCATGTTTCTGTGTTATTTCTTTCCAGTCAAGTACTTTATTTTTGAGAATTTCACAGTTGATATTGGTTTGGTACAGAAGGTACTGAAGAATTTTGTAGCCATAGGAACTGAGTTAAACACAAAACATCTCTCTTGACAAAAAATGTGGAGTTTTTTCCTTCTGGAAATACAGAAAGAAAAATTTTCATATCTACTCATCTCTGGTATTTTCTTCCAATGAACTGAAAACAGGGTGAGGGGAGGGCAGAAGCGTGAAGCAAAATACAAATACACTTTAAGTTAATTTCAACCTATCTAAAAAAGAAAAAAAAAGAAGTACCAGAAATCAATCCTGATTTACTATGATTTGTAAACTCAGTATTAAAAGACACGCTTAGGACTTACATGTGATCTGATTCCTTATTGTTTTTCTCATCTTTGCCAAGTCACCCTCCCAAAACTGTTGATTTTTAATTATTTTTTCTCTAGAATACCTGTTAAAGAATTCTTTTGGTTTGGTTTGATTTATTTGGTTTTTTTTTTAACTAATGTTAGAAGAAATGGTAATGGTAAGATTTTGCTCAAAACTCAATGCTCTACTCTCTGTGTGCTGGTACAACACAGACAAAGGAAAGGATTTAATCTTTCTCTTGAAATCTTATTTCCATTACTGAGATGACCTTTAAACGTACCATTTTGTTAGGCAAATATCATTATATAAAATTAGCCACTGCTTCCTCGTTTTGTGCAAGCAAATCCTGATTATTTGCCTCTCCATAAAGCTGCAACACAGTTTAATAATTGATGCTTCTCTGCTTATCAGCTGTAGAAACCAAAATGGTGTGTTCTGCAATAAATCATACTCACTGCTGCATTTCATTTCATTGCATGGAGGCAGAACACCAACCTAATTGCTGCAATCTGTTATTTACAGATATGTTGCAAGACACAGGTGGCAATGACTTTTTGTGTTGTAAGAGAAAAAGTCACCTCTGTCACACCCTAACACACCTTAAGTAATGTTGTAGAAATTATGCTGATGCTGGGATAGAATTCATTTATTCTCGCTTACAGCAACCTTTGATTCTGTTATAGTGACTAATATAGCTTTTTTCTTATAAATTCTCAATGGGACCTTGCTCAACCTATATTAGTGCTAGAATGAAGGCATGATACAATAAAACCATAAGAGAAATTACTTTGTAAAAAGTACCTAATTCCGTATTTTTCTTGTTTGCTGACATTCTACATAGCCAATTTTCCTTGCTTAGAAAAGAAGTTATTAGGAATGTCTTTTTTGTTAGTAGTAGAAGTGGTGTAGGAAAATACAAGCACATGCAGGAAATCAATGGCAGACTTTTATTTCCAGTTTTATTAATAGTGAAATGCAATCATAATTATTAATTCTTACTGTACCACTCAATCCTATCTGTTTGAATTGCATGATGACCATAGATCTGTGATTAATTACAGGTAGGTGTGATTTCAGACTGAACTGGGAGACAATGTATTGAAGGCATTTCAACTACTTCTCACTTGGATTCAAAGTGGTTTACTCATACGAAAGTGTACTTATTTCATGGAAGTAGAAATGTTTGAAATTGTTTTGAAGAATTCTGAAGGTAAAAATATCTAGATCTGGTGAAAGACCAAAGACATTACTGTATGAATAATTCACAACATAACCATAACATGCAATACTTTGCTTGATTTTTTTTTTTAAATACTGACTGTTTTAAACAAATGGATGGGATGATGTCATCAGCCATCTTCATAATTTTTCTGACTCATATGAATTTATTACAGTACAAATTTGATTCAACCTAGTACTGCATCAGAATTTTCCTGTAATAAAATAATTTTTCTAAAAAGAACGAGGCAAAGGTTTTCAATTTTTGAATGGTTCACATAGGAACATTATTAGCTGGTAAAAGCACTGCTTATGGTAAAATTGAGGCTGAAAATACAAAGGGAATATCAAATACAGATCTCCTGAGGTCTATTAAATAACAGAACAACCTCAACAGGGAAGCACCATGAGTTGTTTCACTCGGCAATCTTTAAGTGGCTTGGAAAAACCACTGTAATATTTTCTTTCATTAAAAGAAAGCACTAAGTACTTTACACTGTTATTTTCATCTCCAGTTTCTGGTTTTGTACTGTTCTACTTTATTAATTTCATTTACTGTGTTAAACTATATAAAGAAGTGTGTGGGTTCCATTTACAAAGTACTTCTGTAACAGAAACCTGCATAGCAGGACTCAAATACATTTTTAAAAAGACATAAAAAATAGCTTTCATCCTCTTTCCCTTCTTTAAATAAGAATTTCCATGGAGAGAAATTGAAACAGAATTAATCAAACCAGAAGAACCTCCTTCGCACAAGAAAGCCGAGAGCATGTTGGCTTTGTGACGCAGTGAGAACACAGAAAGTGTTCTCTGCTCCTGCTGAGGCTCCTGATGCTGCCTCTCCTGATGCCAACCCGGCTGCTATCACCTCATCGTCTGTTGCTGGTGCTGTTCCATGCTTTTGTGTGAAGGGCCAAGGGTACACACCGTCCTGTGCCAAGAGAGGGATAAAGCAGTTTGGGAAAGCAAACCCTGTAACTACTAGTGCAGAAGACCAATAAACCCTGCCAATTACTCATTGGCATCAAGGGCTGAGAAGAGGAATAATGACAAAAAAAAAAAAAAAGCATAAGGGCATAAGTTTGGAACAAGTTTCAAACTTGATGAGAGCCATGGGAAAATGTCAAATGTATCACACCAGAGACTTTGCGCAGGATTACAGATAGAACTTTGGAATCAAGAATGAATAAGTATTTAGTTGCAATTGCCATTGTTTAAATGACTTATAAGGATTAAAGGAAAAAAGATTACGAAGCAGAATCTATTCAGCAGTAACATTTTTAAAATCCTTTATACATTGAGAGTCAATGCAAGGTGTGATGCTTTGCTCAGATATTCAATAATTTATTCAACAACTCAACACCTATTAAATGACACCACTTCAAATTGCAGTTTCAAACAAAACCATCTTGGTTCTGGAGGCATCTACTAGAGATGTCCAGAAAATGGGCCAGTTATTTACAATGAAAGCCAAGTTATCCTCTGGGCCTGCAACAAGCAGAGCCCAGTTAGTGAAATCTGGTGTACTACTGGGGTGTAGACAGCAAACTATGACAACATGACATTTATTTGTAGGTCACAAAACAACAGTCTGGTAAGAAAGCAGATTTGAGTTAAACTTATTTGAGTTAAACTTATTACCTTCTCATGTAGTATTTGTTATATTGCATTGTTTAATCTCTTAAGTGTCTTGTTCCTTAAGCTTCTTCTCATTGGCACTTCATTGTAAATATGAATGAATAAAAGTATAATGCATTTTTAATATTTTTTTAATATATATATGAAATTGAATCATAACCAGCTATGATATTTGGCCAAAACACTTTGTGTGCAGAACTATATTAGGTATAACTGCAACCATTAGTGTTAAACATTAAACATTCCATTTCAAGTTGGAATGCAGTTTTTATTACAGCAGGAAGTCAGGAACTAGTTAAGAGTTTGGACCCTCAAATGACATAACACCTTTACTACGTTACTAACTACTGACAATTCTTGTAGAGACTCTAAAGGGAAGATAAATATTATTCAGGTCAGTGAAACCTGCTAAATTAGCCAGCGGAATAGGTTTTAAATGTCTACTCTGTAAAGAATAGCAGAGTGGAATTTCCTAAAAAATCTTATTATGTCTCATCCAAAAATCTGCAGTTCCAGGTATATTTTGGCCTTTAGCCAAGCATTCACTGACAAGCCAAAGAAAAGAATGTCATATTCTTGGTCAGAGGTATTCAGACGCTGTAACAGGAAGGTGGCAGCTCAAGTTCTCCTATCCTGGAGCAGACATGGCTCCATCTCTTTCAGTTTATAGGATGTGGCAGGTTTCTAACTGATCGTGATCAGGGGTAGTGACGGTAAAAATTGCAGCTTCTGTAGCAAATACTGGCCAAAGCTCGTTTATAGAAATTCACCCTGTTAACTATGACCCTATGGAAAATGTACTGACTCATGACAGAGACATCACTTCTGCAAGTTCCATGGAGACAACATGTTGATTAGTTCCCCAGTCTGTTTCACAGCAGCCGATATCTCCCCTATAGCAAATTGATGTTTCCAGTGATACAAATACCAGATTTTCTCAGGTACTGAAATTAATTTGCCACTACAATTTCTAGAACATTTCTTAAGTGTGCTGTCAGAAACTGGTATTGGCATTTCACGTTCACTTTTGTTTGCCAGTTACTTTAGATTTTTTATCCTTTTAGGTACATGCCATATGTATATTCTATCATGGCAACACTTTATGATGGAGAAAATTGCTGTCATGTCTTAGTTCAGACAATTCTGAATGTGCTCTGACAACACTGGCACAGGTTTGGGCTGGCAAAGCAGAAGCTGAGAAGAAAATGCAAATTTTTATTAAAAACCCACTATCTCCTATAATGGACTTTTATGGCAACCTCAGTTAATAAAATTTTGCTGATGAAAATCAAATCATAAATAACATTACTAGCAAATTCAGATAGCAATACATTTTCTTCAAAATAAATGACAACTCTGCTCTACCTTAACCTTACCAAAAATGACAGTCTTTAGTTAGATTCAGGTCTGTCAGGTTCTTCTCTTTACTGCCACCAAGGTAATGGAAAATAAATATTAGCCAGTTTAACTAACACAATGGTGAAAAAACTATGGAAGTTAATGATTCAGTGCTAATTTTCTTAAAAATGGTATCACTGGTGAAATAGTTTAATTAGGAATTTTCTTCTTAAATTTTCAGTGCACAAGGCAATCTTCTTATGTTCATTGAAAAAAATAGAGAATAAGGTAAGGGAGGTGTACTGTGTTGCTTACAATGGCCACTTGTTTTTCTGAATCTTAATATGAATGTATAAAATAGCAGTCTGCGATCTTGTAAAATCTGTTTTCTCAATAGCACTGTGTTCTGTTTTGCGAAGTGAGAAGAAACAATTTTTATAGAGAGCAGCAAAACCACATATACCAGTAAGTTCCAAAGAGGGTGGAAAATACCCCAAACCAACAAACTGAGCAAAAACACTGCCCAAAAATTAATTATCCTTTCACCGTTTCATCACTTCATGAAGGAAAAAAAATCAAAGAGAGTTCAGGAATATTTTTTAAATTAAGATTTGACTCATTATTATTAGCATTATTGAATATTTATTGAAGTCGGAATTTTTCATGACTAACTTGTCAAGTTTCTCCTTCATGCTAATATTAAACAGTTCCAGAAGTACAACTTCTTTATTAAAAAATCTGCGTAGCCTAAAGTCTCAATAGCTTTTGAGATTTAAAATTTCAAAATAATGTTTTAAATCGGTTTAAAATTCATTTCGGCCAGTGACAATGAACAGTTGGAACAGTGGTAATTAAGAAATTTTTGAAATTAAATAATAATTCATTGCAATATAACCAGGTTTTGAAAATAATTGTGATTCATATCCGTGAAAGAACACTAAGGTTTTTATGTCTATATTTGTAGTCTGTAGTAGTACCAACCAAAACCAGAGTCAAAGTGGTCTCCCTTAAAGCATTTGCTAAAGTCAAAAATATTGATATAAAGCCAGAGTAAAGGGTGAATGTGGACTTAGATCTAGGCATGCAAAGAAGACTTACTTTCACAGGGGTATATCAAAAGTCCATGAGACTTCCCCTTTGGTTTTCAGTTTTATCCAGATGAAACATGTCATACCTTTTGAGCATTTGAACCGAATGACAGAAACTCTGCCTTTCTGATCCTCCACTATGGCTGTCGTACGTTCATACTTGAAATATTCATTACATGCTTAGTGGAGTGTATTTGCTTCTGTTTATGCTTTTGGCAAGTTGAGACCAAGGTCCACACCTTGGAAATGCTGCCAACAGAAGAGCAGTGTAAATCTGAGGCTTAATAAGATGCAAGTTCTCTTGTGGATCTCTTTGCACACCCACATGAACCAATGATGGTATCAGCCACCGGAATGTGGGCTTGAGAGAGAAGCCCTCATCAGCTCAAGACTCACTTCTAAAGCACAGACTGTATTGAAGAGACCTAGTGATAGATGGAGCCCTGTCAGAGTGTCACTACCCTACTAAAAATCCAAGATGTTTTTCTTTGTTTGATGTTTATGATGATTATGATGCCAGACTCAGTAGTCTGTGAAACATAATATCCTGTGTTTTTATCTCCTTGGTTGGTCTTTCACAAAATCAAATGGAAGCCATCACATTTCTTTAACTCAGCACAAAATAAAACACACAGCAAGACAAGGGGCAGCTAAAGACCCAGCTCATGAGAGCAAATGTGTCACATAGTGAAGCACCAGCTGCTGAGCTGGACATAACCAGACCATTCAGATGCTGGGTTCAGCCCTCTCATTTATAAATGCAGTGTAAAAACATGGTCTTGGCATCTCAAAGTTTTGTTTGAACACAAGGAGTTTGTCGGTAGAATTGCAGGACGGATTTCAAACTCAAACAGAAATAATGTCTATGAAAGTCAAAAATATGGTCTTCACTTCATCCACTGCTACCTTTTTCTTTCCTTTTTGGCTTTTTCTTTTTCCTGATAACTTGCCATGCTGCAAATTGAGTCAATTAATTGGTTTGGTTTGTTTTTTACAGACATATATGTACAAATCTGTAATTTTCTTTGAATTTCAATGCAAATAAAATCCTTTAGATCAAGCAAACATTGATAATCAAATCTTAAAGCTATTTTATAGATAAAGCAAAAGCTGGTCTTAATTCAGAGTTCTGCTATCTCACCTTCATTGTTAAGGATGTCTATTTTTAATGTAACAGAAACATTAAAAACATTCTGTAACATACAGCTTAATAACATATACTGGGTGATACTGTGGACAGTGCTAGAATCCTATGCATTCCTTGAACTGTCTTTGAATTATGCATAATCCTCATGATCTCCAGCCTAAAAAGCACACTGGCTGGGATCTATTTAAATCCAAGTGTCTCATTTTATTTTCCATAATCCACCAAATCATTGTATCTCCAGCAACCTGAATAATACCCACCAACTTCTTGAAGAGCAGATTCAGGTTCTCTTTCCTATTTCAAATTCTTATGCACATTTTAATATTTTAACACTAATTATGTTGGTTACTCTAGATATGAAAGAGGAATATCTGAACAGAGAATTAGCAGTTGTTTTAGCTATGATGACACTTTTCCGATAAAAGCATGATTGTAACCTCCTCACTCTTGCAGAGTGCTTTCTGCATAGAATGTCGGAGTCAGGGAGTGAAATAATGTTGCCTGCATTCAGTATGATGGTTCTTGCAATAGAATTATACAGCAGAATTTGTTTTGCAAATATAGTTTCCTGCTAGTTTGCATACATTGTGCGCATCTGTCTATATCCAATTGTGCTTCCATGCTGATCTTATGGATTGCTTGTCAGAATACACTAAAATTCATTTAACCTCCAGCTGCACCTGCTCTAACCTGCTCTTGTATCACAGCCTTTTTCTCACTACTAACAAAACAACTGGAAACATCTACTCTCTCATACAGTAGACTATCATCATCAGAAGTTATGTTTTTGAATA
The DNA here is from genome assembly GCA_013397115.1 of Edolisoma coerulescens. Lineage (NCBI taxonomy): Eukaryota > Metazoa > Chordata > Aves > Passeriformes > Campephagidae > Edolisoma > Edolisoma coerulescens. The sequence goes on from VWZW01001649.1 coordinate 661,855, forward strand.
GTCATGTAAAAGACCTATTTAGAATTAGAACAATATTTTTTCGTTTGTCACAGACCTAGTTTTTGCTTCTTCTGTTTTTGTGGTTCCATCAACTTTAATATTTCATGCTGTGTGAGGAGTTGAAGGCAGTAAGATGGGAATCAGGGTTGTGACCTACAATTTTCTCTTGTGAATTTTCTGGAAATTTGCTACTATTGGCATGGAGATCAACACCAGCATATTGATTAAAAACTTTTGTGAAAAGAATGACAAGGGTGTGCACAGACTTGTATCCTGTGTTCAGGAGCATATATGTTGAATCACTCCAGAGGGAGCATTTATTTTTTATCCAGTAGCTGGGATTTTTTCTTTTTTTTTTTTTTCCCAAAGAACTGCAGGTATACCATCAACAGAATACGAATACAGAGTGACTAAAGTTTAATATATTTAGTTTAGTAACTAAATAGATTTAATAGATTTTTTAGTAAAAATCTGTAATCAGGAGCTGTCAGATATAAAACTTTTCTACAAACCTTCTACACCCATTTTTCTCAACCCCATAATAGGTGATAATACTTGAACCATTGTATTATTGGTTTGCAAACTATATAGCAAATTGTTGTCCTGCTGTTATGGGTGTTCTGTACTGCCTGCCTGATGGCTACTGAATTTGATTTAAAGATGTTAATTTTGACCTTGGTGTGAGAACATACTTAAAATTAGCACAGTAGCACATGACCATACTCACATTAGAACATGTGCCCACTAATGAAAAGCACTCTTCTTTAAATGAAAAACTATAGGAAAGCTGTTTTTCATGAAGACAAGGTGTCAAACTTTTTTCCCTTTACCTACAGCTGACATTTTCAATCTCTAGCTTTTTCAAGACCTAAGAACCAAGAAGAGTATATAAAGGCCCAAAATACGTTCAGCTCCAAAGAGAGTTCACAGCTACAGTAGTATAAGATTTTATTTCCTATTTTCTAAAGGATTCTGGTTTTATTTCTGTGATAAATTCTGCCTTTAAAATACATATGCTAGCGCTGGATGTATTACTCTAACCTTGCTTGTGCAGCTTAAAAACATTTTTTACTCCAGAAAAGCTTTTTATTTTCAAAATACAAGCTGAACTCATTGAACCTGATTGCTGTCTAAGGAAGACAGTCCTTCTGAAGAATTTAATATGGCTGAAAAATAGTTCTCCAGCCACTCTTGATTTTTTTTCCAATTTCAACACAAGCTTTCCCTGAGTCAGAAAAAAAATCGAGTCATTATAATCTCTAATAAACACAAACATTTGCACACTCACATAAAAATAAAAATTAATCTCAGCCTTCACTTTCTAATACTTTTGAAATCCAATAGCTGTTTATTGAGTGCAGGTACTTCAAACTCAAATTGTCAGGTACTCATGGAAGAGGTACCACTCAGTGTTAGTGGTCATTTTCAAATTGCCAAAAAGCACAAAGTGTGCAGTCCAAAAACCTGAGAATCCTGTTCATACTGTTTCACAGTGGCTGTTTAAATTTATTTTTTCTTTCAAAAGCAAAATATTTTTTCCCTGGTATCTAGGCTTTTATCAACTGTAGACTTCACAGAGAAGAGAAAGCTTTGGCTAATTGCAATGGAATTTCTTCTGAAGTACTTCTGAACGGGAAATGTTTTCCATCCAAAAATCAGTTTTTGAAATGTTATTTAGATACATATTACTAGGAATAAGCGAAATAATATTCCTGCATACAGAGGAGTAGCACTTCTGCAACATTTATAGAATAGAAGATAATATTATTAACATTATTGTGCTTTTCCCTACAACATGCCTCCAGTTTTGGTTTCTAGAAGGTAAATATCCACAATTATTTTTTTGGCGAATGACAGATTCCATCAATGCAAAACAATATTGGGTTTGCATGGCAAGGTTTTGGCAGGCAGGGGGTGCAAGAGTGGCTTGTGTGAGAAGCTGAAAGACGCTCTCCCTGTGTCTGACAGAGCCAATGCCAGCCAGACGTGCTGCTGAGCCCATCAGTGATGGTGGGACCTGCACTGGAGCAGCCTGTTCCCGCAGGACTGCACCCATGGAAGGGACGCAAGCTGGAGAAGTCCATGGAGGACTGTGTCCCATGGGAGGATCTGCACGCTGAAGCAGGGGAAGGAGTCGTCCCTCTGAGGAGGAAGGAGTGGCAGAAACCGTGTGTGAGGAACTGATTGCAATACCCATTCCCTGTGCCCCGGCACCACTTGAAGGGACGGGAGAGAGAATTAGAATAAAGTTAAGCCTGAAAAGTAGGGAGCAGTGGGGGGAAGGTGTTTTTAACATTTTGTTTTACTTCTGATTGTTCTGCTCTAATTTGATTAATAATAAACTCAATTAGTTTCCCTAATTTGAGTCAGTTTTGCCTGTGATGGTAATTGCTGAATAATCTCTCCCTGTCCTTAATTCGTGAGCCTTTTGTTATATTTTCTCTCCCTTGTGTAGCTGAGGAGGGGAGGTGGGCAGCTTTGGTGGGCACCTGGCATCCAGCCAACATCAACACCAGAAGACCATATTCCAAATATCTAAAATTCCCATTTCCAATACTGCACAGGAAACATAGGGGTGTTTTGACTACAGCCTGGAGCCTTAAAACTAAACTATGCCAGTTTATGCACAGTCGAAAGTGCTGCTGCATGGGGATCTTTAGGCCTTGCAAGGAGGAAGTGAGCTGGCTTAAGCACTTTTATGTCTGACTAAAGAGGCGTCTTTTTTCTAAAGATTGCATAACTCCTAATTTAATGTCTTCTTTGTTCCAAGTACTCAATGTCTCAAATTTCTTGTGTACAGCAAGAACATGTATTATAACTAAGAACTTAGTTAACAATCATGATTTACCTTTGATTAGTTAGCAGAGAGGACAGTAAAATCCAGTAGGTCTTTTAATGCAAAATAACTTCCATTATGTTTTATTTGCCACAAAGTCACCATGCTATTTTGGACCTGAAGAACCAACCATGAAGAAACACAGTGACAAGAATTTACTCTTACTCATGTCTCAAAGTATTTTCATTGGCTTCATTTGAATGTCAGACCTTATTCTAAGCCATATTTGCACATTGCCTATGAACAAAGGCTTACTGAAATGGGTAAAGATTGAATGTCTGAATCCAAATGCCTAAGAAAGATAAAGGGAAAGAGCCAAAAGATCTTTGTGTATTTAAACTAGTATTATGCTACACATAATATAATTAAAACACACCAAAATGAAATGGGTAATCAAATGAACCTTGAACTGATAGTTAAATCAGGTAAAAAATTACTGAGAGAATAATTGCTGTGAAAACGGAAACTTATTCCACATTCTGAAACATTTGACTCATTTCTTAAAGATCCTACTCCTAAATAATATATCTCTTTCTTTCCAGAGTGAGAAACATCATCTTTCTGCGTAGTAATTTTGAGATTAATCCTGAGAAAAATATTTATGTTCCCAAACTTTATAGGCTCCGACCAAAATATGCAGATAGCACACATTCTAGAATAAGCAAGAGACAGAGTTGGAGTTGTGTGGAGGAAAATCCATATTGAGGTAAACAAGAACCATGACCCACTTGGAGTTCTGTGACCCAATTGTCCCAGTTTAAAGGCTTCGCTGTAGCCATCATGGGGCTGAGAAGGAGGCTTGCATTCTGAGGCGTTCACCACCAATAACCTTATCATGTTTTTGCTAAATTATCCTGTGTAGCAAATGCATTTCTCCTTTGTCTCACATCTGTACCAGCACAGAGATCAATCTAACACTCAAATCCATTGGATTGACCTAGATTTGATCGCACTCTGAACCCTTCCATTTTAGGTGACATTCCTCTTCCATGAGGTAAAATTACTTAGCCATTACTATGGAACAAGCATCAACCTTTTTGGCAGGTTAAGGTTCACACAGGGCAAGATGTGTTGCTAATATTTCGAGCTGAATTATGTGTATGTACCACACTGTAATCACTAACTGTGATTTGCCAGATGCTTAAAAATGTTATGGCCACAAAATAATATTGCAGTTAGAAAAAGAAAGTGAAGCAGTGAAGAGAATAGCATTTTTGTCTACCCAAGGTAACAGAATCATCTCTCATTGAGGTTTTCAGAATGCTTTAAATGTATTTACTAATACATTATAACTATATTATAACAAATTTGTTTTTGTTTTGTAAGGCTCTGTGCAAATAGCTGAGATTCAGCAACTTGGGGCATGATCCTCAAATCCTGAGCTAGCAACTAACTTCTGGAACCCTCTGCCACACATAAAATTAACTAATTAACTAACAAAAAGTGAGCTTAACTACTTTCAGTGACTTGTCTGTTATAAGTAATAGATCCATCTCTCCTCATTCTTCTTACATATTTAACCCCTGAGGGGCAAATAAGATACAGAAGACGATCTTATCTATGACACAAAGATCCAATTAGTTTCACTCATGCAATGCATCCTGTTTTTTTCCCAAATGCATTTGAGCCAGTTGCAATCCAGTTCTTAAAAGGGGCTCTTCTAATACAGCAAGTTTTGAGTAAAAAATATTCATGTGATGAAAGGTTTCCAGGAACACACTGTAAATGCCACTCAAGATCAGTCAGCAAGTTGATAATGTCAAATCTAACAGACACCATTTCCGCTCTCTCAGTTATTAATGAAGAAATTAATTTAGAAAGTTCTTGCTGTTCAAAATGTTATCCCCTGAAAAATTGTACAGTCACATCCTTATTAAAAGAAACTAATAGTCATATGTCAATTTATTTTAATTAACAAGAAAAGCTCCTCAAATATCATTTGTTGATAAATCACTATATAAGGAAGCAGAAGAGAAACACATACTGACATACAGGAAAAATTCCGGTCTTGTAAAGAGGTTAGTGCTGTAAGAATTCATTAACTTAAAAAAATCACAGAGATTCAATAATAAAAACTGCCTCTACTTTTTATAGTTGTAAAGCTCCATAAAATACAAATTATATTAAACAAAATGAAAAGGTGCTTTAAAAATTTTGTCAGGAGGATTGACTTTTATGAGCGTAGTTTGGCTAGTGAAATTATTTGAGTGACATGAAGATTTTACTTCTCTTTTCATACAAATTGAATAAAAATGGATTGTCCCTAACAAAAAGACACAGCTGTGGTTTCTCTCCCAACCTCTTTTTCAGGTATACAAAGTATATGGAGAAAGAATGGAGGAGAGGGAAGTTAAAAATTGAAGTTAACATTTACTATCCTGTTCAGTCCACGTGTACTATACTGTTCAGTCTGTAACTCTTATACTAACTTTGACATCCCTGAGAAGCAACAGATGTAGTTTTTATTTGGTTTATTTTTATTCTTATTGGCGTTTTTCTTCCAATTCCATGATGGTAAAGATATATAGGGAGGTAAAGGAAGGAGGCTTTTTTGTTTCTCCTTGAAAATGAGAAAGCAGAATGAAAAAAGATATGCTTTTTTGTTTGTTTGTTTATTTGTTTTTGTTTTGTAAGGTTTTTTGGGTTCTAGATATTTTTAATAAAAAAAGAAAATAAGAGCTGGACTCGCCATTTGTATGTTTAAATCATCTGATGTATAATTTGAGTCTTTAGTGATGGTGTACTACTGACTTAGTTTAGCCTCACTGGAATTGAAGCCATATCAATTTATTTTCTTTATTGACATTTGACATGCTAAAATGATATTTCAGAAAAGTTTTCCATAGTATAAATGTATTATTTCTTGTGAGAAAATCTAAATTGATAGATCCACTTGAAAAAAAAAAATTCAGAAGTACTTCCAGTCTATAAAATAGAAAAAATAGAAGCAAAAATATTGCTACCTGGATGAACTTTTTTGGCATAGCTTCCCAAGGGGAGTCAACATGATATACAGTATTCTACAGCACCCAAAGCTTGTATATGGGCCTCGAAATCTTATATTTCAATGTAACTGGAGAAAATTTTTACCCAATATTTACCCAAAATTTACCCAAGAGAGAACATCAAAACTGCACATATTTATTTCCATGACCTGGGAATGTTTAAGTTTTATATATTGTTTAGATAATGCAATAAGAAACATGCTTTTACTTACTCTTTGGTCCATGCCCCAGCTGCTTAGCATTTTTAGGCATAAAAGGAACAAAAGCTGCCTTGAGAAGATATCTGAAAAATTTCACTTCAGAAGAAGAATTTAGGAGTGAGAAAAAGCTTATATAATTACTTCCAAAATATGTTATTTGGTGTTTATCGACAGAAAATCTGAGTTAGAGCTGTGAGGAGTCTTAAACAATAAAATTATAGGATAACATATACTAGAGGAAAAAGGTTTTAACAGAAGAAATTTTTCTCTCTGTACCAAAATTCACAGGAAGTGAAACGTTAGCTCTTAAAATGCAAATACTCTAATTCCAGCTTTTTCTTATACACAGGATGTCAAGTATGTGAAGGGAATGAGAAGGTGTCACAAACAGGTTACATTGTCCATCACACACCAGACCCCCAGTACTACAGAAAACACTCTCAGGTGTAGTTTTGACCAAAACCAGGAGGCATCTCCTTAGTGGACAGCACAGCAGCACAGAAAGACTTCTTTGTATTCTTCTTACCTTGAAATAAGCTGCTTACCAGGATTTTATTTTTTTCTGTGCCAGTTGCTGTGCTGCTATGACTACAGTGCTTTTGATGTGATACCTGGTTTCTTTGAAGCTAAATTGGCCCTCCATGCGCAGTGCTGCAATTTGCAGTATTGGGGGACCAATAAAGTGGCTTAGAAGTAAACCACTTTTCCTCTTCAGGTCTTCCCAATGTAAACTTGTATCAGCTAATAACTGAGTCTGCTGTTTGTTAAAGTAAGCTCTGAGTAGATGTAGGTTTTGGTTTGGGTTGTTTTTTTTTTGCCTAGCAAGGCTTTAGATTTATCCTCTTAAATGTGCCCAGTGTTTCCTTCAGACAGAGAAAACTGCCTTATTGCTACCTACCTTAATTTGTTTCTGTTGTTATGGTGATGGTGATACATGCATAATGCGTTCAGGGCTGGTAGAACTTCTGCAAAAGGTAACTAGGACTCTTCTCACTGAGTCTGTAAGAGGGCCAATATTGTTATTCTTCCAATTTGGTAAACTGTGACACAAAAAGAAAAATTTCTCAACTGTAGTGGTGATGAGAGACCTATCCCGTTTCTGTTGAAATCATTGGGATAACACCTCCAACTACTCTGAGTAGCTCCTTTACAATCAATGCAATTGATATATAATATCCAAGGATTTGGTTCCCACCTGGAAACTTTTACTTTAGCAAGGGGGAGTACAATAAGAACATTTTTTTCTGTTATATCAATGTTCAAATCTTGTAAAGACACCAAATTAATGTGTAATTTTTTTCCATTTGCCCCTAAGTCTGTATTTTTTTCTTTGTTTGCATGGGAATTCTTCTGTCACTACTGCATTTCCAAGCAAAGGCGTGCAGTTTTATGGTAGCAGAAGGCTTATTTTCAGTAAGACAGACAAGATGCTTAGATGTAAACAGAGATCTTATAAACACTGAAATGTAATTTTGAAGAAGGTAGTTGGGTTAAAGTCCAGCTCTTGCAAACGGCAACCTGATAAATTTGCTGTGATTCTCTTTAAGGCACTGCTGAAGAAATAGAGAATAATAAGATCCACCTCATCTCCTGTGCACCACTATATTAGGCATGTCCTCTGTTAGGGAAGAGTATGATATACTCCCTCTTATGAAATGCTAAGAAAGAATCAAACAGCCTAAAACGATCAGAAGATATAGGAAGTGTGGGAATATTTTTTGTGCATTTTTGTTGGTTTTTTTAATACTTTGTTCCACATTATTGTATCTGCTGGTCTAACAAATGATAGTGAGGTAACTCAAGGGAAGAAAAAATAAATAATACTTCTGTTTTGCAATATAGAAAGAACTCTGATTTGGAATTGCAATATCATGCTTACTGTGGCAGAACATATTCATGATGTTCCTGAGGACTCAATCTAGGCTAAAGGATGGTAAAAATTCCATGTCTTATCTGAAAAATTAATTATCTTCTGAAGAATGCCAGGTTTCCTGAAGAAACATATTGATGTACTCTGTAGTATTTCCAGCAGGGAGAAGGAGCAAACATCATTTGCTTCTAGTATTTGAAATAATGAATCAATTACATATCATGAATTTGATAAAAATGGCGGAAAGTGCATCAAATATTTTTAATTCCTTTTCCTTTGGCATGCTCAGAGAATCAATAAATAGGATACAGAGCTGATAAATCATTTAAACTAGAATAAAGGAAGCAATAAGCACTGCTTTTATCCACCTGTGATTTCAATATGATGATTTTCATTTCTGACTAAGCTGCACTTCTACCCATATGAAATTATTCTTCTTCCTCTTTTATTGCTGTCATTTTTTAATATAGTTACATGTGTTAAAAATTAGAACAAATTAATAGAAAATATGTTCTATTAACAGAACTATTGCTATATAATATTGCTCCCAGATGTACAAAGGGCGTCTAGTAATGTCTTTTGTAGCCTTCATCAGTCTGAAATGGGAACAAACTGACAGCACACCGTCAGGGGAGATGAGCTACCACACTGGGGAACATGTGCTGCTAGAACAGATGCCAAGTTATGGACAGCCATGAGTCACAATTTCGCTGTGTAATGGCAGCAGTGTCACCACTGAACAGAATTCAGTTATTAATGCACTACGACTTTCTAACTGCCAAACTATGGGTTGAGGATCTTCCAATATTTATGATACTGCAGAAGAAAAACCCATCAGAAATAGTGATATAAATAGACAGATTTACAATGGTGTGACTAGGATCATGGCATGGGTTGCAAGAGACCTGTAAGACCTCGTTCCAACCGCCCTGGGCAGGGAGTCCACCCTCTAGTGTAGGGGCACTTCAGCTGGGATATCGACCTCGCCACCTCATGGGAGGAGCCCTCTCTTAATTCCTTTGGGACAATTTACAGGTACTTCTCTGCTGATTCCCGGTTCCTCTCTGACACTCACAACATCCTCTCCCCTCACCAAATCTAGTTTAAATTCCTGCTAATTAACCCAGCCAGGCTGCTACCTAGAACAACCTTATCCTACTTGGTCAGGCGTGGCCCATCCGATGGCAACCTGCCTGGTCTAAGGTGTGTCCTAGATCAGAAAATCCAAAGCCCTGAGCGTGGCACCATCCACACAGCCAGTCATTTCCTCGTTCTGTTCATCTCCTTCTTCCTGGGTCCCAGTTTCCAACCAGGAGGGTGTGAGGGAACACTGCCTGTACCCCTGACAGAAGAGAATTAGAGCTGTGACTACACATATTTCTGTGTAGCATAACTCCAGAGCAAATCATAAATACCACCTTTAATCTCAGTGAAGGCATATTTGCCCTAGATTTTATGCTGCTACAAGTTAGACTATTGCTCTGCTGTTACCTGCATATTTCCTGAAATTTTGCAAAATTGGACTGTCTGAAGCAGAAGTTGTTCTGTGTAAGTCTTGTTCTCATAATGGCAGGGGATTTCAGCTCATTCTTGTAAAACAGCCATGTACTACATAGATTTATTCCCCTTTGAGAGATTCTATTTTCACATGAGACAAGAATTCAATTTAGCACACCTTTTTCTAGGTGTACTCAATGAAAAACTCTCTCAAAGATTCACAAGGGGTTTCTTTAGCGATTCTGTCATGATAGGGAAGAAACTTTTTTTTCCATAAAATGTTTAATGAAACCTAATTTTGCTCTATCAAGCTTTAATTTTAAGAATTTTAAAAGTCCAATAATAACAACATTAAACTCTTACTGAGAAAAATCTCCATGAATACAGTGTTTTCCTCTCAGAATCAATTCTTTCAAGTTTTCATTTCAAAACAACTTTTGTTTCTAAATTAAATCTTACCATAAAGTAAGTCTAAAGGTAAAGTCTAGATGTATCTAACCAGTGCATAAAGTAAATCATGACAGAAATTTTTAAAATTATTTTACCAGAAAATATTGATCCTATGAATTTGTGGTTTTCCCATTCAAGTCTATGGAAATTTTGAATTATGGTTCTAAGTGTCCTTCACTTTTGACTTTAGTAATGTCCTACATATGTAGATATTCCTACATGGAATATTTTATTATTTTGTTCATATGTTTGCTCTTATATAAGGTATTCTGATTTCTTCTTCCTTCTGCAAGGCTACTGGCAAACTGTGTACTAAAGCATAACAAAAGGAAATTCTAAAGATGCCTCTTACTTAATATTTGCAGCATAATACTGATTCGGGGATATCAGAGAACAAGTGGCTGTTTATGACCATGACAAGGTGTCTAAGGTAACTATCATCTGTAATTTTTATTTTTCTACTAAATTGTATAGACACAAATATTCAAAGAATAACACAGGTACTAACCATGTTGATTGAACTTTAGGCTCCTAAACGTTTCAGAGGTTTGTTAATACTTTGTTACAGAGTTAAAAATACAAATTTGTTTTGCTCACTTCCAATCAGAAATATGTAATTGGACTCAGTGCATTTAAGGTAGTTGTTCACTAATTACACAGGTACCACCAGCATGACAGTCCCTCTGCACAGCCTGCAATTTGCATTAATTTTAAAAGTGCTCAGGGTGTTTTCCTACTATCTCAACACAAGGAACAGTAAAGAATGATGTCATTTGAAAAAATAGAATGCAGTAAACTTGAAGAAATTTGTTTCAGCTGCTACTATAACATTTTAAACACTGATGATTCCTTGGCTCTGGAAGGAATCCTACCAGCTGTAGCTGTAAGTGAACAGAACCTGAATTTCTCTGTTGAATTTTCTTGCAGATTTACATGGAACCTTCTGCATAGTTTTGCAAGGCAAACCTGCATGACAATATTTACGTCATTAGACAAGGACCAGCAGAGTAGATTCAGACTGAAACAAAAAAGCTACATTTTTTCTTGTTTATGGTGGAATTTTCTGTACAAAAACCCTGTTTAATACTTTCCCATATTTTCTTTACATTCACTCTCTCTCTGACCTGAATTGCTTTCATTCTGCTGCTTTTCCTCTACTGTATGCTTCTGATAGTGTATGGGAAAAATACACTAGCTTTTTTTCATCTTAGGTTCTTGAGCAAATATGAACAGAGGGTGACAGTGCTCCTTTTCAAACAGCAGAATTATTATTTAGATTTTAAAGACAAATTCCATAATTGTTGTTTTATTGCAGTGGATTCCTACTGTATACAGAAAAAAACCTTACTGCTCTCCCTTTACAAATGTTGACACCTGAAGATGTTGTGGAATATTTTCGAGGTTCATTAGAGAAGATTCAGGTCTGTAAGATTTTTTGGAAACTCTACAGTGAGCTACTTACCCTTGAATTTAGGAATGTAGATGAAGTTTCTAAACATTTTGTTCAAAAGAGTGAGCACAAGCCAGGAAGCAAGTCTGCAGAAAACCAAAAATAGACACAACATACCAGACTCCCAGGGTTAAGACTTAAAAATCACAATAGTGTTTCACTGAAATTGATGTTGACATTTAGATAAAGACATTTATAAATATGCTGTTAGAAGTGTGTTAAGCCTGCACAGATCAGCATTCTCTAATGTTTATATGTAACAAAAACAATGAGCAGAGCTGAGCAGGGTTGAATTTTTTGTTGTTGTTGTTGTTTTTGCAGGATTCCTTTTTTTGTTTGGTGCAATTTCATGTCCAACCACTTTTGGAGAAGCAGAGAGAAACCCACCCATCCCCAATCCCCAATACTACAGCTGTTTCACTCATTATTACTTGATTTAATATATGTGCAATGAGTTGAAATGTAACCTTCCACAGATGGTGGCTCAGCCCACAGCACACAAATGCTGAAGGGCAAGCTCTGTCTTTAATTAAATTTGCCTAACATTAGCTGTATAGTTTTCGGTTCCCAAACAATAATTGTTCAGTCTGAAATTTTCTCCTGACACTTTCCATTTTGGAAATTCTCCTTCAGGCTAGTGGGATTTTGTTTGGGAAGAAAGAGGAGGAGGAGAAAGGAAATGAGAGATATCCACATTATGACACACTTCTGTGCATCAAATAAAACAGACATGCCATGAACCATCAGATAGATACAGACATAGAGCAGATTGTGGGTATGAAAGATACAGTAACAGCAGAATGCTATTAATACAAACACCTGCTAATAAAATTACATGCAGAACTAAAAACCTCTTTAATCAGCATTTAATTATTGGTCTTTTATTAATGATAGGTCTTCATCTTGGGAAGGACATTAGTTTAAGGCTTTGCATAGAAGTAATACAGATCAATGGATTAGCCCTTCAGGAGAGGGACTAATTATTTTAATTAGAATATTCTAATTAGAAAGGTTTGAACTGATGATTAAAGAATCTTGCATGCCTGGAATTTTAACGTGGTTAACGTTGAGTAAACATGATAATATATGTAGAATGTATGGTACCTTGGTTTAAAAGCTAAGATGCTCTTTTTTGGAATGCCTGAAAAAGTCACAGGAAAGACTTTGGGAAAGATGGTCTGAATTCTACATGCCAGTTGTTGAGATTATACACTTTCACATAGAAGATCCAGGAATCGTATTCACTATCCTGTTTGTGTGCTACAATTTATTAATAGTACAATTTAATAGAAAACAAGATACTCTATATTAAAAGTAACAATCTAAAATCAAATTATCGCAGTCAAATACTCAATGAAGTATGTGGGTGATCTAATTTCACTCTATATTGAGGGAAATTATATTTGCAGAGTAATCTCAGAAGTGAGATGCCAATAAACTCCACTTTATCTACTATTAGAGACAAGATTATAATGGGAAGAGTGGGGAAGTGAAGATGTAATATAATTGAATATTTATCATTAAACATCTAAATTAATCTGATAACAACATAATAGTGCTCCGGTTTCTCATATTTTCATCATTGACACCAGCAATCTAAACTAAATAATTGGAAAAGAGATTGTGTGAAAATTTAAATAAATAAAACACCACTTCTTGACACCAGGGTAAACATTGATAAATTCACTTATGCTCTTTTCCCCTCTACGTGCTATATATTTAATGGTTAGAGACGCTAAAAAGAGGGTGTCAATTCAGTAAATATCCTGAACTTCATAAGTTTGAATATTTGGCTTCATCCTGCTTCCTCTGCTCCCCTCACTGCAGTCTGGCATTTTACCCATCTGTGACAGTATCCAGGCAGTCACAAAGCCATGCTAAGTGTGCACGGAGAGTTTGAATTGCATGTTCCGGAACAACTTTCTCTTAAGGCATCTCTTAGGCCAATAATGAGAAGAATGATAAGAAATCATGTAGAAAATAGTTTTCTGATTGTTAAGTATTTTTAGGATATTAAGGGTTGCTTTATTTTTCTTGGGCTCCATCACTTTATTTTATACTCTGAACAGAATTTTTGCTGAAAAATGTTTGATGGGATATACTTAAACACAAATAGCTAATGACGGTTAGGCTACTCACCTAAAATATAAGAAACCATGGTTCAAATATATGGGATTTGCAGATCTCCTTATTCCAGTGGATATTTTAAGCCCTGAGCATCTCTCTTCACCTACTGCCACGTTTTGAAACAGAGCACGCAAATTTCTCTATGTATAACATCTATAGACATATATGGCATACTTTCTTTGTCAGTATTTGCATCACTGAGATTTTCAAACCACAAAAACTGGATACACCATCCCCTTGGCACCGGACTTTGAGATATTTATGTGCATTAACTAGATTCCCCCCCTCAGTCTTCTTTAGACTAAACAGGCCCAGCTCTTGCAGTGTCTCCTCATAAGAGAGATACTTTAGTCCCTTAGTCACCTCTGTGGCCCTCCACTGGACTTTGTTTTTATTTAGCTGGAGCAAGGCACAAGCCAGCTGGCAGAATCAGTGCCTTCACTTAGTAAATCTGTCAAAATGCCTGTGCACCCAGGAGGGTAGATTTAGATATACAGACTTGTGTCAATACAGACCAGAAGATTTCAGTCAGCAGAAGATATAAGTTCTATTTCTACAATATAATTTAGGGTGAGATCAAGGGCATTCTATTAGAAACAAAAACAAAATATATATTATTTTATACAACAACGACAAAAAAAAACCACCCACAAAAGAGCAGGGGAAAAAACATCCACAGAAGGTCCCTAAACAAAACCAGAATTATCATCATAGGCATACATTCATTCCTAAACTGGCATTTGGTGTCACAAGGAGAATTTATCTAGAGACAGAAGATTTCCATAGGCATAAAAATACTGGAAAATGAAGTCCCATAGGAGACACAGAATCTCATCAGAAAACAACAGGAATACACACAAAATTTTGCATGTCATTATCCTGTACCACTGAGGACAGCTACCAATTTAACAAGACAATACTAATGCAACTGCAGCACAAATGTGCATCTTATATGATGCTTTCAGAGCTTAAAACTGAAGAGAATTCTATATCTACATCTTAAGTGAACCTTAAAATATATTCCCATAAGACAGAGCCTTATCTCTGCGTAGAGCTTAATCAAAAATTGTGTACCAGTTAAGACCACTGAAATTTCAAGTTTAATCTCACATAAAATATGCACCCAGATTCTCCTCTACTTTAGGGAGAAAATCCTGTTCATGAACTGGGATCTGAAGTATTTATTCCATTTATTCTCAGCTTTCACTCAGCCAGTATGTTAGCTGCAGTTAAAGCATATAAAATCTTTCTGAATGTGTTCATGTACTGAAGGAAAAATTAATGTAATTATACATAAAATGCAAAATGATTTGGCCCTGTTTCGGAGGGGGGACTGATTGAAAATGGGGAGGGGAAAGAAAGAATAAACTCGGCATATTTTATGTGGTTTTCATTGTGATAACAGTAGCTTTAGCTTCAATGTCTTTTCCCAGATGTTTTAACTACTAGGTAATGACCTCAGAATTTTATGGATTTTGGTCTGCAATTTCTCCCCATACACTTAATAATTTTCATGGAATGGTAGCTTTTATTCGAGTGAGGCATCCATTGAGAATTGATTTACTAAGTAGGTATTTTGGCCTCCATTTTTTTTATTTCTATCCAAATAAATGTGGCAAATAAAATCTAAATTCAATCAAAAAAAAAAAAAGTAAGCAATTTCATAACTCAAAGTCATAAACTGGAAGAAGAACCTGCATCATCTTTATGTCCTTAAAGTATCAATCTGCCAGCTAGTATCTATCAGATAGTTGTCTCAGAATTGCTTGCTTTTTTAAAAATAATACAAACATCACTTTTAAAAAAAATATTTGCATAGCAAGCAGAGAGGAATGAACCCAAGAACAGAACAAATTATAGCACTTTGTATTAATAGAGCAATTATTTATTGCTCATTAAAAAGCTATTAGTAAAATATTGTTATTTATGATAAGCAATAAACAGCATGCTGCTAAGCAGTTGGCAATAGAAATTAGAAAGCAATAATATCTGTTAGTTGGAAAGTTAATTTATCTGAAAATTGTTTTCTTCAAATGTTTAGTAGTATTTTTGTTTCTTTTTAGAGCAATGACAGTTAAAATATATTTATTAATCTGCTCTTTATGAAAATTACAGCATTTGTATGTACTTTGCTTCTGCTCATTACTCATGTCTTAGCTCTCCTGTATCTGTCACTTATATATGCATGTTGTTTTAAACTCCTAAACAAGTGGGCACTATTGATTATCATCCCACATCCATCTAATCTCAGATGTGGGCCTCCAGTTAGTAATGCTGCAGGAGTGTTTTCCCTATTAGAAAATAAATCTTAATAAGTCAATTGCATTAATGAGTCATTTATACTTATGAACCTTTTGAGAAGGGCAAAAGTTTCCAAATTTTGATTTAGATGTAAATATTCAGCACTGAGCTTTGCAGTGTTTTCCATTGGGACTGGGGAGATGACCTTTGCTTTTTTTTCTTTTTCATTTTTCTTTTTTTTTCTTTCTCTTTTTTCTTTCTTTTTCTTTTTTCTTTTTTGATTTTTTCTTTTTTTTTTCCCTTGTAGAATAAAAATTTTAACGCATAGTTTTCTTAGAACCTCCACATCCATATGCATTATAGCGTACAGGTTAAGGAACATTGTCATAGAAATGTGTTCTGAAGATTTAAATGTGTCAAAGTGCATTGATTTAAAATCAGTGCATCTGGTAAAATTATAACTTCATTTCATCATTTCTTTTTATTAAGAGTAGATTTAAACATACAGATTAGCCAAGAATAGGACCCACATGGAATTTTTTTACAATAAAATAAAATAAAAATGCTGAAAAACCTTGTTAAGGTAAGTATTAAGATTTACTACCTAGAATTATTCCTCCATCTTGCTTCTAACTGCAGTAGCTTTGACTTGGCTAATTATCTTAGTTCTAAACTCATATGTAATCATTAGCAAGATCATGAAGCCAGGCAATTCCTGCATAAGTTCTTTAAGAAGGAAATTGTTAGTGATGGTTTTGACCTTTTTATAGTTGTTTCGCAGTTCAAGTGTGTGTAGGAGGTAGCAGATTTTTAGGTTTGTTTTTTTTCCTGCCCAAGAGAGTTGAACCTGCATCTCCTACCTCCCCTGAGAGGACCATTACAAACAACCTATATGCACCTCTCTTGTTGGAGCTGTTCACTTGCTAAAAAGGAAACCAAGATTAATTGGGCCCAGGGGAAGCACTAGACTGTAGCTTGGTTTTTCATGCAGAGATATAAAACTTAACTGTAAAAATCTCATTTGTTTACCCTAAATTCTAGAGTCTCAATTATGTGTTTGCATTAAATTGTTATTAGGTAAAACACATAAAACCGGGAAGAGGACAAGAACCCTCAAAGGAGGGTCCCAGATTAGCTATGAACCTGAGCTCCATGAGCACACTCTGAGTCCCAGGAAACCTGCAATCCTGACTGCCCAGTAGCAGAGTTTAAACAGGAGGGATGGCAAACAGCCTCATCTCACATCACTTAATTCACTGGGATGAAGTGTCTCACGAGAAGGACAAGCTTTTGTCCAAGCCACCTCAGACAAAAAAGGAAGATAAACACATATTTTATTCTTTCTGGGAAATTTTTAGGACAATTTGCTTCAAAATCAAAGTATTGGAGTAGTCATTTTCTACTACTACTTTATCTTCTCTTTAAGTTCCTGTAGAATCTAAGGGCTATACTCTGAACGATATGATAACATAAGTGATTTAACGGGGTTTGACCTAACCTGCTTGGTGTTTTCTTGAAAGTCAAAAAAAAACCCACTTTCCAGACTAAAGATAAAAATTATCAACTTTCTTGTCGTCAGTATTAAATAACATATATATATTCTTCATCTCATGTTTAGAAGACAGTTTTCCTAAGAAGAAACATCTCTAACAGGTGTTGTATTAGGACACAAAATGGCTTCTTGAAGACACCAGATACAGAACTCTTGATTCACAGAAATCTGTGCAAATGCTTCTATGGATTTAGAAATATCTTTTTTCATAAGTGTATATTTTCAAACAACACGTCATTCAAATTCAGAACCTCATCTTATGTTTTTACTTGTGGGTAGGACATACCTCAATCTACTCTGTGGTAAGTAGATGAGAATATTTACTAACTTTGCAAAGCTGACATTTCAAATCTCTAAACCTCATCTGAATGTTTTACTGGGAGACAAAGAAAAAGATGTACTTTAGTATGTTCAGATTGTGATTTGTTTGCCATCATGTTCATAACAATGAAATTTGTCTTCTGCTTATAAATTTTGAAATAATCAGAAATAAAACTAGAATGAGTCAAATAAACAGCAGTGTCTTTTAAAAATGGAGGTACATAATCTGCCTGCCCTCCAGGTTCTAACTGTGCAACATGATACAATTTGGAAAGATCTGATCACTGATTCTTGGCTTCTGTTCTCGCCATTGCTGGCTGCTGCAGAAAGGAGTGTTTTCAGCAGACAAAAATTGACAGAAATGCATAAGCTCTCTTGGCAAGCAAGTTCACACTTGGCCTTTACCAGTTGGTGCATCAAGCTGATAGCTGGCCAAAAATACATTACAACAAAATAAAAGTGTACTGATCTTAAAAAGATGAGAAAAGTGCATCACACATGCCCCCCATCACACACAGATGCATAACAGAGAGAAAGAGGTACAAACTCAGAATTGGATGTCGGACAGAAAGGGAATAAAAGCAGTATGAAAATCAGTAATATTCTTTCTCTCATCTTTGTACTCCCCGTTGTTGCTTCCACTCCAGTCAGAAACAGCTTTCCTCAGTTATTACCGAGCTTACTTGATCCCCTCAAAGGACCTTGTTTTCTACATGACCTCAGGCATTAAGACTTTTTTGTGTTTCCCTGGAATGCTATATGAAGCTACTGGGAGCTGCAGAAGATATATTAATCACAGCTGTTTCTTATAGCCTGTGGAATGAAAAACTTTTTTGTTTGTTTATTTGTTTTTTGAGACAAACCATTCATTCTGAAGCTTCAGGAAAAAAAAAAAAAAAGAAAGATTTGGCGGATCATGTTCAGCAGCAGCAGTATTATTAAACAATTATTTCAGAAGTAATAATTATTTCATTACGTAGGAAAATGGTTTCTTGACTTCTCTTTCTAGCTCTTGCCAGAGATGACCAAAATTCAGAATTCAGCAAAAAGCCTAATTTGTTTGCCTTCATGGTACATAAAATTTTATTTAAATAATTTTATCTGCATTTTTAGGCTGTTTTAAAGTTAGAATAATTAATGCCTTTTTGTTGAAAAAATGTTTTAGGTACTTAGATGCATATTTTTAAAACTTTAAGGAAATCAGTATATCTTCAAGAAGTGTGAAGACCAAACCTCCAAAATCATTCAAATTTTGATCTCAAGCCATACTAAATGAACTTCAACTCACCTATTTTATAATCAGTTAATATACTATTATGTATTATCTATTAATACACTATTATGTAGGTCTGCCAAGAAATGCTAATGGACCCCAAAATCAATTAGGAAGTAAAATAGGCAATAGAAAGTCCATAGCAAGTGCACTGGTTATTCAGCACTTGGGTTAACTTAGGAGGATGAATTTTCATTCATTATCGAAACAGCACTCCCAAATATTCTGAAATGTTAAAAGATCTCAAAGGCTATGCTCTTAATATTTTGCCAGAAGAAGAGGATATTAAAGACCTGAGAAGGGTTCAAATCTAGTGACTTTGCACAGATTAGGCTGCAGTTCTAGAAAAGATGAAGAGAATTAATCTGACTTTAGAAGTTTATGCCTTTTCATATTCACTGTAAACATCTCACATAGAAAAGGACTAAGTTAAACAAACATGGACTTCAATTATTGGTAACTGATGTTGGGCACGTGTAATAATAGGATTTATTTGGCTTGACGCTTTAAAAAGACTGAGTTTAGCACCAAGAAAAATAGTAAAATGGTAGTAGGAAACATGCCTAAAACATTTTAAAGAATGAGGAAATTATTTTTTTTCTCATCTCATGTTATCATACTTTAACTGAGATTCAGTAAAGATGTTGAAATTTAATAATAACCAGCATCCAATATGAAACAACATCCCAGTTTTATCACAAACTGTAAAGTAAAAAGTTTTTATCTTTGTATTTGGAGAGAAAATATTTAATACTGAAATTAGGCCTCAAGATTTAATTGTTTTCAAAATAATTTTTAATCATTGTTCTGAAAACATAGCAGGACTAGTCATCATAAAGTAGTTCATTTGTATATGTGATGCCAAATATTTGGCTAATTCAATTATTTGCTATCTTATACTATCTGAATGGTTTAAGAGGGAGTCAGCAGCACTTTATTTCTGCACATTGTGCCTGTGTGAATTCTGTACTGCTGACAAGAGGTATTGAATATGCTTTGACTATTGGAGACAGACACGCTTAAATCACCAACCATACCAGAGAAGGATAAGGTATCTTCTAGAGAGGCACTAGAAAGATTTGAGGGTTTTCAAAACATTGTTTTCTTCAGGAGAAAAACAAAAAAAAAATATTAGAACAACAATTAAGGAAATTAAAATCACTTATAAACTCAATGGGAAAATCAGCATCCCTAACACTGAAAAACTACAATCCTCTGACTTATCCACATGTAACTCCAAAACAGCTGATGTAGGACATGATATATTTAGCTTTTCAGAAGGAAAAAAAAAGCCCAAAACCTTTCACAGTATAAAAAGATGTTAAATATATGAAAGTTAGTTGTATAAAGGGCAGCTGATTGCTTTGTCTTCCTTTATAATTAATGATGTGAAATAGGTAGTTCCAGAGGATAGGTTATCCCAAGTATTTAAGATCATTAGAGATCTCTCCACTACCAATGGAAGAGGTATAAAAATTTAGCTTATTTTTGAACGATACACTTTTAAACCTGCAAATATTCAAGGGATGAATTATGCTCTGTAGCACACATGAACAGGAAATGTGAATTCCTACCCTGACATGTCAAAATTAGCTAGTACAATTTCTTTTACAGAAAGTAACAAAATATAACCACAGACACACAATAACATGTTAATCTGATCTGTATAACTCAGTAAATGAGAACACTGTACTAGCAGGTTTTTGTGTCTCAGACTGTCACAATGCTGCCCCCTTCCTCTGTCAGCCTACCCTGTTTCATGATGCTGTTGACTTATGCTATTTATATCCTTTAAAAGCGCAAGAAATAGAAGAAATGAGGTATGAAACCACATCAACAAGCACCAGCATTGTAAGAAGATATTGTACCTTTGCCGTATATGGATGCAATTAAAGAAATATTTTGGTTTAGGTAATCTATTAATTAGTGTGTCTGAAGAAGTATTTACAAAGATAAGGTTTAGGGAAGAAATAACCATACACCATATAAGACTATAGAAGAGCACATGCAAGGTGATGTAGGTTTTGCTTTAAATACTTGAAAGGTAAGATAAAAGCACCTTGGATCTCTTAGAAAAATTTCACCCTCAAAGAACACTAAAAAAACTGCAAATGAAACGCTGCCTTGGGCACCATCATATTTAATTTTGATGAGGAATGAATTGTGATTTCTTGGCATTTCTATTACATAGATATTTGGAGAATTAGACTGAAAAACTGCTGTGCATGCAAAGACCAGTGTCTGTCAGATGCCTCCAGTGCACCCCCTCACAACAACAGCAAACCTGTGCTGACCTCTGGTGAGACCCAAACTCTCCTGCTTCAGTGCTGAAAGACTGTTCCGAGCTCAAATACACTCTCAGGATTGAAGGTTACCCCAGGTGTAGCTCTCCCAGTCAGTGGGCAGGAGAGTGGGAGGCCGAAACTTTATCAGAGGGAGATGAATTTGATAACCTACAGATTGATTGTAGCAATAACTCTATTGATCAACTCCAGCCCTTGAAACCTTTGAGTAGCTTGAGGAACATTAGTACTTGTGATTCAAGGAAAATGAAAATACCCAAAAGGTCAAATAGAAATGGAGATTGCCTGTCAGTCAGTAATTTCCAGCAGCATGACACATGTGAAGGTGACATTAGGATGGGGACACTATAATGCTCAGAAGCTATCCAGCCATTAGCATCTTTCATTACAGAAACTGCAGACATTTTTACTGTTTCAGTTGTTTGAATGGAATAGAAAGCAGTGAAAATATTCACCTAGCAAATCAAGTTCTTAGTCCACAGTATGTGAGAATCAAGCACATTAAATAAATAGCTCTAAGTATTCAGACAAAATGTTTAAACTTAATTTAATATCCATCCTTTAAGAACCAGAGGAAAGAACTGTGAAGAAAATAACGGTCCACTTATTCACCTAAAGATGATATAAAACTTTGGAATGCCTTATTTATAAGAATATATTCTAGTTTATGTTATTGATAGATCTTGGGAAGGTTTGCATTATTATAATGTTACATCTTTAATAGTTATGGTTATCTGCAGGTTACTGAAAAAGTAGGAAAATGTAGAACCTTTTTTCTTCTTAAATACCATGTCTTTATCAGAGTCACATGGTACATCAAATATGTCAGCTTCATTTATTGCTAATAATTAAAGCAAACCTGAAATAGATTGCACCCAAGCATTGTCTTGTGGCTGCCAGGTCCTTATCACCACCCATTTTATTCTTACAAATATATTCCTCATTGGCCATGCCACCTGCTGACTAGATTTTTAAATATAGGGGGTGGGTTATTGTCAGAAATAGGTTAACAGATTCTCTGGCTTCTATCAGTGTTGCACTGAAGCTCCAGATATCAAGTTTGGCTGAAGTCAAAAGAGGTTTCTGGGATGACACCTGAAAAATATGGGATAGAACTTCTTGTTTATTGAGAGAATTAGCAAGGATCATGTTCTAAATTAGAGGACTTTGGCCTCTGAGCCCTTTTTCAGACTGTCTTGGAAAGCCAAACATAAAAAAAACAGATTAATAAATGAAAGTTATGACACATTCATATTTTAGGCCATGTAACAGAAATTTAAAAAAAAAGTCATGATCACAAAACCTCTCATGGTAAAATTTGCTAAGAGAAACAATGATTCTGAAAAGGACTCACAGATAATGATACATAAACTCTCAGTGCTATGCTGTGCCCAAAATAAAAAATTGTATCCTTGAATAAGCAAAAAGGAGAACACTGAGTAGGATTAAGGGGAACATACAATATCTCATTTGACATGTGTTGACTAGTACTGTAGCAATGTTGTTAATAAACCAGAGTGAATGTTGGTAATGTGAAGAGAACCTTACAATAAAAGAAGCTCAAGGAGCTACCATAGCATCCTAAAAAGAACATAAATTTGCAAATGAAAACTAAGAGATGGCTTCATGATCTGGTAGCTACCAACCGGATTATCTTTATTCTGCTTAGTGTAGATTGATTAGTACAGACTAGATCAAAATTCCCCGTGTTTACAGTGCAAATTAGCTATTAGAAAAATTGGCTGTTGCTATGGTGGATTTTTTGTAATTGTGTATTCTTTATTTGATATTACTTTCTAAAAGAAACTCCAGTTCTAACAGGAATCCATTCAGATTCATTAACAGATAAAACAAAAGTAAACAAAAAATGAAGAGCATTACTTTGCATAGGGCACATCTCCATTGATTAAAGGATTTAAAAATGAAACAAGTTCTAAAGTAATGCCTATCTGTATTTGTATCTCAGCAAAAGCTCTATAAAATTGCCTGTTTTCCTGAGATGCCCATATTCTCACTAATAGTAAGCAGCTGTGTCATAGAATGATAGAATATCTTGAGTTGGAAGGGACCCACCAGGATCAAAAAATTCCAGCTCCTGGCCCTGCAGAGGACATCCCCAAGAATCCCACCTTGTGTCTATGTATCCATCCCTACCTCCGGCCCTAATGACTGAAAAGGAGACAATCCTGGACTATGTAAACAGAAGAAAGCTCTGCACCTCAGTTCTGTACCTGCTATACCTAGCTCAGAAAGCCCCTTTTGGTTTACATATTTTCCTGAATAAGAGCTTGCCAAAAAGCATGTTAGACAAACTAGAGAAAGATTTAATAGGAGAAGCAGTCAATGAAAAGTTGCAATGTCCTGCGGCACAAATATAATACAAACAAACTGGATTTCTTTTCTACTACTTTTTACAGCTCCTTGTTAGAAGGTAGGAAACAATACTTTCAGAAAAGTAAGCTTTTATTTTATTCTTCTGCCTTCAGGCACTCTAGAACACATTCAGTTATCACAATTGTTCTCCAGCCTCGTCTATCTATGTCTCCACAGGACTGCAGGCCCCTTCAGAACGAGATCAGGTCCTATGAGCACTACAGATTTTCACAGCACCAAGTGCACAACTTTAAAGTTATCCAAACCCCACACATTTTCACCTTTCTGACTGTTTGTACAATATTGACAAATTGACAATATTGACAAAGTTTTACTCCCTTGATAATGGATACAGTATTCATCCTGACCAGAAGACTGTTGCAGGTTTAAGAGCTGGTGATCCACATAAAATCTAACCTGAGCAAGGGCAGGTCTGTGCTGGGCTGCACATGCAGGGTGGCTTTCAGGCCTTTCATGTGCTGCACAAATGATTTGGCTGCAGAATAACCTCAGTCAGCTCATTGTAAGAGAGGAGCCAGCAGGCAGCTCCCATCTGGTACCAGCCATGGCCTTACCTTTATTTTAAAGGGCAAAAAGAAGTTCTTGTAAGAACATGACTTAGGAGTAGATTTCTTGTAAGGTAATTGTATAATAGCTCACATAACCACAAGGAACAGCTTTTCTCCATGGACAGCATGCACTTAGTGCAGCACACCATGGGAAAATTCATCCAGGGTTTGCCTGATGCTGCACAAAAGGGACATGCTTATCCTTTGGAGGAAGGCAACATTTGCTCGCTATCTTTATTATTCTTCTAATTCTTATTAATTAAAGGAGTCATTTTATTAAAGCATTTGTTGCCAGGCCTCTCTTATTGAAATCTGGAGACAACCCTATATCATCTCCCACTTCTCCTCACAGTGCCTCCCCATCCATGCTACAGTACAGAAAAGCATCAGTGAAATGGGAATTGTGGGTTATAGGCCTCTCCTTGAAGTGAGAATTACCAAAAGGCATTCTAATGGGTGAAAGAAATGAATGAAAAGAACCTTCGTGTTTCTCATTTTGCACTTAAAGTTTTTGCTGTTGAATGCGTAAGCAGTGCCTATGGCGCAGCTGATTCTGAGGTGGGTCGGGGAATTCTTTCATTTCACATTATTAAAATGTTCCATTGTCCTGTCCCACCCTCTCTCCAAAAAAAAAAAAAAAAGAAAAAGAAAAGAAAAGAAAAAAAAAGAAAAGAAAAAAAAAAAAAAGAAAAGAAAAGAAAAGAAAAGAAAAGAAAAGAAATAAATATATACTGCTAAGTTATCTAAAAAAGCCTCCCCTAAAACAGTGAGGCCAACTAAGCTCTAGAGGAACTACATTAATAGTGATACTTTGATACACCTCTGAGACGTGGATTACCTTCATCCTTCTTTCAGTAGCATAACAATGCCATAACAGAAAGAAATTCCAGTGTCTTCTGTGCTTTCTCATATCCAGTGTTGGGTGGTTTGTGGGAGTAGTATGAAGGGATTATTCACCTGATACAGGGAGGATACACTCAAGGACACTAACGAGCACTACAGTCTTTCAGGAATTGTTTTTCTTGAATAATTTAGACTGCAAATTTAAAACACCAGGCCGTAGTAGAAGAAATCCTTAAAATTGTACATGTAAACTCCTCCCACTGTAAAGTAATGTAATTGTTTAATGCAACACACATTATCTCTAACATGCTATTATTAGAGCTTGAGTTAAAGCTGAAGAAAATAAGTAATCTTTTCTTTTAACAGTATATTTGCCAAATTCAGCATCCTGTATTAAGAAACAAATGAACAAACAGTCCTCCTTGCCCTGCAACTTTCACAGTTTTCTAGAGCACATTTCTACTTATTCCTCTGCCGTATGGCACTACATCCTCACCTCCAAAACACATTTAATTATAGAAATGGTAAACCAAAATACATGTCATGTTCTTCCTGATGTCCAACAGAAACAATTTCACTGTGATTATTAGAGTTCATCTGCTTAGTGATCAGACACTTATTAGCTTTTTTCTGAATTATTCTTTTATTCATGAATAAGGTTGGTTTGTTTCTATGACAAATTCTTATCAGCTTTTTTTGTTAAAGAACAGAGGGAAAAATATTTTGTTCTTCACATCTATTTATTTTAGCAAACCCATGTCTCCTGAACTAATTTCTATTAGAAATGTGTTAATGGATGTAAGTCCTTAATAGTTGTATGATCTCCCAGATAGGAAAAACATCAGTGGTTCCTAGGTATTATTACAATTGAAAAACTACACTACCTTTTTCTCCACCAAGTGGAGCTTTTGACAAATAATTAAACTTTTGACATCATATAAAATAGAACCTTAGTGTTTCAAAGGTCAGTCTTAGAGAGTTGTATGTATATCTAACTTTTTCTGCATCTAGTCATCCTCCTGAGTGGGTTAGATAACTTCAAAGAGGTTAAAGTATCTTTTGAAGTCTGTTGGTGAGCAATGGGAATAAAGGAATCCTTGGTTTCCATGCACCTTTTTATTTTTTTTTTAATACACAACTCTTGGAAAAGAAACTTAAAGCATGTAAGTTAAGCCCATCACTTTTGAGCAGTCAGGAATAAAAACATATTGATACATAACACCACAAGCTTACAAAACAAAGAAACAGAAACACATCTGGTATTCACCCAGCCTGTTGGCATGTGCCAGTGAGTTTGCAATCAGGCATGGAAACAGCCAAGCTCATGAAGCTTACATTTTTAGAACTATTGCAGTTGTCCTATAAATTATTCTGCATCTAGGTCTACATAAATAGCAAAGACAGATGCACAACGCTAGTGCCAGTTCTACAAAACATTATCCCAGTCAGCAAGATGCTGCAATAAATAGGTTAATCATTTTTAATGTCCTTGATGTTCATCATAGCAACATTAATCAAGATTAATTAATTTGGAGTTAATATGACTTCACTATGAATTACCAATGGTATTTACTTGTGAATTCAGTTTTTGCGGAGAGATTCAATCTCTTTCACTCTCAAAACCAACCTTGCTTTCTACACTATTCCACATGAACTATGGACTTCCGTGCTAGTGTTGATACTGATGTTCAGTGTTTTTTTCCCCCTTATCATTTTTCATTTTTATTGATATCTGCTAGAGTAGGGGTCCATCCAGTGCTTCTCCTTTGGTTTTTTTCCCAACTAAGAATTCTGGTGAAAAAATTTTGACCCAATTGACTAGTCCACTCTTGAAAAGCCACATGACTGATTTTCCCTGGAGAAAAATGTTACTTTTTTTAAATTGTCTAAAATTCTATCAGATAAATAAAGCTCCTCATACATAATATGGAAGTAACTAGAAAAATTCTTTTGTTTGAACTGATAGTTGTCTCTAAATATGAAATACACGCTCCTGAGTTTCATTAGTCATATTTGCAATGAAGTTAAATCATTAGAACATGGTAATTAGCCACATCAAAAATAAAAGTTCTTTCAGAGCTAGAATATAAAGTAGAAAACAGCTCAATGCCTTCTTAAGTACTGTCTATATTGACAAATGGAACTACTGGCCTAATACAGAAGAAAGAACAAAAATTACATTAAGAAATCAAAAATCAAAGTCCAAAACTCTTAAATTCCAGTTCAATATTTCCATAAATTAAACATTTTTTGTGGCTCTGAATCAATGTTCATTATATTTCCTTCACAAAATACTAGGTTTAACAAAAACTTCCAATACATTATTTTAAAAATCATTTATAGTTAGAACATTTCAGAATCCTGCCACAGTGGGTTCTTTTCAGAGGTTTCTAAATCTCGCTCACAATGATTTTTTCACCAGAAGACATCAGGTGTTACTGTATATTCATGCATATATGTGTGCATGTGTGTGGCTGTGTGCACGTATGTAGCTGTGTGCATGTTTTAAATTGTTTTCTTATCACATCTACCAGTTTGTAAGTTTGAGGAACAGTTTTGTTTCTTAATTGCAATATTGTAGCATATAGATGGACCTGAAAATGAGGCCTCAGGTTTTGTCCCAGGTTTTGAAATTTGGTCCACTGAAGCCAAAAGTTCCATTTCAAATTGCCCTTAAAGAAGAAAAACTAATTATGGCAAAATATTAAATACATTTTACAATAAAAGTGTAGTAAAAACTTCAAAATGAAGCTGAAGGATTGCTCACAGACTGCATATGTTGTATACCTGTAAAACAAATGTTGATTTCTTGTGGTCTCATTGCCTTCCTCTAAAACCAGTTAAACATTAAGTAATTAAAATAAAAAAATTTATTAAATTCTAAATGAACAAACATGGAATTAAAGAAAAAGTTGCTCTAATCAATCATCTCTCCTGGAGTAATTAAAATTCTTTTGATTTATGTCAAGTTGTTGCCTAGAGGGACTATCAAACCTCATTAATGGTAGAATTGAAACCAAAGAACAAAAAAGCTACAATAACACCTTGTAGAATTCACACTATTTTCTTGTCCCCTAAATATATTATCCTCTTTCTTCATTTGTTTTCGTTAACTCACAAGTACCATAGGAGCAATAACTGAAATAGAAGCAGAGTAAGGAAGTCTTAGAAGGTACATCAAATCTGAAAATGCAAATACCATCACCTTTGGGCTGTAGCATTTAATTCAGTTCCACAATCACAGTTCTGACCGAAGACAGAGGCCAAGACTGTGGTCACCAGGAAGCAAGAATATATTGAAGAGGCACATAGAGGCCCAGTGAGATTAGAAGAGTGGGAAGCAAAAAGCAGAGTGTTTTCCAAGACTTATCTGCAATTGCATGCAGAATATATCAATATGAACACATTGTACGAACAAGCAGAAAGCATTCACTGAATTCACAAGGATCTCTGTTCAGTGTTCAAGCATTTTCTAATTCATAGATGGGTGTAACCAGAGATACCTCATTTGGCACAGCCAGGTCAGGTATCAAACAGCACAATCTAATGACTATACGCAAGTTCTGCACATCTGTGAAGGTGCTACTGAAAGCAGAACAATGTTAAATATCCCAAGGAATACTAACTGATTCTTTTAATATGTTATGAAGTGAATTCATAAGCTAAAAGGAATCCTGCTATCACGTTTGTTTTTTTCTTAAAGTCTAAAAGGAAAGGAAAGGAAAGAACCCAAACAAAAAAACCCCAAACAACCATCACCTTTCCAGTAATCAAACAGTATTTTTTTTTTTCTATTTGTACAGCAGACGCAAGAACCATCGATTACTTATCAAAGAACAGGCTAATTTATTCAGGACTGTGAAGAAAATCATTACAGGGCTTGAAGTATTAGGAGAGTCCCCTTGAAAAGTACCATTTAAAAACAGAGCAATTCAAGTGAGGTTCTATAGATTTTCAGTTTATCTGGTAGTTTGACCAATAGGTTTCGAAAAGTCACTGCTATCATATGGAATATGATTTAATTTTATAAAACTACAACTAATACATGCTGCTCATTTCATGTTGCCTTACATCTGCCTTCTAGATTTTTAACTGCTCTTTGTTATTTCTTCAACTCTGGTTTATGATGCCATATAAAGTCTTCATTATTAATCTATGGGGAATTATAAGACATAAGTACTGTAAAGAGACATCTAGAGGATAAACACTTCAAAATCGAGCGGTTAAAAATACGAATTGAATTACCACTCGTTACACAGATCAAAAACTAAGAAGAAATTTCAGTTCTGTCATTTAACTTCTAGTAAAACTGCTTTCAGCAAAGTTTTATCATACACACCTATACTCCACATGCAAGTGCAACCATGTGCTTTTATTAAATTTAAATTTTATTTCTCGTCCAAGTTTTAAGACTATTTCTTTAAAGAACCCCAAACAAACAGAGGAGCAATAACAAAAATCCCCGAAATCACCAACACCCCTCCACTAAAAAAAGAAACCAAACAAAAATAAAACAAAAATGAACATAAAACCCCACTGCTGATATTTTTCAATTGACTTGTATGTCTCTGTGTGTATTTCTTAAAAAAGAAATACGTAGCTCTGGCTGAGCAGAAGAACATGTGGTAAGTAGCTAGAAGGATGATTTTACACTGTGAAATGAGAAAAATGGATTGGTGTTTGCAGTGTCACATATTTAAAGCAGAGGCTGAATTTTGATCCCTTTGACAGTCAAGACTCACTATGTCCTTCACTTAATAGTACCCAGCTTCACTTTCTTCCTGCCTCAAGAAAGAGAGAAAACAAATAAAAGGGAGGGGGGAGAAGAAATAAGGCAAATATGGGAAAATGTTTATTTTTACTTGTTTAATTTATATTCTGCTCCAGTTATCGGCACAGCTACTTTCTGTTTCACATTCTCGGTAATAAGAGGGAATTTTTCCCAAAAAAGAGGGTGACAGCCAGAAAAAAAACAGCTCTACCCATTGATATATTTGAGTGAGTGGTCTGGGTTCTGGTGTTCATGTTGAACTAAAGCATAGTTCAGCAATAATGCATGACAACCTGCTTGTTTCACAAACCTGTCGTAGACCAGGAATATTTTCTTTCTCAGAACCTAGGCTTCCTAAATCTCAGACCTCTGCTGTGATAAATGAACACGTACCGTATCTGAGACACAGATTTGCTCTTACACCAGAAAAAACAAAAAAACCAAAACACAAAAAACTCTAAGAGTTTTAGGTCCCTCAGCTTGGGAATTTCTCATGGTGCACTTCAATTCCTCATGTATCAATGAACTAGCAGAACAATCTCAAACTATCAACATCTAAATCTCTCAAAAATACCTAAGGCTGGAGCAGGTATTTTGTAACCATGACTGAGCACTTCACTGCTAGACAACTCCACAGTGAATTGGTTTAGGCTGTGTAAGCCAGAGTAAATAATAGAAATGTTTTGATTTACAATATGGGGACAACCACATAGACTGCTCATAAAGGCACCTTTGTTTCTTTTCTTGACTTCATCTGAACTTCTTGGCTGCTCAAAGGCACAGTCTAAAGAACTGACCTCAATTTTCATCAAGACAATTAATAAATAAATAAACAAAATATAAATCCCCTAGAACAACACCAAAATTAAAAATTAACAAAAAATTCACTACTCACAAACAAGAAACCCACCAACCTATGCAAAACATATTACGCAGAAAACTGTTCATAGTAAAGGTGTCCAATTTTCATGCTGTAATTTTTGAGGATGGCATGAGTTTGAAAGAGAAGGCAATATTCTTCCTTTATTTGAATTTCGTGATGTAAAGAAAAAACCCCCATAGATCTAAAGATGATGTTCCTTTAGATAGACTGTCCTTGCTAAATTCTTTCCTGCTAAAGATCATTAGAGAATTTTATGCCCATAGAGAAAGTAAGATTTCCCAACAGAAATAATTAGAGTCTGATGTAGTCATTGTTTTGGTCTGCTAGTTTGTAGACTACATTTTGTACCTCAAAGTAACTAGCAAGTACAATTGGTTTTCAGTGGAATAAGAAAGGTCATCCCGTCAGGTACTGCATTTCTGATGATCCATGAAGAAGGTTTGTAATGAGCTGGCAATTGACATTGATTATCATTTAAAGGCAGTGAAAACGTACACAATGTGTTGCAAAGAAATAAATACATGTTAAAGAAAAAAAAACGTGTTAAGTGATGCCAGCAACAGTGAGGAGAAGAATTTGTGCTTTCCTGAAAGAGAGGTATGAATTTCAGACACCACACTTCCCTATTACTTTCCGTTCAGAGGCAGTGGCGCTGTGTGAAAATTTGGGAAAGGAAAATCTTTTCCTTCCTTCTCATTTTTGAAGTATGGTGAAATCACTACCTTGTATGCAGTGGCTGAGACCTCAGGTTACAAATTCACAGGCAGACAGCAGTATTTCTGTGCTGCGTGTTGGCTGTCAGCTGATTGCATTCTTCATTCTCAGTCATTCAGTCGTGTCTCTGTTAGAGTAGCCCACACCTCACTGTCACACCGTTCGCTGACCCTGGAGATTGGTGACATTCTAAATACAGACTGACATCTGTTGTTTTCAGGACACTTGATGGTAAAAATTGATGGAAAGCTGTTTTGGGGAGATCAGATTTACTCTTTGCAATTTGAAGTTGAGCAGCTCCATCAGCCTGCCGTTACCAAATAGTGCCATCACTTCCGTTGCCCTATCAGCTGCTCAGCAGTTCCTTGTGTCAGTAATACACCAGAGAGCTGTGACCATTTCTCCTTCATCCAGCTTTTACTCAGTATCCACTTCCAGCCCCGGAAAGAAGAGCCAAAGGAGAGAGCAGTTCAGTTGCCTGAGTTAGCACTTTCAAAAGCAGCATGACTTAAAAGCCATATAATTCTCCATGCTCTGTATTTGAGATTCAAAACAAGAATTAGAACTAGTAGCAATATGGTGGGGTGGTGGGGTACCACATCTGAATCTCATGAGGTAGGAAAGTATAATTAGATCCTAATAAGTGATAAAACTAGCTCATTTTGGAAAACAACACTCCTTCTGCAAGCTGTTACTATATTAAAAGTGCATGTTAAGCTACAATGCGTAACTATGTTTTTCTAGTTGGTTGAGTATTCTTCTTCTGTCACCCAAAAAAAAGTTGCCCTGGAAGCACCTCTGTGGAAGGCAATTTCACTGATAGGAGAAGTTACTTTGCATATACAATAGTGTATCACAGTTATGTCTAATGAATTACTGTCTCTCACTTAAAGGGCAGAGAGGGTGAGAGGTAACAAGGTTGAGCAGAGGAGACAATAACTTAAAATGCAGTACATTTTAAATAAAATAGGATACCACAGAGAAACCGTCCCTTCTATCAGCAGAAGCATCAACAGGGCAAAAAGTTAACAAGGTATACCAAGTAGCACCAGAAGAATGTTGTATTTTTAAGTCTCCCATTTTGCTCCTGTGCTGATCTTTTTCGCTCTTGCGTTGAATCACAAAGGGAACTATAAAACAAGCAGGAGAAGAGCTCCTATTCATTGACCCCTGAAGAGTTTTGTTTCACATTGGTCTTCTGTTTGCATTTTTTTGTTTTTACAAGTATAAAAGATGTTTGAGCTCAGTCACCAATAACCTCTTTACAAATGGTTGTGAAAATAACAATACAACAAACTGTATTCCTGGTTCAATACCTCCTATTGCTTGTTGTCGAGTTTGTGCTTCAGAAATAGGACTTTAATGATGTTGCTTACAATTAGGATGTCAGGGCAAAACACTCATGCACACAGAGCAAAAATAGTGTAAGAAATAGCCTAAGGTTTTCTTTTTTTCCTTTTTTTTTAATCAGTGAAACATCAGAGCTTCTATGAGTACCTCTATGAGTGTAGAGAGAAAAGTCATGCATTTTAATGATTTAGGCCCTTAACCATATGTATAAGGCACTTAACTAAATCAAAGCAGTTTCATTAAGACATTATTCCTAGAAAGAAAAAGGGTGTTATTATTATTTCATTATTAATAGAAGCCATTGCAATTTCAATTTTTACACATTTCAGTGGTGATTTTCAACTAAGAGACCAATTCAAAGAATTTTGCCGTTTACTCCAGCTGCCAGCACTGTTTTTGTGCTCCTCCCTGCAGCAGCCAACCCCTGGGAGAGGGGCGGGCAGCCTGGCCCCACCTCTGCAATCACCACCATCACATCCTTTGGCTGCAACACAGGTCAGCACACGTATTGATTACAGGGCAAGTTTTGTGCTAAACTGAATCCCACAGGAGTATGATCAGCGATGCTCAACCTCCTTTACATGGTATTAAAAGTCTTCTCAGGTTGATAAAGCAGAAGAATGGACAGTTTCTGACTCTAACAGCCTGAAATTTCAGGCACCTGCACAGGCTGCAGGATTATGACAGTTTTAGGGATTCATGTAAGTGGTTTTGTAGGTGCCTCAAGGAGCTTTTTTAGCATCTCCTAACACTGGATTTTGTGGTGCATCATTGTTGTGAGCTGCATTTATGTCATATTTCAGATGTAAAATGAATGAAAGAAATTTTTTATTTTAGTTTTCCAAAGGAAGATAATTCAGAATGAAGAATCTGAAACATTAGTCATGAAATACAATAAGGTACTGCTACTGAGTGAATATCCAGCAGTTGCAAAATGTAGAAGTAGATCTAAACCAACCTAAATTCTGTCTCTATATTAACTAAGTTTAAATTTAATTTTAAAAATAAAAGTAACTAAATAACATCCTGTGTTAGCAGATACTTTTCAATTATAAAATTTTCTTCTACTGGGCCTTTATTATGAATTTTTTTATCAAACCTCCCTTCAACAGGTACTACTACTTTTTTGGCTGTAGTGGCTTCTCAGTCCTCCTATATTTGCAATCATCAAATGAAATGTAATAAAAATAAAAACAACTCCAGACCATAAGTTCAAGCTGATGGAAAGTTTTTTTCTTTTTTGGCTTTGATGATGTGACAATACTAATAAAATCTAAATGCGACTGAACCCCCTAAAGCAGGTTTCTTAGATATGTACAAGTATCTGAGCCCTTCATACTACTCAAGACTATTGATTCTTTTCTCACATCATCTGAAGTGGGGCACAACATTAATGAAGTTCTAAAATCCCAGTATTGTAAACTACCCTCACTAACATTAGGTCAAACTCTGAAGACACATTTTTTAATTGCCCAGACTATTCCATTCTTTTCTCAATTAAAATGTGATATCAAATGTTTTACACCTATTGCACCTTTTCTATTAATAAACTGAACTTACATTTTTAATGATAGCTTAATGATATAAAATGTTGCATGAATAAAATATGTGAGAGTCCATGATTTGTGGACATGTGGAATATTTCCTTAGTTCATAGGAAAACTCTGGAGTAAAGGGAAAATAATTTCACAGGTACCTAGCATTCAAAAGAGATGATCTTTATACTGCAAGAGTGGCTTTATGCTGTAATAAAATCTCTATCACACATACGGAGGAGTTCTATGCATTTCCTTGCCAGAAGTTACATTTTGCTGAGAAAATTAGGAAAACGGTAAGTAGAGGTCAAAACCACTTAAACTTGCACACAGCTATTTGCAGTTGGAACAGTAGGACTGGTTATTTCAAACATTTTTTAACCTTTCCCAGTGCCAAAAGAACCCCCACTGTTTTTAATGATGCACTGTTTGAAGTACACATACCAGAATTTGTGGAGGCTTTATGTACAACATATCAGTGTGGCTATATACAAATCCATACCACTCCTCTTCTTTTTTTCAGGTCTAAGCATCTATAACACCTCAACACCCCATCCGCACAAAATCTTTACTGTCTACCTGGAGATATCTTTTTTTTTTTAAAAATCACATTTTCATTAATGGCATTTGATAAAGGCCAGGAGTACAAATGAAATATATCAAGATTAAAAACAGGAGGAGCATTGTGACTAAAAAACAAAGCAAAACAAACCTAGAAAAAAAAACCCAAACAAAAGTTAGTTAACGTTGAGGTGACTTGATACTACAGGGACAAGGTTAAAAATGCAGTGATATCGCATTCAAAGTTCAGCACTTGAAGACACTACAGCTAAAGTATTGTTCTGAGATGATGAATTGGAAGTGAAAGAGCCAGAAAAAAAGAAAAAACGTGAGGATACCAGTTAATCAGTGGCTGAATGCTAAGCTTCATGGAGAAGATAAATGTAATCCTAGGATGTACTGTGCATTTTTTAGTAAGATATTTTCACCAAAGGAAGTAAGTTGATAATTACGTTGTACAGAGAATTGAGAGGAGTTTTTATGTAATACTGTATTCAACTTATGTATATACATTTATATACACAAGCATATAATATATGCATCTATTTCAGAAAAAGGAAATAATCAAGAGAATGCTAAGACTCCTAAATATAGCCATTGGAGAGTTGCTAATTTAAAACGTCACTCATTTTGTGTTAAACTTGGAAAATAAAGACAGAAGAGGACTGGACTTTTCTGTATAAATGTCCAGGGGAAAAAAATCTTTCATAATTCAACAACAAATGTACAAAACCTCTTTACTATAATCTCTTTTAAAATGCAGCTGTTTAGTAAACTAGCCATCAGAGTCAGGAAACAGTGACATGATGGCATTTTATAAATAGATCTATGAGCCAGATATTCTCTTTACATTGAAAAAGACACAGCCTCTCTTTACATAACTGAAAAGACAAAATCTTTTGCAATAAAATGATATTTAAGTATTTTGCAGAAATTGAATTCAAGATCCTTTCCTTCTAGAGACAAGAAGTTTTACTACAGCTATTTTCACGTGTGTAATCAGAACCTTTTTTTTTTTCCTTATTTTCTGACAATATAAAAAGAAGTAGTAAATAACATCTGGAAGAATATGGGATAATGGTGTAGCAGCTACATAATTTTTCAAACATTCTCCCCTTCATACTGCTCTCTGACCATTTAGGAAGATTAGCAGGTAAAAGGAAGCCTTGGATCACTCTTCCTGAATGCTTAGGTGCTGCTAATGAAGGATGAATCTCAAATGTGAAAATAAAGCCTAAAAGCTGTTCTCTTAGTACTTTTTTTCCTGTTTTGTGATCTCATTATGAGCATTTTAACCACTTTATACCTCAGAATTTATCAGACATCTGTAGTAAAAGGTGTTACAATAATTTAATTAGTTAAAAGTATTTTATTAGTGCACATGTATTATTTAAGTATTACAGATGACAAAAATAATGTTTTTCTTTTGGTCACAGATAGCTTCCTAGCTTTTTCTAGCATACTTTAATTTAGAATGATAACTTCTTGAAAGCTTGAGTCAGCCTCTGGTAGCTGTATTAAAAGCTGTTAGCAATCATTATCTACTTCTAGAAAAAAGTAAACAAATCCAAAGCAGATGAGAAAAATACTCGAGCTCATACAGGTATATGTAGGAATGTGGCCACTAATAAATCCATCTACATCTATCTTTGATAAGCTAATTCATCTGCCTAAAGAAAGCCAATCAGAACTCAGAACAGACAACATACAGAGCCTTTTCCTTTTCTACCGTGTCACTCTTTGTAATCACAATTACATACTTTAGGACATTCTCAAGTGCTGCAATGTTACTTTACTACACATATTCCAACCTTTTAAACTCAGGGTTGTCTTCACACAGTCTAAGAAATATAATATTTGATCTCAATTAGCTGAACCAGAGCAAGCAACAATCGAGTTTCTTTCTATACGGACACGAAATGCTTATATATGTTCATATTTAAACATGCACTGCCACCTGTGGTCCAGGCAAGAGTTTTGAACTTACTGTGCATTTGAAGATGCAGTAATGTTACTCCATTCCAGTGAATTAAAAAAAAAAATTAAAAATGGAGTATTAGGCCAAATGCAGTTCTCATTTAATTTGATACTACAAGTTTGTTTAGAAAGTAGTATTTTGATTCTTATAAACAAAAAAACGAACAACCTCCAAACCCACTGAACTTATGTCTTTTGAAGTTAGAATTTATATGTAAGCAAAGACTAAGTATTGCACACAGAGCCTTGTCAGAATAACATCTTTGTGAAGAATTTTTTTTTTTTGTAACACTTCCTTCATGAATTCTTCATGTGTTTACAACTGAAAGTAATCTTTGAGTAGAAATGGCTTTGCTAAATGATGCAGCATAACCAGGTGCTGCTCATTTTCAATGCACAAAATCTTCAATTGTTCACAGTTGCATATTTGAATCCAGAATGAAAGCAAATAGCCCAGACTAAGCAATGTGGCAGAATAGCTGAAGAGAGTGCAAGAAGTAAAGAACGCCTCACTGCTGGCTCCTGTGAGCTACATTACCTTACCTCAAACTTTCACTCATCCATCTTCCGCCACCCAAATCTTCTTTAACACTTCGGTAAGCCTGAAATTTGCCTAAACAGATGAGAAGCCTCCACCCGTTCTACACTTTCTAAGTAAGACTCACTGAACCTCACAGCTGTCAGGGTTCTACCCTTCATCAGCAGATCCTGCAACCTCTTCTCCCTCTGGGCCTTAGTCTGATATGGTGCAGCTGTGAGACCTTGGAAGATGCTTCCATCAAAAGAACTACAGAAGCCTTGTCTACATTCTGCCGTGCTGTCCTGTTTGGGAGCTGCATTAAACTCAGGCCTTTGCCCTTGACCCTCTTGGAGGCTCATCCTTACCTGTGGCAGCTGTTTGTGCTCAGCCTTATGCCTGGTCTCAGATTTCCTCTATCACTGCAGATTTGTCCACGGAGCACTGAGGTGCTGGCTGATCTCTGGATCTGCCCTGCCCGTCCTGTCGGGTACGCTGGTGTTGCACTCCTCACCTGGGAGGGCACTGCCCCTGCCTCTCCTGTCTCTCATCCTTGGCTCCCACCTCAGAGCAGACACTTTTGCTGGCAAGAGCCTCTTGCGCCATAATTTTGAGAGACAAAAAGGAGACCTACAGACAGCTGCAAGGCAAAGCTATGAAAACAATTGCTGCTCTTGCCTGAGTTTTTGAGCAGTAAGCACAAAATAACAGTTTTGTATCTTAAAATCTACTGTATACAGACAGCTACATTTTTATGACTTAAGGCTAAAAACTGACATTTTGAAAGTGAAATTGTCACACTTATGAGTTTTAGGCCAAGAAAATTCCAATGTGCCTAACTGCTTTGGAAATGAATTAAAACCAATTGGATTAGAACATAAAAACCTTAGAACGTAAAAACTTAATGTGCCTATCAACACATTCAGGTATATGGGTTTTTTACAATCTTTTAGAAAGCAAACAATGAAAAGGTGACTTGTTTAAACTCTCAGGCTAAGTTAGATGTCAATAATCTAGAACACTAACCACCCCCAAGAATGGTTATTTAAATTTGATGATCTCTGTAAATATGTTCAGGCTTCCTGTGTCAAGCGGCTAAACTAACAAGGTGAAACAGTCCTAGCTGGCATAAGTTAAAATCTGTTTCAGCTACAACTCTCCCTGCTCTGAAAAAGGACCTGAAATGAAGTATTTTGTGTGACACTGGCTAAAAGAACAGAAGCTGACCTCTCCTGTGCATTCTGAGTTACTGTGTTGCATGTGTATGAAAACAAATTCCAAAAAGAAAAAATTTAACAATGAATACTGAACTCATTAGAACTTTCTTAGTGACAAACATTCACTTCAGGGTCAATTCACACTGGGTAAAATAAATATTAAGAACAGCTGCTGTCATTATCTGAATAGCTCAAACCTCATGCTCTGTAAAACTGAATATGAAATTTATAAGGTCATATTTTATTTTATTAATATAAGTCCTTTGGAGAAGGATTAGAGGAACAGATGAAAATCATAATAATAAAAAAATCAAAACCCCCCGAAAAACAAGTAAGGTGGCAGAGCTTGTTAGCAGTAGTTGATCCCTATTTTTCATCTTTAGAGCAGAAAAATAGGAGATAATCTTTATAAAGTAACCATTTCACTGAGGCTGGCTGGACAAGGGCTGTCTTGTGGAAGGTGCTGAGCAATGCCTTTGTATCACTTGCTTTTTTGTCACTTTATTTATTTAAACACCTTTATCTTGAACCACAATTTTTTTCTCACATTTTCTCCACCAGTTCTCTTCCCCATCCTGCTGGGGAAGAGCAGGGGAGAAGGTGGGAAGGCAGTGAACAAGGGAGTGTTTTATGCCTCATTGCTGGCTGTGTTCAGCTGACAACGAAGACAATGACACAAATTATGCTCCTGATTCCTTTCCAGCCCACCCCTGCCATAAGCAAAGTGAAATACCATGAGGAGTCTGTACTGAACTTCTGGGATGCAAAGGAAAATGTGTATACCTTTTCGTGCAGATGAAAAAATCCTGCTGCTCTTCTTTTCCATACTGTGAAACCACACTAGCTGCCCCAGGCCTTAACAGGAGACTAAGGCTTTGCTTCCAGTAAATAAAATCATTCTAGCATAATACAGAATAAAACAAAGGTTATCCTTGAGGTTTAAATGTCAAAAGGTGACCTTGAGAGTACTGGTTGCACATCCCAGTTCTGGCACAAGTTTCAGCTAACAGCATAAAGTGTCATTCTGAGCAAGGTTCTCGCTAAAACTCTTTCCCTTGCTTCAGCACATGTAAGAAATGATAACACTTATTTCTTCTGTGCTTTCTCAAATAAATATTTTTAGAGTCAAACCTCTCTTGCCTATCTCATTTCATAATATTTTGGCCACTACTATAACACCTTTAAGCCCTTGCTACAAGAAGCTCTTTCAGATTATTGCAGGTACCTTGTCTATATATGAGGAAGAAAATTTTGATCATTACAGCTCATTTTTGTTCTGAATTCAGCCTGAGCAGCAAACTTTTATGGTGACAAAATTATGCAACCGTACAAAGAAGGTTTTACTGCTGATTTGGACTTCAATAATAGGTGGGAACCAGTTGATTCTGATTTCTCAGTGCTGTAGGGTCTGGAAGCCAGGAGCAGCTCACTGTTACCTTCCAAGAGTAACAGATTTAAAAACACAATGGTTTTCTCAAAAAAAAGTAAATCGGTATTGAAATTATTTCCACTGCAATTATTTCTTCTGCAATGTTTAGACCCAAAACAGAGTTTGCAGTTGTGATCTCTCACTGAGAATAGTGCAACAATATATTCATTTCAGAAACAGTGATAAAAAATGGATCAAAAGGAGGAAAAGTTCACCAGCACTGTATTAAATGACAGGACTCTAATAAGAATTCCTGCATGGATAAATTGTGTCTAAGACTGCATCCAGAACCTGAAAGGTCTATTTGCCTGAATAAATTGTAGAAGCATTGTCCACAGTTTTAAGACCAAGGTTAATGCTGTTTAGTGAATGAATTATGAAGAAAAGACATATTTGAATAATAAACACTTTTTTTCAGTATAAACTGCAGTTTATTATACTTTCATACATTCAAAACTTACTGATTCAAAATAATACTGCTTTAAAAAAGATTTAATGGTCCATGAGAACATAAAAATAAAGTATTCCTTTTTAACACATTTGGGCATTCTTAGAAGAAAAGCTTTCCATGCTCTGTGGGTCTAGGAGGCCTCTGTCAATGTTTGCATTGACTTCTGTACATTTCAAGGCAGCTCACTGCATTAGCAAAGGGAGCTGAGACCTCTTTTGTGCCATAGCATATAAAAATTATTTTCTTTCCTTTAAAATATCCAAAAATGGAAGTTTAGTACTTTGTTGAACAGGCAAGAAAGAATAAATGAACATACTCTTGCCTTGAAATATAGTAACTTGAATCTGATTAGATGTGCTTTATTAAAAAGCCTTCAAATCATCTTTTCTCCTAACACTTTTATATGAGGTTTTTTTGGCTACTCAGAGACATGATATGCTGATAGCATTCAGATAAAAGAAACTCAAATGTGCCAACTTCTTCAAACAGTAGAAAATTTTCTTGCCAAAACAGCCTTCAGTTCCTCCTATAACAGAATGGGCAGAAAATGCAGGCAACACGGTGGTTTGTAGTTTATATGAATCAGCAGTTGTTGAGGACCAGAATAGTCACAATGCTTTTGGGTTTCATACCTAAACTATGCTTAAGTCAGGAATATGGTACTGAGAGTTAAATCATAAAAAAATTATTCTTCTATTTTAAGTTGTAGCAATATGGGTGTTCCCTGGGTTTTGGGGGTTTTTTTGTGTGCTCTTTTGGTTTTATGTTAGTGTGCTTGTTATTTTAGGGGGTTTAAAAAAAATGAAGAAAAAAAAGAAAGAAAAAAGGGAAAAAACCCTGTTTTGCTTTATTTTTTGGTTTGGTTTTTTTTTCCTTCAAAATTTCTGCTATTACAGGTCAAATTTTAGAGAAATGTTGTTCAAATTCATTGTATGGTTACTACTGCGTGATACTTGGCTTAAATCAGTTTGCTTTTAACTCCCTCACAAACTTTACTGATTTGATTCTAAAGGAGCTAAGAAAGAGATTTTTCAGTTTCAGAATACGTATAGCTATACTGGGTTGTGAAGCATTTAAACTATTCTAGTTTGCTTTTAAGAAGTATTTAAACTGTTCTAGTTTGCACAGTCCCTTAGCTCCTGATTTTAGCATTTTAAATTAATGTAGTCTGATCCAAATACCTTTTAATTTTTACAAACCATAAAAAAAGAACTGTAGAGTTTTCTTTGGAACCAGAAGAAAAATGTGATGCTTTTTCTTTCATCTAAATTATAAAATTGTTCTCTGGTTTATCTGTGTGCTGTATTCATCAGTCTAGAGATCTGTGTTGTTTGCTTACCCTGAAAAGCACCTCTGAGAGTTTGCAGAGCTCTAAGGAGTGAAGGCACTGACTGAGACCTTGCAATCTGAAGCTTCTTGGTTCCCAGGGGAATGTTGATTATAGCCATCCTCATATCCTGCACTCGAGGGCAGGTAGGAATGCAAGCAAGCCTCAGAATGAGCCACAAAGAGGCATTCAAAAGAATACTTAAGAATTCATAATAACAATTTACTACTTAGGTTTTAAATTTTTCTAACGCAGACTCTCTTTTTTTTTTTTTCTTGCTGCAAGCCTCTCTATTTACATGCAGGTGTTGCAGCCAAGAGCTGTGAGCAAATTAATTTAAAATTTATCCCTAGGAGCATCTTCTCAACTGTTTGAAGTGTTTCTTATCCATTTTAACTGGAATGTTCCTCGCTGCTATTACAGTCGTAATAAAACTTGTAATGTATTTCATATCCCATGTCTGTGGTTCAACTTGTGTTTAACCTTCAGTGCTCTTTGGTTGTATATGGGGCAATAGCAGTGAAAACATGCTTCTATTTATCCCTGTGTGCTAACCTTAAAGCACAACATTTAGCAGTGTTCCAACGAGCTGCAGTTGCAAATGGTGAGATTACCATAACAGATTTTCAGTGTGCTTTTCCCAGCTATGTGTAATAGAGATGAGAATGTCTATATGCCAGACCAAACACTGAGGCCAGAAGGGAGTATTAGGTTGTGTTTTTATAATAGACTTTGTGTCTGTCTGGTTTAGAACATATGCTCTGTGTCCTGAATCCATCCAGGCATGCACAGAAAGTGATTGAAAGGTATCTTTATCACTTCTCCCAGTCTCTGTAACCCTGGCAGTTCTGCTTAAATTTACAGTAGAAAACACCAACTAAATCAATAAAACAGAATGAAATGCATTATAAGTGTCTTTCTGTCACAGTAGATGTGATTCTGCTTGGCATTGGAATATTGATCTTTTAAATAAAGTTAATTATTGTCACAGAATTAATTCAGGAGAATACAGGAGAAACAAATGCAATCTGTAATGTGAGTTGAACACACCCTGCAATTAAAATTGTAGCCCTTTACTCCACCACAATCTGTGTCAGCTCCAAAGTTGGGGACCTCTGCTGTCTTATTTGAATAACCTCTTATTCTACTAGTTGTTCTCAAATTAATAGGAATGCAAAGCTCATGTTTTGATTTTAAGGACAGCCAGCAGCGCACCACAATTTTTGGGGTCCTTTCCTTAATGTTTTTGATCACAGTGCAGTGTGCATTGCCCAGTACTGTTTCTCCTGGTCTTTCATGCTAAATGTAAATATCTTATTTGTTAAAGAAGTAGAAAGATCATTTTATGGAGTTATGTCAAAAAAAAGATTAATCAGATAAATATGCAATATGACCCTCAACAATTCCAAGGAAAATCTACAAAAATGAACACAGAGAACGGACTTGCAGTTAAAACTGACTCTCATGTATGCCTACAGTATATAACACATCATAAAGAGGACAACACACAGTGCTGTTGCACTTTTGTGGGAATGGTACCATAGGTAGCACAGGCAAAAATGTAGAAAGAAAGATCCTGAACATAATAGTCACTGTAGACTTTTAAGAAATGAAGCACATAGATACATGAGGGTTATTCTGTAGATCTCAGGCAACAGATAAGGCATACAATGCATATTCTTGTAAATACCTCACTGATATTGAATTCACTTTACAGCATTGTCTTGTTTACCTTTTCCCGACAAAATTTAGGAAAGCTGCAGCTCAGTATTTGGATGAATTGTAAATAAACAACCTCTTTCTATGTTATTACTCTTTTTAAATGACAGCAAGAAGCTCTTTCTTCTAGCATAGGATTA
Organism: Edolisoma coerulescens; assembly: GCA_013397115.1. Taxonomy (NCBI): domain Eukaryota; kingdom Metazoa; phylum Chordata; class Aves; order Passeriformes; family Campephagidae; genus Edolisoma; species Edolisoma coerulescens. Next base: position 705,356 of record VWZW01001649.1, read on the forward strand.
TTCTAATTCTAACATCAAAATTAATCAAACTGCCTTGGTTAATCAAAATTATATATTATCATCCTGATTGCAATCATCTATCAAAGATCATTTCCTCCTGCAGTTTATACAGTACGTAATCAGTGCAAAAGAATAATAAACCAAGTCTATAAAGTGAAAACATGAGTTGTTAATTGTGTGGTAAATAAAACCATAAAACAATCTGGCACTTTCTAGGCCTCCCACATATGTGTGCATATATACATATATGTATCATGCCTTTCACAAACTCATGTGAGGTCATTCCAGAGACTTATTCACATACGCAGAATTCTTTTGGTTTTTGGTTGGTTGGGTTTTGTTCTATGTTTTATATCAATATCCCCATATAAAAATGTGAAACCTCCTGGTTAAGGAAGTTTAAGTCAGAAATTTGTTGAAGATTTAAGATACAAATTTGCTGAAGATTTCCAGAGAAACTTCATGTTTCTTTGCTGCTGCTTGGCGGCTGACTCTGATCTTGTCCTTATCTGACTCCATGCTGTATCAGCCAGAACATGTCCTTCAGGTTTATTATCAATTAGGAAACAAACCTGATGGTCTCAACCAGCCAGAGATAGCAGTATTGAGAAACAGTGCTTTTATTTCAGATTCACTCAAAATGTGAACACACTAGAAATACAGAAGGACAATAAGTCATTCGATAGTGATGCCGTGAGTTTTTGGGTTGGTTTTCAATGCCTTCTCCAGACTACATGTGTGACCCAGTTAGAGCCCTGAGCTTTAGCTCACAAAGTTGGAAAGCAACACATTTTTCTTACACAGCATTTTAAGTGAAATTGCCTCAGTTCCAACAGTATATTACAGAAATACAGCCAGCCACTGTAGAATTGTCTAAACATTTAGAATTAGCTGGTAAATGTGAGCATACTACTATAAAATACCTTGTACTACTCCTTAAAGATTGATGACTAATTTTAGGTGGACTGTAGCCAAGAATAAAAAATCCTCCCAAATCTTTGTCTAAGCTTCTTAGAAGCAAAAGAGTTATTGCTCTATTTGTACCCACCAAGAGGCAGAAATGGATGACTCTGTTGTATGCTAATGTTCAGGTCGCACAGCACTCAAGTGCCTGACTGGTTAACTTGTAAGTTGCCAGTTGAGTATGGGTAGCGCTGGAGGCTGGCCAGGGTTAAATCAGAAGCAATCATCTAGCTTATAAATCAGAAGAAGGGAAAAAAGGAAAAGTCACAACAGAAGTCTCCATTTGTTATGAAAGACAGAATGTCCTTGAAGAAAACAGGTGTTGCAGGATCATTTCGGAAGCATGAAAAGCCAGTAAGGCTCACCTTGGTGACACACGTCTGATGTTGGAAAGGCGTTATGGAAGTTATGAAATCCCGTGGGGGGACGGTGTGTGCTCAGCCATAAGACTTCCCCAGTTTACATGTACATGACTTCAGGACATAAACCCCTTTTGTCTGACGTAACATATTCCAATGTATAATAAGTGCATAATCACGGCTCTTTGTTTATGTTTTTTTCAGAAGTTTCTTTTCCATGCTCTTCAGATTGCATAATGAAGCAGACTAATAGACTCATTCTCCAATTCAAAGAGAAACGATTTGTGTAACAAGTGCATGAAGTGCTATCTCAGTCTACACTGAAATTAACAAAAAACACAAAGATGCCTACACATAATTAAATATTCAAAGGCTGAACATGTTGATTTATTTGATCTTTGTTAAAATTGCTGGGTTTTAATTGATCAATTATGGTTTTCAAAGGAATTATTAGGCTTGAATATATGAGGTAAGCTTTATGGTTCCTGGAATTTTTGGAGATTTGGCTTTTGGAAACAGGAAGCAATGAATGAAGATGTAAAAAATACCATTACATTAAGAAGGATTTGAAAATATTTCAAACAAGATGGGCCTAGAAGGATTAACAAATTCAGACTAAAGAGGTTTTAGGAAAAGAGAAACTGAGAAGTAGAGAAATATGGACTTTAGAAAAAATCAACAGAAATACATGTACCTGATGACTTCAAAGACATGCTCTTGGAAAAAAGGACAAGAATTATTCTGGAAGGGATTCCTCATGAAATAAGCAGTATAATTGGCAGTGAACAAGAAGCAGCTTGTGGTTTTGAGGCACCTATTCTAAAGTCCACAGGCAGAATGAGATTAAATTTTCTCTCCTCTTTATAACAGAAATCAGACTTGGAGTGGCAGATACAATAGAAATAGATACAAAATAAAATTAAAATTCCCTAGTTAGGATTTTGGACAAGGCTTGATTAAGAAGAACATATATTATTTATTATATACTATTATATTATTATATATATATTATTTTGTGTAACAGATTCTCACAGTTATTTCACTGGAGCTACATCTGACATATCTGTATTGGTCTTGGACAATCTAATCTGGTAAATAAAACATATGAACTAGGAGGCTTGATAAACTAGTTCAAAGAAGTAAAAAAGAAATTCAAAAACTTAGAGCAAATGCAAAAATGAAATAAAAGTGACAAATATTTTTTACAGTTTCAGGTTTTGGTGGACTATTTTAACTTGCCATCTGGAGATATAACAATATAAAAAGGCTTACATAATATAGAGAAATGTACTTTAAAGATTCCTGCCTGTGGAAACACTTTTCTTTGCAACACTTGTTGCTACGCCAGAAAACATTTTCAAGACACAGCAAACAAATAGTGACTTGCAGACGAATGGGTCAAACCCAGAAGGTCGTGTCAGTTTAATTTCATGGTAGGAGATGAGAAATTGCTGATGGGTCAGGGAAAACGGGATCTGAGTACTCATATCCATCTGTTCCTTGGGGTATATATAGAGGCTTTTTAATCCCATCTGTTTGTGGTAGCCAGAGCACAGGTTGTATGATCAGCACTTAGTAACTGGCTTCTCTTGACACAAGCGTAATTCAAGTTTGGTGTTTTTATTTCATATTTTTGTAACATCAGCAGAATGAATCCAAGCTTTAAAGATATTCTTGACTTTTACTATCCTCATTTAAAATATAGCTGAGCTTAGAAAATATTTTCAAATGCATGCAGACTATGAGGTTGCAAGCAGAATCTGAATGTACTACTCAATGTCTCAGCCCAGTCCAAAGACTAGTCTCTGATCCAAAAATATGTTTTAGAAATTTCTAGATTTCATTGAAAAAAACCCAGTAACATGTGCTGATTTTTAGGCTTATAGGATTGGTCAAATGCAAATAAGGGTGAAATACATGATAAGGAACTGAATTGGCTGAAAATGGTCCAGGTCATGGTGCTCTGATGCAACATTCAACATCGCTGAGCAGAAAATCATCAGTGAGCTTGATTCCTGATGAGAATCATAGGGATTAGGAAACAGGATATGAGTTCCTGGTTTTGTAGGAGGGAGGTAGATGGAACAGGGAGAAAGAGAACTCCATGACTATTTCCTACCAATTCCCAACATTTTCCAACATTCTATAATTTTTTCCCTCCCCATGAATATTACTGTATTTTATTTCTAGATAATATTTTTATCTGTACATATTAAATACCCTTAGAAAGAGAAGCATTACTTAAAGCAACCTATAATGTGGATATTTTGTATCCATGAAACATATGTTGAAATCAAGGGAAAAGTCATTGTCATTCTAAACTTTTCAAATTTATGAAAAGTTAAAAATTTAAATTCACATGAAAGAACTTAATGGTGAAGTGCAATTTTTTTGTACACTAAAAAATATGTTAAATCATGTTGTTTATTCAGGTATGTTTAGCTGAGTGAATGTAAAAATCTTGGTCTCAGTGAACTGCTTAAGACACATAGTGAATTAATGACAGATGAGAAAATAGAACACAGGTGCCTCAGGCATCCAGTTGTTTCCCTGTGTTAAATAAAAGCATCTTTCTGCTTGACACAGCAATGAATTCCAAATTTAAAAAGTCCTGGTGTTAGCTTACCATGAGGCATCTAGTGGATGCAAAATGAGCAGTTTACTTCTAAACTGATCTGTGAGGAAGAAATCAAGCCAGATTAAAGAAGTCATGTTCTCTCATTTACATAACTGTAACCCATTAGAAAACTCTGCCACAGTAAACCAGATGTGTTAAGATAGCTATGACCTGATTATATGTATGGCACAGAAAATAAAAAATTAATTATAGAAGTCCATGGCTTTCTTGCAGACACTGCTCATGGGAATAAAGGGGTAAAATCCTACATCAAAGAAATGGAAAAACATAATGGGGAGAGCAGTCTTTATCAGACTAATTTCCCAGGATAAACTAACAGGTATGAGGGTGAGGGTGACAGAATTCTATTCAATCCTCAGAAAAAGAAGATATAAAAATTTGCTAAAAGGGATTTCATTCCTTGCCAATTCCAAGCTTGGACAACGTCTGTCTCAAGGATAAAATTAAATAAACTCCAAACTTTGTAATCAGGCCTGAAACTAAAATATTTTCTGAAAGTTTTGCATCTCATAATTTATGAGATTCTAGAACAAGATGACAGCACCCTTAGCTTGCTTGGTTACATGTCCACAATAAGGATTTCACGGTCACAGGAGGAACAGTAATGCTCACTACCATGGGCATCTGGGCTCGCAGTAACACCCACTTGCCGTTCCATACCACGTGGCCCTCACAAAACAGGAACCCATATTACTGTTTCTCACCCCTCCTCCTTTACAGTTTCCTTGCCAAAACTTTTCCCTTTATTAACCTCTCTCTGAACTTTCCAGACCACCCCTCTTATATACTACGCTCTTCTCGCACAGATAATTTCCACTGGAATTTCCACGTATAAGCCAGCACGATGAGTTCATCCAAAAGGTCCCTCATTGCTGAAAAAATGCTTAGCTACCAAAATCATGACAGAAAAAGCTGTGGACCTTCTACACCATAACATGTTCTTTTCACTATCACTCAGGCTGTGCTTACACCACAACACAGCCTTTCTTTCTCTCTCTTTGCTGCCTCTCCTGAGCAGAGGGAGATGCAGAAGCTCTCCTGAGCAGGCTGGGCTTAGCATATCAGGCAGGCATGGTTTATACTGAGCTTTATTGCTACCTGTCTAGTTTTTCCTCAAACTGCCTTAATATCCTTTGGCATTTACCACAACAATGTGCTACTGAGTGGTAACATAGGCATCAAGGGTTTATTCAGATTAAAAAAAAAAACACTTTGCAGTACATCAGGGTATATGAACAGTGGTTCAGGAGCATTGTTCCATTGGTTTCTTGTGATCACACAAAAAGGATGAAGAAGACCCTTCGGAGTATCTTATCATCTTTCAATACCCGAGAGACGGACAAATGTTCCTGGGTCACATTTACCAATCTTTTATCTAGGCCAGTAGTACATATTTCATATTTTTCTCAAGAAGTTAACTGAATCATCATCATAGGAAATTTTTCTTAGTGTTCAGTCTTAAATTTCTTTGCTTAATATCATTCAGCATCTTTACATAATGAGCTTAGTAAGCTATAAAGAGAGAAAGAGCACTTGCTGGCCAAGCAGGTTTCTGCAAAACTCTTTCAGCTCCATCAGAGAAGTTGTACCATTGTTCTTGGCCCTGGTGACACATGCAGTAATTGGGGAATATTTCACTTGCTCTGACAGAATGAATCCAATATTATGTGGGTAGTATGAAGGTGATTAGAGCTGAGAAAAAGTTCGCTATCGACAGGAAAAAGTAATTTTTTTTTCTGTGTATTAATATAAGATCTTCTGCAATTGGTAAAAGATTTATTTGTTATTAATAGACTAAGGAATTCCTATAGGCATTAAACTGTCCCTCTTAAAATGCATTTGGTTGAATTTTATTGTCAGTAGTACCAATGGCAATATACCTGGAGATCTCAAAAATCCAAACTATGTCCTGAACCCCTTCATTTTCCTTCCCTTCCCTCAGGTTACTACAACACATATGTTTTCCCTCTGATTCTCCTGCACTTTTCTGCTTATCATAACCTGCATATAATCTGGCCATAAATTCTTGATATAGGGTACCTGATTCAGGTTTAGAGCATCTTTTGGGAGGAAGAACCTAGAGAAAGAGTTTTCTCTTTTTCTGTCTCATTCCATCATTCACTACAAATGCCTACTGCTCCCATAAAAACAGGCAACATGCACCCATCAAGCTTGCTTTTCTCATGTATATGTTAAACTCCCTTCAGACAAATAAGAGTAATTAGGCAAATATTCTGAAAAAATTGAATATTATAATCTCTTTTTTTTAATCTAGAGAAATCTATCTTTTACAAAATATTTTGACTATCAGTTAGTCATGAATAAGCAGTACTGTGTGAAAGACAGCCCATCTAACCTGGCGTGCTGTCATTGGCAGTAGTCAGAAGCTGATTGCTCAGAACGGTGCATAAAGAGAGCAACTGACTTTCTATACCTTGCCAGCTCCCAGAGACACAGATCACATGAATTTTCCTGAAGGGAGGTCATATCTCCATCAGTACATATGCACATAATAATCCCTACTTATTTTCCCTCAAGAAGATTGTCTATTTTGGGTTTTTAACTCATTCATGCAATCATGAACAACATGCTTGCGTCAGTGATTTGTAGCAAACACTGTTGCTTATTGTTGGAAAAAAAAACTTCTTTAAACTTCTAAAAGAAACACTAAACTTTTATGCTTGCACCCTTCTCCCCACAGCTACTGTTTTAGGAAAATGTATTATTTTTACAAGTTATTAATGACTAGTCTCCTTCTCTCCTCATCTGTTAAATAGCTCTTAATTCATACATCTGAATTTCCATAAGTTCAGCATTTTACTGGCTTTTTCCATCTCTTTCTAGCTCTATTTTATCTATTTTGAAAGAACTGCAAGCAATATCCTGGATTTTGCTTCAGTCAGAAATGCACTTCTGCTGTTCATTTCTCAATTCCTTTGCTAATAATTGCTGATGCTCAGTCTGGGATTTCTTTCCTTTTTTTTAACATTGCTGAATTTTCAACTGAGAGTGATACATCAAATCATTTTCTTAAGCAAGTAGAAAAAAACCCCAACTATTTTAGTGCTTCACAGGATTGTTTTCAGCCATGTGCCTTATTTTGCACTTACAACACTGGATTTCACTTGCCATTTCATTGCCAAGTCACTCAGTACAAGACTAACTCATGACAGTTTTAGTTTTGGCTACTGTGAATCATTTTTTGTCATCATCAAATTTTGTCAGTTCACTAGTATTCCTTTTTAATGAGAAATATTTATTCTAGCTATCCAAGTAGCATCCCACTGGTAACTTATACCAGGGAACAAACTTCAGTTTGAGTCAAACATATCACTTAAACTGCCCCCTCTCTTGGTGTTCTACTAGGAAGAGATTCAAAACTGCCTGCATATTCAGCAGAAACGGTGAGCAGCACAATTAATGCCAGACACAAAAAAATTATATTTTAGTGAGAAAAGATGTGAGGGTATTGAAGGGCCTTGTGCCCTCATTGCATGTGCAACACCTATCTGGTGCTTCAGTGTGTGATTTTGATCTGAAAGGGAAGTTGATTCAAGCTCACCAGGGGTGTGCCTGTGTGATTACTACTGGACTTCATACGTACACATAAGGAAAATTTTCATCAAAAAAAAATTATTCTTGGTACTACATTGCTACCCTTGTTACAATTGCATTGGCAAACACTCTAAAAAGAAAAACACTTCCTAATAACAAAAAAAATGGTTGATGGCAAATATTGGATTAGTCTTATTTCCTCCTTTGACAAAGTGAAAAGCCTCCTGTGTAGAGGAGAAGAGTATACGACAACAGCTGACTAGGCAGCTGCTTTGAAGAAGGAAATTTAGGGGATTTTGTTGTCCAGAGGCTGACCACAGCCTTGGGCTTCTTGTGAAAAGGAAAAGTGTGTGACCGATTTGAAACAAAGTACAGTTTCCATGAGTAGTCACAAAATCTCAGCTGTACTCCTGGTTTTAGAGTAGCATTTCAAGAAGGGTTAGTGAGGACAGAAGAGCAGATGGACCACCAGTCTAGTAAGTATGATGCTCAGGGAGGGATCAAAAGAAGGAGAGCTGCTAAGCCTAAGGATGTGAAGACTAAACACAGATATAATAAGTGCTCAGAGTACACTGTTAGCCAAGAGGGGAGCAAGCTGAAGCTCACAGTAAATATGATGAGATTTACATTTAGTCTTTAATAGGAGGTTTGGTTGTTTTTTGGGGGTTTTTTGTTTGTTTGTTTGTTTTTTTAATAAGGAATCAAATTCCTGGAAAAAACACAAACACTGTGACTGGAGAATTTTACAAGTTGTTAGGCAAATATCTAACAAACCCCAAAAAATTAATGTGTCTTTGGTAAAAAAAAGTGATCTAGGCTTCTAAACTCTGCTCCAGCCTAGTGCTCTAACTTTATAATACTGAAGAAGGAGAGGGATGTCTTTCCTCTCTTAAAACCCATATTTAAGCTAACAATTTCTTTAAAGACAGTTGAAGAGAAAAATTAATAGAGATGTTCAAAAATATCAAGTGCTTAATATCCTTAAGCTTTTTAAGGTCTATGGGTGTGTTCCTGTTAGAAAAGAATATCATCTGTATTATATTATTTATAATATTTACACTTGTGTTTATATTATTCCTTATGCAAAGCAAAGTACTGATTTAAAATTATTTTCCTCGGTGTGAACTGGTACTTCTACTTTTTAAACAAGTGTTTCTTAGTTCTTTCCAGCACTAGTATACAGTACCATCGTCTGGTCAGAAGTATTCTTTTACTGTGTCAGAGAATTTAAGTAAAATCAAGTACACTGAAATAAGCTTGAACTTGTCTTCTGGAATCTCTAGAACGTCATAAAAATTTAAGTCCACATGGCAATTGTGTCTGTTATAAATGAAAGAATGAAGAGCCATCACTGTACAGTTTAGATTCATTTACCTTATTAACAAAATCTGAATTACTTAAAAAGGAAAGAAAAAAGAAAAAGACTTAAAGCCCTTGAAAGCATGCATTTTAAAATGAACTGAAAGTCTTAAAACTAGGCATCAAATCAAATCTCACTTTTACTTTATTACTTTATTTGTTTAAATAATGAAAAATGTAAAAACATTGTGTTAATATTTTTTTTAATTAAAAAAATCAGCAAAAACCAACAAACCAAACAACAACAGCAGCAAAAAAACCCCAACATCAAACTCCCATACTTGGAAAGTGCTGATTCAGGTTTCTCAGTACCTTTGTTTTGTCCATAAAGCAGTTTTGCAAGTATTTTTACTTTCTTCTCCCTCTGTTCCTTATATACCTTAATACCGGGAAGGGTATTGTGAAATTTCGTTATTGATCATTAAAATGTACTTCAGTCTTTAGAAGGAAGATGCTATAAGAGGCAAAGCATCATTATTTTTTCATAATGTGCCAACTACTTCCTCTTTTTTTACAAAAGAAAATTATAGCAATTTTGTGTGCTCAAAGACATACAGGGCTGCAATGTTTTCCTGTTCAGTAAAGTAGGGAGCTTCAGCACCATTAAAGCTGATCCTTGCTTCAGATCCTCTGCTGACCAGATTTTGGCAGCGCCCCTTGAAATAATCTGCAATCCGTCAGGCTGTTACCACTTCAGAAGCACTAGTTTTCCTTTTAGATGGGGTGCAGCATTAGTCATGTATTTTCTTTGTTACAGCAGCTGTAGAGCCCAGCAGCCAAGTGATCAGCACACACCCAGGCTTTGCCCTGCTGCAAATGTTTCAGTTATCAAACATATGGTCTGATGTTGTGAGCCTCGCTTAAATGTTGTAACTGAAATCAGCTGTGCAAGAACACTGAAACCAGGGAGGACTCCGCTTGCTTTTGGATAGCAGGATTGCACACAGCCACCTGCAAAATGCTTTCTGTGCAGCTGATACAGACATTGCTATCAAGTTGCAGATGCTGACAGACAGATGTTGTTTTACATCGTGCTCATAATCCCCCTCAACTATTTTAAATAACAGAAAAGCATGTACAAGGGAACAAAAGGTAATGAAGGCTTTAATGTGACAATGAAAATGCTCCAGTTCCAAGGAAACTACGAGTCAAGAGTCTCAAAATATTCTGAAAAGTTTTTAACTTTCAGAAACCCTGTGAGAAAGTTACATGGTATATTGCAGACACCTTTTCTGCTATTTAAGAAAAGATTCCTTCACTACAAAGTCCTTGTCTCAGTGTATAAGGCAATCCTGAACACACAGTAGTGAATGGAAAGGAACTATAAGAAGAAATGACAACTGATTTCAAATCCCTCTCAGTTTTGCTGTACTGCCATTTTGAAGCAGTAAAGGGGACATGTGACAACAATAAATAATTCTGCAGCAGCAGTCTGGTAGCTGAACAGAAATGTTTTATCCTTTATTAAGAATAGTTTCCAAGGAACACAATCTAGTTTAATGATAGTTTTCTCTATGTAATTGCTCGAACTACACATCTCTGGTGAATTTCTCTTAGATCCTTTGAACAAAGTACAGAAGAGAAGTTACGTTTCAACCTAATTTGTCAGGAAGCTACCTTATTTTTCTATTTTATTCTCTGGAATTAATTATGCATTACCCACTTTAGATCACTATTTCCAGATGTTTTTCCAGGCACAGCCGGGTTACGTATGCCTGAACACATCTTCTTTAAAGAAATTGCATGTGTAACCTTAAGGCAACGTAATCCTGAGAGGAAGATTAACCTTTAGTTGCATTTACATTATTTTTGGAGCATGACTAACCTTTTATTTGGAAGTATTAAACAGGAGGAATTGGACTATTTACAGATGGACAAAACCTACTGATTGAAAGCCAAACTCTGCTCTTGGTGGAATTAGTAGGACTTTTGTTAAAGACATAAGTAAAAGATCAGTTATTCCTCTTGTGCTTAAACTTTAATTTTCAGACACTCATAATTTCAATCATTATCAAAAGGAGTGAAGAGACTCAAAATCTCTGAAAACAGGGACTGTTTCACTCAGGTAAACTTCTTTCCCCTGTCTGCACACTATATTATAACCAGGGCATATATATATTATATTATATTATGACTAGGATATACCAATGAAAATACTTTAGATACTTTAGCTGCAACTGGATGTACTTACAACAGCAGCACAAAGCCCATAGACACATCTTTTCTTTTTTATTCACTTTTTTTAAATTCAAATTTATCAATCCAAGCAAAGTAAAAAAAAATAAAAAAGACAGATTTTTTTTGGCTCCAAGATGTACAGTACAGTCAGTAAAAAAACAGAACAGAGACTTGTAAAGCCAAATGTTGCAATAAATACTATTTTATTTGATTACACTTCAGAAATGATGGTTCTGTGAACGTTCCTCATTACATCGAATGAGACGTTCTTTACCTTGCTGCAGCTAATGGGGAGTTATGGCCGAGGACAGAAGCAAAATAGTCTGTAAATTTTCCCCGGGCTTACATTCATGCTATTCTTTCCCCATGAAAGATTTAGTGTTTTCTGAGAGATTTTTCTGGTGGGTGGGTTGGGTGCTGATAATCTCTTCATGAAACAAAATGTAAAATGAATCCATTTAATTCTTCCTGTGAAAAAGCCAGAAGTGGCTATAAAAAAATCAGCCAGTGTCAGATCTTTATTTGGTGGAGTCTTGTGTACTTAATACAAAGGTTTCCACTTTGCATGTGAAGAAGTATTTATTTTTCCTCACATAGGCAAAAATCTGCTAATATTCTTTATGTTGATGATTCCAATAAGCTTCATTTGTAACTCCCAAATATTGACTAGAAAAGAACCTGTCTTCTCTAGTAACTGAATAGAAAGCAGAATACCAAGCAGAAATTGGTAATTAGGAAAGGGATATCCTGTAATCAACTTAGGTTACATTTCTATATGGTATAATAGAAAAAATGTAAGATCTTAAGACAAGGACAGGAAGGAGGTCCTGGAAGATCATGCACGAAAACCTTTCAGAGGGACCCAAAGGACTTTAACATAACGTTACATACACAAGTAATGCAAGATTCTAGTCACTTCGTGTTTCTGATCTTTTTAGCTATACATAGCCATTTCTCAGGCTTGTCATAGATGGTGTCTTACCTAAAACTTGGCACATTTAGTTAGTGAGTTGGGCACAGATTAGCCCTGAAACTGTGCTGGTCTAAGGGTTTTTTTCACCTCAAGTATAGGATATGATCTCTTCAGAGACAAATGCTGTCAGGGGGTAATTGGTAATGTAATTTAGAATACTCTATTAAAATAATGTCTCGATATTTTGTATGGCTTATCCTTACCCTATGTCTCTGAAGCACCGTGAAACACTTCAGCTGCATCCTTTCCAGGAAACAACGAAATCTACTGTGCACAGGTGTACAAGAGATATCAAGATGATCCGTATCTTCTTCCAAATGATGTGTTCATGGGCTCTAAGAACTGAATGCAAAGTCTATCCTGTTTGAGAAGTGCTGGTGAACTCATCTTGTGTCTACTTTTTAGTGCCAGGTTATGTGACATGTCTCTCTGTCCTTGCTGCTAGAGAAGTTGTGACTGGACCAGAGGAGGCAAAATGCTTATTTTCTACCCCGTACTTCGTTTATTTAAAATGAGCCTATTTGGGGTAACTCAGGATAAAATGAAGAGTTTAAGTTCTTCTGAAGTATTCAGCTGTGAACTAACCTACAATAATTTCCTGTTGCAATGTGATGGATATGAGATTTCCCTTCTGTAGAGGACAACAGAAAACAAACAAAGGATTTTGTTGAAACTCTACAGAGTTCTTTCCCAGTACATAAAAGAAATACACAGATAAATATTAGTGTAAGTTCCACTGGTGCAAGAGACATCTATTGATTTGGAAAGCTTATTGAAATGTAATGAAGGACCATTCTGCTAATAAGGAACAATTTATAGTGGCATTAACACATCAATGTTTCACCAGGGCTTTAACTTTTGTGTCTGTTCCGAGGGCTGGAAGTAGAATGAAAGGCAGATATCGTGCTTGATCCTTTTTATTTCCCTCCCTTCCTTTTGTAGAAGGCTGGAAGATAGCAGAGAGGATGTGTCTGTGTTGTAATGCACATCATGTTTGCATGCTTTCCTGTCTTGTTGACTTAGAGGAATCTGTTATCTCAGACAGAGGACTTGGGGATTGCAGATTTAGTGCTGTATAGATAATCTAGCTAAAGCCTTCATCTTTTCATTGCTATATTTTAGTAACTTATTGCTAACTTTTCTCTTGTCATAAATTCTGTTAACAGCTATGTTTGAAATACTCACTTATTTGTCAAGTGTGTTGTGCGAACATAAACATAAAGGTATGGGGTAGGTTCTGGCTACATGTCAATGTAGTTACAGCACACATTCTGTACGTTGCCTCTATGTGTTAAAAAATTGATATTATGTTTGTTTTCATGCCTCTTTACTGTGAGGAACAGATTGCCCAGAGAAGCTGTGGATGCCCCATCCCTGGCAGTGTCCAAGACCAGGCTGGATGGGGCTTTGAGTAACCTGGTCTAGTGGAATGTGTCCCTGCCCATGGAAGAGGTGGAACTGAATGATATTTAAGGTCTTCTCCAGCACAAACCGCTCTATGATGACAGAAAGTAATTTTTGAATAAGAGCTGAGAGCTTTTCACTCCTTGAGGAAGACAGCCATTGCTTTAAGGGGTTGGATCTTTATATATAGCCTTGTGAACCTGAAAGTTATAAATGTAAGTTAGGACCCTGTGAATGTACCTTAGTCCAACATAGCTACGTTTTTACTGAACATTTCTTTCATGGAGGAAAGTTAAATGTGATCATGTGGGAAGCACTGCATATGCACTTAATGAGGAATGTTTAGAACCAGTGTCTGGTAGTTCCTAGAAAAATATTCCCAAACCAGAATATTTACAGAGAAAGTTGTCATGACTCACTCTAACTTTTATAAGCTTAGGAAGAAAAGAGAAACTTTCAGGTAGAAGAGTAAAGTGGATCTCATCTTAAACATAGAAAAGCTTTTGTTTTGTTTTGTTTTGTTTAATTCTGCCTTTTAGCAATTTATCCTGAATGAAAACAAACGGACTTGTTATACTCCCACTGGTATTAATTGAGAGATACTCTAGGAGGATCGGGGTCTGGTTTATGACTTGACGAACATTCTGCTATGTTATCAAAAGGGAATAACACTAATCTAAATTCTAATTCTGGCCTGCCTTAATAATAACTCAGTTATTGCACATCACAATTTTCTCAAATTTTCTACTTCTGTGGTTTCATTTAGACATTAGGATAACAGCTGTCTTAGAGGGCTCCTTGTCTGTGTTTTGTTTGTTTTGAGACTTTTTGATCAACTGGTTAGTAGCCAGAACAGGTAACTATAAGGTGACTGAATAGTTTGTGTCTGTTAACACTGTTCTAATTAGAAGATAATGTTTTTCCTCTCCTGTTATTTGGTCCAACATCAAAACATCACACTAATTTTTCTGTGCTTTTCATCAGACCTTGTGAACTCTTTTAAGGACTGAAGAAAATAAAACATGCAATTATCAGATATTTTAATGCAATGTCACTCCAAACAGAAGACCTGAAGAGCCTTACTCTGTGGAACATTAAGTCTGTGTGTGTCTGTAAATAAGTAAATAAAAATAAGTGGCAGGCTTGTGGGGGGGAAGGAGAAAGGGATGGAGGAGGAATAAGGTTATTCCTGGCATTTAATTATGAAGCTGATTACTAAAGAATATGAAATAGCATTATTTTATTTTCTATGTTTTCAATAATATGTCAAAAGGCTTATCTGCTCATGCCTTGGTGGAAAAGGGTGATCTAAGCCATAGACTTTAGTTTAAGTCACATTTCACTGCAGATGATGATACAATAAGCAGTGCCTAATGGGATATTTTGAGGGTTCTGTCAAAACCTTCAAATTTTTTCTGGATATCAGTGGAAAAGTCAGCCTAGATGACTAATTTATATAATTAAGTTTTATTGTTCTGACAGTAAACTAACACCAAAATATCATACTACTTAGATCAGGTCTTTGGTTACATCCTAACTACAAAGCAGGCTTCTTATAATGCTTAAAACCCAACTTTTCACAATGGAGCTGGTCCTAGTGGCATCTTGAAGATAAGAGCTTGCATCCTGATTTTAGAGTTGAAGAGGAGCTGATAGTTGGCATGCTGCAATTAGAGAGTCGTTTTCAATGTTCAGGGCTAAACAAATGCTCACTGAAAAGCTGCACAGATTGGGAACAGAAGAGTGACAAGAAAAGCGTAAGGACAGGAGAAAAATAACGTAGTAGAAAAATAACGTTATCATTGACATATTATCTGTGCTATCCTTTATTTTAAAAAGCATTCTGTTTGCAAACTGTGTTTTCTTTATACTTTTCTACTTGAAGTTCTGCATCCTTAGCATAGCACTCTAGGAGAGACTTCATGAATTATAACTGATAAACCTTGGCTTTATACAACTATAACAACTTCAAATAACTACTGCAAGTTCAGTGGTTGCAGCGTGGGGAGAAAGAATTTGTGCGTGTGTGGCCAACCTGAGAGTATAACACATGATCAGTACAATTTTTAAAAAGAATAAATGGTATATTCCTAAGGCTGCTTCCATTTAGTAAGTGGAAAATAACAGGTAAAAAAGAAATATTTTGGGCTTTTGAATAATTACTTATTTATCATACACTCTTAAAAATGATTTTTACCTGGTTTAAACAGAAGACCAAGATTCTGCCAAATGCATGGCAACTTGTGATAAACTCTGCCTCAGTATTTCAGGTGTACTGTGTTCCCAATGTGCCATTAATATTGCTTTGGTTACAGATGGCTGCATAGACAACTTTGTACCTCCACAGGACCACATCACCAGGAAAATAAACATTCATGTGAATGCATCTGTGTGACTCATCTGAGTAAATCTTAAAAAAAAAAAACAGAGGGAAATGATGTCTGAATGTTGTCAACATTCAATTTGTGTCTTTAACCTAATTTTAATTTCTATAAGTTTAAAAGTTGTGCTCAAGTTTAATATGAGAAATTCAGCTTTCACTGAAAATTATACAAAATAAAAAATCAATCTCCCTGATTTCCCAAGACGTTTTTAAGGTTCCAGGAAATTTCAAGAAGCTAAATACAGTCTGTCCTTAAAACTTTTAGAAGGTCCTTTAATGACTGAACTTCTAGAACTCTCATTTTTAAAGTTTTCTCTGTAACACAGGTTATTTACTTCTTCCTTTCTGTAAGGAAAATGAAAAGTCTTATTTGCAATATGGAGAGGTTTTATAATGTTTTTCTGAACAAGATCCTTGACTGAGTGTACTCACCTACCTTTAAAATTACCCACCTGAGCTGAATGACTTAAATCTTTCTTAGAGAGCATCCCTTTTTTAGAAGTCTGAGAAAAGTGAAAAACTGAGCAATAGCATGTTGGTTTTTCTGTTGCTCTGAATGGAACTGAAGAGGTACCCACCCATCTTGGGGAACAATGAGTGGACATCATGATTTTAACAATTGGAAGCCTGGGATCCAAGTGAGAACAGCTTAGCTATTAATTTTTACAGTAATCAGAACAGAGAAAGGAAGATTTTTTTGGGCAGGAAAGCAGACAACTTTGCTAAGTGAGTCCAAATTAAGGTAGGGCTTGATTCTGCAAACAGCAGGACTTCATATAGTGTATTTCAGCTCACTAATAAACATTGCTTCTGTTTGGTAAGGTTTCATGAATCAGTGTAACTTTTTTGGTCATATTATTTCCTCAGAAACTCCAGGAGTTTTAGCACAGTTTCTATGGACTCTTTGGAGAAATGAGACAAGATCACAATTACAGAAGGTATAGTGTCAGACAGGGTGAAACCAAGGGGGTTTTCTCTGACACTGAAGCTATGCTGAGGACTATTTCAAAGAGCTGGAAAAGGGAGTTTGTGCTCTGAGCGCAGCAGAGGAGCAAATGGCTCTCAGCAGAACGGTTTCTACTGAGCTGAGGATTGAGTCTCCAAGATCTGCATTTCAGCAGCAGTTTTCAGTGTGTCATTTTGGATTGTTATAAGAATGTGATCTCGGTCATGACAAGGGGATCAAGTCAATCTTATTTTATTAAACTTAGCAGCAGTAATATCTTCCAGCATGGTATCAGACCATCTCTATTTAGGATTATGGGTTTTTTGCCATGGACTCTGAGTGATCAGGACAGCATTAGGCTTCCGTATTTGCGACAACTTTAGAAACTCACTATTTTTCTATATTAGAAAGTAAATCTGAAAAAGGAATGAATTTATTTGAACAGCAGCAGTAGCAAAACAAAATCATGGTACACCATCTATGGATTAATAAAGCACTAGACAAAGCAAGAACAGACCAAAACATCTGTGGTTGCTGTTTCATCAAAGTTCATTGGGAAAAGTCTCAGACAGTTTGGACTTGCAGGTTTTTAGAGCAGATATTTTTATTTTTAATCATATATATTTCATGCAGACTTAAAATACTTTTAAAAAACCCAAAAGATCCTGATGGAGCATTGTTTTTTAACACTCGAAAAGTTACCTATGTATGCTTTTATCTTTATACTCTTCTTCTCAAAAAAGGTAGTATTTCTTTTTTCCTTCACTCTTCCTTTTTAAATAGTAACTTTTATATTTGTATGTATTTATTCATATGAGTGCAATGAACTTGCCAAATGACTAAAAGTAAAAATTTTCTGAGAATGGGCCGTGTTTAGATATTTCTTCTTTAGAAAGGTAAAATGGAGCCCCTTCTGGTTTGCCGCCTACACAAATATTGAATAAGAACAAAAGAATCATGTAATAATAGCCATTTTATCTGACATGTAAAAAAATGGTAACTCCTAATTCAGTTTATAATAGTGTGCACTAAAACTGGATACCCTCAAATAAGGTATAAACATTAGTCTGTTAGAAAGCAAATAAAAAAAGGGTTTTTCTAGAAATAAAGTATACCATAAAACTGCAAAATGGAGGAGCTTTTCTGGCTGTAATCAGCCTGTTACATTTTTTTGTAACACTGGTTAATAAAACCTGAGTTCCAAATATGGTAAAAAAAACAAGAAGCATTTTCATCCTGTATGATTCTTCTAAAATTAATTCCATTAATTTTGTGGTTGTAATTAACATTTTTTGACAGGAATGAAGTTAAGAAATAATTGAATGTTTTAACCCTTCTCTTCATCAGTATTATATCCTCCCACCTAGGAACAAACATATTTTCTTTATTTTCTGTACATCTTATTGCTGTCTTTTAAGTCCTTTCTTGGGCGTTAATTCACGTCTTAGGGCTGGGTTTTTTTCTATTATTTCCTTCCTTTAAGCCTGAGTTACTTCTTTAAATGCTGTTTCCCTTTTTTTAATGTGTGTTCTCAATTTTTAAGTTTAGAAAGCTCAAGATTTCCTAATGCAGCCCTATTGATCTCTTACTAGGATCCTTGTCTTTCTCACCATGTGGGAATGTCTGCCATTGCTGAATTAATAGGGTTCCTTTCAATATCTGTCAGGTCTGCTACAATGCTTTATCCCTTCCAATAGTGTCCTGTGCCCCTAACAATGAGTTTCCTCAGGTCTTTGGGGTCTACTTTTTATCCATTGTCTTCACTTCACTATCACTTCTTTCTAGCCGTAATATCAGAAACACTATTGAATATAATTTCTGCTGTTATTCTAGCATTTGCGATCAAAATTTAATATAGTTCATGTTTTGATAATTTTCTACAGCTTATGATAATGCTGTTCCCAAGATTTTCCAAGATCCTCTCAAGTTATCTGAACCTTTCTTTGCTATAGATATTCAATAATTAAAATTTCTTATTTTTACCAGGTCCTACTTTGTGAATAATTCTTGCAGTTGTTTAGAAGAAAAAACCCAAACACATTATTCAGCTCTTTCCTGAATAGATATTTCTTTAATAGAACTTACCATTATATCCTCCTCCTTCTCCTTCATTACCATCACAGTGAGAGAGCTGAGCGTGACTTTTTTTTTGTCTCCCATATCTATATTTTTGAGCTATTTTTTCATTCTAGGTCAGACTGTTCTTGTTATAAATGTTCCTTGATCATTCTTGTTCTCCAATGATGATTAACAAAACAGAATCTGTTGGCAGAAATGAAAGGGGATTGATTTAATATGCTTCTTGAAATCAAAATAAAAATATATCCTGCTTTCTTGGAATATTGTAAACTGGCTTCAGCTCCTGGCAATCAATCTTATGTATTCAATAAATCAACTACAATTCCTCATATGGCATGTGAAATTTTGTGGTCTCACAACCCAGAAAATATGCACCATTACAAAACCCAGAAACCTGGTTGTCTCCACAGACATGAAAGATGCTGTTCCAATTTCTCCATGTCATGCACTCAGAAATGAGTATTGTTGTGTCCATTAGCTCTGAATGCATTCATGGATAAATAAGGACTTTGAACTAATCTGTACACAAAGCTGGCTTGGCAGGGTTTGGAGGTTTAATTGAACTTCATATTAATTTACAATTAGTTTGTTTTGTTTACTTTCTGATGGCATTAGCAAGCATATTATAAAGGAGGTACAAATAAAATTTGCACCAATTACATATGAGAATAATTGGATTTTATTAATCCAAGAATTTATGCAATCAATTTAATTATTGGTACTCTTAGTTCAGATACCTCATTATTCCTCACATTAATTAATCACAAACACTAATGAGTAGTTTTGAAATGGGACTGTTTACTCATTTGCCCTGAATGGAAGTTTTCTTAAACAGCCATTGATATTTACTTCAGGGAAACAAGCAAGTTTTCTGGATTAATTTATTTACATGTTTTCAAAAAATTACTCTGAAAGATAACAGCAACTTTCTTGGTTCAAAATAAGAAATTAAAAACATTATTATTCCAGTCCTGCCTGAGTTTGAGCAAATGACTTATATATGCCTTCTCAAAATGCTGTTATTTGGCAAGGATAAATGTACACCAAAATGGAAGATTTCAAATACTGTAAATAATCATAGGGTTATGCAGAGGTATTTTCTGAATAACCATAATAGCTTTGGAGGCCTCTGTACGCTCAGTCTGGAAGCACATTCCAGTTTTTATGGTGTCATGTGGAAACAGCACACTGAACGTGAGAGTTAGCAAGTAGGGTATTACAGAGAATACCCTCCCTCACAGAGATGTAAGAGAAAACACATTTGAAAGGAAGACATTATTTCTGATGGAATAAAATGCACAGATGACCTAGGAGATAACTTAATTCAAAAGGTGAATATATATGGGAAACACATTTGGATTTTAACTGACGAGGCCAAAGGAAAGAGGATAAAGTCAGAATTGACTGGGACAAATAGCTTCTGATGGACAGGATGGTACAATATTTTGGAGGTTGAAGAATAAGCAAAGAAGAGAATGATGCCAAAAAAAGACCCAAAACAACCTCAGGAAATAACAAAGACAAGGAAAATAATTGTAGTTGTAAGCTTGCAAAATAAAAAGCAACTCCCAAAGGAGCTGAGGAAAAAACCTCTCTGTATGAACATATTTAAGAAAACCCAAAAATGTCAGAAAGCCAAGCGGAGAGGCAAAAAATAAAGACAGAAAAAGCAGTGTGAACAGCAAGGTCAGCAAAGGAGTGGGGAGAGGGAGGAGGTGCTCCAGGCAGAGCAGAGATTCTCCTGCAGCCTGTGGAAGAGAGCACTGAGGAGATGGTATTTCCCTGCAGGCCTCAGATGAGAGACACCTAAAATTACAAGCTATTCTTTTTTAATTTCAATTTAATACAATTGTAGCAGAACTGAAGTCCAAGTTCCACAGCAGACGCTGTGAAATAAAACTTGCCACCCCACCTCACTTTCTCAGCTGGAAAACACATTGCAAACACAATCATATCCCAGTAGTTCCCCTAGCATTTCAGACTTAAAACATAATTCAAATGATATGTCACTAGAGAAAAAAACCCCAAAAACTAAAAAACAACAAACCCAAAGCTTACAATGACAAAGAGAAAAAGGTACTCTATTCTACGACTTTTAGAAAGCAAAAATAATGCTTTGTACTCCAGAAGGTGGAACTTGCCTCTGGGAAAGTCGTTGCAGCACTTTTTAGATAAAAATAAATGCTAGGAAAAATATATCAAATTTTGGAATAGTCAGGGACTGTGAGAATGATAATGAACTTTGGCACCCAATTAGGTAGGGAATATCTAAGCTTTTCAAAGCTCCATTTATGTATAAACCAGATCAAAGTTCTCTGTCAACTGTCTTTGAAGAAAAGCATTTACAATTCCTCTTTTCCTTCCTGCCCTGCCATCTGATTTTCCCCTCCTACTTTCAGGGCACTGACAACCTCTTCTGGCACCTTTCAGCAAGTCATTGAGTGCAACATGGAGAGAAGGCCGGAGGAAACATTTCACTTTTACCTGAAATTTGAACCATTGTCATCTACAGAGCTTAGTGTGAACTTTTTATTCCTGGTATAATTTTAACATGTAGAAGAGCACCTGAAATCAGAGAACCGTAGAATGGCCTGGGCTGGAAGGGACCCTAAAGATCATCTAGTTCCAGCCCTCCTTGTCACGGACAGGGATTCCTGTCACTAGACAAGGTGGCTCAGAGCCCCATCCAGCCTGGTCTTGAAAACCTCAAGGGGTGAGGAGTCCACAAAAATAAAATTCTGGTTTACTGTTGGTGAAGGACACTTAGATGTGTTACATTTAGCCACCTAACTAAATAAACACAATCATAATTAAGTTACTAATAAACACAGTAAATCATGCAGTCCCCTAACCTGCAGAGTCATGAATAAAATATTGGCAGTACCTGAATGAGTATGTGCTACGTTGGCCTGTCTCATTTATCATCCAATGAGAATAAGAACTTCTGTTAAACTATGCTTACTTTACCTGAGAAACTGAATCTTAAGACAAACGCCCAAGTTATAATTTTTTTATTGGCACAACTTAATGCGTCAAGAAACAGCCAACTGCTTTCTTGAAATATTTGGTGTTTGACTTACATTTCACATGAAATGAAGTTTTGATACATGACTGTGCAAAAACGAAGACAAGAATTGGTCTCCAATAATACATTAGAAGGACCTAAGCAGACAAGTGTCCAGTCCACTGTAGGCAGAATTAAAAATTTTAGAAATTCATCAATCATCAGTGTGCATAATTTTTGATGTCAGGTAATTTTCTTGCTGTTTGCACAATACCTAGCTCCCTCAATTTTAACAGTATTCTGAAACTTCAGTATAAACCACCTTAATGACATATTATAGCTAAGAATCAAATAAATATGACAAATTCTGTAGAAACAAATTTTGTGTATCTTTTGACTTGCTAAAATTATGCCTTCATGTGCTTATCTCTCCATTAAGAAAATTAAAACCTTGGCAATTATTTCTCCAGTAAACTTTGCAGAATTGTGTTTACAACCACTGAATCAAAAGACAATCACTAGATAAAATACCGTGGGTCCAGAGGTACATTAAAACTAAAACAAACAAAATCAACACATTTCCTGTTTCTATGTTCTGGTGTTTTTTAATAACAACCTAGAAACCACAATAAAGAAAAGTGTGATCATGCTAAGGAAAGAAGGAGGCGTGGAATAGCAAAGAGTGCAGCACACCAGTCTAAGTGAACAATGAAGCCTGTATTTCCTATACCCCTGTGCACTTGCCTTCTTCCTGGAACTATGTTTCCTCTTGTATTCAGTTAATCAATATTTCAACACTCCGTAGTGCTACATTTGGAACATTTTCCCAGAGAAGAATACATGGATATGAACCAATGGAGACTCATAAACTGGGGATAAGCAGATAAGAAAAATCACTGTCTCAGTTATTTCATAGTGCATTGTTTTTGATGGGTTTTGACTGAACACAGCTTAAGACAGAAGTTTGGCCTTTGAGTTTGGTTTTTTTAACAGTTGATATTTTATTAAAATGGAAAATTACTATTACTAATAAAATCTTTCTACATTTTATTAATTTTTGGTATTTGACATTTTGGTTAAAAGTGTGATTTAGAATACAGTATAATGTCTCAACTCTGGAAAATATTTTAATAACCATGTTAAATCATTTTTAGATTATATATTTAAGGTTATAAATATTTCAATCCCTTTGGGTTATAGAAAATTAAATGGCATATATAAACTCTCCCTATATAGCACTGATGTCTTGAGTGTTACTTTAATAGTTATATTTTGACCATCAAGAAATTATCTCCATCATAATATTGGGAAAAAATGTTCAAAACAATTATATTTATATTTCCATTATGAAACATTTTGTATCATCTGAATTGTTTGAAACTTTACCCTTTTCGGTAGTTTTTGTTCAGGCATAAGAAGTAAAACTACTCAAAGAAGGAGTCAATAAATATACAAACTTAAACATAGCAAGAAACTGTTGTTGTAGTTAGGCTTCCTACGAGTAGTTGTGGAACAATGTAAGTTTCTAGAAATAAACTAAAAAGTTTGTTTTCATAGAAGGGAGTATAGTTTATTCTGAAATGAATTCAGGTATAGATTTTTCCTTTCTGCTTGAAAGTCTATTTGTTTATTTTGAACAGACAGGAAGAATGGCAGGATGACATCTAACAGAATCCTTAAAAACAATTTTGTATCCATTATCTAACTCATCTGTCCCATTGAGAATTCAGAAGATGGAGGACTTGAATTTACCATTACACAGTAGGGCCAATTTGCTGTAAATTAAAGTAGTATTTTAGGGATGTGGGTTTGCTTCGCAAATTTCAACTCAGAAGACATGAAGTCATTCACTGCGCTTGTTAAAAATGGGATTTGGATTCCTGGAAGCAGCATCTACAGCATCAGCTCTTCTTAAGGGGCACAGACACGTTGACAGTAAGACAAGTGCTCATTAAGATTGTTGGATGTGCTTCATGAATATGTCACACAGAGGTACACACAGAGCACATCGTTAAAAAGTCTGCAAATTTAGCTAAATTACTCTAAAAATGGTTTAATTTTGGTCTCTAGCAATTAAATATTATCAGGAATAAATTATTTCAAACACATAAATTGGTTTAGAAATTTAACGATTATCTTCTTTAAGACTCAGTTTTTAAATGGTGTGACTGACTTCCCTTTGGCCAAAGGATAAGGCAAAATGCATATACTTATATCTCCTTCCTACAATATCAGATGTCTTAGGCCTCAAGCCTCATTTTCTTAACATACTTCCATTTTATCCAAAACTATTTTCATTCAAGCTGTAAAGTTAGGATGAAATGCCTGTGGAAGTCTGGGTTTACTTGCATTCTTTTTCCTAGATATTGCTATTATCAGATAATAGGAGACATGATAATCTCAAGTAGCTGCCAAATGGGGAGAGAGGGGGAAGGTGCAACAGGCAAAGGACCAAGCTTTATCATGCCAGTCACTCCACGTTTTTATATATGGTCTCAAGTAAAACCCAGAACCATCCTGGACATCTTGATTTGCAATAATGCTCCATATTGATTCTGTACCCTGGGGAAGGGTCTGCACTATACAGACCACATCTATAAAATGACACTAGTATAAATCACACTGAAATGGAATTGCCAGTAAAGAGATGTTATTTCACTGCTCAAACTTACAGGTAATTCCGGATTATTTTCTCTTTCATTTACTAGTCCATCTAAAAGTATCCCAGGAACAGTATTTCACAAAACTTTTACTTCAAACCCCTGACATTTACTATATATTCTGTGTTGCACCAAAATAAGGAACTGTAATAAGTCCATTCAAACACCCTAAAAGACTTGTTACAAAGCAGCCTGTGTTATTGTGACAAGTATTTCACTTAATTGATTGCAGGGGGAAAACCAAGAGATTTTCCATCTAGTATAGTTAATAGTAATAGTCCTTATTTTACTTTGCTTGTGTGCATGTGGCTTTTGCTTTACCTATAGAGCTGTCTTTATCTCCACCCCTGAGTGTTCTCACTTTTACCCTTCTGATTGTCCCCCTCATCCCACCAGGGGTGAATGAGTGTCTGTGTGGTGCTTAGCTGCCACATAGCTAAACCCTGACAGCACCCTGCTGCATGAACTGCCTGGCACTGATACAGGATACTAGTGCCTGGTCCTCTCCGGTCCGGGGTTAGCTGGAACAACGGGCAGCTGACAGAGTTCATTAGGAGCTGCTAGGGCTACCCTTACTTTATTTTTAACCTCAGCAGCAGAAAGACTCAGAGGATTGCCAGGAGTTCCCAAATCCCAGGCAAAGTGCCCAGAAATCTTGACAAGATCTCGAGAAAATCTGAAAGAAGCAGAGCCCAGAAACTTCTGTGCAAACCCCTGCAATCGGCTGGCTGCCTCTGGGAGCTATGTTGTTATCTATCATAAAAGCCTAAATTTGGAGCCAAGTATATTTTCTTCCTTTAGCTGAAACATTAAAGAAGAGCGGGAGAGCAACATTGCTTGGATGAAGGAATGTATCTAGTTTGAACTTTTCTGTGTATTTCTCAATATACAGAAAAAATTGTTCCTAAATTTATATAATGTGAAGTGTCCCATTCAACACACAGTGTTTAAGGAAACTTCTGGATCAAAGTTTAAAAATTGTAATTCTATTACACATTGATAGAAAGTGAGTGGTTTCTTACGGTAATTTAAATTTAGTCTTGAGTCTTAAAGGCGATTTAAGCAAAGAGACAATCACCCAATAAAGAGAAATGAATTTAGAGATTAGGCCACAGAATTCACCCAAATTGCAACCTATTTTTGTGTGTATTTCTTTATATATCACTTTCTTCCTTTGGACAGACTTAAAATGAAATACTGATTTAGTGGAAATAATTCATTTCAGGGAGTTTATTATAGGGGTTTTCACCCATTAGCTTATACATAGGTAGCCCCAAAATTCTGGATATATATTTTGGATTAATATATTGCTGCTTTGTGTAGTCACCCTGTCAAGAAGTATTTAATAGATGTTGCCTTATGTAAAACCTTAACAAGTGGCGGTAAGATACTGTACAAAAGCCAGTTCAAAAGCATAAATAACAAAATTCCTTGGGACAATAATGAAATAATATTATGTAGAATAGTAGAATATTTTTCTTTAAATCAAGAGATCCAAAGTCTTAATAGTAAATGGAGCCATTTAAAATCATGTGCATTACATAGTAAGTTTTTATTCCTCGTGCATATAATTGCATTTAAAGAGAAAATAACTCCTATGTTTACCACTGAAGAAAATGTCTGCATTTGGGATAAGAGTTTTATGCAAATGGGAATGAATAGAATCATTCCTATCCCAAACAAATCTAATGCACTAATTCACCCCACCATCTGTATAATGAATCACGTAGCTCTTCCTACTGAAGAAAAAGGAAGAGCAGAAAAATGTCATCAACAGGAACGAAAATAACAACAAAAAACAACAAAATATTTTGTTTCAAAATCATTGTGTCATTGAGAAAACTGCATCTTTGACAAATGCTGCCATGCAAGATGGACATCGGGGTCATATTTTCAGTTACAATGACCAATTTTCTCCTGAGTACAGACTTGTATGCATTGGGAGTGGCCTTTAGAAATGTTTGGTCTACTTTGTATTTTCCCAAATCACCCAGTTCTCTCAGATAATGGATATTATGACTCTCTTCCTTGGCTTTCTTTAAAGAGATTGAAATTTTTATTTCTTTTGGGAAAGTATCCACCAACTGAGGGCAAGAGTAGCTGATTCAGGAAAAAGAGGAATGTAAAATCTGGTTGTGGCAAGTAAGTGAAAAGAGGAAGGTGGATTTCTGACATTCTCTTTATTATTTCTAACTCTACCTGCATAATCTGCTACCACTTTGGGGTGTCCCAGAGTTCAGGAAGAAATATTCTCAACACAACTTTGAACACTTATCAGTGTAATATTGGAGGCTCAAAGATAGCAACACAAATATTAACAGTAATTTGAAGAGCAACATGCACCATGAATAAGCAGCAACTCATTCTTTTCAAAAGGTCATTCATCACAATTGAGCTCTGCTATCTTACATCAAGACGTACAGGATGTTATTGCTAAGAATGTTAGATGACATTCAAAGCAAAGGCTTGCTGTAAAGGGAGTACGATGATGGCTATTTTCGGTAACTTGCCATTTAGTCATCAGTAATGAGCTGCACAATATCACAGGACACCCATTGCTCCTTGTTTTGAGCTGGAAAGCCAATTCTGAAGTGTACCTGAAAATAAAATGAAATAAAGCGTCATTAGGTTAATTGCAGAACTATATTTAATTTCAACAAAGTTTTCAGCGATCTCCATGAGGTTTGCACAAGCCCACCTCTCAAGCCTGCCAAGGTCCCCATGGGTGGCATCCTTTCCCTCCCGAGTGCCAACAGCACCACACAGCTTTGGTGTGTCAGCAGCCCTGCTGAGGGTTACACTGTCCATGTTGCCGACTCTAAGCTATGAACAATTAACTAATAACTATTAACTGTATAAACTATTAACTACACAAGCTATTAATTATAAATAATTAAAATTCCATTCTGCTCAGTTTCCTTAATATTAATTTTAAAAATAATTCCCTAACTAATAAAATCTAATAAAAGGAGTACTCATGGTAATAACAACAAAGAATTCTGCCATAAACTGCAAATAACACCAAGCACAATTTAATAGATTAATAAATTCACTATTATTACTCTAAAATATTACCAACAAGTCTGCTATACTGAATTCTCATTACAGGCATATATATTCCATGTTGGAATTCTTATGCTAGGAGAGTCTTGTTCTCTATCGTATAACAGTGGGACAGGTCCTGGAAGGTGAGGCCCTGTGCAGCTGCCCTGGGGAGTCCCCACCACTCCTGGCCTCCAGGGATTCTGCAGTCTGGCTGCAACCTGACCCTGTCTTAGTCACTGCACAGAGCAACCCAGTGATGAGGAACAGTGTATCTGCTGGTTGTTAAACAAATGAAGATGGATAAAAATACCCCTAAGTATACTATGGATAATTGCCAAAATACAGGAATGTTTTCTTCCTTTTGGAAGCTTTGCAAAATATAACATGGATTGTAATTTTAATTATTAGGCTCTGGTCCTTTAATTTAGTTTTATTTTAAATTGAAAAGTTATATATTTTAAAATTTACCATACAGGGTAACCTCTTTTGTTCTTTCATAGGTGATGCAATTTAAAGGCTACTAAACTACTATGAAAGCACACTACTGCATTGTGACATCTCTACTTTCAGGATCCATTTTCTGAATATTAAATGCAATAGGAAATCAATCTGAATAGGGAACATGTGAAAAAAACTCAAGTTTGTCAGCTCAGAGTATGGCATAACACTTTTATCATAGCGCAGAATAAAGATTATGCCTCAGAGTATAGGGAGAAAAGAATTGATAAATTGACTCAGAATTTATTCTTTCTGAAAAGTTTGGTTTATGGTGACTTCTGGGAAGATTTAACATTTGTTTCTGTGAATGAAGTACTTGAGTTGATGGGCACCACTAACTTAATTTTTCTGGATCATTTAGCCTATTCCTCCCTATGACTTACTGCTAGACTCTTGTAGTCATTCTGAACAATATACTGTGCAATATAGAGTGCACTGTATCTCTCCACTTTATGGCTTTTTATTGCTGCTATATTTTTCTATGACCTTAAAATGCATTAAATGTGACAAATAATATGGCTATTTCGTAGAACTCTGTGAAGCACATTTACATTTCTGATGTGCATTGTAGGTAACTCCCAGTTTGCCTGCTTTGATGGTTTTACAATTGAAATCCACTACAAACCTCGCCTGAAACCACACTGAAGTTAATTGTTGTTATCCACATGTTTTAATAAGCTTTTGGCTACACTTTAATGAAGCTTGAGAAAGCTTGTCAGCATAAAACCAAAACCTGCAAATGTTTGGTCAGAATAATCATGTCTTGCCCTGAAACAGAATGAGCAGTCATCCACAAAAGAGTGGGGAAAATGTGTAATCAGTGGGTTTTCTCTTCAAGCTACTACTCTTTATGAGTTATTTATCATAGTGCTGAACAGGAGTTAAGCCTTTGTTTGCAGAAACAGAGGCTTACACTTGGAAGTTATTGGGCTGTTGGAGACATTAATCTCCATAAAATGCACCCATTTAAATTACAGTTGCTATTAGGTATGCATATTAAGGTACATAAGGAGATTAACACCTAGAAATTTTAACCTGGAAGAGGATGAAAGTAGCCTTAGTCAAGATGTATGAAAATTTCCACAGTGAAGTGAGAGATCTACGCCTAGCTTTTATTTTAGCACCTCAAATATTTTTTAATATTAAATGTTTCCAAAGAGTGCAGGTATGTGTTTGAATGTACTATAATATCTTGTTGCACCTCCAGAACTATGTAGAGAAAATGCTGATACTAAAATAGCAGCTATATTAGCTACAGATAGAGCTGTCACAGAAAACTACAAGATAATACGTTCATATTTCAAAGCAAATATCCATTGCATTTGCCATTATTTTTAACTGATTGATCACAATATTGCTTCAATAATGCAAGTATGTATGTTATTATTAACACACACACAGATATGTAGGATGGGCTTTTAAAATTCTTATTGCTGTATTTAAGTTATCACTAAATTGAGTGATCATTGAATCCTAGGCTGTGTATTTAAAAGAACAGCCTTCCATGGTGAAATTTCTTGCACAATGCAAATGATGATTTCAGCTTATATCTGTTGAAACTGAGGCCTGAGCAGCAAATCAGTGTGGATTCACAATAAGTTTAAGAATATTAGTGCTCCCAGTATCTTCAGAAAAATAAGTGCCAAACGTACTGGATTTTATCATCTCAAAAGAAGAAGAGAACTGAGCAGGTATGTTCCGCAAAATGGAAAGACACCATCAAACAGACTGCAGACATATTTTTGCCCTTTTATTTATTCTGCTCAAAATATGACCTTCATTGGAATTTTGACTGTTTGAAGCACTTCTATGTAATCTCATTGCTTTTTGAACTCTCTTATCTTCTATATTCAGATATGTGTTATTTTCCATTGGCAGAGGGAAAATATAGCAGCTGGCTGGCCTTTTAGTCTTAGCTTTAGTTTTAGAAGTTTGGAAGCAGAAACAATTAAATGTATGTGAAAAAGTAGTAACATGCAGAGCTACAAAACTACATTTCCTAGGCATATGCAGATTCATAAATTAATATCAGATTTTTAATAAGAGCCCACCTTCTGCAGGGTCTAGATAGTAAACCATATGAGGGATGGCTGAGGGAGCTGGGGTTGTTTATTCTGGAGAGAAGAAGGCTCAGGGGTGACCCTACCACCCTCTAAAAGTACCTGAAAGGAGGTTTTAGCAAGGTGAGGGTTGGCCTCTTCTCCCAGGCAACTAGGGGAGGTTCAGATTGAACATCAGGAAGAATTCCTTCATGGAAAGTGTTTTTAAGCATTGGAGCAGGCTGCCCAGGTAAGTGGGGGTGTCATCCCCAGAGGTGTTCAAGAAAAGAATGGATATGCTGAACTTCTAATATGTTTAATAAGAGGAATTTCTGTAATATGGAACATCACAGACCATATCATTGAAGTGGATTACACAGAAAAAGGTGAGTAGAACTACAAAGGAATGATACAACTATCAATAGGGGAAAAGAATATTGATGGTGGTGGGGAAATATGCCCTGTGAACACCAATGCTGATACAAAAGAACCACTGTCACAAAGGAAATACTTTCATTAGTCCAATATATCCATTTCTCACTATTTAGAGTGTAACAATCAAATTTATTTTTTACAATTAAAATACATATGTAGGTGTGTGTAAACAGAAGATGGGAATGAGGGAAAAGTTAAACCAGTGCCCTAATATGTTGAAAACACATTAGAAATTTAATACTGTGAATAGTTAGGTGGTTATAATTCACGCAATTTCACTTTTATATGTCTCAGTTAAGGCATATTTGGAGATAATACTGCAGAAAACAATCTGCATGAGAGATAGACCTGAAATGATGATAATTCTTGCTGTTAAAACAATTGTAACTGCTTGTTTAGCAACAAAAAATGTCAGGTAGTTAAGATTCTTCTTCGTGTCAGGTTTTCTCTGTGTGTCCAGGTCAGTATAGGGGTTGAAAACCTTTCACAGAGAGCTTGCCAGACTGACTTTTGTCTTTTCTTAATTACAGGGTTTCTGTATGACAACGGAAACACAGTCAGGTCCAAGAAATGCTGCCTTTCAAAGAGAAAAGTTTGTCCTGGTAATATTCTGTGGTAGTGTGTCTCTCTGAAAGACAATACTCCATGGTTTTCAGCCCTTCCAAAGCTTGGTGCTCCATGAGTGAGATGGAAGTCACTGGCACTGAACACAATTTCAGGATGACTTGTCTCCCACTATCCTGTATAGCCCTTCAGAGTGCCATTTAATGGCTACCTGTGTGCTGCCTTTGCCAGGTTGTATTTTAGGATGACTTTAAGTGTCTGCAATTCTTGTATGAAAATTGACCACGATAATTTTAGGTGCCATTGCCTAAATTATAAGGCCATATTAATTTTATTATGTGTACTACTTTTCTTTTGTCATTAAGAACCCATTACTAATGAATATTTACTTTGTTTGGGAGCACTTGACATGAGAATTTGGACTGTAATTACTTGTGTTTTACAATAATAGGTCTTATAGTATGAGGAAAGAAGGAAGTATGTACTGAAAGAATTTAGTAGAGACAAGGTTCCTACAGTGAGTTATTACTCAACCATAATGCTGCTCCAGTGTGTGCTCCTGGTGATATTAAATGTGAATTGATGTAAAACTCTTGTGGTTGGAAAATACCTGCTTCCATTAAAAAAAAAAACAATTAGTTTCTATAGCCTGCTCAGACTTCATACCAGATGAGAACTTTCAGATCCTTTACATTTTCTCAAAAATGGTAAGAAGATCCTGAAACAATATGGGAGAAGAGTAAAACTGGTATCTAGAAGGGAAATACAGAAACAGTCAAAGAGACTTGTGAACAAAACAAAAGCATATTGAAAAAGAACAGAAGGTAATGAGACAAATAAAAAAATTCTGAGGAGAAGTTTCCAAATGAAGTATCCCTGGCTAATTGAAGAAGAACATACATTGCCTCTAGAAGATGTTCGAGTTGTTTCCAACAGGGATATTTGGAGTGGCTGGTGATTCTACTTATGTAGACTTAAATAAGCAAGAAAGTTCTGCAGCAAGTTTCTGTATCCTCCAGTGGTCCAGAGATGGTTTGACAGACATGAAAAATTCAAAACTTGATAAACAAAGAAATGAAAATAATCCTGTATGTTGCCCTTTGAATAGTATCCACTGAAAGAGAGTCTTTTTTCATTTCCCCACAATTGATAGCAGTTTTTAAAACCAGAATTCTTTAACCACCTGGGCTTAACACTCCTGGAATGATTTGTGATAAATTTCAGCTGTTCTTTATGCAAAAGAGTGGGAATATTGGAACAAAGTTGCCCTTCAGCAGCAGCTGTGTTGTATATTTTTATTCCTTTTTTTTTTTTTTTTTGAGGAGCCTTGGTATCCTAGTTTCTAACTGCTTCCCTTACACAATTTGCGTTATTATCATGGACCTGATGCTGTGGATAAGTTCTAGCAGCTGCTTCCAAAAACTTCAGCTGAACACCTGGCTGACAGGGCTTGCGTGTATCTTGCATCCACGTGAGTAATTAACTGTATATGTCTTATGTTCGTACACTTTCAGGGAAAGTGAATAATTAAAAAAATAATTTCAAAAATGTTTCTGATGTTAGCACTTAAAATTCCTGATGGAATTATATGAAGTGTATCACAGAGTACTGGTGGGGCTCCTAAGATCAACATATATTTTTCAGATATACTATTATCACTTTCTTTGAATTAAAACAAAACAGAACAAACAAACAAAAACCCCAAATGAGCAAAGCCATTTAGACTAATGAATTTCATAATAATGGTATTCAATTCTACTTACATTCCTCAGGCACATTTAACCATCTGTCTTAACTGAGTTTTGCTTTTATTGGCCAATGATTTCAAAAATTTGGAACAAGTGTCTTTAGAGAGTCTTGCATTGATTAAGGTAAGCCATTTGGAGAGACTGATATTAACTATTTAAGATAAGCAGTAGTTGGTGAATACATGTAAGTTCCCAGCACTGTCATAAAAGTTACTCCATTTTTTATCTCCCTCTCATATTTAATTCAACTTGAGCTCAGTACTACTCCCATTAGGGAGCCAAAAACCTCCCACTGTAGTCATCATCTTGATTATTGCTGATAGTTTAATGGTACTCTTCTCATGATCTGTAATTGAATATAAATGCACTGTGCAAAAAGTTACATCACTTGATGTTTATCTTCATATTTTTCCTTTTGTTCTGTTAGTCTCTTCTGAATTTTGTTTCAAATGAAATAGTAAGGAAAGGTACCTATTTTCTTGTATATCATTCCAAGCCCAGCAAAATACAACCATATTATTTGTGGCAAATAGGTATGATCAGAGTGCACTACCAAGTTAAATGGCTGAAAAAGCAAAGAAAGAGAAAAGTTCTCAGTAAAATAAATGGATTCTAAAGGCAAGATTGAAATGTACCACTCTCATTGCATGGTTGCCTTTAGGATCAAAATCCATGAGATTCTGCATAAAGGGTTTTCATGCACAGAACTTCAAGGAGAAAGCAAAGGAGCTTGTCAATTACATTCCAGAAAAGGGATTTTCATAGGTAATACATTAATTTATTTTTTCTAAACAAAAGGGGTGATAATATGAGAAGGGAGAGAACAGATGTGACCAGTGGTTGCCCTTGTAAGAGGCAGTGAGTAGAGATGAATGCTTGTATTCACTCAAGTATGTCATAGTATTGTGTAAGTGTTGTAATTTGTATTGACAGCATCTGGTACTTGTCATGGCCCAGAGGGTGTCAAACTAGACATAAATATGAAAATACAAATATCATATCTTCCATTCAAAGTTAAATTTTCACTTTATACCTGAAACAATGAATGAATCTAAGGTTTACTCTTTCCTCTCTACCCCTAGAGCACATATATTAAAACAAAGTGAATTAATGGGTGTCTTAAAAGATTTTAAGGAAATGTCACACATGCAGTTAACAAATAGCTGAACTGCAGGGAAAGCTGAAAATCTTATTCACTGAACAGCAGTCTTGATACGTAGGTGATTACCAGTGCCATCTTCTTCCCTTGTTACAACCTTTTCAAGAATGCTGCAATGTTTCTCAAACAAAAAAAACCCCTCAAGCAACCAAAAATCAAACCCACAAAAAACCCCCACCAAAACAAACAATTTAGAAATGGCCTAGATTTCTTCTCTTAATCAAATGAGATGGAAAAACATAACTTTTTCTTCAATTTCTATATTAATTAGGAAATTAAATTAATAGACACATGAAAAAAGATCTGAGATTTATAAATTATCTACTTTCACTTTATATATGAATTTTTTTGTTTGCTGCCCTTTCAATTAAAACCAGGTTTACTTCTTTTCACTTTTGATTCTATGGACAGTTATTATTTCCTTTACACAGATGTAATCTTTCAGAAAACAGCTGATTCCGAAAAAAATCCTTATTTGCCTTCTGAGTTGGTGAGTTGTTTATTAGGGCATTGATCTAGTTACAATGAGAGTAATTTTCTTGTTCCTAACAAACCAATATAATCTCTTATTACCAAAACAATGTAGGATTTTTTTTTTTTTACATTGTTTTGGTTTGGATAAACTAGAGAAAAGTTTAATAGATAACTTTTCAGCTAAATGGCGTAAGTTGGACCTCAGTGCTACCACATTTCTGTTTCTCATCATCCCAGACACAGAAGGCTTTCAAGGAGTGCACCATCAGACACTCAGGTCATAATTCTTGGAAAAAACTTTTGGTTTAGGCCTTGACTTTTTTGTTGTCTGATCTCACAATGCTTCTTCACATGGCAGAGTGAGCACTTTGAAGCATGTGGGGTATTTTAACCATGGTGGTTAATAAGCTTGTGTCATTAAGCTTGCTGCAACTTCAGTTTTTCTATTCATCCTTCTTTCTGATGGAACAATACTGTCTTTAGGCACACTATTGGGCCTGTCACTCTAAACTCCCTTTAGTTTGTCTTGCTGCATTAGCATCTTCCATAAAATCAGAATTGAAAAGGAGATGTTTTTATGCTTTATTTTTTCATTTACCAAATTTCACACTTTTTTTTGTGGGTTTGATCCTGCATGTTTTTCCAGTGCAATATTGGTGACATATGGTGTTTACTATATTTCTAACCATACTCCAATATAAATCATGTAACTAATTTAGCTAATAGGCACAAACTACACTTTCTTGCTATTTTATATTTTGAGAGTGTTCTTTTAGAATCTCACACTTAAGATCAAGCTTGTTAAAAGAGACATAACTTCATAAAAATGTAGATAAACCCTCATCATATTCAAATACTTATTTAAGATGAGGAGCACCACTCAAAAAGGCAATTTGCTTCTTATGTGTATTTCTGAGTATTTACATCCCCTCAAAATCAAGCCATTCTTTTAAGAGACTTGCTAATAGGCATCCAGATTTAAAATCAGAAAACAAAATCATCATGGAGGTATACCAGCGAATATTAAAAAAACAGTGGAAAAAATCTCAATGTCTAATCAGTGGAAGTCCAAGAATTTCTGTCTGATTCCAAAGCAAAACTGAATGTCACCTGCTTGGTTTTCTTGGCTTAAGCAGTTCAAGGCATCAGTCCAAGAATGTCAGCCTATGCTGCCCATGAGAAATGGAAGTCCACCCTTTGGGGGATAAACAGTGGAGTGCAGTCTCTGATTTTGGAACAGAGTTACACTATTTCTGTAACATGACCAGTATGCCCTTCTTTCCTCAAAGTGGTAAAAAGCCAAATCACTGTAATCTACAGGAAGGAATGTGTTCTGTTACATCTTTTCTAAGTGCATACAACTTATTCAGTATAGTCATGAGTTTCTTGTACTTTTGTGATGTCTGGGTACATAAATCTTGTTTAAGGTTTGATTCATGAAAGGAAATACAGTCCTACAATATTAGGGATAATGTTTTTTTTCTATCTTTTTCCATTGCTCTGCGTGCATTTTCCTATTTTCAAAATAATATCTAGAGAACACAGTGGGATTTATGATTTTATGTTGTCTTACATATTTAAAACACAAAGCACCATTCCAAAGGACTGAAAACATATGATTATCTCTGATCACCACTCTGCTGTTAAGAAAATCCCAGCTCAGTGACATTTTGTTGACAAGGTAAGCACATACATTACATAAATGGCAGTGCACCCCAATGTTATTGGCCTTGTTACGTACAAGCTGAGAGCAACATCAGCAGTCAGCTCACCCGTGTTTCAGGAGGAGGAGTGGGTCTGAGGAGGAGTAAGTAATAGCAGCTCATTCTCTAAACCCCAGTCCAGTATGAAATATAACTTTCCTTGTCATCATATGGTACACTTCCATATCTGGTCTCCAGCCTTCCTGACAGTTATTGAATTCCATGCCATTTGCCTGTATTTTCCTACAGTAACAAAGCAAACACAGCCAAATGGCATGGCATTCTCACACTACTCTGCTTCACAGCACCAAGAAATTTCACTATGACTTTTCATCTACGCCCTCTTGGGTTCTGCTCGCAATAACACTTTATCCTTTTGAATATATAACATTGTTTTTCAGTGACCTTAGGCTTATTCTGTAATTACTCCTAATTTAGGACTGACCAAAATAAACACATAAGT
Source organism: Edolisoma coerulescens (assembly GCA_013397115.1). Classification (NCBI taxonomy): domain Eukaryota; kingdom Metazoa; phylum Chordata; class Aves; order Passeriformes; family Campephagidae; genus Edolisoma; species Edolisoma coerulescens. Next base: position 741,985 of record VWZW01001649.1, read on the forward strand.
AAAAAATATAATTAAAATGATCAGTGCATTTACCTCACTCATTTTATAAGCACATTATTTTTTTTTTTTTTGTCATCCATGGAAATCAAATAGCTCAATGTTCTTCAGGCTTTAGCCTTTCATTCTATCTTTCCCTTTCACTCTTGGTCTTAATCCAAACTGGAGCAGAAGAGACAGAAAGCAAGCATGACGGTAAGAAGAACATCTTGACTATAAATCAAAGTAAACAGACTGTCATAAACCTGTGGAATAGCTTGGTTTACAGACAACACTTGTTTTGTGAAAGCAATTATTTTTGTTCCTTAGATCAAATCATCTCTAGTTTTAGAGCCAAAAGAAGTAGTTTTTTGTCTTTCAGTTGGCTCAGTCAACTGAAAGCAGAAATCTACAGGCTAGTGAGGATAGTGGTGGCAATAGATGTCCCCATGGACCACAAAAACCCTGCTTATCTGTACTAATCCTTGTTGGATCAGAATTTATTATAACAGTAGCACATTTTATTTGATTGCCATGGCTGCATTTCCTCTTGAATTCCTGTTTTTTCTCATTGAAAGAACAATAAGAAAAAGCCTTTGTGCTGACTTTTAAAGACTATCAGCCACATTAATATGGAGATGTTGAACATACTGTTACCTGAAATAAAATTTTGTGTGTGTATAATATGCTGATTTGCAACAGAATCTTTCCCAGCTCAATGAAGTGCTGAGAGAGGAAAATGTGTTCCAAAATCTATTTTGTTTTTTTGGGCACAGCAGCCAAGCTGTTGTGGAATTCAAGTAGGGAATTTGAAAACAGAGAAAGTAGGGTTTGCAGGCCGTAGGGTACTGGTACAGATGGGCAGCCATCCTCACAGGCAGGTGGTCCGTAGCAGGTCCACCTGCCCAACCGGGACCAAGTGGGTGACCTGTGACTGACCCCAGCCATGCCAAGGCTTCAGGTGTGTGGTGCCGACCCCGCTGTGCCGGCCCACCCCATCGTACCTGCCGGGCTGCTGTGGGGCAGAAGGGCAGGCTCCTGGGTCACTGAGGACCAAGGTGACCGCATTAGACCCCAGATGACATTTGGCTGTGTTGGAGTGCAGCCCTGCTGGGGGGTCACTTGGGCTGTTCCTCCTCAGAGCAGCAGGGCTGCAGTTGGGGACTCTCCCCTTCTCCCCTTGGGTCAGGATGGTGGCCCTGGAGCTCCTCAAGGCTGAGAGGCCTCCCCTGATCCCCTGAGATGCTGCACATTCTGGGGTACCTTTCCTAAAATCTCGAGAATTCTTACCTCCATCAGGTACTCTCAATTCCATTTGACATCAAGACTCAAATGTTGGTGGAGCTTTAAGTGGTTTGACTGGTTTATCTGGTTTAACTGACTTCTAAAATAAAACTTGTTTGGATAAATTACTTATCTTATTTTTATAAGCCTCCACAACCTCTACTGTCTCAGGACCAGGTTTTTATTTCTCATCTTACATACTTTTTAATGTTCTTTTATTTTAACAAAAATGAGTTAAATGAAGTGCTGGACTATATGAAATAGAGTACTGGGTTTTTTTGCTTAAACCTATTTCTGTTCACAGGAGTAAAAAATTAGATTCTTGGGATTAAATCATAGGCAGATATGTTATTTTTAAATATAATTCTAATTTTTTTTCATAAATGTGTGTTCCAATAGTGTACATACACATAACTGTCATATTCAAACTTTTTTACTCATACTTACTCGTGGTGATTAAATAAGATTTTTTGTATCTCCTTTGAATCATCTATTAATAATCATTGTTGGAGACAGTGCTGGATTGTAGGGCTTCTGTCATTGTTCATGTAGTAATTATACCCATTGCCCATCCATTGTGTTGGCCTCTAGACAGATGCTTCTGGAGAATGTAGAGGAAGTTAAAAATAGGAAAATGCACTCTTCCCTTCTGCCTGTTAACTCCCAATAGTACCAAACATTCTTTCAAAATGTTAAACGGTTATTTAAATCTTGCTAAATTTAATTTTCAGTAATCAGGATGTACCAAAAAGTTCTACATTTTCACATGACTTGGGACCAGAGTATATCTTAGCAGGATTTATAGTTGCCACCTGAATTTTTTAATGCCCTTCTGGCATTTTATGCTATAATTTTTTTTAATCTACATTCTTTATACTATTTATAATTGCATTTACCGTGCTTATTCTTATTCATCTGGTTTTTGAGACAGTCTTCAATTTTCTCAATCACTTCTACAAAAATAGTAAGGCTTCTGATCATTTTGGCCATATGATTTTGCAACACCCTTTGGGACTCATAAAATATTGAGCAGGAACCTATGTTGCATTAATTAATGACTACTTCTAATTACTTATGAATAAGTGGGTCTTCATAATGGTTTATGAAAGTACTGAGTTTAGAGCCCATTCTGATATATTTGTCTGATGAAAATCTAGCTCCTCTCTAATTCACTTTAACCTAAGCAGTGACTACAATGGATTCAAAATGGTAAACTGTGATTCTTTGATTGCATGTGGTATGCACTGTTAATTTAGGGTCATTACTTAGTGTTTCTATTGAAAGCTTAATTATTGTCTCAAAATAATAAATATAAAGAAAAAAATGAAAATATTTCAATTCTGTTATCTAAAAAGTGTAACAGAGCAATGAACTTCTAGAATTTCTCATGATAAGATTACACCATATGAGCCTGGAATTTCAATGCATTAAGGTTTATGGAACACAGGAGAATACATTAAAAAATCAATTGTAGCATTCACCTGTATGTTTATTTACTATAGATTGAGGTAAAAAATAAGAGGTAAAGATTTTTATGACTTTGCAATGAGTTTTAGATTATTTTTATACAAAGGAAAGGGGGCAGAATGGAAAAACTGAGATTGTGCACTTCAAGGTCTTAACTTTTATTTAAAATCCAAGTTTTATTTGTTCCCTTTTTCATAAATTATTAAAGGCTTTTGAATTCATCTGATAAAACTGATACACTTTTCGGTCACTTTTTTTCCTGAGGTAGATCCAAAACACAGTTCAGGAAGAAGGATTTCTCAGCTGACACAAGCAGATCTTATATGGGTAACAGAATCTGGCCCCTCATATTGATTGAAATGTAATCTGTAAGATTTATTTTATTTTTTTCATACACAGAAGGTGTATATATGCTTATTAGATCTGCAACATCTTGCGGGTCTTCCATTGACCTAGTTTTAATTTTTTCATTGTTCACAAGAATATTAGACACATCCACATGCAATGAAAATCAAGAGAAAACAAAACCAAAAATAAACAAAATCTCAAAACTAAGTTTTTAAGCTTGGGAAAATTAAGTGTAATCATTTGTCATTGGCTAAAAAGAAAACTTCAGCCCTTTATGGGGAACAGTTTCCCCTTCTATTTAATCAGTATTTTAATGAGGTTTTAATGATTTAGAACAATTGCTATGGTGTAGTCTTAAAACCTGGTCCAGGGATTAACAAGTATTTATTGTATTTACACTTTAGAGTGTGTCAAAACACACAGTTTTCTAGTTCCATGGATATGATAAGAATAAAGTGATGATTTTTTGTATCATAGTAGGGAGATGGTCCTTCAAATACAAAGTGAAAGCAGTAGGCTTCTACGTTTGGCTTGTTTTGTGTGTTCAATAGATATTTAGAATGTTTTGTCAGTCCTGCTTGTTTTTCACTACAATATCAGAAAGGAAATAGTAGGTGTTTTAATTCGATGTGAAATTCATTAAATGATTTGGAAGTAATGAAATAGTCAGATACCAGCAAAGAGCTGAGGGAAAAAAGAAAAACAGGTGGCAAAAACTTTGAACATGAAGTCTGTTACTTTTAATATTAACTTAGTTGAATATATTAATGGTTAATTTTTGTTCAAAATTGATAAAGTAGGTATATCTTCTGAGTCTCTCACTAATTTGACATAAATGTTTATTTAAATATGTGCACTTTTATAATCCTCATAGCTCTGAAACAACTCCCTTACAGATAATTATCTAGGAAATTAGGATTGTATGTCACTGTTAGCAGCCAGTTCTTTCCCTTGCTAAGTGGGTTTATCGTATCCAAAACTCCCTTAAGAGAACAAACTCAGTATCATCAGATTATTAATAAGGGATTTCTGAAGCAGGCAGGAATGGAGAATTTTAGTAGCTGGGAAAAAAACCCAAAACAAACACCAAAGCCAGCATGCTGTGCATCCCTGCAATTTCCTCTGAATGAAAGTTACAAATTAGCACAATTCTCACTACTTGCTGTTTCCCTATGAGGTGATGGAACTAAAGCAAAACAAAATCAAATCAGCTCTCCTAAGGGGCTTACTCTAGTTGTACATCATAGTATTTCTGATAGATCTCCCACTGTTTCATGGGATATTCATGAGCTTTAAATCTGTTATTGACAATGTAGGATCACGTACTCCATGTTGGCAGACACATTAACAAATCCACTAATAAATCTGTATGGATATTTATCAAAAAGTTGGTGAATATGTATCACAGACATGCTTCTGTGGCAAAGTGGATCTCAGTATTAAAAATCCCATCGGAGGTGCATTCAAAGGATTCCAGAAAAGGGTGGGAAATTCCCATCACGTTACTGAAGTATTTATATTTATCTCCTTTTCTTGTCTATAATGATTTGATAATGCCTCAGGTGCATGGTCAAAATTGTGGGGTTTTTTGTTTCTTTAGAAAACACTAGATCTCCATTTTCATAAATAAAAGAGCATTTTTCTATTTACCTTAATGACATTTTCTTCTGGTGCCCTTTGGACACAGATAACAGTATTTAGACTCAGGACAAAACTTAAAGACAATAGAAGATAAAGCTGAAGAATGAAAAGATACCCTTTTGTAACCCTCAAATGTAATAGATTAAACTGTCAAAGGAATTGAACAACAGTATGGTAAATGTGTGTGTGTATATATATATATATATGTATGTATGTTATATTTCTTTAAAATTATATTTATATTTTTGTTATATCTCTACAATACTAAAAAAATACATTTCTTGTCCTGGATCACTCAGAAGGGATACTATTGCCTTTCATGATGCCAACGAGGATAGGAATGTGGTATCATTTCCAGGAGTGAATAAATACAAATCACTTCCGGAATGAGACGCATTAATTGGATTCACCAAGAGTAACTCTAGCTTTGGATTCTTCCTTCATGTTTGGGGGATTCCCCACCTGAAAAACACAGAAACTGTCACATCAGACAGAAGAAAATTCCAGTGAATAGAATTGTATCAAACAGAATTTTTTTGAAGTTCAAGTTGCATCATGATGAAAAAGGTGAACTACCTGGGAATTCAAGAGCACCTCAAGATCTGAAAACTTTCAACCATAAAATTGGACCTCTTTGGTGCTATAGCAGAAGCATAGTTCAGTATTCCAGCCATAAGGCAGAGATATGTTTGCTGTGTTAAATCACTTCTGTCATGTCACAATTGCTTTTGAGTAACTGCTGCCCTCCAGATTTCAGCCTCTGCTATGACAGTGGGAAAGAAAAATCGTGGCCAAAGAAAAGATCGCCAACCTGCATAAGTAATGAAACCGAATTCATTCATCCATGTCAGCAGCTGACCTGAAACAAACTCAAAAATATTAGGCTCCAAATTGATCTGAACTTCATTGATACCAGGAGATGTAGACTCCCTGGGTGAACTGGGTTCTATCCTGCATCAGGTATCACCAGCTGACTTATGAAATACATTCTGAAGTTATTGCTTATGTAAGGGGAAAAAAAGTAAAAATCTTATTTTTGGTTCATAGTAATTTTCAGTGCTGGATATTAGAAAAATCATGGATTGGTTTGCAAGTGTACAAATTTATACGCCAAAGAAATTCTTGAATGTAAATAGATTATAGTAAATCATAGCTACAGCATTCTGCTATTATGACAAAAGTGCTCAGATTCTACAGGTATTATAAATGCCTAAGCATTATAAAAATCTAAATTGGATAAGAACAAGTATAATTTTTTCTCAATTTTGTTCTGTAATTGGATTCTGACAAAATGGTCGCTAACAAACTGATTTAAGTCTTAACTCTTCAGTTTAGAAAATTTATTAACTGGATCTAGAAAAAAATCCTTCTTCACATCTTTGGGAAAGGAAAAAAAGAATAGAAAAGAAAAAGGTGTTGACAGTTTTGCTAACTTGAAAAGCAATTTTGTTCATAGAATGGTAATTTTAAAAAGTTCTACTCTATCAGAATCGGTTAAAAATAAAATCAATTAAATCATTCTTATGAAAATACATTAGTAATGTTTATGTAATACTAATGCAATATGATAGCATTTAATACCATGTCATATTTTCAATTTCTTGAATCTTTCCCACCTTGCTTTTTCAGCTTTACATAAAACAATTGCCTTTGGGGTGATTTTATTTTTTTACAATTTCATAACACTTTAGCTACCATTTCTTTTTATAAATTTAGTCTTAGGTTAACTCATCCATAATTTAAAAAAGATGAGCTCAAAACAGAGACTAAATATGACCCAAAATTTCTAGGATTTTTACAGAAGTAAAAAGTTTTTACAAAAAGACTGTAGTGAGCATAAAATAAAATGTATATGTTTTAAAGAGGTTTCTATGAGTGAGCAAGTTTAGAAAATTTACTGTTGCAGGTCATATGAGCTTTTTGTTGCAGCAAATACCTGTGTGATAACACAGGTATTTGGGGAAGTTTTCCATTGCTGAGTGATGGTTGGAATGATACCTGGGAGTTGCAATTTTAGACACTTTGCACACTTTTGCAACTCAAACAATAAAAAGAATGACTCTCATTTACCAGGATATTTTCCTCTAATGACATTTTTACAGTCTAGTTTTTAGATTCATTTGCAAGTAGCAATGCTTAAAGGTTGAAAGGAAGAGAAATGAGTGGTAGGCTGCTTTTATATAACCCCCACATTAGAACTTGCAAATGCATTTCTCCAGCTCTTTCTCTTTTGAGACATTGCTATTCCAAGTAAAGCTGGCTTGGTTTGGTAAGATTCACTTTGCTGTATATTTAAAGAAACAGAGAATTAAGTGTTGGGTAGAGTGAAAATTGCCAAAGACAGTCACTTTCTCTGAGGGTTGCTGCTGTGCTGCTGTCACAGTGTTCTCTTCTGGAAAGCTCTTGGAAGTACCAGAAGTCGTAAGAGGAAAGAAAGGAAAAAGGCCAACAAGATCTTGAGAGGAAGAGCTTTTAAAGAAATAGGATAAGAATCAACATTGTGTTTCTGGCATGGAAAGAGTGATATAAATGAAATGATGTATCAGTGGAGAATTTGTAATGTGGCATTAGACTCGCTCAATATCAAGAATATTTTACTCAGAAACTCTGGGCACTTTGGCTCAAATCTGCTCCTCTGAACACACTTCTGCAATTATCTGTAGGTTTCAGAAGAGGAATGAGGTTAACGCTGAGTATTTTTGAAAAATCCAGCTTAGGTACTTGCAGAAGCCTGAACATAGTCAAACGGGGTGGAATGTTAGCGCAGCTAATGTAAGTAACCTGATTAACCCGTCAACAGGGAGCTCCAAAGGGGAAAGGAAAAAACCACTGCTGAGAAAATGGACTAAGTTTTGTGCTGAGAAAATAAAATACAAACAAATCTGAGAAAAAGTTGCTAAAGAAAAAGTGGAAGTATAAGCTAACACCACATTTGTGATGGAAATCCAGAGATAACTGCTTTTATTTCCTGAATTTACAATGATTATCCTTTTGATCTCCCTGCTCCCTGCTCTACAATACAGATCTGGGCAACTTCTCTTACAGATATCTTCAGGATTTGCTTAGGCTTTGGAAAAATAATATACTGAAAATTATAAAGGATTTAAGAGTACAACAGAACATTGGTTAATTTGCCATTTGGTGGGTTAAATGAGGAGACTGCTAAGAAAGGCCTTCTAAAATCTTACAAGTCGGGGTTTTTTCTTCATTTTTTGGTATTTTCTACCTCTTTAACAAGGATAAAAACAAATCTAGTTCAACTAAGACTTCAATTTGGAATGCCAAGTGCATCAATAAACATAGAAAAATTTCAAACCTCCTTTCATAGGGTTTCTAGAGAAATCTGCATAATAAATGTCATTTTGCTGACCTAAAACTGCATTTTCCTGCTAAGAAAAATATTTTTTAGAAGAAAAATGTATGTCCCTCTGAGAAAGCCAGACTTTTGGGTGATAGAATCTCTAAGTTTTTCAGATCAGTAGTTAAAGGAATCACGTCTCGATTTCTTGACTATTATTCAGGGGCAGTGAGTAATAGCTCTGACAGGAAGAATGTTGGTATCATATAGCATTGCTGGAGTTTTGGGAGCATATTCTGCACTGCTAACACTATTGGTCAGAATTAAAAAATCAAAATTTATTAGAACTCTATTCACACACAAAAAAAAAATTGGAGACACAAAAATGTGTTTTTTTCACTTTAAGTTTTAAACTAAATAAGCTAGAGCAACTAAATTAGTTCCAACCCCTTAATTGTCTGACAACCTGTGTACTTTAAAATAGAAAACTATCTCTACCAAGAGAGCAGGGTTCAGCCAGTTTGCTGAATTATTTTTTGTTGGATTTAATTTTACATGTTAATTTAAAGCTTTGACACTTAAATTGAGCATTAAGCAGCATTGCAATAATTGAATCACTAAAAAGGAAATAGCACAGCAGAGTTATTATTTATCATATTCTTCTTTCTGCTTTGTAATCTGAAATGTAATGTTTATGTTACTTTTTCTCAGTAATTTGTCCAAATACATATATTAAGCTAGTTTATTGGTAGTCAAGGATTTAGAATTATTCAAAATACAATCTGTTTGTTTTCAAAATGCTGTGATAAAAAGTGCAAGCTAAAACTTTCATGCTTTTTTTTTTGTTGGTTTTTGCCCACTATGTGACCTCAAGTTTTGGGACCTACAAAATACCATAAAGCTTTGTGACAGCATGTAAGATCATAGAAAGTTTTGTAACTTTCAGGATGCTTATTAATAATTTTATGCATCAAGTTTTAATTATCTCGTCCCACACAAACAGAAATCACTGACACAGAGGCATGCTCTTCACATATGAGCTTTCAGTTTTTTCTTGTGAAAATGCTGCCAGAGAAATGCAGAAGGATAGAGAATGCAAGTTTTAACAAAAAATACTGCTTGTACTAAAATCTCACTTTTCAGAATTAAAACTAATTTAGTTTTGGTTTTTTTTTTTTTTCTTAACAGAAATCAGTACTTCCTGGGTATTATAAGTGTTTATCTTGGACTATTGCGGGTTGACAATTTCACTTATTTCATAAGAAATAATCTTAACGATGGAATACAAAATATGTCATTAATCTAATGAAAAAGTCTAGTTCAAACAAATAAACAAAAAACTCTAGAGTAAGACGGCTATACTTTACAATACTGTAAAATTTCAATGTTCAATGACATTTAGATATGTTTTAGCAATTCACTCTTCTCTTAAACTCAGAGATATGGGTCTTTGTTTTATATTGTTACAGTGTCTCTCAAGATTTGCCCATTAAGATTGGGAATTTTTTGATGTTTTCAGCTTTTCTAGAAATAAGAATTACACAAATGACAAGTGAAGTACTTCATTCAACGAACCTTCATTCAATGTGGTCTCCTTATGCCATCAAAATGAGGCTGAAATTTCCATGGGCAAACAACATTGTACTTAACATGATTGCTCCTTTGAGCCACAATAGCATTTCAGTAGCTTTTTGAATCACTAAAATAAAGAAAAACGCTCTAGATTCTTGGTACTGCTTGACAAATACCTCTTGCCAAAAATCCCATAAAGTTTCTGTATCGTGATGTGGTTTCTCAATAAGAAAATGGTGTTTTGCTAGATTCTCCCATGTATGTATGTTTTTCTCAAGTATTTTGCTTGCAGAAATACCAACTGCAGGAACTTTTGTAAAGGTGCAGGGAAGAGCAGTCAGAAATTATGAAACAATTTTTTCAGGGACATTCATCTCTCTGCCTTCTCACAGGTTTCTAAATGGAGGAAAATGTTGTCTTTCACTCTACTCTGTGCTTTGTTGTTGAATATTCCCTCTTTTTTTGGTTTGGCCTACTGGGTCAGGCTGAGATGGAGTTCATTTTCCCCTTATGAGCCCCCAAAGTGCTGTGCTGTGTGTTGGTAGTTGGAAAGGTGTTTGCAACACCCCGGTGTTTCAGCTACTGCTGAGCAGCGCTGTCCCCCCACCATCCACCTCGCACACACCAGTAGACTGGGAGTGGGAAACATCTTGGGAGGGGACACAGCCAGGACGTCTGACCTAAAACTGACCAACAGGATATTCCATGTGCAATGGAAATAAAGCTAAGAAGAAGCAAGAGGATATTCATTATCTATGATATCTGTCTTCCAGAGCAGCCACTACGTGTGCTGAAGTCCAACTTCCCAGAAAGTGGCTGGGCATTGCCTGCTGATCAGAAGCAGGGAATAAAATCTTTTCCTTTCCTTTCACGCATGCAACCTTTGCTTTTGCTTCAATAAATTGCCTTTGTCTTGACCCGTGTGTGTTTTTTCCATCTTATTTCCTTCGCCCTGAAAGAAGGAGTGGTGGAGTGTTTTGGTAGGCAGCTGGTATCCAGCCAAGGTCAACCCACTACATTTAAGAACTTTGTAGGCATGATAATATACTTCGATATAATAAAGTCTACTTACTTAATGCATTTTTAAAGCTGTGAATGAAATAAAAAACAAAATCAACGAAAAAACCAAGATTTTCTGGAATACTATTCTTTAGAACTCAACAGAAATTAAAATCTGCTTCACAAAGGTCTAAAGAACTGCACTTTCGAAATGTGACACCATCAAACTGTAATTCAGCTCATTTTCTTATTAAATATTAAATCTTTAAATATATGATATCTTACTGATTAAATTTTGGTTTTAAAGAGTTTTCTTGCTGGTTATCTTCAGCTCAGAACAAATTTTGCTTAGCTTTCTAAGCTTTCATTTCTTTCTCATTGTTTAATCCCAATAAGTAATATGAATAAAAATAACTAATACAAAGAGACATTTTTAAAACGAAGCTTAGCTTTAAAAATTAGTTAAGGCAAAATGGAAGCCTTACATTCTCTAATAAGTTATAAATCTTTGAGGGATAGTACAAACATATTTTATATTTTACACATAAATGCAGTTTCACTTTATCCTTGACTGAGAAAACCCAGAAATATTCCAGATGATTTTATTTCCAATTCAGCCTGACCACTCAAATAAAATAAGCAAGAAAAAACAAATATCTGTCACTTTCAAAATCCCAAGGTAATAAACATCTTAAAATTCTATAAAGATGAAGGCAGTTCTGTCATGATCTCATGCTGTATGAATAAATAGATGTGAGATTACATCAGAACTAACTCCTAAGGTAAATTATGTGTTCTTGGAATTTTAAAGTAGATGATACATTTGCCAAGGTTGAACACAGTAATAGGGAGGTAACTGGTTAGGGCTGTACAAAATCCATCCAGATTTATGATTTAATGGTCATTTTAAACTAAAGATATTTATAATCCAGAAAGTGATAGTGTGTCTGCACTGTGAGACAGTTCACCTTTTCATAGCACATGAGAAATGGAGCCAAAAGCTAATATTTTTAAAGCTGAAAAAAGTTCTAGCACTGTTTATTTTAGTCCTCGTGACATCAAATGATAAACAAATTTACCCAGGAGTCAATAAGTCTCTATCAATATTTAAAAGGTCTCTTGTGCTTGCCTAAACACAAAGAAACCAAAATATACTTGACTATGTTCCATAACTATTTTCTCACTCTCTATTTCTACATTACCAAAAAAATCAGAATTAATAATGGTAAAAAATACAAAAAGTCTATAAATAACTGTTTGAAAATACATATTGTTTCAAATGATTTTTTAAATCCCTAGCTACACATTCATCTAAGAACTCACATATGAATTAAGACCACTGGACCACTAGACCTATTGAGCATATTTCTCTTCCTGTTAGAACAGCTGGATTAATAGCAGGAAAAAAAAAAGATGGATTTCCTGTTTCAGCATAGTTCTCCATTTTCAAAACGTTTTCCTTCTTCTTACAGTGAACTTAGAAGAACAAGAAAAATAAAACTGAAATATGGAGGAACAATGTAGCTGCTCTCATGCAGCACATTGTCCCTTAATAATATAAAATCAAATTGAAATAAAAGGTGATTGAGTTTAGACTGTAGTTTTCCAGTTTTAGTCTTCATTTTTCCTAGTCTTTTAGTCCTGCATTTTCCTTTATCACTGATGACAGGAAAACAATCCTCTTTCCTCACACTTCCAGTTTTAAATATCCATTGGCTAAATTCTCATCTCCCATAGTAAATTAGACTTCTTGGTGCCTTAACATCTGTCTAAAGAAATGTTTACCTTCCTCTTATATGAGTTACAAACTTAAAGTCAAAGCTTATCCTGGTTCTCAGTGAACCAGAGGATGGTGTCACAGATGCAAGGACAGCCAGCCACAAGCTGTACTCCTGTACAGCTCCAAGATTCCATCACCGTCTGGAGGGAAGATAGTCTGGAACAACATTTATTGCTGAAACAAAGGCCAATATGAAACTTCTGCCAATAGCAGGAAAATTCTGCACAAGCAACAAAGATCCTCACTATATTTAAAGGTACTTCATCTATTTTTTTCCACCTAATGCCTGATTAAAGTTATTCTGCACAAAGGGCGAGATATTCCTATTTGCTCAAATAGGATAGTAATCTGTCCCAACCTCTTCCTCCAATATTATTGTAGCTCTACCAAGATAAATGCAAGTGGGAAGCAAACACTCTATGATTTACACCCTACTATATTCACTTGCCTGAGATTCACTTGCTTTACACAGAGGAAAAAACACCAAAGCGAAAATTAGCACAGATAAAAGCAGACTAATTTGTAAGCTGCCTTACCATGATGGCGAGTTCACTTTGTGCGTACAACCAACACAACCAGACTTCCTTGCTGTATTATAAAGATGGAGGAATGCATTTATGAGGTAAAGTTGGTATATAACTAAAAAAACCCCAAAAAACCCATCAGCATAAAATGAAAAGAGACTTGCATCCCACAGGTAAAATCCACAAAGTCTAGAATTTCCAGTTAGATTTGGATATGTAAACTCTTCTTGTTAGCACAAACTCTCTTCTGGAATATGTGAGGTTTAAAAATCTTTCTGAATGCACAAGACAGACTTCAATCAGAAAACAGAGGAAATGCCATGAGGCAAGTTTTCTTCCATTAAGTGATGGACTTATGCACATAAGACGTGCTATAAAAATTGTCTCATAATATCTGCATACTGAGAAAAATGCTCAACTTTGATCCTTATATTGGTAATAAAACATTTTATACATAGTAGTAATTTATTTAAAGATCCTGGGATGCAAAATTAGATAAATCTTGCCCTTAATACCTTCTTCTAGAAGCAACATCATGAATACGTGGCTCATTTCTGGTGTTTCTGAAAGCATAGTTTGGATGGTTACTCATATTCTTCATTGTTAAAAAAAAAAAAAGACACAGAAGTCATTCTGTTGTAAGAGCAGAATGAGCAAAACACAGTTTTCCTGTCGGTTTGTGTCCCTGTGTTCTTCCAAGAATTTTCCCAGTTCACTCCTATGTACACTTCACAAGTTTTTACTTGTCTCTTCTTGTTTCATACATATTCAAGTGGGTAAGTATGAAGTATGTGCTTTAGTTAACTTAAGAATTCTGTATGAACTTAGGAACTGGACATCACATCTGTCTTCTAACCAGGTATCAGCTTCATCATACTTGAAGGAGTATAGATTCTTAACCCCTCTCTCTTTGGCAAACACAGTCAATACCAACAGATTCTAGGATTCTTTGAGGGTACAAGTATGGTGTAGGGGTAGAAGAGAAGACCATGGTATTTGTCTCTTTCACTTAGTCATAAAATCTCATTTACTGAAAAAATTATGCTGAAATGCACCAAACCTCCACATATTCCAAAAGCAGAGATGGTGAACAAGAAAAAAACCCCAAACCCTCTGTCTTTAAATTACTGAGCCATCATAAATGCTGCTCTAAATTTTCTTTTTTTTTCCCCAGTAATGCCCTGATGATGTCTACACGCTCATTGCCAAAAGTTCATTAGAAATGCTGCCTTGTATACTGCTCATTACATATGTCTCTCTTGTGACAAACTCCTTAGTGTCATTCGGGACTCAGAACAGGTTTTATAACAGACTGATTATGGGTATGGCAGAATCAAGATTTGAAAAGTATGTAAATGAATTGAGCTGTCTTTAACTTATGGAAAAGCATCATAACTATTAAGTTGATACATTTGCTAGCAAATGAGTAAGCAAATAACTCTAGTTTCACAATTCCCAGTTTAATGGAGCTATTGAGCTAACAAAAGGCAATTTTTCAATGTTTATAAAAGCATATTCACAGTTGCAATCATTTTCTTGAGGCATTATGATAAAGTATTCAGATAATTCATAATTTATGGCAGAAGGGTTTGAAAGCTGACTACCCACCTGGACAGAAAACCTTACTGTTAAACTGCTTACTTTTCCTGACAACCAGAGGGCTTTATTAATTTCCTCTAATCTGTTTCAAATATATTTATCAGGTTTTCCAAAGAGAACATTGATTTTAAATATAAGTTGTTCTTCCTCTTACTGATGACTAGAGCCATTTTTTCAAGGAAATTACCATGCCTGGGAGATGACTTAGAATACATGACAATGTCTTGCATGTGAACAGAGACAGAACCTCGAGGGCTTCTTTTCTTTGTCTCAAAAAGCCACATGGAAAGGATAGATAACTTGTGCAGACAAGTGGGTTTGGCTGCGTTCATTGCACTTGCCACTCTCTCACGGTATGGTGTGGCTTCTGAGTGGGCAGAACTGAGTGCATGGAATCCATTTAGAAAGTCCAGATTCATCAGAATTTTATTCAGACACGAAGGCCACATGAATGATACATAAATCCCCAGCATTAAAGGGCTGTTTTTTTCTCCTTTCCATTTACACAGGTCACTTTGCAGCACTAGTAACAACAGTATTTGTCTCTCTGTGTCTTTATTATACACACTAACATAAGAGTGCCATTCTTGAATTACATCATATCCATAAACTTTGATAAATAAAATCATACCACTAAATATAATTTTCACAGGAAATGTACTGGACAGAATGCATGCAGGATAGAAATAAAAATTTGTTTACAGGTACACTAAGGCACAAACTGTCCCTAACCTTAACAGCAGAAAAAATAAAAATCAATTTCACTGCTGAAAGTATAATCCAATAATGAAACCAGAAACGGCAATACAATGACCCTCCTCTGCTCTGAATTAGTATTAGAAAAGCTCCTTATTTTAATTTCTGTTCTCATTCACTCCTTTTCATTCTCTGTCCCACTGAGACCTACGAGCGGTGACAGTTTTTCTGTTGCAGGACAGACTAACACAAGGCCTAAGAGCAAAGAATGTGGGAGATCATTTCCACTTAGTAAAACATAGTAACAATTTAAGATGTAGATATAACAGCTTTAATTCCCTTTTAAACACTTAGAGCCTCTTTAATATTAGTCTGGCTTTACTGAGAGGAGGAAAGAGATTCTAGCTTTTAGTATGCTCCCATTACAAGCACGGAGAATGCAGTTTTCTTCTTGCCAAGGTGCTGTTGGGGATTCAGAATTGGTCATAATGCAGCAATATCCACCATGAGCCCATAAACCACTAAAACTCAGAAATTCAGAAAGCATTTAAATAAAATGCATTGTGGTTTTGCACCCAGTAATTTGTTTGCACAAGTTTTATAAAGCCAAGTAACCAAAATTAAAGTCTGAATGCCATCGGTACAATATTTCACTCACTTAAAAGAGCACTTAATAAGTACAGCAATATATTTTGGTAAAACACACACAGCATTCATTAAGGGATTTTATGGAGTTTTCTTTCTCTATTCAGAGCAGTTACATTTTTACACACACAAGAAAAAATGCTAAACAAAATTGTTACATAAAACAATCCATCCTAACAGGGAAAGTTTGAATCTGAAAGAAAGGTTGGGTCCTCATTCATCAATGAAACAGAACTTTGTAATTCAGAGGCAAGTTATGGCCATCACACTCAGCAGCATCTCATATGCGTTCATTTATTTAGATTATTGCGTCTTTTATAAAAAGATATTTAAATGCTTACAAAACAAAAGTGCAAAAGCATAATTTTCTAACATATAGCTGTTATATATCTCTGCTGACACTTAATTTGAGTAAGAGCTAGTTTAGCATTTGGAATGGAATGGAACAGATTACTTGAACTGTTCCCTTATAGAAATGAAGAGTGGAGGAAATAAAATTAATATTCTTTGCCTAATTTTCTCAGGAGTCCTAAAAATTGGGGCAGCTGTATTAATGTAGCAACTATGAGATTTGAGCCTGAAAAACAGATAAAATATAATAGAAAGAAAAAAAGGATCAAGAAAGTGAATACATAGAAAAGCCAAAAAATCACCATCTTGTTTTTATCAGCCCTGCACTTTATAAAGAAGAGGTATATGAAAAGCATAATATGGTAGTGAATACATTCAGTATATGTAGAAATTCAAATGCAGTTTCTGATTTATGGGGTAAAACATTTTAAAACTCTGCTAATGGCCCAGAGGTAAAATGTACAGGGCGATCCTAATACTCTGGGACAACTATTCTTTGCGATGTTTTCTCACTTAAGTCACAATCAAAGAACTATTAGCCTCATTTATAAGAAATAGTATAGTCTTTAATTCTAAAATTCAGAGTAATTTTATTTTCCCAAGAGGCACAGATTGAAGGGTTTATTTTATCTCGCACGAGATGTTAAATATAAATTTTGGGAAAGAAAACAAAAGGAGAAAATAGAAAAGAAAAAAAAAGAGCTTCCAAAATACTGTGAGATCCTCAATCTGAGAATATGCAGCAATGACCAATTCAAGGGCTTTCAGCTTTTCAGAGAATTCTCTGTAATGCTGCCTCTCTCCAGGGTTTGGTTGTTTTCTATAATCTTGCCTTTTCCTATCTGTCACACACATCTCTCTCTTGCTTATGCCTTGGTTAAGGTTTTCCTTTTTTTCCCTCAGTACTTCATGTAAATTATTCTGTTTTAAGTAAAAACAAAGAAATAAATAACTATTTCATGGCACCAATTTTCCACTGTCCCTCTTACATATTCTTATGGGAATAAATTAGTAAATAAATGCCTAGACCAGAGTAGCCCTTTTTAGGATTGTAACAGAAATGGGCATATAATATAGAACTTTCTGAAATGACAGAGGTGTTTGCAAATCTCAATGTCTTTTCACTCATTCTCTTTTCCTTTAGTTATTACAGAAAACTAACTAAATGCCTAAACAGGAGTTGAGATATTCAAAATTCAACCTCACTTGCAAGTGCTGAACTTTTAAATTCTCTTCCTGATCTTTCAAAACTTGCCAGTTCTTGAGGTTCACTTCATGTAGTTACCATATGTTGGACTGCCCCTCCAAATGACGGATGTGATATCATCTCTAGAATTTAGCTAGAAATCTTGTTTATATTCATGTTAATACTTCTTTCGCATTATATTTTATGTTTTATAAATGCTGGGTATTTAAAAACAATCACGGAAAGCCCTTGAGGGCTTCAGGAGGTGAGACACATACATAAAAAACAGACTAAATCCAGTCTGTTAAGCAGCACCAGCAGTAACAAAGCACTGACTGTCGTTATCCAAAACTAATTCAAAGTGCACCTACATTTCTCTCAAAGTGAGAAATAAAATTGTGTCTGACATTAAGGTCTCTGTAGAAGAAATTTACATTGAAACACCTGAATATAACTCTTTAATATGAAACTTTGTGTGGACTCTTGGTCATTTAACATAATGTACAGGAGAGTTTTTTAAATATTTATTTAGTATTGAGTATTACAATGCATAACGTTCAGAAAACAGATTTAGTTAGCATTGCAATTGGGCTCATGCTCAGAGACTACAGGATAGAACCCACACACTCCAGTTCCACAAATCTCAGAAGCAGATTAAGACTATCTCCCATGACGAGCAAGCTGAGATATTATTTGTGAGATACAATGCTGCAATGAAAAATCAGGTAACACAAAAATCAGATAACATACTTTTTTATGAATTATAATCTCCAAAAGTAAGAAAATGTCTTTAAAAATTTCCCTGCATAAAGACATATGGTAAAGTTTGAATTAATTGTGAACTACTTATAATTAATATTTGCGACAGTCTCTTCTTTTCCATCCTGCTCATAAAAACCTCAAGACAAGACAATGAAGAAACAGAAATGAGATTTCTCACGGATTTGGTTTTCACTGAATGTTGTGATAATTAGTTAATATCAAATATTTACAAATATTTGGCTCCTCTTCAGGAAAATAATAAAAATAGACATATATACATGTGTATTCATAGAAATTCATACAGATCTATAAATCTATATGCAGAATTTGCCAGCTGCCTCATCTGTCCTTTTAATCTCTGATAAGGATAGGTGTAGTTCTTCAGATAAACCCAGAAGAAAATGTATTTTTACATGTCAGCAAAATCAGAAGAAATTTAAACAATTTTCACTTGATGAAAATTGTTCTGTTTACATTTCAAAATAAAATTGATGGTTTCCCTTTTCTGACAGGACCCGAGGGAATGGCCTGAAGTTGTGTCAGGGGAGGCTGAGGTTGGTAAATGGTAGTCAAAAGATGAACTTTTCTCCATTGACTCAAAAATATATATTACTTTTCATGTCCCTGACTATGCTAATGACTAAAGCTACTCTAACTCCACCGAAATATGAAATTAATATGAAATTTAGAAACACCAGGAAAGCAAATAGAAATGATGAACTCTCTTCAGTATTGAGGTGCTGATGGGGAGGCAATTTTGAAAGATCTGACTCTTAATCATTTTACGAATGTCATATCTAGAGAAGATACCATAATTTTGGCGTAAAAAAATTTAGGATTCCAGAACAGCTAATTACTTTTTGAACATGTAGGATGAAATACTAGTTATTGACTTGAGCTTGTTAAAGGAAACTTAGTTATAGAAGAGAGTACAAAGAGATTACTGAGACTTAGCATTCTCTACTTTTCCTACACAGGATGATTAATGGCATGGACACCCCCAAAAAATTATATGCTGGACTATACTATAAAAAAAGGAAAAAAAAAAAAAGGATGTAATCTTCCAGGCTACTGGGAGATAGCTAGAATAATGGACATCTGTGGATTCCAGAAGCAATTCAATGAGATAAAATGGAGGTTGAGTAGGTAATTGTTCCAAAGTGTAAGATAGGAACCTTCCTTGAAAAAGGGAGGATTTTTGTGCCTTTGCCTGTAACTAGTGATGACTTTTTATTTGCTTCATAATTGCAATAGCCCAGCCACCATGAATGGAAATATTTTTTGAACCATTGAACCTAAGGAAAATATGAAAAATAAGTTCTGTTACATCACATTTACAATTGCATTGATTGCTATATTAAGCTTACTGAGCCTTTTTAATTTCATGGTATTTATTTCCACTAAACTCAATTAAAGCTGGTGCAAGACCTAAGAATATATAATGGCACTGTAAAAGAGCAAGTGGAGGGAACATTTGTTACTAAAACACAGAAAAAAGTAAACAAAACATAGATGCATTTCAGGAGAATTTGGGGAAGTATAGGATCGTAGTTATCACAAATTTAAAGTAAGTCTCTTTTTTCAACTTCTAATTTCTCTTTTGAAGAAAAGAAGTGTGCTCACAGACTGTAAGATTTACAGCTACTATTTCTTGCTGCTACTGTTTTGTATCCTTTCACTATATGTCATTTGCAGATTATGTTCTTGTCCTTTTCCTCATAAAAAGAAGCAATACAGGAGCTATAAGGATGAAACATGCTTTATAAATCATGTGTGAGATCATCATTACTCTGGAGAACTTGCTTACATTAATATCGCACTTTAATACTGATGTTGAATATTCTTCTCTTCTTGTCCTCTGCATCCTCTTCAGCATTCCCATGGATGAGACAGTGGAAAGGGGCAAGCCTCTTTCTTTTTTTTATTACTTTATCTTCTTGCTTATCAGCAGTTTCTCATCCTTACACAAAGTCATGGTTATTCTATTTGGATTTGCAGTATAATGGGGAAATATTTTTGTTCTACAATGTATACATGCACACATTTTAATAAAACTCCCTTTTTGAATTAACACGAAAGCAAAAAAGTCAAAAGAATCTTAAATCTTCTGAAGAAACTTTTCCTTTAAGAAAACAAGCACAATTTTTCAAAATATTTCTAATTACCCCTTTAAACTAGCCTAAAATGAGGGTAGTTACACCCCGCATCTTTGCCCTTTGTCACCAAAATTATTCATCTGCCACATAAGGAATCGCAATTACACAAATTTCTGGCTGCTCCTATGTACTGTGCTATTCAGATGGCTGATGGGATTTTAACTCATCAGCGGTGATCTGAGCAGAAGTTTCACAAAAACACAAATACACCTATGATACTCACTGATGATTTGTTTGCACTGACACTTCTCTCTGGGTATAAAAAAAAGGGGTGGAAAAAGACATCTTGAGAATAAATGGCAGTTGGTGACATCTCAAAGAAAGAAGATATTTTGGTGAATGCAATGAAACATAAATATTTATGGACATTGGACAAACAGACTATACCATAACCAAATTACCAGATTTCTAGGCAGAATAGGGCATTTTTTTTTCTGTTTTAATTCGATATTATGAATCACCACGGCAAAACTTTACAGGAGTTTGCGACATTTAATAAGGCAACACAGAGATCATAATTTAATATTCACTCTTATAATTTAAAGTGACTTCTAAAGAATGAATCAGTAGCATGGGAAGACTGTATATGCACTGTATATATACTGGCTCTGATTTCATATGCTTAATAATGTTACATGTGTTGACAAAAGGAGAAATATTCCCAAATGTACTGTGAATCACTGCCTTGAAAATTAAGTACTAAATTTCACCTGTGATACAGTGGTCAATAAAATTCTGAACTCTTATGAGGGAAAGCAGTGTATAGTTCTACAAATTGCTTTCTTGGTGATAGCTCCATCTTAAAGAATTCTGTTTTGCCTGCCTCCAGATATTTATTTCTAGGCCTATGTTAGCTTTAAACGTGAGCCAGCACAGGAGTTTGTAACTCCATGATATTGCACACCAGTGAAACACTGGAGTGTAAAACAAGAAAAGAGACCTGTTTGGATGAAAAAGAAACACTCCTGTCGTTACTCAAACACAAACAGGAGATACACAGAAGGTGGAACTAGGGACAGGCAACTTGGAATGAATATAGAGACGTTTTCATAGTAGAAATAAGACAAGAAAAACAAAGACTCATTTGGAATTAACTGTGTCCAAAGCTGTCAAGGAAAGCCAGCAGGGCTTCTTCAAATACACCAGTATCAAAAGGAGAACTAAGGATAATTAATAAATGAACAGGGACCTGGTGTCTGTGGATGCAGAGAAGGCTGAGTTACTGAACACCTTCTTTGCATTAGTTTCATCGGCAAGACCTGCTCCCAGGAATCTCTGACCCAGCAGACCAGGGTAAAGGAACAAGGAAGAGGGGACCAGGGCTTTGGGCTACAGTTTGTGTCTGGTCTAGCTATTCATCAGTGACTATCCTGAATACTTTGTGCAAGGCATCACTGGCATCAAGATTCTCTTTGGAGATAACAGATTTAATTTTTTTCTCTCCAGTGTCACGCATTTGTCCAACCACCTCTCCTAAAATTTGGTGCCAATGTAATCCTATGCAGGAAGAAGACTGAATTTTGAAATTAGATACTGAGAAAGTATCTTTCTTTAAATTATGAGTTTTACAGAGGAACATGAATACACCCTTACTACACAATTTTTAACTGAGACTCTTCCATTTTCTTATGTTTTTTTTGCAAAACAGTGACAACATCTGTTCCTGGGGCTTCTTTTGTCAAGTGGGTGGGTTTTCAGGGAGTTTTTTTAGTACGCAGACACTATATTCTAAATTTAAAAAGGAATTAATAGTTTCTGTAGGTCACTTGATCTCTCTGCATTTTTTTCCCAACAATAAAACTAATTGATATTCTTTATCTGCTTCACAAATATGGATTGAGTAATATATAATTTTAGTCCAGTGAAGCAGAAATCACAAATCTCTTAAGCACTGTTTTTAATAGTCCAACATTTCTAATCTTGTGATGGCAGAGCACAAATGAAGCTGCAAGGAGGAGGAATTCTGTACAGATGAAGAAATTGCAAATTTACAAAAAGATATTAATGTGGTCCTTTCCTGGAAGAAGACATACGTGAGAAAAACCATGTGAACTCTCTATGTCTCATAACCATTGAATCCTCAATAATATGTATTTAGGAAAATCTAGGAAGTATATGTCACACATGTGTGCATAAGGAAGTTAATAAACCATTCACATGGAAAATTCTTAAGACTAGATATTGCTGCTATGTAATTTGTTGAGCTATAAAACACATGTAGCTGAATTAGTTTTGCAAATATTTAAAATACAGCTTCTATGCCTTACAAATTTCTGACTTAGAATAGTCTCCAAAATCTCCCTTTCTTCTGAATTCTGTGGTGACACAGTTGGGGGGAGAGAAATGTTTATGATGCCATGAAAAGAAGTGATCTGCTTCAATAGAGTTAATAATAATTCTATTATAATGCCAGTACCTTTTCTGCCACAAATCTTCAATGAAATATTATTAGAAATCATATAAGATTCTACATAGTCTGTGTTTCAACAGACTAGATTATCACCATGGTCTGGGTTTATAATACTTAGCTTTCCCAAGTAACGACAAATAGTATCTTGAGCAATCCTGTATGACATTCCAGAGAACACAAGTGAGAACCTGGTTCTTGCAGGAATTCGTTCAGCATCTATTCATTCTAACAAAAGAAAAAGAGAATGTTTACTTCACATGGATATGTTTCTTTCCCTTTCACAAAACTCAGAAAAAGAAAGTAAAACAAAGGCCATGAAGCAGTGAGCAGAAAACGTAGTTAAATGAAAAACTGGTATTTTGTTTGATACAGAAAACCCTTTGTTTTCTCAAACTGGCAGGGAGTATTTATTATAATGACTGAGAAATATCAAGAGTTTGCCCAAAAGATTTTCTCTTGGCTACATAACCAGTCACACGTGTAAATTTGCTGGGTATAATTTTTTGGCTAGTCTCTAATTCTACCAATATTTTTGTCAACTTCGCTGAAAATCAATGGGCATTATGGATGTACTAAAAGAAGTTGGATTGTCTATATAGAAACATTGGATCTCTTCAGATAAATAATGTCAGCATATCATCGTTTTCAAGAGTATTTGGGTGATTGAGATATTTATTACCTAAAAATACACTCCTCATTTAAATCACAACAGCTTGTACTGCAGCTACCCACAGTCTTTCATTTCAGGCCACCTACTACATGAATAGGCAAAATGGCTTAGTGTATTTTAAAGCAGATAAAAATCTTCTTTTACATTTTACATGAATAAATATAAACTTTACAAGGCCTAAGGGGGCAAAAAACCTGCCAACCACTGGATAAATGTTTAAAGCTCATCTTATTGTTTTGCAGCTGTTGCCCTTTGCTGAAGGATATTTCCTGTGCTGCAGACTCTGAGTAACAGAATTTCATTTTAAGAATGTAATTAGAAACACATCTGTTGTTCTAGAACCTTTAGATTTAGCAAGTCCTCTGTAAATCAGACAGGAAGATTTTTAAAAAAGCGTTTTCAGCATACTTAATCGCTCTGCTTTGCACCCCCCTACTACCTTTAAAGAAAACACCAGCAATTAAGTATCCAGATTTCTGTTTTGATCCCACAACATATATGACCTAGCAACCAATGTTTGATTCATTTTTCTGAGCTCTGGAAACAAACAAGAAAATTCTTTTTTAGATGGTTTATTACTCTGGACCCTCAAAAAAAAAAACCAAGACACCTTTGGCTAGGTGGGAGGAGTTATAGAATCATGTCCTTGATCTTCTTGGAATTTCAAATGAATGGTAAAAGAACAACGTACGTCTTAAATTTTAATCCAGGAAGTCTCAAGTTTTGATAATCTCTTCTCAGGCAAGTGCAAGCTTTAGCTGAGACTGGAGTTTATTTCAGAGTTAGTCTCATCTTTTATTCTGTCACTGGGTACAACAGTACTTATCAGTTAAACGGCAATAATCAGTAAATAAAGGATGAGTATGAACAGCTTCCTAACATCTCAGCTGCAGTATTTGCCTTGCAGCATATACCTGATTTAGTGGACACAACTCGGATCCAGTTTAACAACACAAACTAGCTTCAAAGGCTTGACTGGTAGAAGATGTATGACTGAAACTTGGGCACTCTTCTGTAGAAGGTGGGCACTGCAAGATAAATTGCTAGGTAGAAAGAATCTAAGAGATCTGAGTCTTCCTAATCTAACATCTTCAGTTTAATGTACCATTACACATACTAGTGCATCTTTGATTTCTCTTTGTGCTGGACCCCTTCAAAAACCACAACATCAGTAATAAAAATGAACAAACATGGAAACTGACAGTATTAATTTCAGTTCTTAACCATTAATTATGTTCATTCCAGTGACTCTTCAGGTACTCTCCAGGAAAACAATGATAAGAATAGAGTTTAAGATAAAAACTTAAATTTATCTTACCTTAAGATATAAGAAACCAGAGATAAGAAACCAGTTTATTTATTTGCATAGTCATGACCTTAGTGGTTTCTCTTTTCAACAATGTACTAGTTAAAGCAACCTCACTAAAACCTTATTATTTGTTTTAAATTCAACCCCTAAAAATCCACCATTACCAAAATTTGTCCTAGAAAAGAAGGGTCCTGGTACAACTGATTAATGATTCCGATTCAGAAAAGGATATAAATGAAACAAGAAAAACTGTCTTAGAAAATTAATGTGCCGTCTACGCATAACTAAAAAAAAAAATAGCCTTTGGGCTGTGACAAATCCTTTGTTTTCACTGTTTAAGATGCCAGTTAATCCACAAGTAGCTAAAGATTCTCTTGTTGAGTAACATTACCAATATAGTGCTATAGGTACTAGGGGTTTACTCACAGATATTGTCAGACAGCCTTTTAAACTCTGAAGTCCTCCAAATCTATGTGATTGAAGATTGATAGTCACAAAATTATTTTTCATAAAGTGATATATTAATGAGGGCTCTCTATACTTTCTTTATGATATTTGATTGGAATGTAGCTAAAAAAAATCTAAATAAGTAACAAATAGCTTGCAAAGAGTTTAAAAAGATTATTTTTCTTTCTTTAAAATAATCGATCTTAATGTAATATCTGATCAAGGATTTTTAATAATTTTTTTTTAAAGTCAAACTATTTCACCATGAATGCATAAACTTTTTTCTAAACTAGTTTAACTGGTAGTTCAGGTCCCATTGATATTTCTCCATGTCAAGATAGTGATTTTGTACATTGATTACTCCTCAAAATTTATAAATGAAACAAAGGTATTTTGAAATAGTTTGGTGAGGGATTTTTCCTATGAAAATCCAGAGAAGTCTTCAGTCTATTCACTATTAATATTACTTCAGAGTAGAAGGGAATAGCCAGCCAATAGATGAAAACTTGTATTAGTTGCAATACAGTAAATATTGCAATATGAAACAAAGTGTTCATGATTTTTTATGTAAGTGCTGACATTCAAATACTTCAAATACTGCTTACTGTTTTTCCACCATCTTATCTTCCTTTTCTCTGATAGTCACACTGTTGACATTCTGTTTTCATACTATTTGATGTTTCTAATATCTCTTTTTAACATAGGTTCACCTATTTTTTCCGCAAAAACTGTCCCATCATCAAATTTGATTCTTGGCCTATGGATCCCAAAGATGAAAGAAGCTTTTACACTGCTTTGCTGAACAAATGGTCCTTGTGTAAGTATGAGTGTCTCCATTATAAGATTTGGTCTCTCTAAGTGCTTAAATGAGAGAGTGTGAGTCACCAGGGGACAATGGTTTGTGACTACAAACTACAGTAGCTCATGTACAGTATTACAGAGACATCTGGCCATCCTGCAGATTGGGGCGTGAGAGAAAACCCTGAACATTGCAAAGGTACTTGGTTGAGCATCTATTCACTCCCCAAAACACTCCCATGAGCAATGTGACCTGCATGCATAACTCTTTAGACCACGTAAGGTTTAGGCAAACAAACATGCACTTTTTCTGTCAAATCATACACACAGACCCTAAAATCTACAAGAAATACGCTTTGTAATTCCTTATTGTTTATCCACTGAAAATTAAAAAAGACAACAAAAAAAGAGCAGTATTGAACAACTTGTTAGTAACTCAAAGTAATATTTTTGCCACTTGCTGAGCATGAAAGGAGCATTTCTATAGAGTTGGTGAAAATAGATATTTTCTATTCCACTAAGTGCAAACTTTACAACATTAAGTGTGTTAAACAAGGCATCAATCCACAATTTTATACACATATCACCAACAGGGATGAGCTGATGTTCTAGGAATCCATCCCTGGAGATCAGACAATGAAAACATGTCTCATTGTCCCTTCAGACAACTTAATATATTCCTGCTGGTGTTGTATAATTTATCAGTGTTTACCATTGTTGCATAGTGAAATTAAGGGTCTAGCTCTGCTTTAGAACATGCAGTAGGTCAAAAGGAACATATTTTCTGCCTGTAGTCACCATCCTATGATGTTATAGAACACATGAAAAAATAAAAAAAGGTTGTTTTTTTTTTAAATTTACTATCTGGACAACAGATTTGAAGGTTACAAATCTTCTGGTTGCAGCTACATGTATTCAACAATCCAGCAACGCAAAATAAAAAAAAAAAATTATATGCATTTATAGCACAGCTGAGACAGATGAGGGGCATCAGCCACCATCCAACTGATAGACAACAGTAACTTTTGTTTCCTCATCCTTTATTCCACCATGAAATTTTAGCAAAGTGAAAGCAAGATTTGTTATTAGATGTCTGCACTAACAATGTAAATTGACGATATATGATCAGTTTCAACTGTTTGTAGGGACTCTTCCTTTTTGAGTTAACACAATGCTAGGAGTATCTCGGAGAAGCAATCAAAATGTAAGCAAATACCACAAGATCTGGTAGCAATGTGTAGCTTGGAAGTTATCACCAGTCAAAATACATATTTTCTTCTTTGGACTGATTTCCCTCTAGAAATGTGCATTTCTAAAGAACTTCTTAAAAAAAGAATGACCTGCTTCCTTCTACTGCTCCCAGACCAACTAAATTTCCATAGGAGGCTTAGAAGAATGCTTTCCAGGACCTGCTACCCCAGGATGTGTGAATCAATCTGCCTCAATTAACTCTAATTGAAGGGAAGTCTCAGAACTTCCTTCTTGGTCCAGTTTCGTGGGTAGTAAAGATCATAAGGAAATTCAAACTCTTTGCACAAAACTTTAAAATAAAAGCATAATGATAAAAAGCAGGGGCTTTTAACTGTTTCGCATACTGAACATCATTTCCCCTCAGAGACTTTTTTCTGAGACTAAGCTGCCAATCCTCCCCTTTAACTTCAAAGAGCTTTTCTCTCCCTTAGATATAAATAGATCACTGCAGACACCCAGAGAGATAGAAAACCATCTGCCTGTAAAGATTTACAGCAGAGAAAGCCTGAAACTCACCTTTCTGAAGGCCCCCTTTCCTCATTCCACCAAAAGGCCAGGTCTTTCTCCTTACGATAAGGCAGACTACTGTATTACACTTCTGTTTCTAGTAGGTTTTCAGTCGGCTGCAGCCTTATCCAAGTCACAAATCTCCCCTCCACACACCCTGCAAGCCTCCTTTCTTGCTTAGCAGTGCTTTATTGCGAGCAGGTGGAGTAACCTGCTTGCAGTTGGTAATAACTCCATTTAACACATATAAGTGAATCCCATACTTTCTTATTCTGATATAGTGCCAGGCTCCTATATATTTATTCTTGAGGGTAATAGTACTTCTTATTGAGCCATAAAAATATGTACAGAATGCTTGCTTGTTGCTGCTCATGCTGTCAGTCATCTATCTTTATCACTTGGTATCTTTGTTTCCATCTTTTTCACAAAGTTGTCAATTTTCTTCCTGTTCAGCAAATTTCTATATTAAACTTACCTAGGGAGAAGTGATTGCAGTTCTTCACTGTCAAAACTGTGTGGGTAACTAGTGTGGATTTTTTTTACCTTTCATTTTTCATGGCAGGTTTATGTATGTGCATATAACCACTAAATATTTTCTCTGTCATAAGCTAAAAAACATCCTGACTTTGGAAAATGGCCTCATATGAAGCAGAAAGCTACTTATTTCCATCACTGCAGGATAGCAGTTGTTTTGTTTGTTCTTTGGCATAGGAAGCCTGAAAATAGAATTTATTATTTCTAGTAGGACTACATTCATCTTTCCAGAATATATCTCATTATAACTCTACACTGGTAAGCAGCTTACACCCAAATTCACCATCATTTGAAATATAAACCTATTCTGATAATGTTGCTCAGTGTTGCATAATCCTAAATTCAGAAATTCATAGTAATTATGCTTGTGATAGATGTTTACAACTTGCAAAAATACTGAATTATGTTATTTTTTCTAAATTGTTCTATTCTAACAGTTAGATAACTGCTAATCAGTTCATGCATAATTTTTCTTGGATTTCAGAAAAGTCAATCCTAGAAATCTTAGCTCAATATAGGTAACTAAATATTGGAAATAATCCTATATTTCCTGTGAAGCCATCTTTTAAATATCTGTGGGCAGGTTATAAACATTCATTTTTCAATGTAAGTGATGGAAGCTGAAGCAAACAGAGGGTATGTATCTGCCTTGCTTATGCATACATGAAACCTAGAAAAGGTCTTACATTCCTTGTCGTACTTGGATGCCAGGTTGAGAGAGAACTGTATTAACAGCTTCTTTGAGTCCACTGCCCAGTTTTCATAAGGGAACTTGCAATCACTTGGGGTTCAGGTTTGTTATCAAAGGAAGTAAAAAACCAGCTATCTTTCAGAATGACAGAACTGTTCTTTCTTATTGTAATTTCAAAGTAAAAATTTTGTTCTTTCTGCTTCTGCAGTGTGATAATGCAAAGAGTGCATAAATATCATTTTTAAGCCAAGAAAATATACTTGTATCACAAGTCTGTGGATTCAACTCAGCCACAAGAAATCACATTAAAAAAAAGAAGCAATTTTAGGACTTGAAGTTCCTAGAACAAAATCTTTGTCTTACTGAACTTGATGGCAAAATTCCTGCAGATTGCAACTGAACATGACTTCTCCGGGAGCCCTCACTATGTGGGCTTTCTGCTCTAACCATAAGGCCACGTGTCCTACTTCTTTCCAAAAATACGTGCGTAATTCTCTCAGCTGTAATTGTTTGGCAGGTGAAAATCCATATTGTCCCTTATATCAAGCATTCTTGCCACAGTTTTAAGCCCAGATGGAGATAAAAAACTATACACCTGCTTGCTCAACAACCCCCTGACCCCAGTGGAATGGGGAGTAGAATAAAAGTAAAACTTATCTGCAGCCATAAAAACAGTTTAATAATTGAAAATAAAGTAAAATATAATAATAATGGTTATCAATAACAATAATAACTATTATTACTATTATTATTGTTGTTGTTGTTGTTGTTGTTGTTATTGAAAAAATCAAGTTATGCATAATGCAATTCCTCACCACCCACTGACTTATGCCAGACCCCCCTTCCTGAACCCAGACTGGCCTCACTTCTGGGTGACCCCCACCCCAGTTTATGCACTGAGCGTGACATTCTGTGGTTTGGAATATCCCTTTGGTCAGTTCGTGGCACATTTCCTGGCTATACACTCTTCCAGTTTCTTTTGCGGACCTCCTCACTTGGCAGAGCATGAGACAAGGAGGGAAAATAAAGACAGGAAAAAAGAAGGGAAAAAATTACTTAGGATAAACATGACTTAGCAAAAAACCAAAACATCAGTGTGTTATCAACACCATTCTCTTTCTAAATACAAAACACAGCACTGTGACAGCTACTGAGAAGAGATTAACTCTACCCCAGCTGAAACCAGGACACTTCTCTTGCAGCATTTTGTTTGCAAAATCCCATCAGAAACACATCTGACTTTCCCAGATCCCTTTTTCTGTAAGTTATCATAAACCAAAGCATTCCACAGTAATTTACTCACTCCTGTTCTCCTTTCAAGATATATTCAGAGTCCAAAGAAGAAAATGTCTTATTAATTCCATACCAAAATCTTTTTGCTTTTAGAACTATGTCAATTGCATTCAAATGGTAAGCATAAACTATATGGAAAAAGAATCCTAATGAACGAATCTATTTGTGAAGAAATAATCATCAAATTCAGTGATGTTTCACCAGAAATTTCTATCAACATAGGCTTAGAGAAGCCAAATCAAAGGCCACAAAAATCTCTGATTTTGGATGGAAAAATTCAAGATACAAAGAATTGTCACAAGAACCCTCAAGTAGGTAAGAAAAAAATGAGGAACAGACAAAATGAAAATTTGTTTCTTTTAAAAGGCCAAGAGAAACAGCGAGCCCACAACTTTTCCTGGAAATGCAAAAAACACTTGCAGATCTAAAAATGTTGACAGAAGACTCAAGGACAGTTTTAGATGTACAATTCACACTAAGAAAATTCTCCCTTTCTTTTGTGGCAGTTTGGCTCCTGGACAGCCTTGGAGAAAATTGTCTTCTTTTCTAAACTGGGGCTACTATGTTATGTTCTTCTAATGAGACTTCCTCTATTTCAGATATGAAAGAAATGTTTTTATTACAACATTTTAAAACCTAAAATAGATACATCTAGGGAAGTGCAGTTATTACCGATACATTCACCATGGAGGAAAATAATGGATAAACATGAAGGTAAACATAACGCAGGAGTCTGCTTCTCAACATCAGCTTTCATCAGCAAATATCTTATTTATAAGTTCCACATACTGAGCTCAATTAAGTATCCTATTCAGGGGGTGGGCAAAAAATGGAGCAGGTGAATGAAGGCACTGATAATGTTGGGCAAAAAGAAACGTAGTAGTCAATCAGTGATGAAATGCTGATGGTCTGTCTTCTTTTGCTCTTGACTAGATTGACCCTTCATCCTGTCATTATCTTGATTAATTGCCAAGAGTCAGTTTAGTCAGCACACATAAATTTTAAATAAACAGTAGGGTAAGCATCATTCTTTTTCTCTATTTCTAATGAGCTTGATTCAGAGAAGACTCATATCCTTGCTGCCACAGTTCTAGGTCAAACCACATTTAATATAGATCAGCTATAAGGGCTGGAGGCTGTTTGGAGAGAGTATATTAATTTCTCACCAGCCACAAAGAACATTATTCTGTTTCCACATCCAGTTATTCACTCAGTGGAGAATGCTACTGAAAAGAAACCTCTACATAGAGAAATTTTTCTGATGTGGAGACATATTTAGATTTTTAACTTCTTATTTCCTAAAAAGAATGTACTAACATTTGGGCATGTACTTTAGAATCATGCATTTTGAATTTTTTTTTTTTAATTTGCAAAATATGATGCAAAAAAACATACAGGCAAATCTATAGAGAATATTTTAAATTTGCAATTTTTTTTCATTTGCTGTAAGAATGCTTCCATATATTTGAATGTTAAGTGTTCTCAGAGGTTTTATGCTTCTTGCTGCCTTCTCATGTCAAAAGCTGTTTTTACAAAAGAGTTTCTTCGGCTTTCCTTTGCTGATTAATGACAAATCAATCTACCACCCGCGCATATATGTAGACTGTCAGCACATTGTGTTTACGGGAAAAGAAACTTATCAGCAGTCTTCAACTGAAATATCCTGGATTGTCTAAGGATCTAAATTCTACTGTTTAAGTACTGTGTTACTATCGTGAAAGATTGCAAGCAACTTTCTGAAACAAGGTAGGTGATCATATCAGAGTAATTAATGAGATGCATTCTGTAATGTTTGCTTACATAATTTCATATATATTTGGTCAGATACAATTGGTAGAACAAATTTCCACTTGTCTGTCTTTAAACAAAATTGTTCATGAAATCCAGATGTTAAGCAGTCTTTACAGTTCATAGGACTTTGTCATGGATAGGCGTTTGATGTACAAATGGCAATGAAGTTATTACTGTCTTTCAAAATATGTAAGAATATTTATTTTGATTTGCTACACACTTATTACTGACAACTGAACAGTTAGACAAGCTAATTTCTTTCCCTTTTCACTTGATATAAGTCACCTACAGTACAAGGCCTCACCAGAAATTACAGCCATTGCTTCATCTAACAGTTATTATCAAATTGCATGTTATGACTGAATTTTCAATTATCTTAACAATGAAGAGGGGACTAAACAGTGAACAGTGAGTAGAGTGAGGAAAAAAAAAAAGAAATTTATTTAGAAGCTGAAGTATAAAAGGAAATATTTTGATTAAGGAGGTTTTGTGTGGGCACTGTGAGACTTATTTCTGGGTCTGCTCCTTGTACCTCATCAAGAATCATGATTTTACTATTTTCTTGCTCCATATGTTTTGTTCACCCGGTTTACAGGCCTTGGGAGGAATAGTCTCAGATTTTACTTGCACTTTATCTTGCCAGTGTTCATTGTTTCAATAATATTAATGTCTGTTTTTGGAAA
Source organism: Edolisoma coerulescens (assembly GCA_013397115.1). Taxonomy (NCBI): domain Eukaryota; kingdom Metazoa; phylum Chordata; class Aves; order Passeriformes; family Campephagidae; genus Edolisoma; species Edolisoma coerulescens. Next base: position 774,653 of record VWZW01001649.1, read on the forward strand.
AAATCCAAAAGTATGGGTCCTCAACTGAATTCTGAGACGTCTACTAATTTTCTAAAAGTAAAGCATTTTTGTGGCTTCCTAGAGCGTCATGGGCACTGAATGGCTTTTTAACGCTATCCCGCTCTTTATAGCAAACATTTGAGATCCCAACAATTTCCTCTGTGAGCTAGAGAGGTATCTTCAGATATGTGTGCTGGAGTTAAACAGCATGCCTATGAGCAGAATCAGATTTGAAATGTAAGTCATCAGTCTTTATCTGAAAGTTTGCTGCTTGGTATTTGGGAAACTCTGGTCAGTTCAGTGATCTAGGGTTTCACAGATTATAAAAGTGAACATTTATGAGTCACAAATCACCAAATTTTCAAAACTCTTTCTTTCCTTTTCCTTGCAGGCACCAAACACACAAAACACAGGCCTGCCACATGAACTTTACATGGGTAGTAGACTTCAGTCTAGTAAATACTCTCACTCTTGAATTTGGAATCTGTATCTCTATGTGCTACATAGGCATTTATCACTTTCTTCTTTTTATGCAGTCTATGACTTTTCTACTGATTTATTCTGTATATGTATTTTACTATTTCTTTCCCATTTTTTTTTTCTAAATGTCACCTTTTTTTACCAATTTCTTGACATTGAGTCCTACTACCAATACAGAAAAGAATTTTCCTTCCACTCCTACCATCTTTACCTGTTTCAGTGCGGTTGCCAGTTATAAGACATTCCTCTCATTTCAGAGCCTATTTTCTTCATCTCCCACAGGACTGATCATACCTCATGAGAGCTCTTTATGGATCTAGAGGTTTTAAAAGTCTGCCTCTGCCTCTTTCCTTCCCCTACTTGTTGTTGCTATCTCTGAACTGTAGTGTTATTTGGGACTTTCATTATTATTATAATATTATAGTGTTATTTGAGGTCTTTCACAATAAATACTGCATAGTAATTAGTATCCCAGTCACATCACATGTTCATAGAGGAACACTGAAGGAATGTACTTTTTTTCTTTAAAATAAATTAATTAGCTCATTTATAAATCATTTTAACAAGAAAGATGAGGAGAGACTGGAAAAATGGAGAACAAGAGCAAAAGTCAACTGTTTATGTTTTTCAAATCCCAGGAGAGTAAAACAAGAAGAAATCACTTCCATATTTTTGAATAGTTTCTTAGTCTCCAGCAAAGAAGCAGTGAGTGCACACAAATACTATCTGTCTTCTCTGTGTAATGAATAGATAACTATGAAGCCACTCACTGATTGCAGTGGCAGGCTTTTTATTGTGGCAGAACTGTAGGGACCCTGGGGCATTCTGTCACTGTCAAAACTTAAGCACGTTAGTCTCCAGAGGCTTCTCTGAAAGCTCAGCCCTCTCTCTTGCAGAGACAAAGACTTGGGACCACTAATATAAATAATAGATCAAACTTTAGCAAGGGAAGAATATGTCAAGAGACAAGGCAAGAATGGAAAGTTTTTACAACATCATGTGGAAACTATCAAGACTCTCTGAAAGACATTGTTTTGTTTTATTATGCTGCTTCGTCAAAACCAAAATTCCATTGTGCAGTTAGAGCTTCATATAGTCTGTGAAGAAAACAAATCTGTAAATGAGCAAGAATTAAGCTGTGTCATCTCTCTGTATATCAAGTATAAGAAACACAAGTGGGTTCTATTTGATTTAATTTTCCTTTAAAAAATTTTTCATCCTACCATATAATCCTTTGTCAGTGTTCTGATTTTGTATTATGAGTATTATGGTTCTGTGGGTAAAATTCACACCTGATTAGATAAAACCAACAGAGTGTAGGAAGCTTAAAATGACTGCAGACAATGACCATCCTCTCTCCTACTCCCAAAACAGATGTTCTGCATTGTGTAATTTTGAAACTGAAGCAAAAAGGTTTATGGGAATTAATTTAGAGATGCATGATCCAGTTGTGCAGGTGGAGTAAACAGACATGGAAACTGAAGGAATTTTTATTTGCTGAAGGAAAAGTTTATTTCTCAAGGCAGTGAATTCTGCTTTCTGAACTCCCAATATTTTTAGTCTCAAATATTGAATGTTCATAACATGCTTTGAGATCCTTCAATTAAAACAGTGTATTGCTGTCTACAAAACCTGATACTTGAGTCAACTACTCCACCAAACCGATCAATATGTTAATGGCTAAAGCTTTACCAGAACTTATTGCAGTTCCAGACCTCATAAAATCTTCACAGTTCTCCACAGTCTGGCATGTTATTCTGTCTCAGAAGAATGTTAGCAGCCAATATATTTCCCAGGGCTTGTATATTAAATTTTGGCTTGAAGAAAATTCCCCTTCCATTTAAAGTTTGAAAGTTTAAAATATTCAGGCCATCCTACACTTTCTTAAACTTCAACTTTCATTTTCATCCTTCGTTTAAAAATTTGCAAATATAAGGAATACCTTTTCTTTTTAATTCTTTCCCTTGGAAATCTATATAGGATGATTTCTGAGGCTGAAAATGTGGCAAAGCAAGCCCATCCTCCCATTCAATACATGTTTCTATAAGATTCTACTGCCAAGAAATTGTTTCCTGCCAAGCCGGGTTCACCACCACTCCCAAGGGGTGGAGTTCTCTCTGGTTTCCATTTCAGCTGAATTAGCCATATCTGCTAATTCTTTCTAAGCTCTTCCAGAACCTACAGGAAAGCTAAGAGGGTTAAAAGGATGTCTGGAGGGCATTTGAAAATGAAATTATCTTTTTGCTTCTGGAGGATTTAAAACAGGAAATATATACAAACTTGTAGAAATACTCAACTCCTTATAATCAGCATTCACTATTGCTTTACCTGCCTCATTTTCTGAGTTTTTATTTGGCACATTTCTGTAAGTTAGCCATACTTTCTTCTTTTTTTTCTCAGCTTATCTCCTATTCTTGTTTATGTGGTACACTGTGTCTTATCTGAAAATTTAGATTATGCATTAAGAGACAATGAGCACCAAAAATGTTACAGACACAGTGTTTCAGAACTATAGAGTATTGTACATGTTTATATCTTGTGGTTTTCTTCTTGTACAGAAGCAAAGCTTTAGAGTGTGCATCTGGCAAACACACAGCATTGTGATGAAAACATCAAAGAGAAAAGATGTAAAATATATTCTAAACAAAGCTATTTTTGGATATGTCAGTTGCCTAAAGTGAAAATGAGGAACAGGAAAACCATAACTGTGTGCAATTTTGGCTATAAGGATATAAAGATATTAGAGACTCTCCAAAGGAGGACTACAGAGATGGTGAAGTGTCTGGAGGAGATGCCATGGGAATGGCTGAGGTCTCTTGGTTTGTTCAGCCTTGAGAGGAGACTGGCAGGAGACCCAATTTCAGTCTACAACTACCTCATGACGGGAAGAGTAGGACAGGCACAGATCTCTTCTCTCTCATGTGGTGAAATTGTTGGATATTGTGCATCTCCCTCATTTTCTACACCATACTGAAAAAAGCTTTCTCTTCACTGAAGGAAAAAAATATGATCTTTAATTTTGGCAGAACTACCATGTTTATACTCCACAATATCTTTTCTTGTATTTCTGTACTTTTCTCTCCTCCATTATTCAAATCCAACATGTCTTATTGATCAGGATGTACTGAACACTTACTTATGTTCTTTAGAATTTAGTGATTATTATTTGCTAATACCTCAAGGCAAGTGTATTCATTTTTCTTTCAAAAATACCATTTGTCAAGGGAAAATTTCCAGTGTCTGTTACTTCCATCTATGCAGTATGAGAGTCAAATATCTTGCTTTAGTATTTTTTGACAGCTCTGTACTTGTGCAATATCAAAAATAGCTGTATTTTTTCTTTTTAACTAAAAGAGATAATTTATCATTATTTTTTCCCTTCTTTGTTTGGTGTGAAAGTGACATAAGAGGTCATTATCAACCATAAGAGATTTCTTTCCAATACCCTGAAAACTAGCTCTGTAACACATATTATTCCAATAAATACATATCTTAAAATGTAAATTTTAACTGAGTAAAATTTTTAAGTCTGTGCTCCACTAGCAGGAATTCCCTCATAATTTCAAAATTTTTTTTTTTATGTGTTGTCAATCCAATATTTTTAATTATTCTATGTTCTCTCAGGAACTCTGGACAGCAATCATTTTCCACATGAAGAGTACATCATGCCTGGAGTGATATACTTCAACATTTCTGCCCATGAAGCTTTGCACTTTTGAGGGAAGAATCAGCTGCACATAAACTGGTGGGTTTCCGCTTTCAGAAACAAAGAAAAAAGCCTAAATATGTGGAATATGCATAAGTAACAAGTTCTAGTTTGTACATATCATCAAAATGAGAGAGGAAAAATATAGTTAATTGTACAGATCTCAACAAGTTCTGTACAGATAAAAATCACATTTAACATCAACTCTGTTTTAAATAAGTAACTGCTTATTTGAAAAAAAATCAAGGGAAAAGTTTTGATATGGGTATGCTACAGATGAGAATAATGCAGAATAATGGCTTGCCAATCTGGTTGTGAAACTAAACAAGTTTTAAGTAAAATTAGGAAACCCAAGTACTAAATTATACTGCTCTCATCTCCTCACCTCCCTTACCCTCCCCTCTTTTCATTTCTTGAAGAGCATGGCTAATAATCTGCTCTTTGACGTTCAAGATAAAACAAAAGTTAAGAATTCTTAACCGTGAATGACATTGTTATCAAAGAGTCCTGAGAAGATTTGTGGGTCAAAAAGGTGATCTTCCTTGGAGACACGATAAACTGTTACAGATATCTGGTTATTAAGGTTAGTACTGGTGATTTACTTTTTTTAGTAAAATCAAATAATAAAGGAAGCAAAGGAAATTATTTGTTGAATTGTAACTCCAGAGAAACTTTTACACATTAATCACAAGGAAACTGTAATTTTTCTAAGGGCTTCACTGAAAAGTTACCATCCTTTGCAGTTTGTTAAGTTTTCAGAACTTGGTAGGAAAGTCTCATTAAAATCATCTCATAATGAACCTTATGTTCCTGCATTTTCATTTACTGTCACTCAAAAGATTACTGTAGAACAGAGGTATAATCTCACGGTATTTCCAGTCTAATCAGAAACGGGATAAGTCTGAAACAGAATCCAAATTTTGAGATTAGTCTGAATATTTCAAACTCAGTTTTGTGCTCAAGAAGCTAAAGCTTATTCTCAGAAGGGAGTCTGGGTCTTTGCCTGCTGTATTTCTAAGCAGATGAAATTTCTTTCAAGCCCCTCTCTGACAAATCAGGTCCACAAGTCTGTCAGTGAAACTGTGCCAACAGGGCCAGTGACAGACAGATATATCAGGTGATATTGCGACTCTGTTTATGCTGCTGCCGTAGGGCCTTTCCTGGTAGCTCAGAAAACTTTCACCATTTCTGCAATAGTTTCACTATTGCAGAGCAAATATTTAACTACGCAAAATATGAGGAGTGAGAATAACTTAGGTCTGTCTTAGAAATTATTAAGCCCAATGTCTTATTATGTTTTTGAAAATTATTCCTAAGCTGTATTTAGAAAATTCCAAAAATTTTACCAGTTTAGTGACCATCTATGCCCTGAGCAAAGGTGCTTTTCTGATAGGTACCTTTCCCCAGACACTTTCCAGATGGTAGCTCTGACAGAGGAAGTACTACAGAACTACATTATGTAAACATATATCTGTAGTTCTACATACCTCCCACAAGCTGTGACTTTACAAGGACCAGAAACAGGTTTTCAAAATAGAAGTAACTTTGAAATCTCTGATAGGTGTATGTCAAAATGACCATATTTTGGATAAGCATCTTATCCTGGATTTCTGAATAAACTTTTTTTTTTTGATGAAGAACAAGAAATGCTTGTTTGAACAAGCCAAAACTCTGAATCTGTTACAAAGGTATGCTGAGTTAAGAGCAGTCATTTGACTGTCCATTTTGTTTCATAAGGTGGCCAGTTGACAAAGGAGAAGGAAAGAACAAAAAGAGGACAATAGAAATAAAGGCTCTATCTGATTGCAGTTACTAATGAACTTAGAAAGTGTTCAGGTTTATTAACAGAATTTGATAATTGTGTCTTAATTTGCTTACATTGAGATGCAATTCCTTTATTCAATACTGTTATGCTATGTTTCCTTGGCTGAAACGGTCATTAAGATCATTTCAGAGGACATATGTAAGTATTTCCTGTATTTCATGCCTTACTGACATTCTTGACAGTGATTTGAATGAACCTCTATGCATGTTGCCACATAGATGACTTTTTAAGGCTTTAAGAAAATCTACAGTAGCTACAGAGAGTGCATTTAACAGACCTGGCAGCTGCTTCTCTGTATCCGACAACTGAGCTCTTAAAGTTTGATTAAATGTTTGTTGAAGAAAACACGTAGTGCAGCAATTCTGCAGTCAACAATATTGTGTACCCTACATAATCTACAGAAAAAATGTATTTTTAATGCAGGTCAATCTAAGTATGACCTAAGTTTCCACATCAAGTTAAACTTAGTGTTTAACTACCTTTATGAATATAAACTAATGTTCCCATGATTTACACAAATTTACGTTCAAATCCTGCCAATTCCTATTCCTGTATATATGATTTTTGTTCTGTTTGAGTTATTACATGGTAAAGGTCTTATGCCCCAGGGTATGATGATGAATAGTCCCACCTTTAACACCGAGCCAGGACCCAAGGCTATTAAAAAAACCGGCATGAATATAAGAGTCATGAAATCCTTCAAAGACAGACACTATTCCTGACCACTTTACAAGACCCAGATTCCAAACATAGGGCAGGCATTTGAAGGAGTAAGAATTGTGTCGTGATTCACCCTAGTTTTCAATACTTGATTTCAAATCTCGATTTAAGTTAATTAGCTGCATCCATGCGACCTGTCACGTATTTGAATTCAAGCAGTTGTAAAGCAAAGAATGTTTTTTATAGTACAGATAATTTTTTGTAGATTTCAGTTGCTTCAGGAATTTATACAGGCCAGAACTGTAAATGATTTCAAAATGGGGTTAGCAAATTCACAGAAAAAGCACACTCTATGGTTCTCCACCGACTATTAAAGATATCAATCCATTTACAGGTCAATATTATGACTCTAACCAGGGTTAGTGCATCAGAGGAAGGATCACATTAAATACATCCTGTTCAAAAGAAATTTTCCCAATCCACTAATGACCCCAGTTAGAGACACATTATAAGACAAGGTAACCACTTGATCTAAAAATAATTACACAATATTTTTATTTTTAAAAATGAATGCACTTTCTTCATGCAATTTTGTTTCCAAGAATACCATTTTCTTCCTGGAGGTCTTTTCATCCACAAATAGCATAAACACAAATTTTATTCTATAATATTTGGAAAGTGACTCCCTTCCTTCACTGAGAGATTAACAGATAATTAGAAATTAGAAAAAAGGCTAATAGGAGTATTAAATAATATAATATTCAGCTATGTTGTTATACAGAATAGATATGCACTTACTAAGGTAAAGATCAGAATACAGTCCATTCCAATATCTTCAAAAAGAGATTGAAATTTAAAAAAAAAAAAAAATTGCTTCTGAGTTAGGAATCAAAAAATTGAAAGCTTAAATTTCTTGTTAAAGTCAGAAACAGTAGTCAGTTTCATGAAATTATTATATTCATAATTGAACACATACTTGTTTCTAATTTCAAAAGTTGCTCTCGATTTTGGGTAATAAATCTTTTTTTCCTTCCTAATATAAGTTATCATGCTGTTATAATAAATTATATTGCTTTTAGGTGCCTGCTCTTAGTTTTGTACTTTGGTCATAAATAAAACAAGTTTATAAAAAATATCTTTGTAGTTATTTTAGTGGTGATGTTGCCTCAAAAATATATAGGTGAGTGGCATTTTCAGGTAGATGATGTAAGTACCACAGAATTTTATATCAAAGGCTAGGACCCCAACACACAGATTATTGCTCTCCAAGTTAGGGATTTCCTAGAAGTTCCAGACTTCACCATCTTAACCTCACAGAGTTAAATAGTATTGCATGCACATAAAATTAAAAATCAACATTTTTACATCAAAAGCAATTAACATGATGAATTTGAAACTTTGCTCTCAGGGTACTGTCCTCCCAGGAAAACGGTTTTTTATAATATTATTCTGATTCTCCATAATTAATTCATCCCAGTAAATTACAATAAAAGCTGTTATGCTTCATTTATAAGGTGTCTACACAATTATAAATTGCCACTCTTTTTCATTTGAAATGTTTTCAAATTTATCTTAGCTTCTTAGAAAGAAGTGGTAGGACAGCAGGTTTTAGGTTGGAAGGGAGAGTATAGAGAAAAAGGAAATCCTTGCATAGGAAAACTGGAATACGAAGAGCTCGAAAATGAAGAAAAGAAAATGAAACCGGGAAGTACAATATGGGTACTAGAAGAGACAATGCAAAACCAAAGAAAAACCCAGGAAGAAAAGAGAGTGACATTCAAGAACAACAATTCTTCTATTTTAACATGAGCCAGCACATCACCAACGCACTGCTGAGCACAGTCCTCACAACAGACCCTTTATACTTGAAAGTACTTCTTACAGAGTACAGAAATGCTTTTAAGGCATCAAAAATGGGATCAGCTCTGCTTCAAAATCCTACTGGTCCTATCCATCTAGTCATACGCAAAAAAAAAAAAAAAAAGCCAAAGACTAGTTGGATTTATGAAGAGGTTGAAGCACTAGAATCAAGGAAAGATAAGGCTGATGTAGTAAAAATGGGAAAATTGGAAGCTGACTTTTAGTGACAGCTCAGCCTTCAAGCTTTAACATTTTAACAATCTACATTACAAAAATCCTCATTAGCCTTTAATGTTGCTTGCTTAAAATTGGAATAGGATCATAACTAGGACATGTCTGCACTGCACAAAGATCCTTGAGCAAGTGCTGAGCAAGGCTGGTATGGCCATGCACGAGGGCAGCCCTTGCATTGATAGCATGAGTCCAAAGCCAGCGAGCCATTTATTTTGTTTACCGTAAGCATGAGACCTTGGCACAGCAAGGCACTATAATCACAGAAGTGGAAGTACAGTTCTCCTATGTTGTAGCCCTTGTAGTCCTTGGTTTGGGGCTGGTGACAGAATTCCTCAACAGCCATATAATGTGGTTGAGAAAGGTGCGGACAGGGATTTGGAAAGAGTGGATATTCAGAGTAGATATGTACCAAGAACCAACTCTCTCCCTTGTACACAGCATTGCATGGTGTGGATTTCTGGGGGGGTTTTGACAGCTTCCTGGCATTGTTTGCTTGGAAAATGGAACATTTATCATTATTTAAAGCAGGGTGATCACCAGTATGTATGCATAGATTCTTCTTGCACTTTAAGTGGAAAACAGCAGCTCTGAAAACAAATGCTTGGAAGTTTTGTGGGCAGTGTGTTTTAGTTATGCTTTATATTAAAAGTCTAGGAAGTTTCAAACAGTGTATTTTTTTTAATTTAGCTTGCTTTATATATTAGCTTTCTGAGGAAAAAAATTATGTTTTGCCACTTGTAAAAAAACCATGTAGCTTCTAGCAACATAGTACAGTAAATGAAGAATTTAAGAACTCTATGCATTTCCCTACTTTTGGGACAAGCTGAAATACCCCTACTACACAGATTATCACAGGCATATAGATGTGGTTTTTATTAGTTTTCTACAGAACAACTTTGTTGAATGTAGTCATTGGATAAAACACATTTGTCAGTCCTGCAACCATGGGTTGGTGACGTAACAACACATCTCTGAGCACAGTGGGCCCAATTGTAAATCATTGCTGCATGAATAACTAGTAAAAAGGGTGTATAGAAAATCTCATCTGCACCAGCTGTAGTTTTTTTCCTCCTGTGACTATTTCATTAATAAAATTCTGTACGTTTATGCAGAATTTTACTAGTTTGTCTATATAATTGCCAAATGAAAATTGGTTTTAAATACAAAATTGTATTAACTTGCTCAACAAATTCAAACACCAAACACATTTTTAAAAATTCCATCTAGTTGTCAATGAAGCAGATTTGATAGCTGTGCCATGAACAAACTGTGGAACTTTTGTCATATTTATCTGTAATTTGCACTAGATACTTTCTTTTATCACTTGCTACTGCCAGAATATGCTATAATTCCTTCTGAACCACCTAAAAAGAGCAAGTTTCATTTTCTTCTATATCAGCAGTTCCTGTTTAAAAGATATAGAGAAGCACCAAGGAGCAAGATATCACACAGCCCAAAAATGTACACACTATTTTAGGTTATGTTGGACACAGAATCCAGCGTATGCATAAATGCACAAATGGCTGCTAAAAATACTGTACTACCTGTTTAGCCATCTGAAACTAATACAGTATAAACATGTATTAAAAGGAAATAGCTTCTAGTGGGCTCAGCTATCTGTCCGGAGATTTGCACAAAAGAAAGCATCTTTCATTGAGGAAATTAGGAAATGGATTTGCAAGTGGAATTTTTAATGTCAATTAACTCATTACTTTCCCAGCAATCACATTAATTTGGTACTGCTAAAACACACAGGACTGGCAAAAAAAGAGGCATCAAAATCCTTCACCAAGTGGATGTAGATATTTTACATGTTTCATTTTGCTGCCTTTTTTAGAGATGAAGATCATTTTACAGATCATGAAACCATCAATTTTAGCTTTACTTTGCTGAAAGGGCAGAATAAACGCCAAATAACACCTTTCAGCCCTCTTTAGCTTTTGATGAGTCTTTTCAGTTGTAAAAACTGGTATGTCTCATAATGTTCAAACAAAATATTTAAATACAACTATAATTATCTTGAGGATAATCTTTGCACTGCATTAGTCCAATTCCCAGTTAAGTCTCAGGGATTCATGTCACAAACTTTTTCACTGTTACCTACCGCTATCCTTGTCTTATGCTTGATCAACATAAGCTTTATCTTCCAAAAGCTTTGCTTCTTCTACAAAAGGGATAGTTTTAGTTTTTCCTAACAGTGACTGTAAAGATGCCAGTTAGTAGCAACTGGGATATTTTTCTCTGGTACAAACTCATATGGGAAGCTGACTGAATCTGACTGCTTTGCTCTCCAGTTTGTGAAATACCATCTATGGCAACATCAGATTTAAAGGAGTGGGCTGTCTTTGAAGCCTAAAGAGAAAGGAACCAATTTCCTGCCAAGTGCTACCCAGATGAATTAATCTAAAATCTGTCCTTTTACAACCTACTGCTATTAACTCTTATCTTATTGAGTAATGAGACCATTTGCGATGCAAGCGATATGAGAATAAAAATTTTCTCCCAATGTTAGCTCAATATTAAACCAATTTAGAAATTGTGTTTATCTTTTGCAATGTTTTGCTTTTTGAGCAATTTGGCTACGGTTCGTCACAATTTGACACGTGTCCAGTTCTTTGTAGCACTGTTTTTGGAATTTACCTGTCTTAAGGACAAAACTGCTCTCTTTATTCTGCACATTTCTCAGGCTTTTCAGCTTTGCTAGAAAAGGCATGTTAAATAAAACACATATGCCATGACCCTCAGTACAGTATTTACTTCAATCTAATTAGTGGTAATATGCAACTGCTAGGATCAGATAATTGGATCTAAATTTGGTGGAGTCCCCAGATAGTCTTTACATGCTGCCATTGTTTCTGTAATGGGCTGAGGCAGCGCTGGGCCTCCTCAGCTCAGACATGCAGAGATATTTTTTGTTTCTCAGCTCTCACTGTCAGAGATGATTAGGTGCCAATACAGCTGGAAAGAAGACAAACAGATTTGGTTTTCAGATGAAAGTTAGAAACTACTGTGCACTGATATTCACTACTGACTAAAAGACTGGCATGGATTACCTTATTAAGTACTCATTTGGCTCTCAGCCAAGGAATCTGATAGATTTTTTTACTGTAGGTGAGGAACAAATTTTTGTTTACATTTTTTGTAATGATTCATCTTACGCTTGGGTCTTTTAAGTAAGAATTAGTGGAGGAGAAAAGAAGAATAGTAAAAATTTACAATCTCAAATCAATTAATACTCCAAAGAAATTTGGGCCTGCGTTTGCTCAGCCAGAATGGTTGAACCGACAACAGATGCTCATTGATGTCGGAAATCTCAGGACAGATTTAATTAACTTTTTTTTAATCCTAATTGCTTCTAGATCATCTACTGTGTTATCTCAGCAACTATTTTTTTTATTTTTCAAGCAGCTAAAAATGAAATATAAATAGAAGCTTTATACTTACAATGAGACTAATTTTTGTGGTTTTAATGAAAGCAAGGAAGCTTTTTTTTTTTAATGAGGAATTCCTCATAAGCTTTAATAGATACAGAAAATGAGTAAAAAATAATAAAAGAGAAAAATATGGTAAGAACAATATGGTGTGCATTTTTCTAAATTATTGGGCCAGCTTCTCCTGGATGGTTTCCAATCAGAATTGTACCTGATTCTTAAAGCATATGACTGTCTAAAGCAGCAATTGGTCATGGTGGTTTAACCCCAGCCCACAACGAATTTCCACACACCCACCTGCTCACTCCCTGCCAGGGGGATGGGGGAAAGAACCAGAAGGGAATCAGAAGAATAAAAGTGAGAAAACTCATGAGTTTAGATAAAGACAGTTTAATACATAAAGGAAAAAATACACACAAGCAAAGTGAAATATGGAATTAATTCATCACTTCCCATTGGCAGGCAGGCATTCAGTCATCCCCTGGAATGTGTAATGTCTGCTTGGAAAGACAAACAAAAAAGCTTCTAAGGTCTTTCCTTCCATCATGTTCCTTCAGCTTTATATGCTGAGCATGGTGCCATATGGCATGGAATGTCCCTTTGGTCAGCCGGGGTCAGCTGTCCTGGCTGTGTCCCCTCCCAGCTTCTTGTCATCCCCTCCTGGTGTCCTCACTGACAGGGTAGCTGAAAAGATTTTGACTCTGTGTAAACACTGGTCAGCAATAATGAAAATATCCCTGTGTTATCAGCACTGTTTCTAGCACAAATCCAAACACAGACACACAACAGCTGCCATGGATGCAGCTGTCCCTGGAATGGAACATGGCAGACGACAACCATATCATTCTGCCATGAACTGGAAGCTGTGATGGGAGTATTTGGAGACTGAAACACCAAGGAAATTTTAAAATTTCAGGCATGCGTTTATTTATATTTATAATTACTAAATACTGAACAGGTATCAACAACTGAAAATCATACATAAATCCAACATACTAACTGAACTTTTGAAAAATTATGTGGTTTTTCTTCCAACAGACTCTGATACCCACAGTCTTTTATGTTCTCAGCCTGTGACTGACATGGTTCATTCAACTCATCTTCAAAGAGGGTAGTTAAAACCAAAGTTCTCTACTCTTTCTTCCTCAAGTTTCACTCTGTATCCTCGGTGTTTATATGAAACTGTTCCATGAACTGGGATCAGTCTGGTCCCTTTCTCATAGGTTCCACCTTCTGCAGGTTTTATCTTGCAGGTGATTGTCTGTTTCATCTTCTTCAAATTGATGTTTCCTGCTTAGGGACTAGATGCTGCTCGTGTGATTTCTTCAAGAAACTCTGGACTATGAAATGTTATCTTAATATTTTTTTAAGCCAATATGATAAAATATTTCACCTAGCATCTTAATCAGTTTTCTGGCATATTGAGCTCCAAGACAGGCAAGGTAAGTTTATAAATTGGTCTTCATGCTGTATGTGTTTTAGATAGGTCAAAATCCAGCTAGGATTCCCAAAAATAAAGTTCTTTACAACATTTTAAATGCCAGCATGTTTATTTCTCAAGTGTATACCACCGGAGTTTCACAAATTTTTAATAGCTTTATATTTCTAGAATCAAACTAAGGGGATGTAGGAATTTTTAGAAAGTCAATACTGAGCTTCTTCCCTTTTTCATTCCCTTCCACTGTCCTCTCCTCCTCTTAACCTTCCATTCTAAACTCTCCTTAGCACTTCCCTCCCCTCACCCTTGCAGTCTCCTCTCCTTCTCTCTTCTTCTGCCTTCAGTTTTTTGCCTCTCTTCTCTTTCTTCTCCCTCTGTAGCAATTATATTGATGCTGCAAATTTTCCTAAACGTTTGGAATCTTCAAGAAACAAGCAACCCCCTCTTCTTGAAGGAAGCACCTGCCTGAGATAAAATTACATCTAAAGAACTTAATTAAGACTCTTAGAAAAAAAAAACAAACCAGAACACAGGATAATTATAGCTGCAGTAACAGAATTCATTCAAAACAAACTCTCACACAGTTGTAGCAGAATGCAAAGATTAAGCATCTGGTAGTAACTCACAGATAAGGTATGTGGGAAAGACAAGTAGTGAATACTATGTCCCAAAAATAAAATAATATTCTGGTCTGGAGGTAATAGGAAATGAGTCTGTTATTCAAAAAGATCCTGGTGTGAATTATCTGTCATGAGTTTCAGGAAATTTTTTAGATTTTTTTTTCCCTGGATGAAGCTAACTCCATATACACAAATGAAATAATTTCATATATATTCGAAGTAAACAAATAGATCACCTTTAATTTATGACTTTCTTTTCAAGAACCAGATGACGAAAGATACCAAGAGTATTATAACAGATGCTTCCAAGAGTCCCTGCAATTTTTCTGAATTTTATAAATCATAATTGATTTTAAATGTTGTTTTAGCTCCCATTTCTGTATAGAATTACTCAGTGTTATTTACACGTTCTTTACAAGCTTAACATACAGCAGCACAGAAAAGCAAATAATGCTCAGCGTATTTGTAGATTTTACTGAAAAGGTCTCATGCTTCATACTCAGCAAGTTTTGCAGAGTTTATTGTTAATATAACGTTGGCTAAACAATTTTAGTGCTTGAACTATATAATTACCACTAAAGAGTAATATATTACTGTTATTAACCTATGAATCTGTGTGATTGTGCTTAGGAGCATTTGCTTATATTCAGTCTGCTAACCAAGCAAAAGGCTCGGAATAGCAATGACACTGAAATGAAGGGAAATGAGAGAGTGAGACGGCTCTTTCCAAAACTTGTGATCTCTGGCTGTTTAGAAACCGACGTTATTGGACATAAAATCATCATAATATGAACATCAATATAACACGATTTTTTATTAGATGGAAAAGGGATTATTTTGAAAGGAAAAAAAAAGCATTCTTACTAATGGAAGTCCACTCTTCTATTCATCAAAAATCTATGCCTTGGGGGTTACCATATAGACACACACATGGAGTATGAAAGCAAGATAAAAATCTGAGGATCCAGCTAAAAATTTACAAGGCTGATATCATTTTATTAGATCTCATATGAGGCAAGAGATTTCTTCTTTCCTCTTTAGTCAGGAAAAAAAAATAGGAAAAAAATCTGTTCACCTATTGAAAAAGGAGCAACCTCTTCACTAAAACATTTCTGATAGTATTATTTTTATTTCATATAAGAAATTCAGAGCCCAGTTCAGGGACAGAGAGAAAATTACTCCCACCCTTGAGGTATGAGGAGCTGATTTAGCTGCAATGGAAGACAGGGGAACTATATGAAACACTTTATTTTGTTCTGCAGTTTGACACATAGCCATGCTATAATATTTCTAAACCAACATACTCCTGTCAACATTCCTTCAGTCGGGTTACCACGGTGAGTGGGCTCATTGCCTATGCAGTCAGCTCTGAATTCCTTGAAAGTCTTTATGCCCTCTGGATGGGAAGATAATCTGTACTTGGATAATGTGATATTAACACTGCTGCAGCTACAGGAAGAGCTGCAGAAAATACTTTAATATCCACAATACCATTCCTCATTTTTCTTTGGGCAACTTGCAGTAGACACCACCTTATACACCCCACTGTCATGGGTCTCCAGCTCCTCTTTGTGGATGACAACAGTGGCTGCAGCAGAAACAGTTTGAGGACTTGCAGCATTTTGCCTCAACACCCCTCTGCTTGGTCCTCCAAGCAACACTGCTAGCAATCCAGAGTTTGTGTTCAGTGTTGAGTTTAATCAGGGATATGCATTTTACCTTCCATGCACTTTATATAACTCCAGAGGTCCCAAATACTAAAGTTTCCTTCTGAAATAATGTGAATTCCTTGTGTGCAGTTGGGAACAAAAGTAACCCTCTGAGATAATTTTGTTGTTAATAATTCTGCCTTTAAGCAAATCCAAAAGAAGGAGAATAAGTATACACTCTCTGAAGTATCTGCACACTCACGCCAAAAAAATCAGCAGAAAATCACTACACTAAATACTGTGTAAATTTTCACAGAACCACAGTTGCATATCCAAGCCCTTTGGAGAATATTTAGGCATCAAATGTATTTGCAATCATGAAGGGTGTTTTGTATATTCATTACCAAAAAAAAGTAACAAATTTCTCAAATATATTCAGAGCATAATTTCCAGTCACAGTTACTCAGGGTTCCTTTTTTTTTATTTTTGTCCAGAAAGTACAAGTTCATGCTTATTTCTGACTTTCTTTTTCATGTATCGTGCTCTATTTATACAGTTAGCCAGAGTCTAGATTTCATCTGGTATGAATCCAACATTGCTAATATCATTAGGTTTGTCATGTGTAATTTCATATTCTGTTAAGAAACAGATTTTGAAATTAGCATATGTGCAAAAGCATTCAGAAATGGAAGGTTTTTTTCCCAGATGAAAAGGTCAAGTACTTGCAAATCTTTGTCAGAACTGAAGCAACACAAATGCACTGCAGTGGCAGCAATCCAGAAAGGTGTATTTAATGCCAAGGTAGGTCTTGAGCCTTAATATTGTGGAAAGCTGTAGCAGCTTGTAAAAATTATAGAATAAAAAATTATCTCTAGTCAACAATGCAACACATGATTCAGGAATCCTGAGCAATAAAGTAATAAAGTAATGAAGGTAAAGCTTTATTTGGAGGATATACTGAGGCATCAGAATATAAACAGACAAAAGGTAAGGTGGCAAAAAGATTCTGGAAAACCTGAAAAAGGGTAATTCTACTCTGACAATGGATACATAGCTAACTAGTGTTATCGACCTTACCTTTTTATCCATACTATGAAAATCTATTGAGGACAAACATTCTTCATCATGTTTTTTCTTCGAGGTATTTTGAAATTTCTACTGCAGATGTTAAAAATGGATGAAAAATCAACACTATAGGTCTTTAATCTCAAAATAATTTTGTCTTCTGCAAGTAATACAGCAGAATCACATAGAATCCCAGAATATGCTGAGTTGGAAGGGACCCAGAAGGATCATTGAGTCCAGCTCCTGGACCTGCACAGGACACCCCAAGAGTCACATTGTATGCCTGAGAGCATTGTCCAACTTCTTGAACTCTGTCGGGTTGGTGCTGTGACCACTTCCCTGGGGAGCTGTTCCAGTGCCCAACCACCTCTGGGTAAAGAATCTTTTCCTGATATCCAACCTAAACCTTCTCTAACACAACTTCGGGCCATTCCCCTGGATCCTGCCACTGGTCATCCCAGAGAAGAGATCAGTGTCTGCCCATCCTCTTCCCCTCACAAGGAAGTTGTGACTGCAATGAGGTCTCCCCTCAGTCTCCCTCAGGCTGAACAGACCCAGTGCCCTCAGCTGCTCCTCGTACAGCTTCCCCTCAAGTCCCTTTGCCATCTTCATTGCCCGTCTTTGGATGGTCTCTAATAGTTGAATATCTTTCTTACATTACAGTGCCCAAAACTGCACACACTATTCAAAGTGAAGTGGCGTCAGTACAGAGCAAAGCCGGACAGTCACCTCCCTTGCCTGGCTAGTGATGAAGGGACAATACGAAGTGATTTTTCCAAGATTAAAATTAAAGGAAGGAATGCTAGATCAGGAATCAGGAAATCATTTATATTTGTGTTTAAATCAGTAGATTTAATGAAAAACAACTTCTCTTCTTGAAATTAGCATTGTTGATATGGCATATAATTGTGGTCAGAAGTTTTATATAACAGTTTATATTTCCTATTCATGCATTAACAGAGCTCTTTTAAAATTATATTTCTTAAATGACAAAGCATAGCAATAAGTTTCAGTATCTTGTTTGCTGATTATCAACTGACTGGTAACTAAATGTTCCTGTTTTTGTTTAAACTGTACAGTTGCTGTTAATTCAACTACTGCAAGTATTTTACATATTAAAATGTATGCTTTTCTCTGAAATATCTGTCACTGGCCAGTGTCAGGAATCAGCCAGATAAAATAACTGGTTTCCCCTACCTATGAATAGCTGAGCATTTTCACTGTCAAATTATGAGATGCTGAAACACTGCAGAGACTGTATTTCTGAAATCAGTATCCTACATTTTCTTCACACTACACACAGAGTAAAAAGGGATCTTAACCCATGTCTTCAGAAGCAGTGATCCTCAATATCTTTCCACTGCCACACTGAACTTTTATTTAATGTGGTGAATTTGTGATGCTAGTACAAATAGCACAAGTATGAGGAAATACACTAATTCGTTTTCATTGAAAACCAAATTCTACACGGAGAAGCACTGAGAAAGGAAGCACTACTTTTTTGCATTTGTAGGCAATTTCAGTTTTGGAAGCAAGAGAGCTGTTAGAGTTTCTTGCTTCTTTATGTCTTCTGAATAAACAGATTCCTCTTCTTCAGATGTCATTTTGTTCTTAGCTGCTGCTACACATAGAACATTTTAGAACTTAGTAACTGTCCACTCAGATGGCAACTGATCCTGGAGACAGATGCCTAAACCAGATGTCTGAACTCCTCAAGCACTGCTCTAATCTGCTTTTATATCACTGTGCTGCTGAAGTTCACAGAATCAAAGAATGATTTGAGTTGGGAGGGACCTTAAAGATTGTCTGGTTCTGGTCCCTTGTCAGAGACAGGGATAGCACCCACTAGATCAGGTTGCTCAAAGCTCCATCCAACATGTCATTGAACACTGCCAGGAACGGGACATCTACAACTTCTCTGGGAAATCTCTTCCAGCGCCTCACAGTACCCACCCTCACTGTAAAGAATTTCTTCTTAACATCTAAAGTAAACCTGCCCTCCTTCAGTTTAAAGCCATTCTCCCTCACCCCTACATGCCCTTGTAAAAAGTCCCTCTCTGGCTTATTTGTAGGCCACCCTTAAGGACTGAACGGCCACAGTGAGGTTTCCCCAGAGCCTCCTCTTCTCCAGGTTGAACCATCCCACCCAGCTCTCTCCTCTTATCCTCACAGGAGAGCTGCTCCAGCCCTGTGATCATCTGTGATCTGATCTGGGCCAGCTCCAGCAGGTCCACATCCTTCTTGTGTTGGGAACCCCAGAGCTGGACACAGCACTCCAGGTGGGGTCTCATGAGAGGGGTAGAGGGAGACAACCACCTCCCTTGAACTGCTGGCCTCACTTCTGATGCAGACCAGGATGTGGTTGGCTTTCAGGGATGCATCATTTTCAAAATGGGATTTTATGGTTTTGTTATGTGGATATTCAGGCCTCTAGGACAGTTATCCTCATATGGGACAGCTCTGCAGTTAAAATATTCCTTTAGGAAATGAAAGACTTCAAAGCCCCTCAGCTATTGCAAATTCCAAGTTACACACAGAACTGCTCCCAGCTCCAGAGTTTCCTTTTGAATTACACTGTCAACATTTGTGAGATTAAATACAATGCAATAATCATGAGGAAGCAATTTCCATAAATATTGATTATTATCCTTATTTTATCTGGGGCAAAACTAGAGTAAAAATAGAAATCATTTGTGTGCTTTTCTTTAAATACAGTGTTTAAGGTCCATGTACTCAACTTGCAGGAACCTCCACTCCTGCTATTTCAATAAGTATTAGACATTCCACTCACCTTGTTAGAGGTACCAAGATTTTAGTATATAAATTTGCCTTTTCTTAGCATAACATAATGCCCTTGAGAACTGAAATACAACTTGTCTTTCACCTTACACATTCTTGAATATTTAGGTCTCTATTTTAATTCTTCTGTGACTGATAGAATATTAGTAATGCTTAACGTTCAAATTATGTGATCCACCTGCTGCAAACAGGTAATTTTGTTTAAATAATAAACTGATTGAAGTTAATTGAACTGTAGAAGTAACAATAATATAATGTATTTTTTCAACAGTAGCTCCTTTTTTATTTTATTTTTATAGTAAATTCACTTAAACTTTTTTCATTCATTTGCTCTCCAAAATAATTCCCAGTAAAGACCTCTGCTTCCAATAAACCACATGAAAAAAGACTTTACCCATAAACTAAAAACTGTTAAATACTGCTACATTTTCAGTTATCGGACTACTAGAAATGGAAGTAAATTTATGGAGGATATATTATATCAGATTTTTAAGTTAGAGACAGTATGACATAAGAACGTGTTTTAAATGCTAAATCAGCAATAGCTCCACCTCTCTTTTTGGTTAAGCAGAGTAAGAATTATTTCGGAGTTGTTCTGTATTACTCTGGAACAAAATGTCTTTCACTTTTATATAGATATTTTTCACAAGCTTTTCTTATTCATTGCTCATTTTTTGTCAGTAATTCCCATGAAATCTGAAGATATTCTTTTCTCAATACGCAGATGTATTTTTATAGTAAAAAAAGAGAGAAAAGGCAGTCTATAAAAAAATTATAATTCTTTCCTATTCCAGCCTCTTCCTAGCTAGTAACAAATAGATGTTTATATTCATTCATAGTAAATTGATATAATTGTTTTCTTGTCAGTTGTGTTGTGTTTTGATTTGCCAGGTGTGCACGGCTTCTTAACTTTAAAAGGCAGAAATATTTGGATATATTTGCAGAATATGTGGAAAAGTATTATTACTGAGGATGCACTTAGCATTCTTGAAAAACACATATAGAAACATTTTGGCATACTAGAAAAGCCTTACAATCATTTCATACTTTATCTAAGGGAAAAAGACAGTGAAGAGCAACCTACTTGAGGATAAACGCTTTGAAAAATGAAACCTGTTTTTCTCCATTTTCCATGTTTCAAAGTTATTTAGTTCACCTTCAATTAGAACACACACTGCATGCCCATGAGCAGACCTGGATTCAACACAGGATTTATAATGAAGTATCCCTTACTGACAGATATCCTGGAAATCTTAGACCATCTGGTTTCACAACATACTTGTAGCTGATTATCTGCTTAAGAATTAATTAGGAACACATGTTAAACTGTTGTGATAGCAAAATTGTTGACATTTCTCTTATACGTCTTTTGAAAAGAAACTATATTCCAAATCAGCTTCCAAAATAGGATGAAGTAATGAAATAAAAGGCAGACTCTACTAGGATTAAAATGCATGTTCCTTGGCCAAGAATGATACCTAAGAGCATTACATTGTAGTTTTCAGTGACTGAATATAAAAATATGACATAGATGAAGCTCCGTCCCATATCAGTTTATCTCTCTCCATTACACGAAAGATAATACAAGTGTAACCTTAAATAGGGAACAAAACCAAAACAGCACAATGTAAAGTAGGAAACACAATGAGATTCAGATGCTTAAGGATAACTGAAATATGTATTCATTTTCTCAGCCGTTAGTTGTCTTTTCACTTTTTCTAGAAAAATAAATGCTTGTGGCACTTACAGTTAAATAATTGCCTGTAGAAAAACATCAAACATGGAATTTTCTAAAAATGGCACCTTGGCTCAAAAGTTACTTGTTCTTTCACTGTGACATTTTAAAACAAAGACTATTGGTAGCTTGTGAGAGTTCAAACAATAAATTATTGTGGCAAAATAAGTTATTGCACATCAAATGGGTGACTACCACAAGATCACTTGTTTGCTCTGAGTCACTGAGAAATGAAATACCTAAGCAGCTTCAGCTATCATTGGACAGTTGGAGATTTTTTTGTGAATATTTGTGAGAACTTAGCTCAATTAGAATGAAATATCTTTTGAAACTGTAAGAAACAGCAAATGTTTAAACTATCTGAGCTCCAAAATTTTGTCAAACTGTGAATAGAATCAGTCATATGAAAACATTTTTTTAAAGTAATGCATTAATAAAAAAAAAAAAAAGAGAAAGAATCCTTCTTATCTCTGATACTAACCTTGCTCAACAGAAAAAAAGGCAACATAACACCCTAGAGTTTAGAAAGTCAAAGGAGTTTTCACTTCTGTTTGTTATTTCATACAGGCATATTTTTTTTTCTAATAGTGTTTTGAAATCTGGTGGTTTGTATTTCACTTTCTTTAGTCCACAAGTAAATTGTCATTATAATTTACTTCAGTAGGAGTTAAACACTTTAAATTTGTAATTATATAGATGACTGCAAGTGAAAGGACTTTTTCTCTAGTTTATGCAACTGCTTGCTAATGTATTCTTAAGTCTCTGTATACAATATTAAGGCAGAAGGCAGCATGGTAACTTCTCTTTGCAAAGCTGGATAATTTCTCCAAAATGGTAACTCTTGTGGAGCTTTTGGTTTTGTACACTGTGCTGAAGGTCTAAATTCTTTTCCCTGAGCAGCCTGGGATAATGGAATGGCTATTTTCCTGTTTACATAAGTCTATCTTCTACCCTCTTCTCACTTCCTCGGGCACGGTATTACTGCTAGACACCACAAAAATATCATTTAAACACAGAGAGAAACATCAAAAGTCACAACTCATACCAAAAGCTTTAATTAATTTTTAAATGAGGGAGAAGAAAAATGCTGGCATTTTTTAGCAGCCTTATGTAGAGGATAACACATGACCCAGAACAACAGAAAATCAAGCATTTTTTCAGAATTTGTAATTCACCCTAAATTGTGGTTCCAACTTGAGTAGCATTAACAACTCTGAAGATTAAACCCAACATGTAAAGAAATTTTCAACTGCTATAGTTATTAGTTAAGGGCTGGAGAAACCAAAGGAAAGATCATGATAACATAAATATACATGTGTATATATGTATACATATAAATATATATATATACACACACACGTTTACAATTCCTTTTTAACTCAATAGGGGTTTATACATTTTAAACAGTATAAATTGTTATAAATTATCTATATTATCTGATTGGTTAGGCGAAATATAACAGTCTCAGCTACATCAGTCTAAATACACTTAATTTCCCTACTCAAACAAGTTTAAAGCAACATAAAACATTGTATCAAATCCTTCCCAATTCCTAATCTTCCTCTAACAGTGGAAAGTTGTCACACTTTCTGAACTATGTTACTATACATAAAGCTACACAATTTTCCAAATATTGACTTCATCTGTGATATGTAGCAAGACTTAAATAGCCAAAATCTACAGTCATTATGTTTCTCAGGCAAAGAATAAATTCCAATCTGGTCAAATATAATACAGGCTTAAAAATATGAAAATGACTAAATATGATGTGGACAGATGGAGACAGATCTATCTGCCAAAGATATACAGGAACACCTGCATTAATAGACTTGTCATCAGAAAAAGAAGAAAAAAATACTCACTTAAGCAAGTCTGATGCCTTATAGGCTTACACAGTAGTTGATATGAAAAGGATTTGCTATTTTAAATGGATCTCTGAATGACCATTAGTACCAACTGTCTTTTTACTGACATTTTTTTTTCTTGTTCGCTCTCCAGAAAGAAAAGTAATCCTGTCATGTAGTATATGTCAAGGATTCAATTTAAAAGAATTTCTCCAGCTGATTTGTCATAATAAGGCATTCACGTTTTCACTGAAAAAGCTGGATAGAGAACAAGAAAAAAGATGTGGTGAAGTCGCACTTCAGTCTTCGTAAGTATAAGTCCATTATCGTAAATTGATATTTCTCTTTCACCAACGCCCGTCAAGTGAGGGCATTTCAATCTGAAGTGCAAATGAAGGCACTTCTCCCCTTTCAACTGTTATTACCCAGCTTATGATCATGATTATTGTTGAAAGATACTACAATTATAAAGATTAATTAGTAGTCAGAACAATAGAACCACATATCTTACATTAAAAATGCATCAGGTTCCAAGAATGAAGCTTTCAAATACAGTAAATCACAATGTCTGATAGGTCAGACAAGAATATGAAAATGTATTTTTTTTGCAATTACAAAGCCTTGTGCTGATATGTAAAAATGGTAATGAGTCATCTTCTGTCTCTGCATAAGGGCATCTTTTTATGTTTGTAAAAACTCTTTAAGTGTTAATTAGGTAAGGACCCATCAAAAATCAAATTAGGAACAATTAACACCCATTGTTACTGCTAAGGAGAAATAAAAGAAGGAAACATTTGGCAGCATGTAGACTCTTACTGAGGTGTTTTACTTGAAATGAGGGCACATCACAGTGCTTTACTGTGAAAGTATTGAAAAATCCTGAGTTATAGCTTTTCTTTTTTATAAATTAATCATTATTCAAGCAGAGACGAGAAGTTCTTATCAAGTATAGCTGAAGATATACCATGTGGTATGTCATTGTTTATCAGAATCAGATATTTCCTAAGCAAGCTAAAACTCTTGAAAATACTGAGCAATGCAGTCACAATTACAATCAATGATAAGGTATGAGTCTGAGCATGTCTTTCTTGTTCCTTTTTAATATCAACACAAAAGAACTCAGCTGAACAGTGACAGTATGTTGCATTTCTCCTGTTTTTTTCTTAAAGCTCTTTGCAAACTAATGTATTACCCATCAAAATATTTGCTGTATAAACTCAACAGGTACATACACAGATAACATTACTTCTGCATGTCCTCTGTAGCATTTTGTTCACCTTTGCATATGCTTCTCAGGTACCTGGTATGATGAGCAAATTGATTTTGAGAAGACAATAAACAGTCATGAGGAGAAAGAGCATTTAATTTCTCATAAAAATTATTTTACAAGCCAGAAACGAAATGGGATTCTTCACAATTTCGGATATCTTATGAGGACCTAGCAATGAGAGATGGCAAGGGAACTCAGCGATAAAACGTAATGCTGACAATGGATTTTATATCATAGAGGGTTCTGTAGCAAGAAAAAACTCAGAGGACAACAGCAAAGAGCCAGACAAAACTATGATAGATAGAAACATTTAATAATTTAATAAATGGCCTTGTCACATTCTTATGCCAGTGATCCCTGATATTTCCATTTATGATTTTATTTTCTCTTCCAGATAGTATCCATTTTCTTTGCCGCTAAATTAAGTAACTTTTAAAATAAGTACCACTATTGAGAAACTACAGAATATTTAACTCTGAAATCCGTATTGTGTTGGAAACTGTTGTATTTTATCAAAGGATGCATTTACACCTCCTGCATATTTTACAGAACCATATGTCCTGTAAAGTACACATTTATGAATTAAGAACTTTCATCTGCAGGGCTCTGGCCAGTCTGAATTTTTCTGAAGTATTTCTTCAAGTGTCTTTGTCTTCTAAACTTAATGAAACCATCCAAACAAATTAATATCTATAGAACTTTCATGTCTTCTTTAATTTTCCTAACGAACTACTGAAGGTTGAAGATATTTTAAATCTACCTTCAGTTAACCAGTGATACAAATCCAAGGACAGATGACAGCTATCTACATTTTATGATCTTTTCCCAGGAGTTTTAGCCATACTCACTTCAAAGTTCCAGAACTGCAATTGATTCATTCCCTAAGCAAGCGAACAAGGAGACCAAGGAGTCTTCTACACATAACATGACATCCTCTACCTGTATATATTCATTTAAGATCAGAACTTGATCAAAAGGTTAGAATTGCTGCTTCCTGAGAAGCTCAAATAAAAAGTTCAATTGCAATATGAAACAGAGAAATTTAAAGTAGTTATTGAGTTCATCAAAAACAAATCTAACACTTTCTTCCAACCTCCACCATCACAAATTTCATATTAAATGAAGCTGAGCCTGAAGGCAACTGTAACTTCTCTCTCACCTTAAAGGCTGGGTTTAACAGTGACAACTGACTGTCACTGCATCAAAATCCTCAGAGAGTTTGCAAATGAGATACATTTCCCTGTTAAAAGCACCTGTGAAGACAACAGTAAATTAGTCATTCTTCAAGAGGATGGGGGGAAACTGAGTAATTAAGAGTAGTCTTGCTCACTTGCAATTAAGGGTAGTCTCACTCTTTCAATGATGAGAAAATAAATAAGAATCGTATTAGATTTATTGCTAAAAATAGTTAACCTCCTTAACTGTTTACTTGCTGGATTGGATAGATTAACTGCTAAAGTAACTAATGTTACTTTAACTGTAACATTAACAGTTACTGTTCAGTTACAGTTTTAAGCTCATAGTATTTATGATATTTTCTCTTATGAAGACAAGAAATCAGAAAAATATGAGAGAAGGAGCAGCAAACTGCAGAAAGGGGTCGAGATGCTTCACTTTAGATCAGCAAATGCATTTGTAAATAATTAGACTTTTAGTACTCTTCCTCTTCATATCATGTTTCTGTACAATCCAAAATATAGATTCCAATGCTTAGCTTAAAAGGAAATCAAGTACATCATGTTATTTTGTTGTATCTTCCAGAAGACATTTATTCTACTTGTGCTAAGTGAATTTCTACTCAGACTGAGAGTGCACTCTGACATTATGAGTTCATATAAAAGCCTGAACAGCAGATGACCAATACTAAAAAAAGACTTGTTTGTGTTTGAGACAAACCGAACTACCAAGGGAACTTCCTATCCTAGGTTTTTAATAATAATTTCTTGACACTAGCATGGGATTTCAATGAAGCTGTATTATAAATATCCAGTTTTAGCATTTCTCAGAGGGAATTAATTTCTGGCTTCAGTTAGGGAGTTTGCATGGAAGAAATATGTCTGAATGTATTCAGAAAGTTGTCAATCAGGTAAATATTGACAAAGTGTAAGGTTCAAATTATATCATATATTTGTGTATATTAAATCATCAGTATTTTAGAGCTAGAAATACTTCTGTGTCAGTTGTCAAGGTCTATTCTGAAGTTCAGACAAGAGGTAACTGAGGAGCAGAAACACATCTCCAGTGGAACTATTTTATTTCACAGCCTAAATTCAAAATATGATTGCAGTGAGCCTGTAGGGGAAGGGACACAAGCATACATTCAGTATAAGATATGGTCACATTTTCTTTTATCCCTTACAATTGTTACATTAGTTTACAGTAAGTACTCCTCAAAAGGTTACAGATTAGGGTAGTTTCACATGCAGAATGATCTCTGAAAGTTAAAATTTTTGTTGTCAGACACAATTCTGTCAGTATATATTCGTGTTACATTAAATGTATTTAATTTACTAGAAAAACAAATGAACAAAGAAAAAAACCCAAAAAACAAAATAAAACAAACAGAAAAAAACAACCAAACAAGCAAAAAGAAAAAAAAAAAAACCAAAACACTTAAAGATGTTGAAAGTCCATTAAAATTTTCAAAATTGCCTTTAGCAAGAAATATTAGCACATTCCTTTCTTTGGGAACTCAATGTATGCTGTGAAGACCCCTACAAGGACAATGAATCCTGGAGCCTTTTTTGGGGGGCCTGTAGCTCTCTTGGTAAAGGCAGACCTTTTCCTTACATTTCACACAGTGGTTTGGCCAAAGATATCCATATGCCTGTCATCCAGCTCCTAGAAAATTTCAATACATTGTGTGTGTAAGTATATGAAGAAAGGAGTGTCTGCACAATCAAAATACAAACCACCAATGAACCACCATGTCCATATTTGTACTCTGTTTTCATTCTTCCAACTCATCCCCTTTGCTTGGAGTATTTATCTCCAAGACAAGCAGCACCATTAGTTGATATAGTTATGAAATCTAAGAGGAATCACCCGGCTGAAAGATTACATTCCACTGCCTTTTCAAGCAGCCATTTCACACAATCTGAATATAAGCATACTAAGATTTAGGAGGGAAAAACAAAACAAACACTCCTGATTCTTAGATTTTTATGTCCCCACTACCTGGACAAATCAGCTACACGCGGTAACCTACCAACAAAATTTCATTTTCTAAACTACTATGCATTTTAACATTTAAAAGGAACGTAAAATATTTTTTTTCATTTTGTTGGTCTGACCTTGGCTGGATGCCAGGTACTACCAAGCTACTCTATTCATTCCCTTTCCTAAACTGGACAGCGAGAGAAACCATGAGAAAAGGTTCAAGGGCCAGGATAAGGACAGGGTGAGATCACTCACTGATTGGGCAAAGCAGACTCAGCTGAGAGAATTTAATTTATTGCCAAAAAATCAGAAAAGGGTAATAGGAAGTAAAAACAAATCTCAAACCACTTTCCTTCCACGCCTCTGTTCTTCCCAGGCTCAGTGTCACTGACACACTGACACAGCTGCATCACCATGGTCTTCCCCACAGGCTGCAGGGGAACCTCTGTTCCGGCATCTGTGGCGCCTCCTCCACCTCCTTCTTCACTGACCTTGGTGTTTGCAGAGCTGTTTCCTTCACATATCCTTCACTCCTCTCTCCTGGCTGCCGTCGTGTGGCATTTTTTCCCCTTCTTAAATACTTATCCCCTTCTTAGACAACCATCACTGCTGGGCTCAGCCTTGGCCTGTGACCAGTTCCTCTTGGTCCTGGCTGGTCTTGCCTCTATTGAACACAGGGGAAGCTTCTGACATTTTCTCACAGAAACCACTCCTGCAGCCCCCACTCTTGCCAAAACTTTGCCATGCAAGATTTTTGTAAATAGACAAAATTGCCATCGTAACTGCAGAAGGCAGTCGTTTGCTGGACACAGATACTTGTTAGCCTGAGAGAAAAAGCTAATGGGAATGAAGGATAAGTGGGACTTTAGTCCTCTTCAGGGAAAGATAGTTAAGTATAATCAATTCAATAAATGCTGTTCTCATATGGACATAAATTGAGTGAAATTTGTCAATTAAACAGACAAACTGTGCCTTGAAGAACCTAAACAAAGAGAAACTAAATCAGGTCCACTGAAATATCCTCATCAGGCCCCCTAAACAGATGACTGGGATAATTAATTTCATTTTATCTACAGACTTTGTTAAGAATTATCCTTTATTACATTGTACACTAGCGATAAAACTGTCTGTGCTACCAATCTAACAAATTCAGTTCTTTCAAGCCTTTCACTTTTCTCTGGTCAGAGTTAAAAATAATGTGGGAGATCGTCCTCTGCACTTTCCATTCTAACCACCCAATCTGAAAGAACATTAACCTGCTGTTAATATTGACCTGCTCTAGTCACAAATTCCAAAATAAGCCCTTAACTGAGGCGATGGACTGTGGATTTTTAGGAAATTCCTAAGTCCTTGTGGCCATCATTCCATAGCACAATGATTGTCTGTTAGAAGCTGAAATAAAATTCAGACTGCCTCCACAAGACCCCCATAAATCAGACTCTTGAGTTTCAGAGTACGACAAATTGCAGAGAGGTCCTCAGCAAACTGACACATCTATATTGCACAGTATTATAAAATGTTGTAGAACAATGGTTCTGCACAGCCTGTCTGGAACAGGAGTGTTCATGAATATTTGTTTTCATTTTCAAATGCCACTTTTGAGAGATCTATTACATACTGCAGCAATCATCTAGACTGAGTGATTCTTTCTTTAAAGGTAAGTGTACTGACTTACACAGCTGCCAAGAAATTTGAGGCCTGCTCAATAAAAAGCAGAAAAATCCTTTGACGCCCTGATATTATGAGAAACAGTCAACATGCAGAGTAAAGCTAATACTTTCTCAGATCCCACTCTCCCCTCAATGTTTTTTTTTTTCAACACTAAATGCCTGAGTTCCAAATGTGATCAATTATTTCCCTATATCAGCCACTGACCACGCTCAGATGTTATCAGCTCCTTGTAAAGAAACTTGCAAATGAAAAAGAGGCAGACTTCCAAAGAAATAGAGAAGATGTCAAGGTAACAGCAAGGATGGACAATGTCCTTGGACATGTGTGCGTGCCTATAAACCTGTATAAAATGTGAAGATTTGGAAATTCTTTACGCTGCAAAAAACCACTGGATGTTAATGAAAGGATATTTTGGGGAGGCCTGGAGAGAAATAGAGTCTGAATTCTGGAAATTAAAGTTTTAAAAAGGTTAAGAAATTCTAATTGAAGCTTCCTAAACTTGAGGAAACTTTGACATTTCCCAATATCACCATTGATCATGCTGACATTGAAGCAATCCTGAAATGAATGCAACTAACATTGCTTTAATCACAATTATAAACCTCCTGAGAGCAGTCATTGCAATAAAATTGGCATATTAAATATATGAAGAAATAATTGCAGATGCAACTAAACATGACTAATGATCAGACAACAGCCTCCACAGGAAAAGAATATTAAATAGTTTTGCACAGTTGTCAGAGCCAAGATTGTTAACACATTGGCTTGTTTATTTGAATAGAGCACAGGGCGGGAGGACAGAGGATTTCCAGAAATGAAGTACTATTTTTGTGCTGTTTTATAAAGTTTTCCACAGATGTTTAAAACACAGGTGTTTGCAAACTTTGCTGGATCACAAAATATATGGAATGACAGAGCCCGATAGGGATTATCTGAGACTCTGTGTGGCAGTTTTCTTATGAACTTTAATATACTACACAATTTCCTTTATGGAAATGAAGATCTGGTAGACTTCTGTTGAAGATTATTTTGTAGATAATGGCATCTAATCTCTTCAGGACTGCAGACAGTGTTGTAAGCTTGCTATTTTGAGGCTTGGACTTAAACCGTATAGAATCACAGAATGGCCTGGTTTGGAAGAGACCCAGACCCTGCCATGTCCAGGAACACCTTTCACTAGAGCAAGTTGCTCAGGGCCCCATCCAACCTGGCCTCGAACACTTCCAGGGATGGGACAGCCATAACTTATCTGGGAAACCCGTTCCAGTGCCTCACCACCCTCACAGTAAAATTTTTCCTAATGTCTGATCTAAAACTGACGTCTTTTCAGTTAAAAGCCATTCCCACTTGTCCTGTTCTACATGCTCCTGTAAATAATCTCTTCCCATCTTTCTCATAGGCGTCCTTTAGGTACTGGAAGGCCACAATAAGGTTACCCTGAAGCCTTCTCTTCTCCATGCTGAACAAAACAAATTCTTTTAGCCTTTGATTATGTGTCTGATCATCTTGTGGCATTTTTTTTTTTTTCGGTATAAAATGATGTGAAACAAAGAAAAACACTTCTGGTAATTTTAAATGAAAAATCATAAGAAGTGGTAAAGTTTAAATTTTTTTTCCTCTTTAGAGTAGTTTATAGAATGAAAGACAGAAATTGTTTTTAGAATCATCTCAAAAATACTTTAAACAAAACCAAAAATATCTACAGAAGTAATTATTGTCTTTTGTTCTTATTTTTTGTAGTTCATGACAAATTAGATATCTGATCCACATTTTTTTTAAATACTTTTTTGCAGCTATTTTTATAGAATGCTCAGTGTGTTCCAATATACATACCAATACTAACATATTGCACCAAGCTTTCTTTCAGGCATGACTGCAAAATATTTATGAAGTTCCTTAGGCAGATATTACTTTTAATTAATATCAGCATGGGGAAAACCTATCATAGTGTGTGATAAATGCTTTATGTGTCTGTCAATAGTCATAAATAAGTAAGTTTTACAACTGAAAATAATTGTATGTCCTTATACTATTATATGTGAATACAAAAGAAAATTCTTGTTAAGCTAAGGAAGCCAACACATCAGCACTATTTTGAAGTTCTCCATTTTAATGTCTCAATGAGGAGCAACTCACTTAGAACATCTAATTCCTGAATGTAAAACTGAATTTGTGCTTTCGCTCTGTCTTGCCCTTGCAGGTCCCCTAACCAAGGCCATTCTGACTTAATTTTGGAACACAAAAGGAGATTTGAATAATTTATATTTAAAATTTTGATTAAGTGCACTCAGTTTTAGCACTATCTTTTGACTACTAATATGCGCAAGGGTAAAATTAGATACAGCACATATTTTCATGCTGACAAACTCTTACATCCCACAAACCTTGAAAATTATACGATATTGACAATGAAGTGTTGGGGTATGGTTGTTTCCTTCCTTTCAACGTCCCTCTCTTTCCTCCCCCTGCCCCCACCACTTCTGCAAGTATGAAGTGCCTTAATACTACTTTACATTTAAAAAAAACCTGTCAAGATCAAAGGGGCAAAGCTGGGATTTTTAGAGCAATATAAAGGCAAGTGGAATTTACATCATTAATTTCTTATTATGGTCTTAAATTCCTTACCTTAAGGATCTACTCATAATCCCATATAATTTTCAACAACATTCTTCATTTCTAGATGCCTTTGGCAGTGAACCTGAACTTGTTTTAGTCAGTTTGTAGGACGTAACAGAGATATGAGAGGTTACAATGCAAATATTTCCATAGCAGAAATATAGACTATGAGTTCTATCTTTTTATGGACTCTTGCAAGTGAAAATAAACTTAAATAGAGAACACAGAGCTAAAATAGAGATTACACGTCTAATTTAGCTTCATATTTACACTGTACATTACCAAATTGAGATTTTGTTTACTTAAATGTGCTTTCCATTAATGTAATGTGGGATTGACAATATATATACTAATGACTTCTTCAGAGACACTGCAACAGTGACTACATTTCATGTTCCACCATCTCTTTATATGTCAGTCACATATTTTGATATATCAGTCCTTGTCATTGAAAAGCTGTGTACTTTGCAAAAGGAAGAAATGTTGCATTTAGACAACAGGGATAAAGCAAGGGCTTAAGTAAAAAGGAAACATATACACATACACACATATATATGTTATACAAATGGAAGTGGAAAAACTAAATGTGAAGGAAAAAAAAGGACTGGTTTAAATCCTTGGCTGTGGGACAACTTGCTTATTCAAAAAACTAGAAAGATTTAGCATCTAAAAGTTTATTTGATCAGTGTGAAGCACAAGGGGTTTTTTGTTGTTTGGTGAGTGTTTTGTTCAAAGTACTGTCAAATTCCTCTGGAAAGGTGAATTATTAGGTCAGATTGGTACTTCTGAAATGAGGGGTTCTGCTTCTTTTGGGGGTAGCTGCACACCTTGATGAGAGAAGTTTCAGAGACACAGGACTCTCATAAGAAAGAATAAATAACTCATATAAAGGAGTCACAAGTCTGAAACTCATAGACAGATTTTGGAGAAAACCAATAGACAGGACTCAGAAGGGGTGTAAAGGAAATTCCCAAAGTTTTCGGTTAAAGTCCTTGACACTCAGGAAGTCAGAGCTGACTGAAACCAAGTTTGGACCTATTCTGAAAGAATACAGGAGGTAATGGGTACTTACCATTATACTTATAAACTTATAGTTGCTTATAAACTGATTCTTTCTTTCTCTCCCTTTGCCTCTAGTCAGATTATTTAAAATCAAAAAAGTTAATTATTAGAATATGCTTCATAGTAAAAGTTCTGTTTGATTTGTGGTCCTATTTTTCTACATAGTTCTGTCTACAATTACTTCCATTACTGTGAGTCTTGGCAAACTCCGACAGAACGGTACATACGTAGTTGTAGAGGTTTTTCCTTCTCTACAGATAAGTGTTTTAATCACTTTCTGTTCTTCCTTATCCTCGACTTTTGTTAACATGCCAGCTAGCAAACACTTAAAGCTAAGGGGATGATTTTTTTTTTCCTTTTTTTTTCTTCATTTACTAATGTGTTCATCTGTGTGACAAATTTATATGAAATTTATATAGTATTGAATGAATGGCCATAAAATCATATTCCATAGCTTTATAATAATTATGACTTTTCAACTTGATGAATTTGAATCAGTGATTATATCAAAGAGGAGATTTGTGTCTTAGTTAATAATGTCTCTTTCATAAAGTAGCAAGGACATTTTAAAAAAACCAAAAATATATAACCCTTTCCTAATAAGGTTATGAAAAAAGGAGTGTAAACCGGCTCTTATAAAATATGCATAAATGGAAACAATTTCTCTAAAATAATGAAATAAACCAAGGAAAAATTCATGCCTAGGACCAGCTTGCTTGTTTTGACAGAAGCAACCATAAAAAGCCAAACAAAGTATCTGATGTACCTTTTTTATCAATAATATTTTTCCTTTTCTTTTTTTTTTTTTCTTTTTTTTTCTATTTTTTTTTTTAACCAGGAAAAGATGGTCAAAAACTATCATCCAGTCATAAGTGTGATGAAAACAAGGTAAAGAATTACACATGTAATTGCCACCAAGAGAGAAGATGTTCATTTACAACCCATAACAATTATGTAGATAGACTGTAGGCATAATAAACAGCCACAGGAGGGAGGGAGAGACAAACAATTACTCTAATGGAAAGGGAGATGTTGTGATTAACATGAAATGCTACCCACAGTGAGATATCTGCAGTAGGAGTGACATACATGACAACTATATAAGACACTTGCCTGCCGGGGAGGCAAGGCAGTGAGAATAAGAAATAGGATATTCTTCATCAGTAGAAGTAGTTCCCTATATTTACGAAGCTGTAGGAGTATATCCTCTTTCCACCAAAACCAGAGCAATTTCTTTTTGTTGAACCTTCCTTTTTAGTGTCCTTTTCAGTCAGGAAATAAAAGTATCTGACACTGCAAATAATAGTTGGACAGGGAGAGAAAGAGGAATGGAGAAAGGAAGGAGAAGAAAATCCAGTGCTAGAATTCCAAGACAGGCATATTTGTTTGGGTTACTCAGTACAGATCATACTGAAAAGTAAAAGTCCATCATCTTGTCATTAATCTATAGACACAGACATATTTTTCCAAGGAAGACTTTTTAATAATTGGTATATTATTAGCATTTCAGGTAGAACACAGTTGCTCTTAGAGTAAGGTTAAGTAATGAGCATGCAATTAGGAAGGAAAACCTGATCTACTTGCAAGTGCTTGTAATTGTAGACATTTCACATCAAATTTCTGGACATTAAGACACTAAATAAATGCAAGACTAGGACTATTTAAACAGGAAATATATTCAGCAAGGATGGATATATTATAGCTTTATTTATGTATTTTAATAAAATTATGCACAAGTTCACAAATGTGGAAAGAAATCCATAATGGAAGACAAAGCCCTGTCTTCCACTACATAATAATTCACTGTAAGAAGTTAATGAAGTTTTTAAAAATGCATGCTTGAAGAACTCTTCAGGTAAAGTTGTTGTTATTTAAAGAAATAAAAATCTTCATAGTAATACAATTCACTCAACCCAGTGTTGTAGCTGATGTCCCTCACATCTAATCACTTACTAATTTGAATCAAATTTGAACTAGGCACAACCTTCAAAGCTAACTTGGAAATTAAGACAAAGATTTTGGAACTAGATTTTTATTAACCTGAAAATGACACTCATATCTAAGACTATAAGTCCAAATATGGGAACATGTAACACAGCTGACAGTGTTTAATCATTATAGTTTGATCAAGATTTGATTTGTGTGGATGATAGATTCCCATTACAAGTGCTGATTTATCAAAAGCTTTGCTACTTTTATTTCTGTGTCTCTGGATAGAGATAAAAGTCTTGTCTTCAAACAAAATAAAGCCAAAACACTGATAAAAACAAATTTGGTAAAATAAGGGGCTCTAAAAGTGTAAGGAAACAGAGATATTTTTTGTTCTATTCTAATCTTCAACTATTGATCTTGAATTGATGACTTCACTGGCCTCACTGGATTGTTGATGTTGAGAAAAAGAGAAAATTTCAAAAGCAAATCAAAAAGTGATGCTAACTTATACTGAGTAATTTAACCTTTCTTTCACTTCTGCGAGAACCCTAAAAGTCCTAGACAAGGAACTTGGATGGTATCACTTTCCTCCTCTAACTTGCAGGGTGCTTTTTTCTTGTTCTTACTGTGATTGCATACAGATATGAAAAGAGCTTATTCTACACATCCAAGTATTTTCCTCTGTGTGTGATGTAAAAAGATATAGGAGGTGGAAAGGAAGGAAAGATTCATTTTCCTTAAACCTTGTTCATCTACACAGATGCTATGTCTAATGGATGTGCACCTTCCTTGGTTTCTTCTGCAGCAGTGAGCAAATCTCAAGATGCTATTTGAATACAATTTTACTGCCTTTAAAAATCTTCTGGATTTTGGATACTACCGTTCCTCTTTTATTGCCAGATAGCCTTCTCTTCTACATCCACAGTGACTTAATTGAGTGAGGAATGCGATTTTTTAAATCTCAGACAAAGTGCATGTCTCAAGCTTTCCACAAAATTCTGAGGAAAGGCCAGTATATCTAACACTTCCCAGCCACAGAAGATGACAAATACAAATTTAAAAATTGAACAGTGAGCATGTTATTGCCAGTTTTCTATTATTTTCATCTTCAGGCATTTCCATATTATCTTATATTTGAAACAAAATAAAATAAGGTAAAATAAAAAGAAATCTGTCAGCATTTGTTAATTAGGAGTTGATTTATCAAATTTGCTGCAACTCGTTTTGCAGATTTTCCTCTGTTGAAACAGATCTTGCATTTAATTAATGGATGATAGTGCTGATAACAAGGACATTTTAATCACTGAGTGCTGATGATAGATGGCTTGCCTGTTTAATTGAATTGTTACTTAACAGCATATCGTCTTTGAGAGTGCTGTGATTTGGCCTCAAAGACAGAAGGCACATTGTTGGGTAAAGTGAAAATGATGTTTACTTGTTGGAACTGTCATTAGCTTGCAGCAGAGAAACTACTGACCTTATTTCCCAATTTCAACTGGAAAATTGATCATTTTAATCTTGTATTTTTCTCCCCTTGCTTATGTGGAATTTTATATGTAAAAATATGGAGAATAGAGTATACATGGACACTGTCAATGTTAGCTAATAAAAATACTCAAATCCACAGCCACATAATTGGTTCTGCAGATTTATAAATTAATTTGTGCAATGTTTCAAAAAAATGTAAATATTAGATGTGAAATAAATTATTTTATTCTATTCTTTAATATAATTTCTATTACCTGTTGGTTGTGTTCTTTAATAGGATGTTTCGTAGCACATTCAGATTTTAACTCTGTTTCATTACTATTTTGCCTAATTTAAAGAGAGGGTCTACATAAAAACAGGTAAATTTTTGAAATTAAAAGTAAAAGGCACATTAAAAAGAAATAAATAATTGCAACTGCAATTAAGGATCTGTATGAAACAACATAGGAAATACAGAGAAAATACAACCAAAAAAACTCAAAGGGATGTGGCTTAGCTAAAAAGCAAGGCAAATTACAAAAAATGTGGGGAAGGAATCCTTTACTGAATATCTACATTAAACAAACAAACAAGCAAATAAATTGTTCTAAATTCAGAAAAGTTAAAAGGAAACACATAAAAGTCAGGCCCAAACCTCTTTGGGGAACAAATAAAATGAAGCGTAAAATCTAATAAAAATGTCTTTATGAAATATGTTAAAGCGAGAAGCCTTCCAGAGAGTTTGTGTGAAGCCAGCAGACAATCCAGATATAAAATAAATGTACTGTTGTGGAATAAAAATGTAAATGAGCTGCTTATATGTTTATTTATGGTTCAAGAGCTTCAAAGAGATTCACCAGTCTTCATGAAGGACTCATTAGCTGATCCCTTCTAAATCAAGAATCAGTAGGTGCAGCCACAAAGCAGAAAGACAGATGCAAAAATAGTAGCAAATGAATGGGTTCCAGGACTAGGCAGTATTTTACCCACGCTGTAAAGGAATTGAGTATAAAATAGATAATATACTACTATGTAAAATGAAACAATTGTTTTTCTAAGATTCTGTAAGTCTGAGTAAGTGTAACTGAAAGGGCTGAGACTTCTATCAGGAAATTATTAGGCTATATAATAAAGAACAGAGTTGGGGTGCTCATAAATGAACAGCATCCCAGGCAAGAGTTGTCAGGATTTTAAAAGCTATCTCATAAGTCTTCTTAAGTTCCTTCTAAGAACTGTAGCAAATGTATGAACAAGGGAAAACAGTTAAAAATATCACTTTTTGAAGTATGAGTTGACTTTTGATATGGTCCTCATCACCAAAGAGGAAAAGAAGATATATTGAATAATGATGCTCCTACAGTGCTCCCACAGTGAAGGTCACCCGTGAACTTCCAATGGATCTATATCGTGAAAGGCACACATTCACAATGTGAAAAGTGCTGTGAATAGCAGTGACAGAATTTGCCTATGATTTTGAATTATTTGTGAGAGTAGAGACAGAATCTGAAGAACTGCAGTATCTCCTTACACTACTCAGTGGTTAAGTAATAAAATATCAGTGTGAAAATTGAATATAGTTAAATACAAAGTACCCCTCTCTCCTCTCTATCAATTTTA
Source organism: Edolisoma coerulescens (assembly GCA_013397115.1). Taxonomy (NCBI): domain Eukaryota; kingdom Metazoa; phylum Chordata; class Aves; order Passeriformes; family Campephagidae; genus Edolisoma; species Edolisoma coerulescens. Next base: position 812,793 of record VWZW01001649.1, read on the forward strand.
AGTTTACACACATACTAATGGGCTCAAAGCCTAAGTCTCACCATTCAGGAATGAGACATTTCAGTTTTGACAAGTATTTTCTGTGAAAATACCCAACTGTGAGCAGCCAGAACAAACTGAATCCCAGAAACTATTGGGAAAGAAATAGGAAATAAAATAAGATCATTATTATGCAGCTGTATAAACAGATTGAGTCCATGAAACACCATATAGAGTGAATTTCTCTTCCTGTATCTCAAGAAAGATGCAGTAAAGCTACAAAGGATTTAAAGAAGATGCCGAGGTTAAGCAAAAGTATTTAGCATGTCCTGTAGGGAAAATGATTGAATAGATTAGGTTGAAAAATTCATGAATGAGTGAGAAGACCATGAAAAGCTATTTAACAGTACAAGCTCTGGAGAGCTGAACAGGGATAATGACCATCATTCCTTTCACCACACGAAGCATTTTCTCACTTGCCTCTTCCTTAAAATGTTTTTGTACTGATTTTATGCCATAATAACTGTGCAAACACATTTACTACACCAGCCTTCATACCACCAAGTTATAAGCTTGTATGACTTTCAGAGGCATATTAGAGAAACCTGTTCATGACAGGTTATAGATTCCTTTTTCTACCAACAATTACAGAACCATTATTTCATGATGACTGCTAATACCATTTTAAAATTTTGCTTTTTTCCCTGATAATGGGAAAAAAAGGAGGGGAAAAAGGCTTATTTGTCCTCTTTCTTGAAGATCAAGGAATGGAATAGCCTTGAATATATTGGAGAAATAACATCATTTTATTCTTGTTTTCCACATTTTTCCAATGCTAATTAACTCATGGAGATTCTCCCCGATTGTTCTATGATATACTCAAAGATGCCATAAAAAGCATCTCACACCCCAAAAGGACAAAGTACTTTCATTTGTCTAAACTCTCCTGACAGAAAAAAAAAATAATAACAGGCAGAGTAAAAATATTTATGGACATGCAGTCCTAAAATGCAGCTATGCTGACTCAAAAAAGATAATATTTTAGTACAAAGATTTGTACCCCACAGAACTGGGATTTATAAGGCTCTTGTTACTGCTAAACATAAAAGATTGTAAAGTATTGTGTAAGCAAGTTCAAGTCCAAGCGGTGTTCATGATTTGAAGACTACACCATTGTTCCCAGAGTGTTTGGTCACTTGTTCCTGTATTATCAGCTTTGACTGGTTTATTCCAGTTTTGGGGTTTTTTAAGCCAAGTAACAGTAAGTAAAACTAAGCAATAGTGCCTACATTTGCAACAATGGGCATTAATCTCCTAATAGAGATTTCTCCCAAAACTCCAATTAAAATGTGTTTTAGAATGTTTACAGTTAAGAAAAATTAATATTAATATTAAAAACCAAATTCCAGATTCATTAAAAAAACCTTCAGAATTTAAAATTTGTGAGCGTTCTTCATATGGGCTACTTTTGCAATTAGATTTTGCTAAACTTTTTAGTATATGAAGTACATATTAAAGGCAGGAACCAAGCAGAAATCTGATTGGGGACTGAAGACAATAAGGGCATTATTGCTTTAAGGGACAGCAGGATATTGCTCCTCTTTTCCCTATCTTTTCCCTATCTACATTAGCTGACAGTCCATTTCAGCAATCTCTGATACCTTAGATCCAGTCTATTAAATAGTAAGTCTGCACATACTACTAGTTTTATCTGTCTATCAGGGCTAAATCTACACTAATCCCTACTGAAGAATTGGAAATGGAATTTGGAAGGGGCCAGGAGAATACAGCTTATTGATTTACAGGCCAGGGCTCACTGAAGTTGCTCTGCGACTAACCAGGCTGATTACTTTTCAAATGCACAAGGTTGAGCAGACATTATTGTTCTTCTTCAGCAAACTCGTGTGGGGATTTTGGGGGCTTCTTGATATCTTAAAATAAAAAAGATTGACTTTCTCAAAGCAGATTCTTTGATTTTTTTTTCTGTGGTCTACAAGAAACAGGGGTTCTAATTACATGATTTAGTATTTATTTATTTCTCATCCATTTCCTCATCAGTTAAGACTTAGGTGCATTTGTAAAGAAAGAGAGTAGACGCATTTAGTATTTGCTATAATGCCTTACAGCAAAACATAAGATGAGGACTTCTAAAACATGCACTTAATGGTTTTGCTAACCATTAAAAAATTTTAGCAAAGATTTGCTTGAATCAGAATCTTAGATCTAAATACTGCTAGGAAACCAGAAGTCATGTCTGCAATCCTTACTTGTGCTCCTCTCTACAAGGACAAGAAAAGCAATTGGAAGCAAAACTATTTGTTCTAAACTCAGAGAGGCTCTGGTGTTTGAATACACATTTTGTTGTGCTAATGTGTTATAGTAAAATGCACAAGTGCTTTTGCAGAGACACCTCAGAAAAAGCAGTAGCACATTGGTTTAAATATTACCTTAATATTATATATTAAAATAGAATCTTAAAAGGAGTTTCTACGAATAGGAAGATTTTACACTGATGTTTGAGGAAAAACCCCACTAATACTTAGCTAAGTATGTGAGCAGAAATCCCAAACACATATCATGGAAGAAAAATCTCAAATCTGAAATTAATATTTTATGAGAACAATTATTCCTCTCTAAATTAGTGATACTTTTACTGCTGAGTGTAATCTCGGATGGCAGGTTTGCATATGTATGGGTTTTCCATTTTCAATGGGAAAAAAATTTTGTGTTTCTAATTAATTTAGGGAATGTCTTGTTTGAAATGTTATACAGAGTTGTATGTATTTAGTGTAGTGTGAAGAGAGGAGGAGAAAGAGAGAGATGAACCTTGTAAGTAGTTTAAGCATTTAAATTTCAAAGTGTTGTCATTCAAGGTTTGTATAAAAGTGGGAATGATTGCCTGGTTGGACTTCTTTTGTGGATCATTTATGGTTTTATATAAGATTTAACATGATGGTACTACAACCTCCAAGTGTTACTGTCCTATTAGTACAGATTTAATAATAATATGATAAAAAATTAGTTGGTGAATTTTCTAGGTCCTAAGTATTACTTGTAAACAAACTCATACTTTTATTAATATTCTCCATGGAGAAGAGGTTCAACCAGCAAACAAAAACTCAAATTGAAATTTCAAATATACAAAATCATACTAAGCCACCCATTAACTGTTCAATTCCTGTTTTAATTTGGGGAAAGCAGCATAAATGAATCTTCCTGTATTTCTGATTTACCATATCAAAAAGCAGAATCAACTCCAATGGCTTTTGAGGCTGATGAAGGCTAAAATGTCTGAGATATTCAGTAGAACAGCTAAGCTTCCAAACTTTTTAATGATGAGTGAAAAGACAAAGCTTTTCAAGATCTACCTATTCTAAATGTGCTCTACTTAGTCTGTTTCTAGGGTGGATGAAGGTAAGAATATCAAAGGGCTCCTTTTTGAAACCATTTTGAAAGGAACATAATTTCATTCTATTTTTTTCAAATGCACTTTTCAGAACACATACAGGTAAGGAAAGCTGGAAACCAGTAACAACCAGCTGTGTTCAGGCCATTAAAAACCAGTCTGGGCATGTCAATGAAAAAGGACATCCTGTTGGTCTAGAAATTAGTAAATTGAAGCGAAATTATAAGTAATTAGCTGACACACTTTCACAAACCCTGTGAAAATTATTTTAAAACATCTAACAGCTGTTGGCTAATAAAGAGAAATAGTCTAGTTGCAGCAGAACATTTTAAGTGCCACTGACAAAAATATTAGAATGCCATGAAGGGTACCTGCTATGTGACAGCAGCAAGATCAGGAAGGATGGAGAACGGGGCCATCAAAATGTGGGTAGCAGACGTGTGAAACTAAACAGGAGACTGTCACATCCTGCGCCTGAGTTTCTCTAAAGCCATGGGACACGGTGACTGGTTTGGCTCAGCTGAGCACTCTTCCCTTTCCTAGCACCTTGTCAGGTGCACCACACTACCAGACATACATATGACTGTCCCCTACCTTCTTCCTTCTTGAAAAAAGAAATTGCTGTTCTTTATGGCATTGGTGAAACAGTCCCTCAGCTGAAACTCTGTAGAGGACACCAATATTCCACATCTTGATAAAGACTGGTTTCTTTTTATTCTTTTGTGTGAATTCCTAAGGAGCAATCCGTGGACAATGTTGCATGTTAGCCGAAGGCAGCGTATAATGATTGCAATGTAATTGTTACCACTGCTGTTTTAATTTAGAATTTGTATTTGTTTTGTCCTTCCCTTGCATGTGCTAACAGCATGTTTATATCAGGAATGTGAGTTCCAATAACGAACAGCTAATTACATAAAATTTGACATCCCTGTCCAAATCCCAAATTAAAACAATTCTTCACACTATAGGGTTATGCTATTTTACATGTAGATCTTTAATTTAATTGTTATTACAATTTTTTGCTGTTTTCTCAATCTGAGGTTTAAGCAATGAGCTTTGATGATGCGTTATAAATCCTGAGCATAAATGTTAGGTAGCTCCTTTCTCATTATTTGATGCAGAAAAGACTTCTTTTTCCCCCAAAAAATCAGAAACTTTCCTGTACAGCAATGCTAATCTTGAAAGCAGACACAATCTGCAGAGAGACAAGACTATTTCTGTAATGTGTTACTAACAAATTTGAGAAGTATCTTACAAAGCAGAAAGCAACACCAGTTTTCAAAAAGATCCTTCAATAACATCCTAGTTGAAACTGTTAGCATTTAATCTGTAATGTTTGAAATTCAATCAAAAACTGAGCTGTTTACACATCTAAGGATCATTGAAATGGGTATCCCTGAAATTATTTTTAAATTCCTATTCAGTGAAATGCTATTCATGATCTTACTGATGACACTTCTTTCAAATACAGTAGGTTGGTTTTTTTCCAAAAATTCTGCAGAAATTGATTCCATATTCAAATTCACTGCTATGTAGGAACCAATCCCAAATCAAAACATCCTTCCATTCTAAAGAATATTGGATTTAAATACTTATCCTAAAATCACAGAATTTTTAAGATTGGAAAAGACCTTTAAGACTATGGAATCTAACCATTAACCAGCACCTCCATGTTAATCACTAAACCATGCCCCCAAGTGCCATTTTCACATGGTTTTTTAACATTTCCGGAGATGGTGACTCAATCACTTTCCTGAGCAGCCTGGTCCAATGCTTCACCACTCTTTTAGTGAAGAATTTTTTCCTAATATCTAATCTAAAACTCGCTAGTGAAACTTGATGTCATTTCCTCTGGTCCTGCCACTTGTTACCAGGGAGAAGAGACAGACCCCCACTGTGCTACAACCTCCTTTCAGGCAGTTGTAGAGAGTGATGAGATATGTTAGAGAGTGGTTTAATTGGATATTGAATCTTTGATACCATATTTCTCTTCAATCAAATAGTGTACAAAGCTTAGTTAATGTAATCTCTTAATAGTATTTTAGCTGAAACAAATTGATGAGAATTGTGAAAAAGTGCTCTTTTAGTGTGTATCTGTTACTAAGGGAGAACTAAAATTGCACACACTCCCAAAACAAACAGCTTTTGCATTTAGGAGAAAAGAGTTGTGAGATTGTACTTGGACATTTTGCAGAAAAAGAAAGCAGGTTAAAGATGACTTCTGGTCTTCTGTCCATCCCTGTGTGGCTGAGCAACGATCCAGTACAAACTAGTCTGGAATTGGCAACCATGAAAGAATAAAAAATTTTGTTTGAAGGCAGAGTTCCTTATGAAATTCTCAGAAATAAAAATTCCTCAGATGTCTTCTCTTAGAGTTCCTTTTTAATGCCTGGAGTTGAGGAAATTCCATAATTACTCTATTAATGACAAAATGCTTACTGCATTCCAACAAAATCCTGGTCAGAGTGCCAAAGAAAATATGCTCGTGCTGTGCCTTCAAGTATTTCTATTAATTAGATGTGGAATTTGGAAGAAACTTGCTCCTGAAACACAGGATCACAGTTTTTTCCAGCAGATGACACTGTATTTCTCTCTGGAGAAATCATCCTAATGTGTGTTCAGACTCACTCTGACATACAGAGAAAATGAGACATCTATCTTCTTGCTACAGCAAGATTTAAAAAATATTCATCTCCTGCAATAGCTCTTCCAGGGACTGCAGTTAGGTGTATTGAGGTACTTACGTACTGCCCTTCACTTTGATTGATTGGCAATAGGGTTCTATACATTCAATGACTGGCAATAAGAAAAGCAAGATTTCAGTTTCTGAGATGTTTTGTAATATTTTTGAGCCCTTATGCAGAGACCTGTGAAAATGAATTAAACAACCTGAGTGGTTAACCAAGTACTACATCTCCACCTACAAATCCAGCTAAGTAAATGATGAAAGCAGGAAGCCCCTACTGAGGGAAGGAAAACTGAAAAAAAAATTTAAAATTGTAATTTCAATTTGCAAAGCCTGTACTATCCATAGCGTTCCAGGGTACTTCTTTGTCTAGACTAAAGTGTCCTCCTAAACCTGTGAACAGTGCTGCAGGATGTCATTCTTCTTTTCAGAGTTCACTTTCCTCATGCCTCAGTGACTGCACTGAAAGGTCCAAGTGCAGGCAGGAAAATTGAGAATTTGACCACTGGTGAAAGACAGAGCAGCAATAAGACTATATAATAGATCCCATTTTCATATTTTCTATGTATCCACAGACATTCTGGGTGCAGAAGTCATGTCAGAGCTGGTGTTCTAAATGTTTGCTAGTTGTGTCTTTCACTTAGACTATGTAAATCTTGTAGGGTTGAAAGAAGTGTAAGACTACATGCTTTCCTACCCAGTGCATATGTAGCAGATTGAGCTCTCTTTTCCTTCCCAGATAAATTTCCTGAGCATTCAATGAGTGTTCAGTTCTGTAAAACTTATTAACTGATATTTAGAAAATAAGTTTCCATTTTTCCTTTGAGACAGAACATATAACAAAAAACCCCGGCAAACATTCATAAAACATGTGGAGTACTTCCAGTGAAACAGAAAATTATGCAACTTTATTGAGTATTGAAATTCTAGTTCAAAGCGTGAATCTGCAGAATCTAAGCTACATCCTGGAAATTTGAAATTCACGAGCATGAATCCAGATAGTCTGCCACAAAGGATAAAAGACAATTTTTTCTTTTCTTTCCCCCTAATAGAAATATGAAGTGAAAGCCTTTATGGAGCATCTACAGTTAAATATACATACATACATATGAGCTCTTCAACACCTTTCCAAGTGACATGGATGGAGGACCTGAAAGTATACTAAGCATATGAAGTTAGACAAAGTGCCAGATTGTTTACCTGGGACAGGGCAACCCTGGGTGTACGGACAGATTGGGGAACAAGAGGCTGGAGAGCAGCTCTGTGGAAAGGGACGTGGGGGTCCTGGTTGATGGCAAGTGGAGTCAGCAGTGCCCTGGCAGCCAGGAGGGCCAACCCTGTCCTGGGGGGCATCAGGCACAGCATCGCCAGCCGGGCAAGGGAGGGGATTGTCCTGCTCTGCTCTGCACTGGGGCGGCCTCACCTCGAGTGCTGGGGGCAGTTTTGGATGCCTCAATATAATAAAAATATAAAAGCATTAGAGAGTGTCCCAAAGAGAACTACAAAGATGGTGAAGGGTTTAGAGAGGAAGCCATGCAAGGAGCAGCTGAGATCACTTGCCTTGTTCAGCCTGACGAAGAGGAGACTGAGGGGAGACCTCATCATGGTCTACAACTTCCTCGCAGGGGGCACTGATCTCTGGTCTCTGGTAACCAGTGACAGGAGCAAAAGGAAAAACATGAAGCTGCGTTAAGGGCAGTCTAGGCTGCATACTAGGAAAAAGGTCTTCACTCAGAGGGTGGTTGGGCACTGGAACAGGCTGGCCACGGAAGTGGCTCCCAGCAACAAGCCTGAGAGAGTTCAAGAAGGGTTTGGACAATATTGTCAGACGCATGCTGTGATTCTTGAGGTGTGTTGTGCAGGACCAGGAGGTGGACTTGATGATTTTTGTGGGTCCTTTCCAGCTAGGGACAAACTCTAAAATTCTATGAAGAACTGATGTGTTACGCAAGTCTAAAACTTACTCATATAACATAAAACTGTGAATATTATTTTTAGATAAATTTAACTTCTTTTTCTTTTTATTCTTCTGAACTCCTTACATCTATTATCTTTGAATGGAGAAACGACATCATCCTTTTTATTGCTTAAAAATCTTTCTGTTGAAATATAGTCTTGATTAGACAAGGGCTGTTCCTGATTTAATGTACACATATTTTTTCCTGAAAACAGTTGTACTTGCTTATAAGTAGTAATGTAGAGCTGTTAAATAGCAATATATTTCCTGAATGCCAGCTCTTTTAGTTGACTGCACACTCCAGCTTTGACATTTGCTGTTTTATTAGTCTGGTACTGATGAATGGAAGGAAATGTCTCATCACAAGAGGGTTTATATGAAGCAGTTTATATGAATTAAGGAAGAGGCAGGATTAGTTAGACCTTCCATTGACACAATTTTTACTTTTTCTGAAGGGTTGTGAAGGCAATCTGCAGATCACATAGCCCTCTGTACCCTAGAATGAACTAAATTTACTTGCAGTGGTCGGGACATTTTTTTACATAACATAATCTTCAAAATTTCCAAGGCTGGAAATTTCCTAACCATCTTAATGATATCTCATTTATGCCCTTCCCATAAAAAGAATCTGCCTTCTCCTCTTATCGTGCCCTGCAGCCTGTGGCAGACAGCTCCTTTTTCGCAGGTCTCCTTCACACTGAAAAGAACTCTTTAAAATATCTCAATTGAATTAATACAGCATGAGTTTCCAAGGGTCCTTTTTTGTTGTTTATTGCATGACTAGTTAACACAGCTAATAATAATAAGCTGCATTTACTAAAGAGCAGTTTCTGATTATGATTAGTTAATTTTTATGCAGAGTTCTTCAAACTATGGTAGCACACAGAAAGTATAGTTAAAAGTAGTTGCAAATGAGGGATCAATTTTTTGCAATGATCATTGCTTTATTTGTCCATTTGTGACACTACAGAACTAGAAACAGCCTTTTCCAAGGAAAAAAAACTTTTAGATTTTTTAAAATTATATATTACTATTTACTAATAAAAAAAATCCAGTAACTGACCTCTGGAGAATTTTGGCTCTCACATTATTTTACCTTTCAGTACTTTTTTTTTAACTGCAATGAAAACTAAATGTTATCCTAAAGTCAGAAAGAGTACAATTAAAATCACTGAGTATATATTCAATTCCTATTCTGGCTTGTATGTTAGATGCATTCCTCAGAAGAGTTTTAAAACCCTGATCACATATAATGACTTTCAAAGAAAATAATTGACATTAAGTATAAAATGTCAGTGAGATTTTCATGAAAGATAATATTCTTCATCATATATACACACCAAAATACAAGATATTAATATAATTCACCGAATCATTCAGCTGCCAGAAATTTGGAAATACACATTCAACATTTTCTTTCTGTTTGATATGTGCAAGGTTACATATTTTTAGTTTTCTGGTTCTCAGAATCATTTTCTTGTGTATCTTTTACTCACAAAGCTTGCCATTTTGTAAAAGCACAGTGCAGAACTATTCAGGTGAGAGTCACTGGTCTTGATCAAGACTTTGTGTATTTCCAAAGGTATGTCCAAATTCTGTATTTCCATTGACAATCCTGTACTGCCTTCAGGCTCTCAGGAAAAAATTATAGCACATAGCTGTAGTTCCAGGCTCTGAGGAACCGGTTGAATAAGACTGTTGAACGTCTTTCTGCTCAATGGACCTGGATAAAATAAGGCTTTAGAAATAAACCAAGTGTTAAGACAAGTTATGCCCTGGAGCGGGAAAGTAGATTTGTGGAAAGGGTTTTCAAGAAATGCAGTTTGTACACAATGTGTTGTCAGGTAACAATAACTGCCTCTGCTGTCAGGAACCTCATTCCCCAAGCAGCAAACATCAAAATGTGTAGATGTACCCTGTGTGCCCACAATGGGATTTCTTTGGCTGAAATGTCTGATATCATTTTAGATGAAGTTTTTTCTAGATTGAAAGAGTCGAACAGATACTCCTTCCAATGGAATTAGAAGGGAAAGATGTGGATACAGAGTTTAGTCTTCTGAAAATGGAAGATGAAATTTTGTTGCAATAACATGCTTCAGACCCTGACACAACATGACATAATCGGACCTCCCTTTTACTTCTTTGTATTACTCAGTTCAGTGTCAAACATATAAGTATTGTTGAATGGGGATAAACAGATTAAGATAACACAGGTCAAAGTACACCAGAAAACAGCTGAAAATTTGTTTCATTAGCCTTTGATGAAATAAACTGAATGAACACCTGAAATAAGAAGGAGTATTAAAAAACAGACAGAATTTTGGAACTATGGAGATAAAAAAAAAAAAGATGAGATCTCGTAATATATTTGATTTAGGTGCTATTCAGGAACTGAGTATCAAAAGAAAAAATCTTTCAAGGTGGATCAAGCCTAAACAGGGAGCAATTCCCTAGACTGGAAAAAAATTATTTATGCATTTGTTTTTAAAATTATTTATTGATATAAATTCTACTGCAGATAGAAGCTTCTTGAAAATTTTTCATCTATCAGCAGCTAGTTTTTGCATAAGTATTAAAAGAACAATCTGATGTTTTTTCAGGTAGGGAATACAGATAACTTTGTCAACTGAAACAGTGGAATCTAACAAGCAATACAATGAATACATTCTGCAAAGGTAAACAGTGCTGGAAAAGAAATGAGAATTAATTTAAAATAGTGTTATTTATAACTATGTAGACTTTTTGGCCTCAAGTGGGATCTTATTAACAGTAAGGTGCTCCTTGCACATTCTGTAAAATAAATGTTAAGGACTTAGATCCAGTGTTAATACTGAAGGGATTTGTAGGTGAACATGAGTGTGCTTGTGAGTGTAGAGAGCAAGAGAAGGTGTGTTTTCCTTAGTGAATACTGACGCTGACCTGCTGGACAGCAGCACTTGTTTGTGTTAGTGCTGCTGATGTTTGCGTTGGTGCCAATAAAGGCCCTGCCCTGTCTGTGGTGGCCTGGGTGGCCAGGCATGTTAAATGTTGTGTGATTGTGTGTAATTTGCCCTTCTGGAACACACATTCAGCTTTGCTGCTGGCTGAACCTGCAAACTTGAACAGCAGCTGCATCAACCAGGCTGGACAGAGAGGCCTCCTAGACCTCAGCGTGCCACAGGACGGACTGCTGCAGTCAAGAAGAAGGAATGGCTGCTGGCACATGCTGGAGTCAACAAATCATGTAATATAATTAACATGTATAGATTGTCCAGAAAAGATGAGCGTTGTGTTTTAAAGCTGTGAGGACAGTTGTAAGAATCAGTACCAGGTGTGATGAAAATCACTGTCTGACTGGTATCATTTAACAATGACTACTCTGATGACTACTGCTATCCTTTTTGTAATTTTGGTCTTTTGCTGCTTGATGTGAGGCAGAAATGGCTTATCTATCTCTTAAGTCTGTGTTTGCAATGAAGTAATGACCCTTTCCTTAACAATGAACTTCACATTGTCTATCTCCAATATTATTTATTGGCTTTCTCGCCTTGAATTCCTTTGCAAGAAATTCTTCCAAAGACTCATTGTGATTGCATGGGGCACAACCTGTTTTATTTCCTTCTAAGCTGTTGTATTTTGACCTTTCTTGTACATAAGCCCTCATTTGGAGATGAAGAGGAAAATGGAAGTGTAAATGAGAGAAGTAGGAGCTGCCTGCATTCTTTACCAATTTGTCTCAGGACAGCCATGGCCCTGGAACACAATAATCAGTATGCAGATGTTGACACCTTTTACATCTTCAGACAGCACACCACACACCAGTTCCACAAGGGTGGTTGTGAGAACTCATCAGTCACTCTGTACAAATAGGCCAGGGACATGCACAAGGCCTAGCTTAGCTCAAACACCATGTTGAACATTTAATGTCAAGGAACCAAGAACTAAAATTAGAAATGATAATACACAAAACCATCTTTTAACATAACAACTTTTCAAGCATGAACATACATGCATCTCACTCAGGAGGAACCTGTAACCAGTACATATCACCCACAGGCCATACCCAAAGCTCTGCAGGAGAATTTGTGTCTCCACAATTCCTCAGAGTAGTGAGATCTACCAGAAACATTTCCCTGAGATCATGAGGGATTTTGGCCTTTCTTTACCATGACAGATTTATATCACTAGTCCCTTTCATTTATTCTTACTGGGTTCTTCCCCATTTGGGGTTCTAATCTCCAGGAAGAGCTGTTATTTCTTCATTTTACTCTCAGGTCATTACTAGACTTTATGATGTTTGGTAGACTTAGAAAAATCCAACACACAATAAAAACTATATGTAATTTATCATTTCATACAAAAAATTAATGTTAAAGACTGCAGAAACACAAAGTCAGTAAGGAAAAGACGGAATAAATATCACCTGTATTTGGTGTTCAGCATGACAGCTTTGTTACTATCTACGTAACATTTCTCCAAAGAAACTGGTGGTCAGTGTTTGCTAAATGAACAGTGAAAGAAAATAAAATAATGGGTGGTTGTTCAATGTAAATTAAGCCTGAGGCTACACTTGATCCTGTTGAAAACTTGTTCCGAATACAAAATGAATAGTTATTTAAATGGAATTTTTTTGATGTTCATTACTGCAGTTGCAGTGCTTTACATCACTTGATAACTTATCTTCAAAAACATAATTTTAAAGATAGGTTATATATTCAGAGTACAAGTTACATGTTCTATACTGTTTTTGTAAATGTTTCCTGATTAAATTAATGGTGCTCGGTTTAGCCCGTAAATCCCCTAATGTTTTAAGACTTGGACACTTGCAGGCAGCAGCAGGCGCTTGACCTTGACACTCTCCATGTAAACAGCAAGGTGGCTGGCAGATTATCTGTGAGGGTCCTCAATTTGGAAATTAACTTCCTTATCAATTAATTGGTCTGGGATTCAGTTTTTTAGAAATCTAGACATGTTAGAAAGCCTATCTGGTTTTTTGTCTTCCATTTATCTATTAAAGAAACTGAGGCAATAACTAGGTGAATTCCATATGTTTAATTTAGGAAGTTATAGGCACTGTGAACAGATAAAAATAGTTTCCTTATGAATACTGAAAAAACCCACATAAATTAATTTTAATAAAATTATGTTAACAACATTATGTGAATATTTATTCCAAAATTAACTGTCTTTGTTTTGGCAATATTTTTTTTCCTTTGCATTACCTTGTAGTATATTTCACAAATGGGTTTATATGTCGGAAAAAGGCTTTTGCAATCTATTATTATGGGACAATCACTTTACAGCCAATGCTTTTTAATATGAACCTACAATCATATTTGATACCTCATATTTCTCATAAATAACAGCACTCTCAGGCATACAGTGTTATTCTTGGGGATTGTCCTGACCGTGTTCTCAGGCACATGCTGGGACTCTTGGGAATGTCCTGTGCATGGCCAAGACTTGTACTCAATGATCTTTGTGGGTCCTTTCTAATTCAGAATATTCTGTGATTCTGTAATAAGGTAATTTGGGAAATACAGCAGGCCTGGTTTTTGTTTGCAACCTCAAATAAGCCTGTCACTGACTTCCAGGCAGACATGATCTTAAGCATAACAGTAGTGCTGCTGCTGTCAATTAACACCAGAACAAGGAGGTTTGAGTACTTCAAATGGCACACAGTAAAAATAAACAATTTCAAGTGAAGGAATGGAATGAATGCTACCTTTTCTCTTCACGTGCCATAACCAGGTTAGTGTTTCTCATCCTCCAGCTCATCTTCACTCAATAGACAAGTCTCGCTAGCTTTCGAAGAATTTAAGCGTATATTTCTTTGTAGAGATGATCAAGGGTCCTGAACTTATGACTACAGAATATTTTATAGACTTCCTGTAGAAGGAATTTTATAATGTTAATATTTTTAAGGGAAAAATATTATTAAGATTTGCAGTAGAGTTTGACTATGAAGCTTTTCTCATTGTGTTGAGTTACTCAGGAGTCTTTGACTAAGTTCCTGTGGAGTCTGCCTGCTGAGCTGAGTGCTCTAGATGTTTTGCACTACCATGTTAGCATGCTGTGTTCTACCCCTTTAAACTGTATTTGTACCATTCATTGTCAAAACAACTCCAGGTTGAAAACTGGGAGTTCTTTACAGCCAGAATACAGAACAAAACCAGTCATCTTCTTATTAGTTTTCCTATTAGCTTAAAAATCATCTTGCAAGAATGATTTCTATTGTTCCTATTCACAAATTGATGAGCATGGTTTTCTTAAAGAAAATCCAGAAATAGTCAGTGTGATGTGAAGTTAGCAAGATAGTGGAAATAAATTTATTCTTTGTGTTTCAGTCATGGATTTGTGGTTGTTCTGTCTGGCTGCCTGTGCTGACACACGCACATGGAATTGCTTTTAGGGTGTAGGACTGAATCTTTTGCTGAACTTGTACTGGCTAAAAAAGGAAAAACTTTAAGAAATAATTAAAATTAACTGAAATAGGGAACACAGTGTGTTTAAAATAATTTGAAAGTAAGTTTTTTACACAAAGTCCTGCTTCATTTGTTGCCTGAATTTGTTGAATGCCAGCATTTTTTTGAACAAGTTACACAACAAAAAAATTAGAGCACTTTAGAATAGGTTCCTTATTTCTTTCTCTGCAGCTGATCTCAAAAACGCTGACTATTGACACCAACTCTAGAGTTCGTATACCTAAAACCCATACGGCTTAATCGGTCTCTGAGATGTGTCTATCTCCTCAGACACCTGCATCATCATTTAAAGTACACAGTCCATGAACTGAGCAATCTCAAGCTGCAGTCATCACTAGTATGTGAAATTTTCAGATAACAGTCTGATGATTTAGTACTTCCTATATTCCTCCATCTTTGGATTGCCAGGACTTGGTTCAATCCACATTTGAAGCTTTGAATTTTTTTAATATTCAGAAAATGCTTTTAAGGATCTTGCAGTTCACATATAAAGCTGTGTAGGTCACACAGACATTGAACTTAGTCCTATTAGGAATACAGGATCAGCTTTCAAGGTCTATCATTCTACGTGGCTGTAAAATGATGACCAGAGGTAAAATTTTAAGATATACTACTCACAGGATGTTCAAGTGAAGCAATCCTAGAAGTGAAACGTGAACACAGCAACACTCTTTTTTTTTTTGAAGGTTTCTATTAAGCTTTGAATCCATTTTTCATTTAATAGCTCTATCTACATACTATTATGACACTGCTGGTTTTGACAGCTGTACTAGCTAAATTTCTTCTTCATTGCCCTCTCACCCCAGCCCCCTCTATTTCACTCCAGATTCCTTTGTCTGTAGGTAAACAAGTTACTGATTCCATCAGCAATTATTTTCTATTTTTAATATTGATTTAAGTATTTGTATGTTGAATATTATTTTTACTTCCTCGACCTCTGAGTTGGTTGTTTCATTTCATTTGCAAAATAGGTCAGAGCCCCTGGTCATGCTCTGGATTTTTTCCCTCTTTCCTAAAAAATGATATGTAGAGAGCCTGGAATATCAATCTCAACAAAGTTGTAGTTTCAACTCAAACACCTCAAGGTAATAAGTTAAAATCAAATATCCATCTAAGAAAACATCTCCCAAAAGACAAAATAAAATTTACATAAAAGTTCCTGTGTGTTTCTTTATTCCTCATGAGGGAAAACCCTTAACCCATCAAGCATAAAATGTTATCTCAGTGTCTTTCCAGAATAATCACTGATTTTAAGTGAGGAAAATACCTTTCCACTTTATATACAGGTCCCAAGTTAAATAAGCTCCTACTTAGAGGAAAAAATATGATAAAAATTAGCCAAGAAACACATTAATGTACAATTGCAACTGAGTATATTTCCTCATGTTTTTCTTTATTTCTTCTATAATATCCAGAATGGTCCTCTCTGATCATCTGATGTAGGGTGATGCAGACTCATGAGCAGTGCCATTTCTGTTCTATTACAGCTTTTCTGTAATGTTCAGAATCTTCTCTAGCTCTTTGGGAGTATTCTTATGAGTGTATTAATTTCACAAGACCAAGCACATAATTCTCTTCAAACCTGTCCTTCCTGTTGCACTACTACAAAATGAATTTTTCTTCAAGTTTGTGATATTTATGACACCTTCCATTTATGTACTATTTTAATTTATGCTATAGATTGAAGATGTGGTTGTTATCTTTTACAGCGTATGAGTTTTTTCAAAATCGTGATATCCAGTACTGTGCATCTGTTTGCAACTACATGTAAAATATTTCTGACTGAGAGTTTACTCATCTTCTTCTGAGTGCTGGTTCATGGCTCCTATGAAGAATTTCTCTGAGTTAATGGACCTATTGCAATCTGTTGGTGCTTGATAAAGGTCTGTTAACAATTGGCAAATGAATATTGCATGAGCCACTGCTTTGCATAACACAACAAACAGTAAAACCCTTCTTTCTGTGCATCGTTTTAATGTACAGACCATTATGTTTTGAAAGGTGATGGAGGAGGACGAGAAAGAGTTCAAAGCAGTATTACTTTCTGAGCTGTCAGAGATGGAGGAAAATTCCTGTTTGTTTTCAGCAAAGGAGTGTGGAATTTTGCTATCTTCCTTAAAAAATTTAACCACTCTGAACTTTTTCAGAGGCTGTCTTGTTTACTCATGGAATGCAGCAAAACAAATCCTGTCTAAAAGAAATGGGCATTCAGGAGTATTCAAGAGGAAGATGTACAGTCATCTCAGTCAGATCTATTGTTCATTAATCAATTATTACAGAATCAAATGCTTGGATTTTATTGGATTTTTTGTTGCCAACCTCTTTAGCTATTACTTGATATTCTTTTTAAGAAAATCCTTGCAGGAAATAAGCACGGTAGCTCCACAGGTAATGCTGTCCATTAATTAGAAGCTTGCCTTGTATCATTGCCCTGCTTCATTAACTGAAATTTTAAGCAATAACTAGCATTAGAACATACTGTAATTCAGCCTCATTTATTTAGTAGCCTCCATGGCAAATAAGGAAGTATTGGGATAAACTGTCGAAAGAATAGGCTGGATAGTATTGCCCTTCAATGACATCTGTCTGTCAAGCTCCTAGACTTCAGGTTTCAGTCCCTCAGCCAGGGAAGCACAAGAGACTTCATTGTTCTCCACATTCAGAAATCACTTGCGCAATTATGCCAGCTGTACTGCATGATTAACTTCCTCACTTTTGAAGGGGTTTTATACTGTAAAGATATGCTGTACCCGTGCGAGACCTGTAAGCAGGGAACAGGCAGACCATGTTGTTAGGGGAAAAAGAAGGCAAGTACGTTGTTATTTGAGGAAAAGTTATCTCAGGCTCAGATGACTGACATAAAGGACAGTGACAGAGAGCACATCATTACCAGCTGTCCCAGATAAATATTTTACACACATAGTGGTACTACATTAATATTGATGATATATTGATATTTCCCACATTTGCTATATAAATTAATGAACTTCTGGAGCAAAGAGCCAGAAGGAGTGGGATGATTTGTCACTCTGTAGCTTCCCCAATTTGCTATCTTCCCAAGGCTATACATTATCAAGAATAACAAATGGAATTCATATGGCTCCCTTATTAACATGCATTAGCTGTATCAGAGTGTGCCTCATGGTTTACTAGGGTCACTTCAGGAGAACCTCCATATCTTCAGGCAATCTTTCTCTTCCTTAAAGACAACTAACAAATAATTAAGACATCTCCAAAGGGAAAGCTTTTCAGTTTGTTTTTTGGTTTCTTGTTAAATTGTAAAACAGTTTCAACCAATTCACTTGACCATGAAATTCATTTTACTGACCACCTTTGTCAAGTGGGTACTCCCTAGGAAACATATATAAAATTTGTATTTTCTAATTATGCTGTTTAGAAATACACTTGATTGTCTATCTCTTTTGGGCAGCATGGGTTTCCTGACTACTGGAATATAAACTCTGTTCTTTTGGTTTATAGTATGGATAGGGCTCCCTGTTTCTGTGCGGGGGTTTCTGTTTATCTGTTTGTTTGTTTGTTTGCTTGTAGATTCCATACTATGTAGTCATGTTTACTGTATTAAGTGCTGCACAGAAGCACTGCAAGACAAGCCTTAGCTCAGTTTGTAATCTAGGGAAAAGATGCAGAAAGAAAAGGCTCCATTTCACCACATAGGTGTACAGCTCAGTGTCACCTCGGAACACAAGACAGTTTTACTTGCTGCGTTGCTAACCTCTTAGAAGAAAATTTTTTGAGTGAAGCACTCACAGTTTTTAACCCAAATTGATCAAGTGGTTTAGATGTTTCTCTTTGGTTGTGCTTTGCTATGTGAGCTTCAGGGATTTGCTTGTTTTTTTGGTTGTTTGGTTTGGTTTTTTGCAGTTTAACTAAGGAGATGGGGTTTGGTTTCTTGGTTTTGGGGTTTTTTTACTGACCAACCCACCTTCTCTCAACTATAAAAATCAATTATATTTAGCCTCTCTTGGGCAAGAGTTGGAAGAGTGAATGCTTTTCCTAATGGTTGAGCTACCTGTGAAGAATGAACGACAGATATGTAATCAAGCTAAGCAATTCAGCACAGTTCTACTACTGGCTTGATTTAATTGTTTTTATAGACAACTTATGGCTAATGAAAATTTTTAATCATAATTGTTACCATGTAATTTGATGTCTGTGCAGAATGTGTCAGATTTCTCTATATTCTAGAGGCTTCTCTTATTCTACTAAACATTTTCAGAGCTCATTAGCACATTGCTGTAGATATGATTACACTTTCAGTTGGCACAGCATTTTCTCGTTGATTGCAGGGTGGTAAACAGCTCCCTTTGGTGCCTTTTCCTCTCATCTGGAACACAGAACCTAACTGCTGTGACCACTTATGTGACAAATTTGGCAGTTGCAAGATCCCAGATGGAAAGCTCTCAAATTTGTGTTTCCAGTGTAGCATCTGGGTATATGATTGGCTTCCTGGCTGACTCCTTACAAGATCTCCTGGGCTGCTTCTACATATTTTCCAGTTATAGCAGCTGCAGTTATACTAGACATTTGACCAGGCCTCCTCATTTGCATCATCTATTGAAGTTATAACTTCCTTTAATTATACCTACCCCCGCCCCGTCCAACAAGTCTACTACCTAAAATTATCTTACTGACCAGAGAGTTAGGTTATTTGAATCTGCAACTATTCTGCTCCACTGCTGAGAATATGCCTGTCAGTTAGAGGTCAGGTTTCATTCTCTGTTCTAGGATAGTTCACAGGATTAATAATTTTAAAATCCACAGTAACTTCACTGAGAGTAAAAGAATTTTTCCGGACTTAGGCTGATACCACTGTTTAGTGTCTGGCTCTTTTATTGATCAGGTTTTGTTTTATTATAATCTTTTTAGATATTTAGTTTTATTCTTTCCACTAGTTTCTATCTTGCATTAATTTTATCTTATAAATACTGACAGTTATCTATATCTAGTATTGTATTAAGGGCCATTACATTGCTGAAAGTTTGGCTTTGCAGGTAATATATAAAACTGAAAACTTGTCTCTCTTTCCTGCTAAAGATCTCACAGCATCATTTTGCAAGAATAATATGTTACCATCAGTTTCTTGTATAAACTGCAGTTACCTTAATTACATTCTCTCTTCCTAAATTCCTTCTGTAGTGTCATCTTGGTAAGTCATTTTTCACTTTCAGTCTTAAAACTGTTGTGCAACACTGCTTTATGCTGTTAAACATCTGCTGTATTCCACCCCAGTGGTGTTTGATTCACCGGTAGATGAAGAGATCGCTGTGTGCCTGATATATAATACACTCTGGTATCCTTTGGGATAAATGCAAAGGCAACGTGTTATAACAAATCTGTAGTCACAGAGGGCTTCGTGGTTGTCACTACGTTGCAAGTCATAGCAATTGGAAACATCACAAGCAGCAGTGATGGAAGAGTAGAATCAGTTTTTTAAATGCACCTGACTCTAAGCTAAAAGAATTTGTAGAAATAGGAATTATGGCATGCAGTTGAACAGCTGTTATCCCAACATTTAGAAGATTTTGCAAGATTTCCTGACAATGTTGATTCTTACTATTTCCCTGACACAAAATGACACTGGATGCTTCCTGAGAAAAACAAGTGCCTTGTAGACCATGGAATAAAAAAGATCTGCCCAAACCCTCCTCCTTCTGAATACCTGAAATTTCCATGAGCAAACTGGACGGTGAGTGGTGTACCCCCAAGTATTACATTTGGAAACTCCACAGTTTTCATTACTGCCACAATAACAGTGGCACAGAAACTGGTTCAGCAGAGTTATATCTATCCTGGTAATAAAAGGCAAAGATACAATGAGATGGTTGGTTGCTGTTGATTTTCATAAGTACTCTAAATTGGTGAATACCATTCCTAAACCACAATACTCTGTTTCAGGGAGAATGTGACATTTACTCTTTATTCCATTGGAATGCAAGTCACATTAGCATGGTGAAAAATTCTAGGTAAAAAACTTACTTACAAAATAGAAAACAATTTGGGATATCTTAGATAGCAGGAATGACAGCAACGGGTTGCTGTGTAAAGAGATGGAACTATTTATAAATGCGAAACCTCCGCAATACAGTGAGACAAATCCATAAAAAGTCCAGTACTTATCAGGGAGTATAGTTCATAAAACTCTTTTTCTGCCCATTGAAATAACCTAGTTCTGTCTTATGTGTCAGATGGGATCCAAAGAACAAATAAGGACGGCTTATGTCGGACTGGAAACCCAATAATACACACACACCCCCCACTATTTATGTTAGGATTTTAATATACCTATTAAACTGTTGATTAAAGTAGCTCAGAAGATGCCATACAGGATGCTTGAAATAATAAATGCCAGGTAAAGTATTGGTAGATGCAAGGAAAGGTGTAAGAAGAAGGGAGGGAAAAGCATCGCAATGCGTGACTTTGTTCCCAAGCTTCAATGCACAGCAGAACTAAATGCATTTTATTTGTTATAGTAGCCACATCTTCTTTGTCTAGTACAATAAAATTCTGCATTTAAATATATACTATGATGTAATATGCTACAAATGTATAATACATCAAGGAGTATCTAGACTCAGTAGACTGTTCAAAAGATAATGACTTTGATTTAAGGAATCCTTTTGCTCCCTTAAACATTGCAGGAAGGGAAAGGAGGGAGAGAAATTCCAGAAGCTTGGCAAAGACATTTTTCATTCTATTTTGTAAGGCTTCCTTTTCCCTCTTCTTTAAATATACTGACAGACACTATGATACATTGATCCATATGTTATTTTTCTTCAGCCAGCATAAAAGAGTGGTAATTTACTGATGATTAGATCTTCAAAAGCAGTATTGGTTTAGAAGTCCAACTGGATTTGGTGCAGCTTATTTGAACCATTTGGACCTCATAGGTCTCTCTAATTAAAACTTAGAGTGAACTTTTTATTTTCTTCTGAGAGTTCCAGTCCTTTCCTAGTGAATATATGACAGGAAGAGTGGCTGTCACTTTCTCCCTAATTTTAAGTGATTCTTACTGAAGGTTACGACTACTGCTATAGGAATAATAATATGTACAATGAGTAAAGTCTATAACCTAGAGAATAGGACAAGAAATAAAGCTTTCATGTTTTAAAAGTTATTCCTAAACACATATATATTGATTATAAGAACTTACCAGGCTTTGTTAGATAATTAAATGTCCAAGAAGACATTGTTTTCTTTATACTTTTTCTTGACTTCCACCTAAGCACATCTATCTACACACAAAAACGATCCTTGTATGTACATTTCCTATTTTACATGAAAAAGAGAATGAGATTTAGTGGATGTGCTTTCTCTGCCATTAGGCAGAAGGCACCTTGGGGCCACTTACTTGCTAGTAATGATGGGAAGAAACCACGAGCTCCTTGGAGAAAGGATAATGGAGCTGCAAACAGAGATGACTTAAGAGGATTGCGTGTCTTTATGAAAAAAACCCACTATGCTACATTCTTAACATCTTATGGGTCTATAATTCATTATATAATGTACCTTGTCAAACAATCTTGTTGGATGTAATTGTGTCCAAAAGAGTTCTCCATGGACTTTCTTCATGAAAGCAGCCCCATACTCATGGCTTGTTTGTACTCTACTTAGCAGTATGTTAAATTAAAATTTAGTTTTAAGGCTTAATTCGGGTTTAAGTAGAACAACCCTTGTGATTATAATCCAAAGTGACAAATTTCACTTTACCACTCCTAGTTCCATCCTAAAAGATTCTATGAATCTATGACACAGTAAAGTACTTGCATGTCAATTAAATGAATCAACTTTTTCCAAATGTAACATAATAACTTTTTTTAACAATGAATTTGAAAAAAAATATAAACTGCAGAATTTTCTTACACAGTATATTTGTTCTGAAGTTCATAAACATGGAAAGAAGTCTGTTAGAGAATGCCAATCCTTTCAGTATTAAAACTAGTAGGTCTTAATATGATGGTTGTAAAATGAAACCACAATTGACAATAAAATGTGTATAATTCATTATTAGAGGAACGGGATGTCCTTGTAAAGATCAGCATTCATAAAATTATTTGTGTGTGGATAATGGAATATTGGCTCAACAAATGCTTTGTGATGCAAAGCTGAGACTTCAGGCTACAATACTGTGTCAAAGACAATTTTCTAAGCAATGCTGTATCTCATAATTTATATTCAATAAACGTATCTAAGCAAGACAGCTAATTAATACATTTACAATTAGGTGAGAGGAGATTACTGATTTTTAACTACAAATGCAGAAGAATAAATTAATCAGAAGATTCAAATAATTTTTTATAAAATTCTTCTGACAATTTTTACAATTTTGAACTCCTGACCAAATAAATTTAAATCAGCATATCTGCTGTAAGAAAAAAGAAATCAGACTTCTATTAGTATTAAAAGGCTGCAAAAATTGGTTCTATTATGTTTCAAAACCTCACAAAATAGGAGGTCATGAAATAACTCTTGTTTTCTTTTTAAAAATCTTGAGAACACAATTAAATCTTCATTATTGTGAGAAATTTGCCAAATCCAACCATGATTCCTAAAAAAACCCTCTAATATTTAGGTACAATATCAGTTTCCCATTAGACTTTCCATCTCTCTTCATTTTTTCTCTTTATGTCTTGCTCCAAAAGTCCTCCCATTTTTCTACAATCATGCTACTCTTGTCAATGGACTATTTCTGCACCATGGGTTTTACCTCTGTGTAATCATTTCCATTTTCTGCAATTTTCCTCTACCTGACACTGATTTATTGGGGGCAAAAATCATTGATTTGTTCTTGTCAATCCTTGTGAAAAGATGATTCAATATTATTGTTACGCAAAATGGTTCTTCTAATCATTGGTAATTTCTGGGATTCTGTTGAAGCCTCTATAATATTTATACTAAAGAACAAAATTTTATTGGTGTAAGTATGGATGAAATGCTCCAGCCGTCTTTTAACTTAATAATAACAATTGAGCATCTGTGGAGTAGTAGAAAATCCTCTGGGTTCTTTCCGAACCATAATGCAAAAGGGAATTTTGAAGCAGAGGTGATTTCAGGTGTATTGCTAATATATTTACGTGCAAGTGTGTGTGTGTGTATGCATTGCCATTCCGTTTCTGGAGTGACTCTAGCTCTGAGACCAACATAGCAGCCATAGCACATTTTACTGCCAGGGATTACGTGAGGAAAATGACCTTCTTTTCTCTTTCAGTTCTAAAGAGATTCACAAGCACAACTTCCAATTGCGAAGGCTGAATGCTAGTGGAGGTTTCGGGTTTTCAGGGAATGTATTTTTAAGGGTCACTCTCTGCCCTTCTCTAAAAATTTTTGAGAAGTCCACTGTTCATTTGCAGCAGTGCATCTTCCTGGGTAGGCTGGGTTTTTTTCACCTGAAAACACAAGAAAAATTTGAACATGTATGCAGATGCAAAGGAGCAACATTTTCTCACTGGAGAAAGAGAGTATCACATAGAGGCAACCTCCTCTGGTTCACCAGCAAGCACTGGTGTCACACTTCTGTCTTTTGACTTAAGCCAAAGCTTTGCTATAAACAAACACAAACTAAAAATGGTGCCTATAAAGAGGCTCCTGAGGGCAAGCAAGTGTAAAAACTAAAGAAATCTCAAAAATCTCTATGAGGACTAAACTGGTACTAATTACATATTTTGACAGTTACTTAAACCTTCACACACCAGCCAGCCTTTCAGCCTGCATGCAGCCATAAGCAGACAGGCACTCAGCAATCCCAGCACTGAGTAATCATACAGTGAGAAATCAGCTTGGGAGTGCCATGTGATGCTTTGCTAGGAATTGGATGACAAATGATGATGATCAACCAGAAGATAAACAATAACAAGTAGGCTTAATGACAACATTACAAGATTCACTGGCACCAATACTTCCATTGCCCACTGGCACAGTCCCCTGGATGTGCTGCATTTCTTGTGCCAAATTGGAATCCCCTCCATAATTACTTTTCTCTCTCAGTTATGTTTATAATCCATTTTGCTGTCCAAAAAGTAAGGTTTTTTCATCACCAAAAAAGAGGCATATTTTAAAACTTAATTTAGATGAGATAGTAAGACAGACACATTTTTTAAGAGTCTCTTATATTTCTTTCTGTTAAAAAACATGCATGCACAAGTTTTTTAAAAGAGAAGCAGGGTTGAATTAATTAATGAGTTTGATATTGAAATCTCTATGTTAAAAATGGCACCAATCCGAATGAGACGTGGCATTGTGTCCATGCAATTGCAGTTGGCCAGAAGCTTGGGGTGATGGGCTGAGATGCTTTCTTTGGAAAGAGCATCAAAGACTCAAGAGTGAAAAATGCAGATGGCAGAAAAAGCTGGGAGACAGCGTGCATATGGCAATGTAGGGAGAACTGATGTACTAGTGCTTTTGGGCTTCATTTGGACTCCTGATCATCCTTCAGTTTAGTACCCTGGCTCCATCAAATTGTTAAGCAAAAAAATCACCAACTGCAAACGTGAGCATTATTACAAAACACAGATAAAGTTGAAATTGCTGACTATAACCATGCATACATCACTGCTTTATGCTTTGCAACATATGCTTGTAAAACTAACTATAAAGCTATATACAGTAATTACATAAAAAAAGTATATGTGGGGAAGAAAAGAAATCAAACATAAAAATTCCCTCTCAGCTTTGGAGACTGAGTATGCACCCAGCAAAACCACTCTTTAGCTAAATTTCTCAGTAAGGCCTGCATTAAATATTTTGCTCAGAATCTCAAACCATTTGAAAGTTTAGTTCTTGAAGATTCTCAACCTCAGTCTAAACCCGTGGAATCTCACTAAAATGGTGATGCTGATCACACCTGGGAGTCTGAAATTCCTTTCTATTTTTCTGCTTGTTCCTGCTGTTCTTAGGTTTTCTTTTCCCTGGAAAGCATGAGAGCCTTGGATCACTGTCATACTTAATATTGCCTCAAAATTTTGGAGGTCAACATTGATTGAGTTTTGGTTGATTTTTGTGATAACTGTGGAACAGAATAATTTCAGGCTTGTCATCCACCTAGCATATTACTCATAAAATGCCTGAATTTTCCAAATGTGAGTTTCATGGTATTTCATTGCGGGATACACCAGATGCAGTGAAATGCATGTTTGCCTAACAAGATCTTCAAGAGAAGCTTGGTTCATATTTATAGCAGAAATATATATCCATATCTATGGGTTATTTTTCTTATTTATTTTCCTCTGGGGAACATCCATTTGGTATGCTGTGTGAACTGGGACGCTGTTTGGTACTCAGGATATAAAATCAACTTACTCAACATGACTGATGCTCTCCTTTTTAATCATGAAGTGTCCACCTGTGTCCTTACTCCAAAGCGTATTTATAAAAAAGGTTTTCTGGTATTAGCTTAATTTTTGAGGTTTCTGCTGAGAAATGATTCCAAATGAATTAAAAATTAACTCATTAAAACAAAAAGAATTCAGAGTAAATCAACTCCTTCCTTTCTCTGTCTCTTTCAAGTAACAGCATACTGACTTTGGTGTAACTGCAAGTGATATATCCTGTTTATAATCCCAGAGTAGTAAACAACTTCAGTGAGTATTTAATTCACAGAGTAGTAAAAGGTATATACTAGTATAAGGAAATTAATATGGAACTAAAAAGAACCAAACCAGGATGCTACATTTTTAAAAAGTATGTTTCCCTGTCATGAGTTTTTGAAGCCAAAAATGAAGATCAGAACATTTTCATTAAGGCAATAACTACCTCAACATTAAGCTGGTTGATGATTTTTTATTTTTGGCACAAGAAATCATGAATTGCTTTTAAAAGTAACGTTTCTTCATCTTTCATTTTTGTTAATATAATCAATGACTGCACCATACAATGCAATATAGTAAACAAAGAAAAGCAAGGAGGTATGCAGCAAAAAAATATTTGATGTGGAGATACTTATTTAGTACCAGGTAACACCCTAGATTTGAATAAATGGCCTGGGAATTAGAAAATTATTTAAAATATTTATTGAATATATACATTTAATCTACGGGAATGATTAAAAGAAAAATTTTTCCAGTATAAAGATTTCTTTAAAAGTTCTATTCAGGACATGTCCATTCAATCCTCCCTCTGATTCAAATATAAACCCATACCAAAAATTTTATGAATTCAAGATCTTTCTACCTTGGAGCAGCTGGCATGGTGAGAATTGTCCTAGACACATTCATTGAGACATTTTGTTCCCTTCATTTCTGTTTCTCTACACACCTTCCTGTACTATAAAACCTTTCCTTGGGATGTTTCTAAAGAAGATTGCAACAGACTGAACATGGATTACTAAAGCTTGGCTTCATAAGGTGTTTTTGTGACATTTGTACTTAAGGAACCAGAAGAGCCTCAGCAGATCGGGACTGAAATTAAAATAGAAAGACAGATTTCTACGATAAAAAACATAGGATCATAACATAATTCAGGCTGGGAGAGTATGTTATCTAGTTCAACCTCCAACTAAAAGCAGGGTCAGCTATGAGGTCAGATCAGACTTCCCGGGGTTTTATCCAGACAGCTCTTGAAATCCCCTGAGGATGGAGGCTGCACAATTTCTCTGGTCAACATGTTTCAGTGTTCTTACATTCCACATGGTGAAAGTTTCTCCTTATATTCAGTCTGAATGTCTCATTTCAACTGATTCAGATTCTTGGTCAGCCTTTCAGTATGCATTTCCATTTACAACTGAATTCATCTTACTGATAATCTCAAATACATCTCCCTTGGACAAAGGAAAAATCTAATAATAACATGTAAACATTTAACTTCTTGCTATTAGCTTGAGGTTTTTCTAAGACTGAAGAAAGATTAAGACCTATGATCCTGAGCTACAGAAGAGTGCTGCAACATTACACAAAAAATGAATGGTAAAAAATACTGGAATAATGAAAATTGAGAGATTTAATGCATCAAGTTATGGGATAACAGAAAAAGTTCTGTTCTGAGCTGCAGTCTCTTTCGTTGAAAAAGAGAAGAGCAGAAAGAAATAGGTGTATTAACTTACCAGAAGATGATCATGAGTTACAAATGTGATATACCTGAGAAAAAGGTCAATATACTTCTGAGATGCTTGAGGCAAAGTGCAGATAGGAAAACAGAAGTGTTGTTGTACAACATCATCAGCAAGACCCCATGTGGAAGGCTGTGTGCACCTGTGATTACTGTAATTAAAAAAAGATGAGCTCAACCTGGAACAGACATGTTAAGTGCTATCAGGGTAACTGAGACACAGAGAGGCTGAAAAGAAGTACACCTAAAGAGAAAATAAGAAAATTGTATTTGGAAGTCATATCCCTGGAGCAAGCCATCCTGTTTTAGAAGAGCTCTCCAAACAATAATAAAGAAAAGACGGGCCTGTTGCAATCATACATGCTTTGCTACATACAGACAGGGGTGTGTTGCAAGTGCAGTGATGCACTTCACTTATAAGAGAGAAATGACAACGTATTTTCTTGATAGAAACCAGTGTGGTAACAAAATTCAATGTTAAATGTGACTGTGGTTTAACAAGATTTGGTGGCAAGGTGTACTAAAATATTGTATTGGTTGTGGATGCACTGATGCTTATGACTTAAAGCAGGAGAGGGGGAGAGCACACTTACTTTTGTGAGTTTGCATTTATTGAATACCTATTTAAATAAGGTAAACTAACCATGAGCTTTTAAAGTTTCGTAGTATGTGCAAACACTGTTCCCAGTTATGTAAACTCTGGTCATGTCTTTAATTATTTGCTTACGTATTTATTTTATTTTTACAAATATTACTGTTGATATTTTTTGAATACAGAATTTATATCCTTCGTGAAATGGTAAGGAGTTAAAAAGTTAGTATCTTTCACATACAGATCACCAATTTTCAAAGGACCTTGAAACCATTATAAACGATGCTTATGTAACTAAACTCACCAAGGTAATTTTCCTCCCTTTGCAAAAGACTGAGTTTTGGGTTCAATATGTTAAATGACACAGAATAGACCTAATGCTAAAGTATAGAACACAGCCCAAGTAAATAGTTTCCATAAGTTTTTGCAATGAAGAATTGCTGATAATAAAAGTAAAAACTGATGCTGTACACACTACAATTCACAAATTATCTAATTTCCAGACTTCTCACTTGACATAAATTATTTTAGAAAGGGATCAGTAAGAGTACCGAATACTGATTTAACTCATAAATACCAGAAAATAAACAGAATTGTAATATTTTGGAAAGCAAATAAAAAGATAAAACAGTTTTTGCTCATTGCAATTACTTTTGACAATAATATACATGCTATAGGAATACTACCTTTTTCTCCTCTTGTTCCATATATATATTTTATACATAAATTTATTTATTATTTATCCATTTTCTATTATATATGTATTATCTTGATATCATATTTATAAATTTATTAATTTTTATACATACATTTATTTCATTTTATATGCACATATCATTTGCTGCTCTACCTGCATCCATATTTTTTACTGTAACATACTAGCCATGAAGTAATACCTGGAAGTTTCAAATTGTTTACCCAAATAAGCCACAAATAAGGGTACATTAATGTTAAATGCTCAGTACAATGTATAAATGGGGTTCATACTGTTAATTAACAAGAATATTAAGTGCACCTTTTTTCCTACCACTTCAGACAATGACTTTGGGAATCTGTGCATTGAACAGCTGTTACACTGAGATGCTGTGTAAGCAGCACAAGACATGGCCATCAGGTCTTGCCTTTGTGATCATCACCAACTGCATCTGCAAAGAGAAAATGTTAATTTACTGGTGGTATGCAACAGATAATTGAAATGAACCCTTACACGACTGTGCCTTTCAAATGGTTCTCATTTTGCCAATACATAGCTTGGCTGACAACTGCACTTCCAACATTAACAGCTTTGTTTCAGTTAAAAAGAAAAAGAACAAATAAACCACCTATCTTCATGTATAAATATCTTCTTTTAGTCCACTGCAATTCGTGAGGAGGAGCCATGAACTCCCATGCTGAATTCTCAGTTTTACTGGTATGATATGGACTAGCTAAGTGAAATTATGCTTGGTTTTAGATTTCCAGTTAGAAAAATTAATAAATCTAGGTGGTCTAAATTAAGCACGGTCCTCATTAAAGGGTGGATTAGAATAGCATTTGGCATAACAAGAAAAGGGATTTCTGTTTTAGGGTCTAATTAGAAGTGTTATCTTTGTAATAAATCAAGAGAACTGGGTAGGATATTTACTATTCATAAAAAACAATGCCCTTAAAAGAGCAATGACTACAAATCAAAATTATTAAAATCAGGAAATGAAAAAATTATGATAACTCCCAATTTGTAGTTTTTTCACATACATTAGAAAACAATTTCCAGTAAGGGAACTGCATGCTACTCAACTTAATCTTTATTTTTGTAAGTGTGTAAAACACAAAACTCCTGCTATTTGTCTCTCTAACTAATTTGCTGCTAACTACCCAAAGACATCATTAAATAAGAATTTTGCTTACTTCCTCAGTCATATTCCCCCACCTTTTTTTTTAATTCTCTCTATAAAAGTAAAAATAAAAAAAAAAAGATAACAGCATCTTTAAATGCCCTGAGACAGTTAAAATATATCAGTGTATGGGCATGCTAATTATTCCCATTTTCCCAGCTGAAACATAGATTTGTAGTTGGTTTTAATGTACTCCTAAATGCCACATGCTAAATGTTAAAGCAGCAATTCTCTTCCACCGAAAAGAAGATGGGAAAATGCTTTTTTGTAAATCATTTGCAATTTAGTTAGATTAAGCTCTCCTTTATTCCTGTAGTTAAGCATCATTGCAAGCATTTATTGTGGGACAAAGAGACGCACACTGAGAAAAATAACCTAGGAGACAGTAAAAAAAGAAAGAAAACAAAGGAACTAGAAAAATTCTGTCTGGTGGATTATGATCTGTCAGATTCTTGCCCCTGTTCCTCTTCTTAGAAGCGTGCTGCTTTTACAGCTTTAGTTATCACAGAACCACAGAATGGCTGGGATTGGAAGGTACCTCTGGAGATCATCCCGTCCAACCCCATCATTAAAGCAGGTTCACCTAGAGCAGGTTGTACAGGGTTGTGTCTGGGTGGGACTGAATATTTCCAGAGAAGAAGACTCCACAGCCTCCCTGGGCAGCCTGTTCCAGTGCTCTATCACCCTCAAAGTAAAGACTTTTCTCCTCATATTTAGATGAAACATCCTATGCTGCCTTTTTTTCTTTTTTTTTGCCCATTGCCCCTTATTCTGTACCTGGGCACCACTGAAAAAAGACTGGCTTTGTCCTCTTGACATCTGCCCTTCAGATATTTGTGTACATTTGTGTACATTTGTGCACATTTGTGTACATTGACAAGAACGCTGCTCAGTCACCTCTTCTTGAGGCTGAACTCCTTGTAAGAAGGATGCTCCAGTCCCTTAATCATCCTTGTAGCCCTCCACTGGACCTGCTCCAGGAGCTCCATGTCTGTCTTGTACTGAGGAGCCCAGAACTGAACACAGCACTCACTAGGGCTGAGTAGAGGTGCAGGATCACCTCCCTTGACCTGCTGGCAATGCTCTTCGTAATGTGTCCCAGGGTATAGCTGGACTTCCTGCTGTCCACCAGGACCATTCTATGCAGAACTAATTTCCAGCAGCTCAGCCCCTAGCCTGTCCTGGTGCATGGGGTTATTCTTCTCCAGGTGCAGGACCTTGCATTTGCCTTTCTTGAACTTCCTTAGATTCCTCCCCACTCTCCAACCTGTACAGATCCTCCTGAATGGCAGCACAGCCTTCTGGTACGTTGCCTCTAAGCAGCACAAATTTCGCTTGGTGTTATCAGCGTTACTGTGATGCATCTGGCCTCACAGGAAGCCCCACGAGGATGAATGAGTGGTGGTGATACCTTAAACCAAGTAAACCTAAGTCTTTCTGCATTCACGCATCAATGTTTGCTTTGAATTGGCAGTTCTTGTCAGTTCCTTCTGGGAGAGTCTAGCAGAGTTGGAATTATTAGAACTATTTGTGGTGCTATTGCTTCTAGACTTCACTATTATTTTAATGGATGTATTAAAATCTAGTTCTAATCAACTTGTAGGGCTGTTCCATTTAGAATATAACTACTATTAGGGAAAGGTAATTTAAATCTATTTTGGTATCTTCATACTACATAGCAGTCAGAAAAATTACATAGTTTGAGGCCTGTATTATACAGCAGGGAGGAATAAACCTTGGATGGAGCAATAAACACCAGAGAATTAGGTCTGGCAATAGAAAAATGGAATGAGAATAATTTTATCTTGACCTACAAACTTCAATTAGAAGAACTGTATGAATTTCAATGCCCATGGTTTAAAAATGTTTTCTCTGACATGATATGAAATCTTTGTCTTATTAATATGTTTTCTATTGTCCTTTCCACACTTTCAAATACAATACTGTTTCAAAAACAAAACCATTTAAAAGAAGGATATTTTTTTGATACTGAATGTTTTTTAGTTTTGAAATGTCTCAACTTTTCTAGTGTTTTAACTTTTCAAACATAATTATTTGTTTTTCTCAAATAACCAAAATATAAAACTAAAACTGCAGAAGCTGGTTTTTTGCAAATTATGTTAAAAGACAATAAAATTTAAGGATTGGTTTAATATATTATGGTCCTACCTACTGACTTCTATATATAGCTGCACTTGTACTTTAGGGCTCACTCAAAACAGGAAGTTGGTAATTTGGCAAAGTCTGTTGCAGAAAGTATGGCTTTTTAAAGCATGACATACATAAATCAACAAGATTTAGGAAAGATCGCAGAAGTATAGTAGATCACAAACAGATATTTGAACACAAACAAGTATAGCACATTTTCTATACTAGCTGCTTTGGAATCATCTTTGGTCTAGAAGTCTAGAGCAGGCTTAAAACTATCTAGCAAAATCAAAAGGATTAATGAGTTTTTAATCCTAAGGAACTTTGCAGTGTCCAGTGAAAAGATGTTTTGTTGGAAAATTCCAAACAGTCACATCTGTTCATCCATATTATTGTAATAATATTTTATTTGTTGATATGCCTGTAATTTCTTACCAAAAGACTGATTTAAGTAAAGCTTTCAAGTATGTGGCTGCAAGAGATTGCTCAGTCAGATTTAGACAGAGTAAGCCTGGGTTTTTTTCATGAGGGACTTTAGAATACATAAAGTAAAGTAGAAAAAAGAGTTTTCATGTTCAAGGCTCCATCTTTTTTAGGGTAAATTAGAAAAACATTTTCCCTGGAGCTGGCTCCCTTAGCCCTTGGTTTCAGACAATGCTTTAAGCAAGTCTCTTAGGTTAATTTCCCATAAAGTGGAAGTGCAAGGTGAAGAACCAGTCTTTACAATTGGTGAGGAAAAGAAACTCAGCCAGACTTTTAAGCAAGCCAAAAGTCCTGCATATACAGGGGCTAATCCTGGTCTCCTCAAATGACTTCCAATTTTTCTTTGGCTTCCCTGAGATACATAGTGCAAACTCAGCTTTATAAAGAATTCAGAGACAGTCCAAGCACTTTTTTTAAACCAAAGGATTTCATAAACAGAACTCTTATCCCAGGCTGGCTGTTTCAATAGGACTTATATGTATAAAGACTTTCTGTGCTGAAGATACTCCCTAAATGTATAATCCCTGCTGAGCAAGCTGGTTAGGGGAAGCTGCCACCCTGTCTGTAGTTCTCAGCAGGCATGCAATTTAAACACTGGGGAGTTTAGGTACTCTTTGTAACACTGCGCATTCTGCTCCAAAGAGCTTAGAAGTGCAAAGCCAGTGAATGTAACCTGTCTTCTGTTAATATTGCACTTTGGTGTGCTTCAAGTGCATTTTACTTTTCCTCCCTTTTTTTTCCTCTTCAAAAAAAATGAAGTAGTAAATCCCTGTGAATATAAGAAAGCTTCTTTTTCATAGAAAAATAGACCCATGAATAACAAAGGTGTGAAGTAAATTTCTGAAAATGTACCCTGTCAGAATTTGCCAGAACGCTTCAAAGTGAGGCAAAATTATTCTTTACATGCTGTTCAGAAACAGATATTAAAATATAAAATCTGTCTTTCTCAAAACTCTTGTGTCTTTGGAGACGTAGTTGAAAATAATAAAATTGTGTTACCTAATGAAGAAGAAATTAGCAAAAATTGTCATGGGATATTTACCATGTTGTCATTAGAAAATACGGTAGAGTTGTTTCTGCTAAATGTGTTATTCCTACTGTTCTCAGTACACATGGGCATTCTAAAAACCCATGTGTTACTTCTTTGTCTGGAAATCATAACAAGGTTTTTGGTATTTTTTTCTTCTTTTATTAAGAGGGAAAGTACCCTGAAATGTGGGATTCTAAAGTCAATTACACTTATTTGGAGCTAGCTCTTTAACTTGTAATACAAATTACAGTATATCTTTTTAATCACCCTATAAATGTCTAAATAAAGACACTATCCCACCACAGTTTTCTAGCCCAAATGTAATTATAATTACTGTATTTTGTTTTTTCACATTGCTTATTCAGTGTCCATCGATTTCAGACTGAGCCATCATATCTGGACAATTTCTTTGTGTTTAGCTAAGAATAACTTGAGGTGTTCTTGGGATAGATCAGCAGCAAAGAAATCAGTGAGATCTGCTTGAGTTTGCAAGCGAGAAGTGCTATTAATGTTAGTTGGTTGTTACTAAAATATTTTTATATCTCATGTATTATATTAACAGCATGGATTAGATGCAAGGATTTGGAGTTAAGTTCTAGGATGCACAGAATTCTGGGCTTCTAGACAACTGGGCTTCTGCTTCAAAAGATGAAAATATGATGTACAATATTTGGTAATACAGCTGTAAACAGCAACATGTAGCAGTTAATTCAAGTTTTCTTTAGAAACTTGACACAGATTAGATTTCTGCTTTGCTTTTTCTAAACACTTTCAAGTTTGAGCTGAGTTTTATTCAAATTTGGTACTCTGAGTAGTCCATATTAT
The DNA here is from genome assembly GCA_013397115.1 of Edolisoma coerulescens. NCBI lineage: Eukaryota > Metazoa > Chordata > Aves > Passeriformes > Campephagidae > Edolisoma > Edolisoma coerulescens. Next base: position 847,293 of record VWZW01001649.1, read on the forward strand.
TATTTACATTGACACTAGTAATGATTACTTTTCATTTCTTTTTGAGGCAGATATGTTTGTGCTGTTTGCTATTGTGCTAGATTTCAATAGCAAACCTCAGAGCAGAGGTTCAACTATCACAAAACAGTGATGTGTTGATAGTTATACTAGTGGCACAATTTATCATGCTGCAGAAAGAGGAAAATTGCTAACCTTCAGTAAGGCAGCAGGAAGATTGAAACAAATACCAACATAAAACAAATCAGTAAGCCTTTTCCATAACTAAAAACAAGAGCAGGAAACCGAATTCTTGTATATTCCAGATCTTAGCATTAGAGGAATATTAGATAAAGGCCTGTTTGGTTTTAAAAAATTGAAGAAAATCAGCAATGTTGCCAAAAATGACAAGACACCACAACCTTGCTTGCACTTTCGAGTGCTTTTTTATTTAAGAAAGAAAAAAAATCCCAATTTTATTTCAGAAGAAATAGTCAAGAAAGCATGGATGGAAATCCAGTACAAATTTCAAATTGGTAGGTCTTTCCATGTGCATCACCAAATTCTTGAGAAAACATAAGAACACAAAAATAGCTGCAAGACACAGCTCTAAATCTATATCTGTTCATAAACCTTCCCTTTCACGGAAACCTTAAGGCCCACTAGGTTATTTCCTGATCTTGAATGCTGCTAACTGACTTCCAGCTATAGTCTCACACTGACTATGCAGCTTAGACATCCTCGTGTTTATTCTTCCCCATCACAGTGCCTAATGTCTGTTCTGCAAGATGAATCAATGCCCTCGGAACAGACGTGCACACTTGTGCTGTGCAACAATTGGAGAGTAGAGAAGGGGCTAGATTAGCTGCAAATGCGAGGGTAAAGAAAGAGTTATAGTTGCCATGGACTCACTAGTAGACCTATTCTAATTTTTTATTTCACCTTAGGTAGTTTAATCACCAACTTTAACCTTTGCAAAAGTAGAAGCAGAAGTAGACCCTCACGTTTATGCAGAAGAATGCCAGACTTGCAAAAGAGTAATGTGGAAATTGTTTTTTCCTCACTTCTGTAAATTTGAACAGAAGTAGAAGGTTGCTAGGTAGAATAACCAGGTGCCATGACAACTTAGAAAATCTTCACAGGTGAGTCACACTGGTTTATCCAATTTGAAGCTTTCAACTTAATCCTTCTGCTCAGTGATTCTTAACACAATGTGACTGCAAGCTGTGAAACATTTTCTTCTGCTTCACTTTTCTAACTTATTTTACAGTGTAAAAACCAGGTCCCTGATATATAATACCCTTCCATTTTGCTTAAAAAAAACCAAAAAGACCCAATACAAAAATACCCCAGAAAGGTTTGAGCAGGAATTGGTTTGGGCATCTTTCAGGTTACAGTGGTGAAAATGTCCTGAATTTATCATCTGTAACTGAAGTGAATAATTGACTGTGTTTTTAATCTAGCCCTGACTCAACACAAATATTAATATGAAGGGAAAATTAGCAATTTTGTGCTTAACTTACTTTCTTCCATTAATTTGTTTGGGAGAAATGGTGTTTTGTTGAATAACTGAATTGTCCATCATCTGAAAGCATTCCCCTTCCTCTTAAAGTCACCAAATATGGGAGGACAGAAAATAAATGTCTTATTGTAATACTTTTGTTGTTGCTCATATTTCTGTGTACATCATTCCATGTTACAGAATGCACTCTCAAACCTTACACTACAAAATTCCCCCTTATACCTCTCATCACTCTAATGTGGTGGTACTCTTATCAGGTCTTAGCTGATTAAGGTTGTTCAGCCTCATTCAGCTGAGCCTGACCATCTTTCACACGAAGATGTTACATGTAAAGGCCAGGTATTACTTAGCTATTTAACTACAGATCTTGCATTTGAATTTTATCTCTTAAATCTGGGATTTTACAATAGCATTTCAATCAGGACATTTACCCAACTAATATTCATTCCTAAATAATTTCTTGCATATAAAATTTCTTAGAATTTTCTCTGCAAACAGGATTCTCCAACCTCTTCTGACTACCTATGTGCTGATCCATAATAAGAAGGGGTGACTCTTCTAAAATGGGACTTCCTACCTGAATTGAGCAATTCTAACCCATGATTAGAAGGTGGTAGCAATCCTGCTTGTGCACTGACACTCATTGCAGTCAATAGGCAAGGGGCATAAGAACAGCTTGAAGCATCCAGATTCTGCTCTCACTGACATGAACATGCCTTCAAGTGATGTGTAGAAAGGAAATTTTAATATATGATGCTCACATAACGTCACTAACATATGCCGTGCCAGCAGCAAATCGATTGTAGCAGAGCCTCTTTCATCTTCTTTCCATCCTGACATTACAGATGACAATTTTTAAGTATTGAACACTGGCACCTTTCTAGATAAGTCATATACACAGTCACAGAAAGCAACTACGACACATAAAACTCATCATGTCTGCAGCAGTGAGCACATTCCACTCATGTGCAGATTAACTTCTGATAACAGTGTTATCTCTACTTCACATGTGCAATTTATCTGGATACACATAGTAAAAATTTTGCTGCAGGCCAGCAGTCTGAGTTGCCAAGGATTGGGAAAAGCAACCTGTTCTCATAAAAACAGATGAGAAGCTTCATCCTGTTTTACAAAGCATCTCGGTAATTGCATTTGATATCGGACAATGAGCATCTCTGTGATAACTTCAGTTTTTCTTTAATGGAGGGGATTCTCCATGGGATTTCCCCCAGAAGGTTTTTCTATTCAATGGGCTAAAGGTGTAGTGTTGTGCTTCAGATGCCATGTCCATATCCAATGGGGACAATAGTAGCTTGACACGATTGTTACTGTCTCTTGCACAAATTAGCAAAATGAATATTCATCTGTTAAAAACATGACAGGGAAAAAAACCCAACAAACTAACAAAAAACTACACTTAAAAAAACCCCAAAAAATCAAACTTTAGAAAACTGAAGCATCTCTCCAGATTCTGGTCTTCACCATCATTGTTTCTATGCTTTCTGCAGCCACACACCAGAGCTTGAAATATTGTGCTGCTATGGATTTGTGGTTTTCCACTTAATCTCAAAAATTATAATATTTTAATTATCATTATTTTCATTCAGACAAGTAATCCTTATGCTGGGATAGTTTGGCTTCTCTGCTTCTGATCTTGCTTGAGCTGCGGCCCAGAGCAAAATATGTGGGGATATTGACAATCTAGGAAGCTTCTCCCACTCTACACCAGCCCGGGTTTAAAGAAATATAGAGAAATTTAAGAGAGGGAGGAAAGTAAGTACAAGTCTCTTTCCTATCCAGGAATTAAATAATTAAACAAATCCAATGGTGAGCCAAATTGAGGAGTTGCACTGCTCCCACTCCCTGTGGAGCATGTGCAGCCCGTTCCTTGGATGCCTCTCAACAACCTGGAGGTTTCTTCCATTAGCCTGGCAAATGTATCTCCCCTTTCTAGCCAGCTGACAGGCTGTTGTATCTCCGTCTGTAACACATTTGAGCTGGAGTTATTCCATCCACCTACACAGAAAAATGGAAGGGGGAAAGAGAAGGCTCTCACTCAGTCATTCAAGAACCACTACGTCCACCTTTCTTAATAGAGAAACAGATGCCTGAGACGTACAAGAGTGAAGGTTTTAAATGGTTTGTTGCTTTGCAGCAATCTGATCTACTGGCATGATTGCTCAGCCTCTTCCTGTGGCTGAAAGCAGCGAGGAGAAGACAGTTTGATTATTTTTTGTAGCTTTGAAATAATTTCTTTTTTTTTTAAAATTCCCAAACTACTTATTATCTCTGCATTTTTAAAATAGTTGTCCAAACCCCAGAAATTCTTGACAGCCATCAGTTTGCGTCCCTAATTGCTTGATTCCCATTCTGATGCTTTCTTACTATAATTACAGTCTTTTGACATTAAATTTTGCAATTACTTATATTCCTTCTCATGGTAATAATAAGTATTGGTTGCATATTCTGAATACAACTATAATTGACTGTTTTCAAATTATGCAGGTTCACCTATCTTACTGAAGTGTGGAACAAAAGATGTTTTCCTAGAGCTCATGCAGCCCTTCAGGCCAAAGGTTTTCTCTCACACATACCCGTGAAATCTCATTAACAATTAAAACTAGGACTGCCACATCTTCTAATTCTGTGATTCTCTCCATCAAGGGAATTTTAGAGACTTTTCTTTTTCAAGAAACCTTCCCACATCACCTCAAGGAAAATAAGACATCAGTCAACATCTGAAAATTCAGTCTGTTGAACTACATTAATTTTGTTGAAGGCTCACATATTGATCAGGATTCATTGACTTGGGGAAGAAAATAAATTATGCAGACAGTTAGAGCTAACACTAAAAACCTACTCAAAACAAATATACAACCTCTCTCCCTTTTTTTCTGTCCCTCAGACAAAACACCATGCAAATAAAAATGTGTTGACAAAAGAAGGCTTAAGAAGAGAATCTTGGTTATAACATTTTTACGAAACAAAATTAAGGATACTTAGGAAATCATAAAGTTTCTTAGCTCCAGTTATTATGAAATAATTGCACTTACTTGGGTTTGCTCTCTGTCTGACAGGTAAAATGAAAGACTGGTGACAACAATAGAATCAGAAAGGAATTTGGTCCCCTATCACTTTTGGAAGATACCTGCTGGAGAAATGCCAGGTAATGCCTAGTAATCTCTGAATCAAATAAAAAGCTATGCCACCACAGAGAAACTTTAAGTGGGAAATTAATTTACATACTACTACAAAGAAAATGCTGCACATAAACAATAGCACAAAAAGCAGATTTTCTCTTTTTTTATTTTTAAATGGAAGTTCTTCAATGCTATTAAAATGTAAGCATTTAGAAGTCAAATTTTAAACCAACCTGTCATTTGTTGATTTGTATTACAGTAACTTAATCATTATCTTTATAATTTACGCCTTCTTAACAGTTCCTTTCATCGTGATTTTATCCAAAAGAGGAAATTGATGTGATAAGACTATTCATGTAATCACATTCAGCCTCAAATCTGGAAATCTGTTTCACAGTCACTGAAATCCAGAGAAGAATGATTTAAGCAAGCTACTCTGTGAATGAAATACTGCTTATTCATACTCCCCAGACAGACAGACAGAGAACTTCTGGTATGGGACAGGCACGATCGACTGCCTTTAATGTCTATGAGAAAAGTGTTATGGAAAGACGTCTTACAAACTTCATGGCATTGCATTACTAGCATGAGCAGAAAGAAAAGTTCAAAGAGATCATATTTCCTTTCTTTCTCCTTCCTGCCATTCCCATTTTACTCCCACTAAAAAAAAATTATTCAAGGCATAAGAGGTTGGTTTTAATGTATGTAATATCATATTCTAATTATTAAAATTACCTATTTTTAAACCTTTCTGTAAAAATTACAAATTTATTGGGAAAAATAAAATACATTAGGGAAGATATATTTCCAGTAAACTAAGTTTACAATTTTTTTTGGTTGTTTCAATGAGACATTTTTATTAATGAGAATATGATAGTATTTAAAGCAAGCAAAAAATACAAGCAAGTTCAGTTACAGCTGTTAAAAAAAGCAGCTACAGTTACGGACATACAGACTAGCCACTCTTTCTTAGTCATTCATTTTGGTGGACTGTTTTGGGGTTCTTTTCCTCTCCAAAGATGTTGTGGTGGTGGTATTTACAAATATCTATATAGCAAAGAGCAACTTCCAAGCCCTCTGTCAGTTTCCAAAATAAGTATATAAATGGTTCTCTGAAACAGTCTGCAATGCGATCCGTCCAAACACCTCAATTATTTATACACTGTGTTGATTCATTTTGTGTATCTACACAAATCCTTTTATAAAGAGAAAAAGAATATTCTGGTTACAAGAAATGAGCTGTTAGTAGAGGAGAACATGGAAATGGATTCTAAAAGGAAGAGTATTGTTTGCGTCAGGAGAATGTTTACCTGTTACCGTTCTAGAATTCTGCTCCTAAGTTTCATCACTTTCCCCACTTCCACCAGCAGAAATATAAATCAGAAAATATAATGGGGGAAACTAAACACTTGTTGGGTTCTAGTTTAATCTTTTGCTACTCAGAATATGCATTTGTATTCATTGCATATTGGCTGTCTTTTTTTGCCCTTCTTTTACACATATATTTGTCTGTGATTTTCTTGAATTTATAACTGTTACCCGGGAGAGAACTGCAAGATCTTTACATGTTCCAAGGTTACTGATATTGTATGCTCCATTCATCTTAATATGTTCCCTTTTCAGTATGCTTTCCCTGAAAGCCTGCCTCAGAGTTTGTGCAAAATAAGCATTTGCCTGGCAATACAGATGTAGCTTGTCTGTACTACTCAGTAACTTTGTTTCCACTCACATTTTTAAAATGAAGCAGAAATCTGTCACTGCATTTCACAGGGAGTCAAAAGAACTTGCGCATATGAGGCTTGCTATAAAACTATGAACTCCCTCCAGACACTGAGATATCTTTTGTTCCTGATAAGCTTAGATGGACATTAATTTCTGAGCTGCTCCTGCACATGAAAATTGGTATGTCTGTGTATTTACAGAAATCCACAGCTTTGATTAGCCAGTGGCTAAGCTTTATGATCACAGTATGGATCCAGAGTTCTCATTTCATTCAGTCCTAGGGTACTTATCTTTGATTTGAAACATTAAAATCTCTTTTGATAGGGACATAAACATGAAATTTGGCAGGTAGTTCCTCTTAGTCTCAATTTGAAAATAGACTGAACAGCTAGCACTCTCCCAAATTGCAACTCTATGTATTAAAAAGTCTGTCTGAGATCAGATGATCTAATTAATTCAGGTAAAACTAACTCACATCCAGATAACATAAGCATCAGATCTGGGAATCTGAGTTGCAGTTATTTAAGTTATATTTCCATTCTCTTCTTACTTGAAGAATGAAGATAATAGCTCTATTTTACCACTCCTGGGCAATAAAGCATTTTAACACTGCTCTTGAACAGGTCTCAATTTGCAGTTGCAGTATGAGGGCATCAGGAGCTCTTGTGAGAAAATAGCTGCTTAACTGTCTTCTGTGATTAGGAGTCATGGGGCAGAAAGATAATTTTCATCCTCTTTTGCATAGCCTTGAGGGCATTGCAATTACTTACAGAACAATAACATTGCCTGGTGATACCGTAATGGACAGCAGCAAACAAAGAGTAACAAATAAGCAAACAAAGAGCTGTGTGAGACAGTCTCTATTAAAAAGATAAAAGGAAGGGGTGGAAAGCAACAGGCATTAGAGGGGCTGCAACTGTTGTTTACCAAAGGAAAACCATGTTGTTTTCTTGTGACTCCTTTTATGGGAAAAAAGACACTAAGAAAAGTAAACTGAACTTGGCAGTGCTCAGCACAGCACTTGTCTATAAACTTGGTGCCTTAGATATGGTTCTTCCTTAGATATGGTACCTTTATTTATGAATAATAAAAAATTAAGCAAAACCAGATTTTTTTTTTTCCTACAGATTTTCTTTTCTTGCACTGAGTAGGAGAGTGTGCTGATACAGAGAGAAAGGTGAAAGGCTGGGCACTATCATATTGCGCTCGTTAGACAGTACATGTTTTACTCATTGGCATGCTGTGAAGCAACAAAAGAAATTACACATTATGGATTGGAATAATGGTATCTCTGAAATAGTACAAGGCTAACTAACAAGACAAGACGCCTCAGTGCCACTGCCTCAATTTTCATTCAACTTTATTCAGTACGCCTTTCCTCTGGAATATTAAATGCATCAAGTCCTTTGTCTAATTTGGCTCTTGATTCCTGTTATGCCAATAATAAGCTGGAAATGTATTACAAGAGTTAAATCAGTTCCCACGTCACCTATGTTCGCCATTGCATTTTTCTTCATGCCACCCACCTGAGGCTGGTTGATCCTTGAGCTTCTGCCATTTTATATAGATAGCACAGGTGATTTAAAAGTATGACCTGAAAATGAAAGCTTGAAGAGAGAGCATTTTTCATTCAGCTATTAGCTGATGAAAGGATTTATTCACCTTGTTTCTCTTGTATATATTAATCTTATTGGAGTTACAGTCTGGAACTCCTGCTATGGGAAAATTGCATTTAGAAAAACTTCCTTCTGAATTATTAATTTTTAGCTAAACTGTCTTATCTCCTCTTCTTTTTTTATATTTTTAACAGACCTTTTTGATCTGTTGAAGCACATAATAGAATGAATTGCTAGCATTGTGATGCCTTACCAAACTCTTAAACAACAATTTTAGTTCTGGTCTCTCCTTTTGGTATGTCTTATTAAGTTAGCATTTCAGAACAAATCATAATGCATCATTTCTGAAATTTCACATCTTTCTCAGTATAGGTAATTTTTCTTTGTTTTCAGCTTGTGACTGGAAAGTACAAGACAATGTACTTTAGCTCTTCTTGACTGCAGCTTTTCTATTTGCTTTTCAAAACTTGTGTGTTGTTTGTTTGTTTGTAGTTGGTTCTTTGTTTGGTTGGGGTTTTTTTTAACTGGGAGATACTAAACAATTGTATTGCTGTTCCATGCTGCATTTTGTTTGTTAATGTGTTGACAGTGGGGAGCTTCTGCGTGACTCTCTCTGCTGTGAATCCTCATTCACATAAATGGCATTTCTTGACAGTAAATCAAAATGATCTCTAATTTGTTGGCTTTTTTCCTTTAATCTGATGCCAACCAAATGCACAGGGCCTAGTCTGTTCTAATGCATTTTTCATATCCCAGAAAAAGTGTTTGTCTGCTGACATTTACCACGCATGCTCTGCTCTCACAAAGCAGCTTTCCAGATGTCCTTGTACAGACTTACTACACAGTTGAAATTTCTTTTGTTGTGTTCGTACGTCCCAAAAATTCAGAGGGTCTATAATACCACATTACTTGAAGAGAACATCTTCAATTAATCAACATTAATTGAAGAGAACAGCTAAGATTTTATTTCTCTGATAAAAGAACCTGAACCAGAATCTGCTTTCTTCAAACAATAAAAGATGAGTTTTATCCCAAATACATTTAATGGCAACTCTGAGTCCTGCAAAGCTGAACAAAAAATTAAACTCTATCTACCTTGAATGCAAATTTATGATTTCCTGGCTGTAGTTAAGTTGTTGGGAAATTTTTGACAACTTCAGTTGCGCCAGGATTTATTTTTAATGATAAATCCCAGTGTTTTAACCTTCAGTATTCTGTTTTGTACTTAGCATGTCATATTTTCAAGATGCTTCAAAGTCTCACTCCTGAAAGTTTATTCAAAAAATACAGACATGCTAGAAAATCTTAAGTTAAAAGTTGCAAACAATAGCAGTAACGTGTCTGCAAAACTCAGTTTCCGCTCTAAATCTGTTTGCTCCAACTCTTAACTGCTTCAAACTCATCACTGTAAAATAACTTTCTTAGCCTTTCACAAAGGGTAGACGTAAAGAGAAGGATAGGAGAAAGAAAAAGGATTTCCATTATGCAATACAATCAAGAGCACCTGTGCTGGAATTCATTAACTATTGAGCAGGCAGCTGCATATTTTCAACATCCTGATGAGGCAGGGGGAAAAAAGGACAGCAGGTGACTGACTGTACAAATTGGAAAACACAACAAAATATTAAGTGCCTCGTTTTCTTACTCAGGCATTTGATTATGCTGTTCCCCTTTTAGAACTGCTGATTTCCTTGTATTTCTGTTTATATATTTGTATCTTCATTATAAATACAAAATAATATTGGAATTATGTATTCTAAAAAGTATAGCTTACAGCATTGGTTCTGCAAAGTTAAATAACTGAAGTATTGCTGAACTTTTATTCTGTAAGTTTATTTAGGAGAGATCGTTCTTGTTAGAAATCATCCTGGCCATATTAGATAATTGATTGTTTTTATCAACATATTTTATTTTATTTGCTTTTTCATCCTACTTCTATCCATTTTTTTTCTATCCCAAATTTCTCTGTGCTTTATTCCTGACAGGTAAGTTTATAGTACTGTGAAATTTTACTTGGACCTCTCTGATTGCTTGCAGCTGGGGAAGTCCCTTTTCCTAATTCACACACCTGTTTGTAGTTAAGGGTCATGAGGTGGATCTCGACCTCACTGTCATCTTCTGACCTGTGCTAACAGGGACTAGAAAAGTTATTTCCAAGATCTTACTGGATTCTTCAAACAGAAATTCTGAAAACACCTGATCATAGCTGTCTCCCACAGGTAAATCCTCTGATGCTGAGGGAATACTGTAGGTAACCATGCTTCCTCAGATTATGTTCAATTCTATTTACATTTCCTAAGGGATAGGCATGGGTGAGGAATATGGATTGGAACAATGGAATCTGAAAGCTGGGGCACCACAAAGTTCCCATGAACACATTTCCTTGGGTTTAGCAAGGGGAAACAGGTGTCTGTTACTGTGAGCTAAGCTTCAGTGGGATTTTCCACTGACATCTTTAGAAATGAAAGGTATGAGCAAGCCTCCATGAAGCACTGAGTTTTGTCTCTTACCCAGATGCTGTGTTACAGGACATATGCAGGGAGTGCTGGTGGTATTTGGTCTGCACGTCTGTCTGCCTGCATGAGCATCATGTTTTATATTCTGATTTGGGCTCTCTTGTTTATAGCTCTTTGAGTTCTAATCATAGAACTATATATAATTTTATATACATTCTATATTATATAATATATATTTACATAAATTCATCTATACGGAGTACTCTGTATGTTCTGCAAGAATTGGAAAATAACTACATACAAATATTCAGAATTCCAGATGCCATATTCACATCTCTCATATGCCAGAAATAACTCTATTGAGCTCTACCAATTGAAGCTGAATTTGTATAATTGAGAACAGAAGTTGGAATTGACCTCTTTTCTGTAGTCTCCTTGGTAATATCATGTTTACTAATACAATATGCTGTTGAAGGAGAGATTAAAAAAAAAAAAAGGAGAAAAAACCTGAACACTAGAATGGCTGAAAATTAGTCTCATGCATTGAAATACAACTGACAAATGCATTTTCATAAGATTAGTCCAAATACAATTCCTCCTCTCAAAATCTTTTAACATTATTTTGCTATTTATTATCTCCTTTGTTTATTACTACTTAATTGAATAGTATTTGTCTGTCCTTTAAAAGGACTCCTATTTCTCCTATATTAATTTTAAAGACAGTCATGTTATTAATGTGGCTTTATTAACGGGTTTGAGGTCAAATACATTAAACAGGCTCTTTCCCTGGAAACCATTTACTATGTGAGTTGTTATACTAATAAAGCATTGAACAACAGAAGTAACACAGTAGCATTCATGAAGGATTTGTCACATGACTATGGCTAAACAAAAGGAACTGATAAAAGTTTCACGTCTCAGGCAATATGATATGAACTTCAGTGTTGATCACCTACTTTTGCTCCAGTTCTCAGTTGATAGCCCTCTTGGTGGTGATCCATAACCAAAGTCCACCCTTTCTGAAGGAAACAGACACACCCCCTTGCCACCAAATAGACAGAACACATACAGGGATCCTCAAGCTGTTGGATTCAATCCTAGCACTTTTTTATTTTGGATGGATTTTCTACTGTCATATAAAAACTCTAATCAATAGGCTATAGCTACAGACATGCACAGATTCTGACCCTCCTGTTTTCTTGCCTGCCTGAGGATCATGTCTGTGTATGTCTGACATCAGAAATACAAGAAACTTTACTGCTCCACAATTTGGATGTGATTTTTTTTTTTCTAAAGTCTATCTTGTTTTGCTTCTTTCTAGATTTCAGTTAAATAATAATTGTTTATTAATAACTTCTAAGAAGGTTACATTTGCAACAGTTTCAAAAAACTCTTGGATGCTCTGAGGTTTTTGATTATGGTACATGACAGAGGAGACGCTTTGATCCACAATTAAAGCCTTGTTAACAGCCCAGCTGGGCGACCCTCTTTTCTATAACTTGTCAAAATGTTTGCAAAAATAGGTTGGTACATTATATTTGATTTCCAAAGCTATTTTTTAAAATTTAAGATTGAACAGTCTATGCTGCTATGGCATAAGAGAGATGGTTTTCCTCATCAGTTAGTGTCTGATGAAAAACAAATAAAGGACAGAACCAAATTAAGCCATTAGATTGTCCATAGAAATCTGCATTGGGACCTCTGCTCTTCAAGTTTAAAACAGTCAAACCCGGAGGTGACCATGAAGTGAAGCAGGAAGATTTCAAAGCACTGAATGAATCAGTGATAAAATGGCAGATAAAATCAAGTGTGAATTGACTGCATGTGGAGAAAATATCTCTAATTAAATGTATAGAGTTATGGCTCTGAATAATGCATTGATACTCAGGAAAGGGATTTGGAACTCATGGATAGTTCTCCGAAAATGTCAATCAATATGCATTTGTAGTCAAAAGAGATGGATGTTGAGACTTACTAGGAAAAAAAGCTGGCAAAAAACCATGTCGTTCCTTAAATCCTTTATATACTGCTCATTATAAACCCTATGAAAGTTTAGTAGCTCCTAAATTTCATTTTAAAAGAACTACTTTAAACTAGGAAAAATACAGAAAAAATCAACAAGGATACACAAAGGAGAAAATTATACTGATTTAGGGAAAACCACATATATTAGGATTCTTCTCTCTGGAAAAGACATGAAGAGAGATATGAATGATCCAGAGAAGGTGAAGATAGAATAGCTATTCAGTTTCCCTTAAGACTAAAACTGGCAGGCACCTCATTAAATTACCAGGTATTTAATTTAAAATAAGCAAAAGAGAAGGGTTTTTTGTCCCACATCACACAGCTACACAGTAGAACAGTGTTATAATGTGTAAAAAATAAAAGTTAAAAAAACCCCACACAACTAGCCAAACTCACGAAGCACAGATCCAGCAACAGTTCCTTTTCTGTTTTCCAGGTTGCATTCTTCCACAGCCACATCCTCAGAAGTGTTCAGCCTAGTTTTTGCCCAAAGGAGATTATAGTCTCCACTGAAATGTTCATTCTGTGTCACAAATCTGTCAAAGACTGTATTCACTGCTTTGAGAAATCGATTTCATGCATAAATTTTAAAAAGTTTCTCTTGCAGAAAACAAACGCATAAAAGCAGTCTCTTCAGGCTAAGTTTAAATCTTACTTTTAATGTGTCCTAAAGCCCTTGAGAAAGACTCATCTGCTATTCCTTCACTCCAGAATGTCGTGAATGTTAATTGGCTTCTCGGTGGAGGTCAACCTGGTACCACTGAAGTGTCATATGCAGTTTTCATTCATTTTATACCAAATTATGCATACAAACACTTGTCTTACATTAAAGAGACTAAGGTTGCAATGTTGATGATTTAAAAGTTGCCAGAATGAGTGCTCATCGCATTCACTGGTCCCACACATCATAATGAAGCCTTGTTACACAGTTGCATTTTTCCACAGAACTCTGCTGCAAGAACTGTGATATGATATGAAATTCTTTAGGCTTGGAAAGCATAAAACAATTAAAAAACCCCAGTGTATTGACAACAGATGTCATCATGTGGTGTTTTCAGGATATGTCACTAACACTGCTGTCTCCAAATTCCTGCTCTTCCCAGCCAAACACTTGGGACTTAAACTAAATGCTGCCCTGGTGCCCATTCTTTTTGTCAGTACTGTCTCAGGGAAGTTTAATATGGAATTATAATTGTAGGGAAATAATTTCGGCTCCTAAACACTAGGAAGCAGCTGTTGAAGACTGGCTTTCAAAATAAAAACATTGGCGTAAACGGTCATGAAATAGCAAAAGACACATCCCTGACACAGAGATGACTCCAAGCTAAATTTCATCTGCCACTTGAAATGCCAATTTTGTCAGAATTATATTTTGAATTTTAAGACTGGAAAAACTGCAGGTTTTCCAACACAAATATACATTCATCATGGAAAATTTCATTCCTAGCATGTAAAACTTGGCAGTGTTCCATGAAGAAAAATTTTGGATGACTGTACTAATTTTATGTAATAATATATGCAAATGTATACAGCCAGTAATGACTAAAAAACAGGAAGGTAAACAGTTTACTCATTGACTTGACAGATTCCAACATACAGCAGTTATACAACAGCATAATATTTTGAAATACAGTTACTATACTTTATATGGAAGCTACTAGGAAATCGATGTGACAAAAATAAAGAAGAGATGTTGGTTTGTTTTATGTTATCATGTTAATTTTTACAGAACACTGATTATTGTAAATTCATATTTTATTTCATATGAACACAAATATTCTTATGGTGGTTATGTTATACTGATTATTTATTTGAGCAGTAGAGGAAGTATATTTTTTAAATGGTAAATACAGGTACTAATTCCAGGTCCCTCCTGTTGTTCCTGAAGAAGCTCTTAAAGAACACAGATACTTTAAATAGTTGTTATGAAAAGGAATACAACTGAATAGAATTGGCTAAAATATTTACCTGTGATATTTTGCAATGTTCTGCAGGCAAACTTCTGCCTGCCCTGCCATATGAATAAGTAAAATAAGATGAAATGTTTGTTTGTGCTTATATGCCAATCTACAAGAAATCCCAAGGAATTACTTTTCCTTGAGAAAGCAATATACACCATATATACTAAGAAATAATTCCATTTCTTGGAAAATGCCCTCAAATGGAGGAATGGATGGTTTATAAACATAAAGGATTTTTTTTTTTCTACACAGATATTGTAACTTCATTTTATTGCAAATGCTAGCGAGGTTCTCCCTGCTGACACCACAAGCTCTGTGAAAGTTGTTTACAGTGACACTACGAAAGTTAAAATGATGAAGGACAAAATAGTTGTATAGCTGCCAATACCTGGAGGATAAGTGAGAATAAGAACAGCTCTGACTGAATATGTTTTTAATTTATTTTTATTTTTGCTGGATTTAATTGCCTTTTTTTTCTTGGCAAACATTGCATTCATTTTGCAGAAGCAAATGCTCTCCAAGTGCCTTTAGACATTGCTGGTGAAGAACAGTGCCCAGTGCTCTGGGTCTGTACTGACTCGGGAGTGGTGGCAAATGCCTGGCACGGGTGGCTGCAGAAATGACAGCAGAGGAACTGGCAGTGCAGAGGCAAAGCCTTCTGAGCTGCTGGATAGGCTGCCCAGAAAGAAATTATGATTGTAAGTTTTGGAGTAATTCAACAGACATTTTTGAGGGATGGCCTGTGGACTGTAGGAATGATATCTGTGGGTACAAATTAAAGACAGGAAAGGTGATTAACTGGGATCTTCTGGAAAGTGTGGGACCAGGGCATGATGTAAATGGTAGAAAGTAAGAGCTGAATATTGTCCTGATTCTTGAAGCCATAGAGTTTAATTTTCCTCCTTGTAGCTGGTATAGTACGGAGTTTTGGATTTATGAACAAGGATAATTATGAGAACACACTGATGTTTTAGTTGTTACTAAGCAGTGTTTACACTAAGTCAAAGAGTTTTCAGCTTCTCATGCTCCCCGGACAGAAGAAACTGGAAGGTGACAGAGCCAAAGGGGTATTTTATACTGTGACATCATGCTCAGCATCTAGGCTAGGGGTAAAGTGCCTGGGGGGCTGCTGCTCAGGAATAGGCTGGGCATCACTTAATTGATGGTGAGCACTTGGCTTTCATTTGCACCACTTGTTTTTCTTGAGTTTTGACTTTCTCTTTGTTATTTTCCTATTCATTACTGTATTATTATTATTGATACTATTATTAATATTATGGTTATATTAAACTTTTTTTATCTCAGCCCAAAAGGTTTTTTTGTAACCTTTCTTCTTCCCACCCCCATCCCACTGTGCAGGGGTGAGTAAGCAGCTGTGTAGTGCTTAGTTGCCAGCCGGGGTTAAACTGTGACAGTGTTAGACTGTGTTGGCTGCACTCTTACATTTGTCTTACACCCTTGTCAGAAATACCATCAGTCTCCAAATACCTTTAGAGACATGTCACTCACTTCCCTCCATCTTTCAGATGAGGCACAAAAAAAGCCTATCCCATTATTTTTCCTATGGAATCCTGTTCCACAGGTCCTCCGTTTCTCTACAGGGGATATGCAGGCTGCACTGCAAAGCTTTCCCACTATATGCGTTTTCATCTGAAAAAGCTTTATTTTTCAGATTTTACTACATCGTTAAATGTCTGTAAACAGAAATACTAAGATCTGAAGAGGTTAGTTGTCTGAACTAAGGAGCTCTTTTGTTAGCAATGTGATGAAGAGAGACAAAGTGCCATCTAGTGAAAGCAATAATTTAACAGAAAGAAAAGGTTAAGATCTTACTGAAGATTAGTTTGACAGTGTCAATTCCCAGATGTGGGTGAACATAGCCAGTGTTTTATTAACAGAATATCACAATTTATGCAGCAAGGCAATTACTGCAATTACTCAAATCTATGAATACTCTGTGAATCTTTGCAGGTTTTTAAAGAAAACCCAAACATATTAAATCTCTTTTATGTGTACAAAGTGGAGCATGGCTAAGTTGGGCCAGAAGTGCTGTGGTTATTCTGTAAAGGATTTTCTTTCTGAGACACCAACAGCCCAGTACGATGCAGAGCCTGTGTGGCTCCGGCACAATGTAAGCACTACGTAGAACTGAAATGCTGAGGTAAATAAGCACATGCTTTTTAGGAAAACAAGGGAAATTACTAATGGGAACTTCTACCTCTTTCTATCCTATCCACTTTTGAGTTTCTCTGGTTTGAACAGATTCTTCAACACAAATTGCACAGTGCAATTTCTCTGAAATCATTAATGTTCTGGATAATTGCATTTATGGTATTTCTCCATGGTAAATATAACAAATTGTTTTCAGAAATAGAGCAGACTATCCCCTGAGTCACTACGAAGAAATTTGAGCAAATTAAAATATCAGATTACCTTTTGATTTTCAAACACCAAAGAATGACAAAAGTTTGCCTCAGATTACTGAGATACAATACACAAAGTATATTTAATCTAAGGATTTACATACCTGCTTTTGTGGAAGTATTATTTTCAGGGAAAACAGAGGGAAACGGAAGCAAAATGTTAAGCTTGTGCCCTTGTTCTGTAATTCCTAAATTCCTGATTGTTTTACAATATTTAACTACTTTGTATCATCATGCCTCCTGATTGAAGTGCCTCTCTCTGGTCCTGCAACTATTAAGAAAAACAAAACACTTCAGCGTCCCAGTATGAGTGTTGTGACTATCACTTCACTGGATAAGTATAACAGGCAGGGGAAACAAAATCATGGTTTTGCTATTGTATCCTATTCAATGCTAAGCACATTACTAAGAGTCTAAACTGCTTGTTTGTATCGACCGGAGCAGTTGATACACCTACGTTTGTAAATACACATATGAAATTACCAGCAGCAGAGTTAGAGTGGCAAAAATTGCCTGCACGCAAACTCCTTTGCAAATCTTCCTACCAGTTGCCCTTATTGAGATTTCAGAAGCCTGACCCCCAGAGTTAATACTACTGGTATTTCTCATCTCTGAAGATATATTTGATAATTATATCCTGA